>JAAVVG010000015.1:0-722737 GCA_012976225.1 Golubevia sp. BC0850 | reverse complement strand
AGAGTCTGAGTCACCATGTTGGTTTGCTTGCATTCCGTCTCTTTCTCCCTTTCTGCCTCTCTTGTTGTTGCTGCTAGCTGTTCTGTTATCATTAGATGGAGAGGAAGGGAATCTCTTCAATACGGTAAAGGTGAACTCAAAAGGGTTTCACAGCATATCTTGTTGCTTGCAGTCTTGGTTCCACTTCCAGTTCCAGTTTTGGCCTGGTCAATCGCTTCTCTCATTCTGTCGAGTGTTCTGATGGGGAGCGAGAAGGGGGAGTAGAAGGCGGTGGCAGTTGGTGGAAGGCATTGTTCAGGAATGCCAATTCTCCTTTCTTCGAGTCCAGGATCTCCTCCACAGACAGTCCTTCTCCTTTGTCGTTCCTCAGGTGGAGGCTCGCACTGTCAGACAGGGAGGCGCAATGGAAAGGGTGAGTGTTGGAAGTGGGAGAAGAGAGGCAGTGAGGGCAGGTTCTTCTCGCTTCTTCATGTTTATACTTGTCATGGTAGGCTGCAAAGTCTCCGTGGCCCGTTCTTGCTTGGACACCAGCCGACTGTAGTATTTTCTTTGCCACTTGAGGCACGTCCTTGGCGTGCCGGATGGCGGGTGGATGGCATATCTCCTGTACGAGTCTTCTCTGATCTCTTTTGTGTTGCTCTCCCACATCTTCCTCCAATCCAGTTCTCTCCTCCTCTTTGATTCCCTCTTTGCAAACGCGTTTGTTGGTCTTGAACTCGTACTCCCAAAGGTTGCTTGCCCTTTGGCCCCATCCTTGGCCTGTTGATCCGCCTGCTCGTTTCCTTCAATGTCAGTGAGTCCAGGGACCCAATCCAAGTGGATCCGATTCGATGGATTCCATTCCAGCCAAGCGCAGGCATTCTTTTCCAGCTCGTGAAATTGGTTCTGGCTAGAACAGACTGGTGAGTTAAGGGCTAAGGAAAGCACTGCGGAGTTGTCCAAGAAGACAAAGGTACGAGAGATGCAGGAGAGTTTTTCCTCTAAACCACACCGGACAAGGAGAGAAGGCAGACCGCCTCTTGTGGGAAAATCAAGGAGGCTACTTCTCAGATTGGAATGGTAGAAAACAAGAACAAAAGGAGAAAAGTGGTTCCAGAGAAGGTGAGTTTGACTGGGTGTTGGAAGAAACGATCTCTGAATTTGCTTCCTCTCGTTGCCACTCACTCTTCTTCTCCTTGGCAATTTACCGTCAATGGGATCAAGATTCTTCTTCACAACATGGGAGTTGTTCTTGGTGGAAGGAAGAACAAGGAGAGATCGGAGCAGATGCTTCTCAAACAGAACTTGACTCCTGAGGAGCTCCAAGAAAGTAAGTTCCTCTTTGTGCATTGACATTCAAAGAGCCTAGCTCATCCAATCTTTTTTCTGCTCTATCACTCATCTCTTCTCAGAAAAAACGGGTCTTCCCAAAAAGGTAAGTGACGTCGAGATCGAGATCTCTAGCGTTGCTAGTCCACCCCTGACCCTCGTCCTTCTCTCTTCTCTATTTCTTTCTCTCTCCTGCCCAGTGAACTCTTGATAAAACTGTACTTCTATAATCGATCCCTCTCGTCGTCCGATTTATCTGTTGTACTCCAATAGCTTCTCCTGTCTTTCTACATTCGTTGTGGCTCCTTCGTGTTCTCTCAAATCAATCCTCGCAACCTTGTAACTGCTCAGTAGTGATTGAAAGTCAACAAACGTCAATAAAAATTGTCAAAAAAAGTCAATAGAAGTCATTTGGATTTTTCACGATAATCGTCAAGAAAAGTCAACGTTTCAACTTTACTGAGCTTGAAGTGAAGGCGCGTAAGGTCTGGATCCAGACTAATGGGAGATCAGCTCTTCCTCCCGCTGCTCATGAGGCGGTGCTAGCTTTGGCTCCGGAACTTGGTGTCTTGGTGTAGCTGTCGGACGAGTTTGAAGTGTTGTATTTGAGTTCTGAGTCAATTGAGGGGCTATTTGTGAGGCTGACACAGAGGAAACAGGGCAACATAAAGCGCGAGAGGTAACAGTAGAGAGGGGGTTGGTTTGAGATTGGCCCTCTGAAAGACTTTGCGCCACCCTCCCTTTAGCCTTTGATTGTGTAGCAGGTATTATTGAGCTGATAGGAAGTAGAACTGACAATTTAGATGAGAAGAAGAGGGGCTGTTTGGGCAGAGAGCAGTGGTTCAAGGAAAGTGTGTTTTGGGTCTTGTCAAGATTTTGGCTGACAAAACACACTTCAAACTATCGGTTAGGGTAGAATGACTCCAAAACCGACTAAAGTTTGCGATTTGTGTCAAAGATGGCGTGTTGAATGGTCTGACACAAAACGCTAAAAATTTCCAGCCGAACGAAATTCGTGTCAAAATTTTGTGTTTTGTGTAACCTCAAGGACGCGCCCTTAGAGTTTGAGAAAGATACACCCCCAGGACAGAGGTGGTTGGTGGAGCAGCTTCACTCATACTCCCTCCCTTCCTCTCCCTCTATCTCCAACTCTAGCAAATCACCAATGATTCTCAGCTATGGACAGTCTTACAAGAACTCACCACCATCCACAACACTGTTCAAGATCACCTAGTCGCTTGTAAGCTGAAAGAACGTGATTTTGATCTCAACACATTCAAGTTCACCATTTTTCATGAGGCTGTCAGCGTAGCACTCAAAGAAGCTCAAGTCGAAGTGGATCAGAAAGTGTTCTTAGGGAGACTTGATTCATATCAATGCTCCTGTGATGGTGAGTAGGACAAGGGCGGGGCAACTCCCAAAAGGGAGAGGCGGTTGGCTAATCCCTCCCTGTTCTCTATTTTCTCCTCATCTTTTTTTCCTCTCTTAATTTCTCATCTACGTTACGCTAGAAACAGCAGCAAGCAATCTAGGGGTTGGGCCTGTAGTCCAAGCACTCTATCGCAACCTGTTTGGATCTGGAATCTCAAACTCAGCTTGAGTCTTTTGACAACAGATCTTGGAGAACTGAAGTTGAAGTCAAGTTGATTCCTTTGCTCAGTCCGTGACTGGTTCTCAGTCAATGGCAGATAATTTTATTTCACGGTAGCTCCTTGGTGATGGAAAGCTGAAGTCTGAATGAGCTCCAAGCTATAGCGGAGCTATAGCTTAGTGGACTGTATCTCTATACAATGGGGTATCTGGAACAATCGGAAAATACTGGTTCTGGAAATGCTGACTCAGAGAACAGGAAAAAAAGAGAAGGAGAGGAGAATGGGATACAATTTGAAAAATTGGTTTGGTTTTTACACTTTGTTCCTCTCTTCACTTCTCTCTCTTCTCTCTACACTCTTTTGTCTCTCTTCCCTAGATTTCTTCGCTTTAGACCCTTTCGCTACTCTTTCTTCTCTTTTTTTTTTCTCTCCCTTTCCTTTCACTTTCTTCCTTCCTTCTCAACCCAGAACCCCTACTCTCTCCTTCTTCATTTTTTCCATGATTTAGTTTCTCTTTGGGTTTTCTCTGCATTGTCTGGCGGTTTACCCTTAGTCCTTTTCGGCTTGTTCTGCTTCTCGAGCTTCCTCTTTCTTCCCTCTCACTCTCTCCTTTGAAAATATAATCTTTGTTTTGTTTTTTATTTTTTCCTGTTTCTATTACACAAAATCAACCAAAAAGAAAATGTTTTGTCAACCAAAAAATCTGCGCCAGAGCTACCTTTCATATGAATTCATGTGAATAATTATTCCTGAATTTCATTCAAATTCGAGAGGAGGGCGTCGAATTCGAAGCGGAAGGTTTCAATTCACAGTCAGACTAGCGGGGAACACTTTGCAAGAAAAATGTGCCAAACGTATTTCTTGCAAGAAAGCAGATGATGTTCTCGCAAGAATCACGTTCGAAACGTTTTTCTTGCAGAGCCTGTGTGGGATTCTTGTGAACCAACGACTGGCAGAGGGTGATGATTGGTGGGGGAAGTGTTTTGTGGGTTGACACCTCCACAAGTTTGTTTCTTCTGCTGTAATGGAGTGTTTCCCATCATTACCAAGTACAGACAGGCTCAAATAAGGATTTCCTTACAGGGCGGAACAACTACCAAAGTGACTACACATTTCATTGGGCTCAAATATCAGTTTCAGCCAGTCAGCTGCCAGCTCATGTCCATAGCCAGTAACTTCAAAGAAAATGGAAGAAAGGATGGTTTGACTATAGCATACTTAGTCATAGTGATCCCTAGCTTGTTCCCTATCATTTTGTTTGTTGCTTTGTTTGTGGTCTTCTCTTCTTCCCTTCTTTTTCATCTTTTCTTATTTGCCTTTCGGGCATGTACACACATCAAGCACTCAGTAAGATGTTGCTTTTGTCATAGCTAATAATACTATACGAGATTGCTGTTAATTGCATTCCCCAGACTCAAAAATAAAGTATCAAAGTTAGAGCAAAACAACTATTGAAGAATTGAATATGAATAGGATAATTTGGCAAGTAAAAGTCGAGAAAAGGGCAAAAGAAGGATAGATAATTTGAGAAAAGTCAAGGATTCGAGGTGTATTGGATGGTGACTTGGTAAGAGGATCAAAACTTCAGGAAAGTCAGCCAGGAGATTCCAGAGCACTCACTAGGTCCTGGATTTCGCAATTCTACGGATCAAAAGAATGGAGGCAAGATTGTGTTGTCCAGTGCCTGAGAAATGTATGTTCAGTGCAGTTGAAATTGATCAAGCACGCATCATGGACTGATCTGAGTTTCGATACATCTCAATCAATGCCCACGTTTCATAGAGAAATAGGAGGAAGGTGACTGGGACGAAGGAGTGTTGGGCACGTCGATAGAAAAAAAAATGAAGCCTACCCGATTTGAACGGATGACCTTGCGATGATTCGCTAATCAACCGTTTCTGGTCTATTTTTGGAATCGCACGCTCTGCCAACTGAGCTAAGGCTCCAATGGGACTTGATGTCTACAATGTCACTTTTAAAGGTCATATTGCTTGAAACAAAGATGCCAGTTCAAAGAAAATAAAAAAAATTGTTGGTGCTGAATCAATTGCATCGCAGTCCCACACTTGCTTCACTTTGCTCTTCGGATCAGACATCCCGTGCGTAAAAAGCATTCCATCAACTCAAGCTCAATGAAATAAAAAAATAAAAAAAATCGGCAGAAGGAAAGTCATGAAGGGACAGAAGACAGGACCCCTCCTCTTTTTTTTCTTCTCCTTAACTTCGCCTTGTAACCAAGCACTTCAAACCTCAACTCAGGTTTGGTTCAGAGACTTGGATCTTTGGGTTTTCAAAACGCCAGTTTAGGAGGGCACAAATCTAGAAATGCAAGGTGTGATGTGTGGGACACCACTGAGTTCAACAACCTGTTCATCTCTTTGTTTCCGCTTCACATCCATTCTCACTTCTCTTGCTCTCTCTGAAATTCTTTTGCAGGCAAGTGTCACCTATCATCGCCCGAACTCATACCAAAACATCTGTGGGATCTAGTCCTGATCCAAAGAGGTTGGAAGTCAAGACACAAGGTGTTGGAGGGCTAAAATCCGAAAGGTGTTTGAAAGGGGAAGATGATGAAGTCAAGGGATGAGGCAAAGGGAAAAGGATTTACAAGAAGGTGAAGTTTATATAGGAAACGAAAGAGCACGAGACCAAGGTGGAACATCAGATGCGGAAGCTGAGAGGGTGGGGAATGAGTGAGCGCAGCTAAAAAGGGAAACTTAGAAGAGAGAGAAGAAGAAGTTAAGAAGAGAGAAAAATGAAGAAATGGAGACAAGAGAGAGAAGAAAGAGAGAAGATCAGGGGTTGGAGACCCACCTATGGAGACTCACCTACTGTTAGAGGTCGGTAACCTCATATGAAGTAGCCTCATTCTTGCTCACATGAAGCAATCTCATATCTACTTCATGTCAAAATCCTCCAAAGATCGGAAAAATGAAGCAAATATGAGGCTGCAATATATTCATATGTCAGGTCAGACCTCTTCATATGAGGCAACAAGCAGCAAGCCTAGGATCACAAGGCTGAAGTCCGAAATAGTCCACTAGTTGGGACAAAGGAAATTTTGAATGAGGCAAAAGGCTCAAGATTTGTCTTCTCGGTCCTTCCTTCCTTCCAAAAGCAAGCCATCTTGTTCCATTGTTTGACCTTTGACCTTGAAATTCCCATCCTCTCCCTTCATCTTGATTTTCATCTCTCGTTTTCAAGAAGTCAGTTTTTAAGACTTCATTTTTTGCGGCTTGAGAGTGAATTCCAGAGACCTTCAGCGCTTGACTTCTCTTCCTTTTTGTCACAGATCCTTGGTACCCTTGACCCCTTTGTTCTTTCTTTTGTCTCCATGTCTCTTTGTCCCCTGCTCCCTTGTTCCCTTGCCCCTGTTCCTGTGCTACATTGTTCCAACCTTTGTTCCTAAATCCCTTTGTTCTTAACTCTCAAACATATATAAAGCACTCCCCAATTGTACATAGATAGTTCCTCATCTGATATTGAATTCCTACGTCCTTTCTACCTGCTCAAGTTCCTTAGTCCCCTAAGTCAAGTCTCAACCTCAAGTCTTTGCCACTCCACCCTTAGCCTTTGCCACCAAGTTCCCAACGCTGATTCCCAACTGCCCTCAGCCTTTGTCAAGTCTCAAGTCTACCTCCTTAGCACTCTACCTATCTTCTACTAGTTAACCCCATTACAGATTTCCACGATTTGATCAGCTTTCATCATCATTTCCCTCAAGAAATGACTTTGTTCTCTCTTTTTCTCTAATTTGGTTATGTTTTAGACTCAAATCTTACTTCTTTCGACCTCATATGAACCGAAACTGTCTTCATTTCTGTCCATATGAAGTCATGATGTGACAGGAGCTCACATGAAGAGAAAAGGGTCAAGCGCTTCACACGAAGCACTTCATGTCTTGCTTCATATCCAGCGAGGCCAAAAGTACCCAGAAATGAAGGTGATGTGAAGCACCTCCCATGAGTATGAGGCACGACCAACCCCTAAGTCTGTCTCATCTCCTGTGACACATGCTCAGAGCTCTCATACCCTGCCCTTATGCGACCCATCTCTTCTCCTCCCTGGTTCCTTTCTTTGCAGACAACACAGGTCTCCAGTTTCTCACCTGGTTTGCTCCCATGTTCGTCTCTGTAAACCCTTCTTCTCTTGGCTTGAGGCTTCTAGCATTAGGACTCTGTTGAAATTGGAAGCCGCTTCACCACCCAATTGATGAAGTGGTGCTTGATGAACTTTCAAAGAAGAAAGAAGGCAAGCACAAGAGACAAGTTGTGTGTAATGGATGGAGGGAAGCAAGTATTTAATGTTCAAGGATTGGATGGGCTGGTGAGAGAACGTATCCCTAGACTACTAGGAGCAGAAATACTGTAAGGGTGCCAGTGAGAGATGTAGGGGATCGCGTCAAGTGACCTTCTGTCTCTAAAGCACTCTTCTAATGTCATGCTGCCTCAATCCTCTCAAATGATAATCTGTTCTCTTTCAAACTTCTTAAGCAGACACTTCTTTTTCTGATTGAAAGCAACTTTCAGAAGCTATCAAATGCCCAAAGAAGACAGAAAATTCAAAGATTTGTGGCTATTTCTTTCTCTCTACCTGTCAAAGTTTAGAAAGATCATCTGGTGTTTATTTAGAAAAATTATGTACAGAGTTCTGATGTCTTTGTTTGTGACCGAAGTCAGTCAATCAGTGAGTACCCACTGCAGTTGGTAAACGTACAGATGTCAAACATATAGACCTAGATTTCTTTGATCACTGCGCTCTTGCCTTCCGTTCGAATTTTGTTGTATGTCTTTTGAACTTCTGAATCTAAGCCTCCACGTAATGTATTCAGGGGGGTCAAGATAGCGGAGTCAGCAGTCAAGTATCACCCTACAAAAACACGAAACTCATGGGGGAGTGTTGACAAATTTAATGAAGAGCTCAAGGGGTAATTGAAAAACAAGGGGAACATGAGAGGAAATGCAAAAAGGGGTGAAAATTGATCGAGACTTCAGTGAACTACACGTGGCTCAAATAAAATGAATTTGAGTTTGATTTTGAAAGTAGGATGACGGATTTGGGATTTTGGCTTTTGAAGGTTTGAAATTCACATTCCACTAGCTAATTCTCTATCAACTTTTTTTCATCTTGGGAGGAATCAATTTTTTTCCGACATTCAAGTTTTCTTTTTTCCAATTTTTTCCATGCGCAAGTTGTTTTCTAAAGTTCCTCATTCCTCCCAAGCTGCTTGGTTCCTTCTCCAACTCGAAGTTTTGCTTCTCAACCCCATCTCTATCTGTATCCGTTCTGTTCTCTTCCTGATTCTTCCAAAGTGGGGATAAAAAGATCACCTGGAAACTTGAAGATGAGTGAACACACTAAAATGATGTCCTTTTCTTTGATGGAGGAGCTAAATAAAATGGGAAATGGAGTTTTGCAAGTCATTTGCCTTAGAAAGCCATGCTTGATCTGTGGTCCAAAAATAAAACCAGAACCCCAAAGGTTTTTCCATCAAGCCAAACCTCAGTTGAGGTTTGAAGTGATTGGTTTCAAGGCGAACTAAAGGAGAAGAAAAAAAGGAGTACGGGTCCCGTCTTCTGTCCCTTTTCCTTCGGCCGAAAAAAAGATTTGATCTTTTTCTTCAGCAGTGTTGGCTGCAGAACTCTGAAGTCCATACATCGAATCAAATCGAAGCCTTATCTCAGTTGGCTGAGCGTGCTAAGTCAGATTCAGATGCTGACAAGAAAAGCATCTGATGACTGAAGTCTTGACCAGCCCTCAGCCAATTTTGGCCTCGTCAGAAAGAATGAATCTTGAGAAGTTCAGAACGTTGGTTTGAGTAGCTTCCAGAAGATGTTGAGGTTGAGCATTGGCGGAGATAGACGCACGAGTGGAAACGTGAGTGGAAATGTGTTGACAAGGTGGCTCTTTAGAGTCCAGACAATCAGATTAGACAATCGGATTGTCTCTCTTCTAATCTGATTGTCTCTCTCTCGTTGATGTGACTTGCTCTTGTCGAGATTTATCCTCCATTCGTAAGACATCTCGCTAATTAAATTTCGAACACGCTCTAATCACACCCCTGAGTCGCTGTCTGTCAATTGCTACATTTCAAACAGACTAAGCACCCTTCAGTTTCAATCCTTTTCACTTGGTTCGGGTTCACTTGAAATAATTTAAACAAAAAAGGAAGAAGCAGCCGTATATCAGTGGACAGTTTGATTTCGAAAAGTTGACAGAATTCAGTCTTCTAAATAAAGAAATCAGAGGTGGAATGTTTTTCTTCGAGATGAAACCTTCTAGATTTGGAAGCCCAGAAAACAGAGCCCGAAGAATCAAAGTCCAAAGGACTCTCACTTCTTTTGAAACATGAATAGATCTTGAAAGGCAAGGGAAGGAGAGAGAAGGTCAGTAAAAGAACAATGTTCAAAGCCAGTTAACCAAGTACCTTCACGACGTACCAGTACGATATGGCTGAAGCAGTCCAGAAAAAGAAAAGTAAAAAAGAAAAAGTTAAAGTATCAGCTGAGCTTGTGGTCATCTTCTCCCCCCCCCTTTCCTTCCCTTTCTTCTCTTGACGTGACTCACATATTCCCAAGTCCCCTTCTCCTTATCAATCCAAACTCTGCCCAAATTCTGATCATCTCCTCCTCCCAATAGATTCTTAATATCGCTTTCAATCTCCGCTTTCTTCTCCTCGTCCAAGATCGAAATATAAGATTTACTCAAAACCCTTTCCACGACACTTTTCAAGTCAGTAGTCAAGTTCCTATTGAAATGTAAGGCCTCTAGAGGAGTAAAGTTGGACATTGAGTGAGTTGAGTACATTGAATGCCAGTAGTTGTGACGATCTGAGAAGGGACAAGAAGAAGTGGTCAGAAAAAGAGAGGAGTTGGGTCAGAAGGAAGAGGGAGTTGGGAGCAAAGCTCACATTGTGGAGTGTTATCCTCATGGACTTCATAGAAATCTCGAAGTTTCCCAACCCATGGAGCGGTTTCTCTGTCTTCTAGATTCCAGATTAGAGCTAAGATACCTCCTGGTTTCAGAGATTTGGAGATTGATGAGAGAGCGAGGTTGAAGTTAGGACACCAGTGCCAGGCCTGAAAAGATAAGGAAATGATAACAAGACATTTCGAGAAAGATCAGAAGAGAAGACAAAGGGAGAAGGGTCGAAAAGAATCAACAACATCTGGTTGAGATTCAGAGAAGGGGAACAGAGATGGCCAAGCAGGGAAAGCCAGCCTTCTGGGTTTTGCGACCTTTAGAAGTCTACTTGAAATGAGTTGATGGAACTGATTTGTCAAAAAAGAAAAGAAAGATCCACTCACCTGAGCAATGACAACCAGATCGTTCTCTCCTTCACCTCCTTTGAAACTCTCAAAAGTCCCGTCTTGACATTTAATCTCTATTCCTTTCTCTTTGATAATCTTTGAAATTGTTTCATCTTTTATCACGTTGTTCTCGAAACCTGTTCTCATCCCTGTTGAAGGTTCGAAAGCTAAAAGTCGGTTCACTTTAGGACCAGAAGATGGAGGATTAAGAAGTAGCCTGGAGCAGATTCCAGTACCGGAACCTAACTCTATGATATTTAAACCATTAGATGAGGTAGAAGTTGGAGAGGTCAAGATTGTGCAAATGGCCTCTGAAGGGTCTGAGAAAGGGAAGAGAGAAGAACGAACGAAGGATCGAATATCAGATTCTTACTGTCTCGCTCGTTTCTCATTTCTTGGATACTCACAGTCCGGTCTAGATTTGTTATAAAGACCTGAGCTACCACTCCCATCGAAACCACTCTTGTGATCGTAATTGTGAATCATGTTGGAGGTGTTTCTGGAGAGACTCAAAGAAGGTAACAAGACAGAGCTACTTGCACTTCTATCGATGACTGATCTTGAAGTTGACTTGAACACTGAATTCAAAGCCATCAAATTCGATGTAAATATATAGTTTGGGAAGAAGTTCTATTCTAGATGAGAAATCCTTCTTCAAGCTTCGCTTGCTCGCTCGTGCTCTTGCTGCTGCTCCACTCCCAATCAGTCGATGATTGCTTCCTGTCTTCGAACTTCAAGTTTACTTCGTTCTTCAATTCTTTCAACTAACAAAACTCAACTCAACTACTTTTCAACTTCTTTAATCAACATGGGTGTCAAAGTCGATTCTCTTTCTCCAGGTGATGGAAAGACTTTCCCTCAAAAAGGTCAAACCGTCGACATGCACTACGTTGGTACTCTACTTGATGGTAGCAAGTTTGACTCTTCAAGAGATCGTGGAAAAGCTTTCTCCGTGAGTATACAAGTACATAGCTTCTCATTCTATTCCAGCATCTCTCTTTCTTTACTTGCAGCAGCTGCAAAGAGGTCGTCCGGTTGAGCTGGCAAGGCAAGGATGGAAGACCACCAAGTCATCAGCTAGTCATACGACTCACTCAACTAATCTTTCCTCTTTTAATCTGTCCGAATCATTCCTTTCAAACAGACCAAGATCGGAGTCGGTGCCGTTATCAAAGGTTGGGATGAGGGAGTTCCACAATTGTCTCTAGGAGAAAAGGCCAAGCTAACGTGAGTATCATTAGCCACTCAATCAAAGAATCAAAGGAAACAGATGGGAAATACAATATGAAGAGATCAGAAGAACCTCCAGGAAGAAAACATGCAAGGTCTCCTCAGGGAGAAGATGTCAAAGCGAGCTACCACTCCCTCCCCTCCTCTGACCATTCCCTCTCACCTTCCATCTCCTCTCATCAGCTGTACTCCAGATTACGCCTATGGTGAAAGAGGATACCCTCCAGTCATCCCAGCTAACTCTACTTTGATCTTCGAGGTTGAGTTGCTTGCTATCCGTTAAGCTAAACAGGCCGACTGCCTCCTTATCTCTCTTTTGATAAATGTATTTATTCTAGAGACATTGAGGTTGGCTCATTCTTAGGTTTTGAAGTATCAAGCGGGTTCGGGAGGAAATCAAGAGATAAATATCTAAGAAATGAAAATGAAACTATACATATCTTGCTAGAAGGAGTTCGGGAGTGAGATCTGCAATTGGAAAGAAACCTGGTTTCATGACTTACTTGTGTTCTAGCAGAGAAGCTTGAAAATTTGCACCCTCTTAGGCAGGAGGGGAAGAGACTTTTGCCTGTGAATGAAATGATCGTTTGGGAAGGAAGCTTTGATGAGTAGATGAAAGATCTCGCCTTCATCTCTCTCCTTTCCCCGCTACTGAGGAAAGCCGTAAGGCTTATAGAAGGTTTGACAGTTCGAAACTTTCAGTTTCTCGTTTATGAGATTTCGAAAGAGGGGCATCTAGAAAAGGTCACTGAGAGTACAAATTGAAGTAGAACCGATTGAAACTTGTGTAAATGCCGTTTCAGCTTCAGCCTGCTGTCTTCCTTTTACTTTGATTTGCTGGTACTTTATCGGTCGTTTCTATAGGCTTCATTCTCTACTGCTTTGTTGCGACCTTCGGTCTCTCCACCACCTCGCTCTGAATGCGAGCGACCCACCTCCTTCCAAAATATCATTTTTTCTCTCTCGACGCTTACCTCACTGTTGTCTGACCTGGTTACTGTTTGGTGACTGAAGTTCTCAATCGTCCTCAAATTCCGAAAGGGGAGTGTGAAAAAGCTTGGAGACCTCAGTTCCAGAACTTGAAAACGCTTCTTCTGTAACATCACAACATTTATTTCAACATGAATCAGAATCAAGATGGTGCCCCCATGGATCCAACTCTGGATACTCTACCAGAGGAGATCGAATTGCATTGAGCCAAGCAAGTCAGATGTTGGACAAACGAAGAGGAAGATGAAGAGAAAGAGAGAGCTAGAAAGTGAGTGCTGGATGCTACATTCAGCTGCAACTCTTTCTTCTTTCTTTCTCCACCAGCTGCCACTGATTATGAACGAACTTCTCTGTTTTATCATCTCCCTGATATTAGATTGAGAAACTAGGCCCTCAGAGGCTTATGTCTTACATCAAGATCAATGTACCAGAGTTTCTATCCTTTGCTTCTGACCAACGTCAGCCTCTATCCATCTCAATTATCTGTTCTCTCTCTACTATTAAAAAGAGAGACCGAAGCTGGAGTTTTGACTAACTCTTTTGCTTTACTAGAATCATCAGATGACTTGGAGAATAAAGTGGCAATTCCTCCATCTCAACTAGACTCACTAGTCTCTTCAACTTCACAAGAATATGGCTCTTACGAAGCTGTTCCCGTCTCTCAACGGTCCCAATATCGAAAGAGAGCCATCAGAAACACATTGTTTAGCCTTTTAGGCAAGTTTAGAAGACTCCAACCACTGGTCATTCTAGTTCCAGGAAAGGTGGTGCTCCATTTAGTGGAATCGATGGAGCTTTCCCCCAGTGAAGGCGTCGTTGGTGGAGTCGTCTCGGATGGAAGAGTCATTAAAAAGAACAGAGATCCCTCTATCCTTCCTTATCAATTCCCTCAAGCACCTTCACATCGGGAGAATCAAGAAGAGATTCAGAGATCCACTTTTCTGCAAGTCGAGCAATCTGGCTACTTGCCTCCTGCCCTCTTCTTCGTCAAGCTATCCTCACTGTTTGTGAGCTGAATTCCTAGAAGGTAATTACCAGAGATTTACAGGATTATCGGAGGTTGTGGACATTGCTATAGAGTTGATTTTTGTTGATGATCCGCTAGACAAAGGTACTTGGTGGGGGCGACGTTGGGAGAGTAGAAGGAATTCGAAGTCTGGGAATAGAAAGTCGGACGTTATCTTTAATTTTCTCACGGTAACGAAAAACCTTACTTCTTTGTAGATCAGGATAGAAGACTGTTTAGCAGCATTAAGGGAAAGGTGGGAAGATTTGAATGTCTCGAACTCCAAACTGCTAAAAAGACAGTCAAGATCCAATTTCTGGTGATAGAAAATTAGGAGCGGGAGAGTTAGAAGTGAACAGCATCTCTCCCAATCAACCCCTCTTTCCTTTCTATCATTAGACTTTAGTCGAATTCTATTCGTTTTTGGTCTCCTTCCAGGCTTTCTGTCGTCATCTATTTCTCTGTTGTCGATGGACCTTGCTCTCATTGTTCGTCAGAGCTCTGCTCTATTTGAAACTTCCAAGAGTTGCGTTCCCTCCGATTTGAGCACTAAAGCAAGGTTTTGATTTCAGAATTCCAGATAAAGAGACAAAAAATACAAGTGGATCATCTATGAGATGAAGAGAGATTGAAAGAGGTCTCCTTGTCCATCCTATAAAACGAGAGAGCTCTCTAAATTTCCCGCCCACATTAATCAAGCTTTGGAGCTTCCTTTCCCTCGGCCCATCTGAACTTAGAAGCATAATGATCATCTCTGAACCTTCTTTGACCGATACCATAAAGCTTCTCTCTAGTAGTTAAACCAAGGTTTTGTTCTTCACCTTCACCGAAACCACTTTCCCCAGTATGGGTTCTAGCCTTCAAGTTCTGATTGTCAGCCTGTTCATAATCACTCCAAACGTTCCCTCTCTTCTGTAATTCCGGAACGAGAAGTCCAACGATATCTTCAGCTGAACTTGGCGTTAAAGCATAAGCGAAGTTGAAACCATCGACACCAGCAACTTCAACCCATTCCTTCAATTGATCGGCGACTGAAGTTGGAGAACCGACCAGAACTGGTCCCAAACCTCCTAGTTTGACTAGATTTGCTACTGCTGACTTGTTCCATAACTTGACATCTGGAGCTTGCTTGGCGAAGTTCTCAACAGCTGACTTCATAGCGTTTCCACCTTCAACTGCACGAAGTTCTTCGTCTGGTCCGTAAGGAGAAAGATCCATTCCAGTCCACCCTCCGAATAGAGCTAGAGCTCCTTCTTCAGATCCACGCTCGACGTAATCTTTGTACTTGGCTTGAGCATCTTCGTCAGTCTTTCCGATCTGTTGGTAGTGAGGGAAAAAATTAGAGAGGAGAGGATAGAGAAAGATGGGAGAGTTGTCAGAACTCGAAACCAATCTGAAAAGATCCATTTGCTGATTAGGGCCTCTTCTGAATCTCTCCTTTTGGATACTCACGACAGGTAACAACAAAGCCAAAACCTTGAGAGAAGCAGGATCTCTTCCAGCATCCTTAGCAGATTCCCTAGCTTGGTCGACTTTCTTCTTGGCATCAGCAGCTTTGTGAGAAGCGATGAAGATGACTTCAGCATGCTTAGCTGCAAAAGCCATTCCTGGACCTGAAGATCCCTACTCGAGAGAAAGAGAGAAAGCAAGCGAAATTCGAGAAAGGTGAGGGGTAATGAAAAGAAGAGTCAGCAGCCACCTTTCCCTCAAAGCTGAACAGAATCCAACAGAAAGAGATCGCAGTAGATAGGAGCGCGACTTTAACATCAATTACTCACAGCCTGGAAAATAACCGGAGATCGCTGCAAACTAGGTTCACAGATGTGAGGACCAGGAACTGAAGGATAATATTCTCCTTTATGATCAATAGTTCTTACTCTCTTTGGATCAGAGAAAACTCTGTTCTCGATATCCAATTTGACAGCATCATCTGCCCAAGAAGATTCCCATAGTTTATAAACGACTTCCATGTATTCGTGAGCTACTTCGCTGTTTACGTAGAAAGGTAAGTAGGTCAGGAAAGATCAAATGTGGGGAGGAAGACGGGAGCAGAGAGGGAAAGAAGATGTGGTTACTCACTATCTCTTAGCATGTAATTCCTGATTCTTACTTCCGAACTGTCTAGCAGCACTATCTAAATAACCAGTGACTACGTTCCAACCCACCCTTCCCTTTGTTAGGTGATCTAGAGAAGAGAATTTACGGGCTAGAAGGTAAGGGTGTTCGTAGGAAGTGGTGGCTGTTACTCCACTGAGAGGAGTTAAGAAATAAGCAAGAGTGAAATGGGAAGAGAACATAAGAGATGAGAAAATCCTTGTTCGCGAGAATTTGGACGAGATGCGAAGGAGGGAGGGGAGGGTACTTACAAAGAAAGATTCTTAGTAGCTGCAGCCATTGCTGAAACTGTGAGAGTTGGGTCAATTAGACTGTAATAAAGAAGGGTAAAAGAAGATAACTCGATTAGCGGAGGGAAAGAAACAGAGAGGTAAAGACAAGAGGTCTCTTTCACGCTTTCAAGTTCCAGTTCTTCCACGTTCTAGAAGCTCTCTTCTCGTCCATCTTCTTTCCCACCTTTCTCCTCCCAGGAGAGATCTTCAAAGTTTCGCAGGATTCCTAACTAGAACTAGAGCGTAGAAGAGGTCGTACTCACGGAACCTGAGCCCCAGCACCCAGAGCAGCATCCAAGTTTCCCCCATAGACATCATATCCAGCTAGAACGTCGGCTTGGAAAAGACCATCGAATTTACCTGTAAAATTTGGGGTGACAAATCACAAAGGAGGGAGAACAAGGAGAGAAGCATGAGCATTAGTATCAAGAGGTATTGCGGGGAAAGAAGGAACCGCATCAGTTCGAATTGTCTTCCCTCCATATTTCAACTCTCTCTCATAGAGAAAATGGATAGACAAAGAGCCCATGAAATTCATGCGTCTGTCTCATCAGAGAGTCTTGTTGAGGAGTCACAAGAGATAGAAGTCTCTTGAACCTTCCCAACCTCCGGAAGCTTCTCTCGACTATCCTTCATTTGCCACGATATCCCTATGCAGAGAAGCAAAACCCTGTCTCTTCAGAATCCCGTCTGTATAATGAACTCACCTTTCTCCAACAGCTTAGCCAAATCTACCCAATATTGAACCGAGTTGTATTGAGCACTCTTATCTTTTGGATGAGTCCATAGACCTGGAGCCATATGACCCGAAGTGGCCATGTCGAACCAAAACATTAACCATCTCTTGTTCTCTGGAGTTGTTAATGACATCTTTGCGATGAGAGTGGAGGTTTAGAAGGTGGAAAGGAAGGTATGTAGAAGGTGGAGTGGAAGGAAAGGAAGAAATGGATGGAGCGAAACGGGGAGATCGAGTCTAGCGATAGTTGTGGCCAGCATGTTGAGTCACATCTTTCGCCATTGCTTCGAGAGAAAGGGAGCGAGGGTCCGAGAAAGAGCAGAAATGAGGTGATGGAAGAAGTCAAGGTCCTTGCGTGATAGCGTGATGAGCTGGAGAGACCCAGGACCGGAACGTTGGCTTGCTGATACGAACGAATGGATCAGAGAAACAACGAGATTGCAATTTACAAGGTTATAAAAGAGAAAAGGAGAATGCATGGAGAGAGGAAAAGTGTTGTTGTGTTGTTCTTTCTCCGAATCAGAAGGGGACTTAAGATCGACGCCAAAAATCAGAGGAATTCAGCCTGAATCTTTGTAGAAAGAGAAGCAGTCCTAGAGGAAAAGATTGTTCTTGAGAGGGGTTGACGGTTTGACACTTGAGGCAAAGCGGCTGAAGGCTGAAGGACGGAGGGAGAAGGGGGAGAAAGTTGAAAGATGAGCCTGGTTGAGGGAATCGAAGGACCTTGTTCTTGAACCTATTTTGAAAGGCGTGTTTGGACTCGCCTTAATCGGACAAGACCCATTCCTTGACTTCAAGGACTTGCAGGTTCTTCTCGAGCCAAGAAGCGATGGCACCGGTCGCCTTGACTGGCAGGTCTGATGCCAGACGTTGGACTGGAATGCAGCGTTGATGAGGTTTAAAAGCTGGCTGACCTGGTGTGGCCGCATCTGAACAATCGAAAAGTCCTGAGGCAGCGGAGACCACTTCCATAAGTGAGAGGCCCTTGGAGCCTGCCTTCCTGGAAGCGACCATAGAAGCAACGACTCACCCATCAACTGAAAGAGACAGCTCCTCTTCAGATCCAGTAGCCAACAGGTAAAGTGATTCCAGGTTCGGAAGCAGCATCGTACTTCTAAATCCTGCTTGAACGTTGGGACTCGAGAGTGGAGTTAGAAGCTGGAAGAGGTGTTCGTAAAAGATCGATGGAGTCGAGTCGTCTTTGGAAGAATAAAAGTAATGTTCCAGAGCTCCTCCCAATCCTGGATCGAGTGGATGAGAGTTGAGGCCGCTGCTTTCGCTCTGGCTGGATCTGTGATCTGGAGATCGAGGAGTCCCAGCTGTTTGAGAGTGGAATCGACTTTCATCGAAGAGAGATCCTTAGGACTGATCGACCTCAACTGAAGTGAATCCAACACTGGCGCTTTGAGATTCTTGAAGAAGAGATATATACCACCGGTAATTTTCGATTTTGGAGGGGCTGTGAGGCAGAGAGTATCTAGGTTTGGCAGGTTCATCTCTGGGATGTCGTCCATCATCTCTTTGTCGCCATCCAGCGACCAAAGTAGCCATGCCTTCCTGAGACTTGGGCTTGAAGATAGAAGCTTGAATACCCAACCGGGATTGATCTTGTTGCTGCCGATCCTGACTTCTTTGGCATCTCGAAGACGTTCCATCGAGTGATCGTTGCAGACGAGATCCGTTCCTCCTGATGTCTAAGCTAGAGAGATGAGAGAGGATCTCCAGGAATCCGAGAACTCTGCAGCTTCTGCAGATGCATCAGGAACGAAAACTTGTTCCTCATAGCCCCATCTGGTAGACCTCAAAACAGATAACGAGTGACATTGACCTGCTACCTTTGCCAGAGATTTGTCTAGGTCGCCTTGATGAGTCACTGAGATCGTCTTGAGACTCTTAGAAGATCTTGGATTGCGTTTCCGAACTTCTCTTGAAGAGCTAGATGCAGCTCATCTTTGACTCTGAGAATGACATGCTTCGTCGAATCCTTGTTCCTACGACTGAAGAGCTCCAGGCCTTCGCAGCCTGCTCTCCGGTCCCTTCCATCTCGAAGCTGCGAAAGAGTTCCGAAGATCCTAGAATCGGGACGTTCCAACCTTGACATACACTCGTCGACCTGAGAAGTGAAGGAGCATCGCAGAGAGAGAAGAGCTTGAGGAAGAGGTCTGGAGAAACTCTGCAAAAGAAGCTCTTGAACTCTTTGGGGTTTCGAGATTTGAGATCATTGACGATCTCTTGGTGATTGATTGGTTGAGGAGAGGTCAAAGCTACGATCTGATCCTGCTTTTCCTTGGCCAGATTGAAGTGGTGCATGGCTTTTCTCAGATAGGCGAAGCCGGCTCTTGAGTGAGTCTTTAGAGAAGAGATTGAACGGATAAAATCTAAATCAGGATCAACAAGTGATGTGCACTATATCTCATGATGAAGATCTAACTCACCTGAAGGCTGTCCTCTTCTCCCAAAGCTCTCTCCACGTCTCGGACCGCCTTGAAGACTTGCCCGCTCTTCTCCTAATTGAGACTCCTTAACAACAAGAACAGTACTAACTCATTCAGATCTAGAATCGATCATCTGGAGTCGAGAGAAGAGCGAAGCGGAGAAAGTGAGAACGAAGGGTCTGAAAAGACAATGAGAGACTCAAGTTTCCACTCACCATAATGACTTCTGTACATATCTCGTTTGCAGTCTTTGGATCTAGTCTATCGAAAGCATCTTGAGCAGCTTGAGGTTTGAGAGCCTGTTGCTGCTCAGGTGTGATGCTGCGCTTGGCAGCAGGTTCTTGTTCTGCTTGAGAATCTTCGTTGGCTCTTTTGTTTGCCTTGATAAATCGATCAGTTCCTTATGGAAGCTAGTTTGATCCTATTTCGATGGCAGAGAAGGAGAGAAGAAATGAAGGTGACAGAAGATGGTGTGGTTCGGGAGAGAAGAAGTTTTGATCAATTCTTCCCCTTTAAGAAAGCACATCGCAAGATCGACTTAGAGTTTACCACTTTCATCCTTCGAGCAGTATCCAGATTTTCTTTTGTCTTCCTTCCGAGAGAATAGGTCGAGCGATATCTGCTCCATATCTAAAAAAACTGCAATACATAGAAGTTAGCGAAGAAATCATCTTCTTTCTCTCCTCAACAAATCATCCTTCGCTGATCGGTGCCACAGCAATGAAGTGGTAGTAGAATCTAGAAATGGACTCTCCTTCAACTCCTCAACTTCAAGTCTGGGCCATCGACATTTCAGGATATTCTGCTACCGGATCTTCTTCTTCCCCATCTCTATCATGCTCAATCGATAGACTACTCTGTAATCTCAATTCTCCTTTTGGTTCTGGTAGGACAGAGGCAGAAATGGTTAGGAAGTATGTCAGAGACATCGATAAGATTAGTCAGTACCTGTTTCAGTAAGAGAAGAGAGAGAAAGAGAGAGAGAGAGCGAACGAAGCTAATCAAATCTCTTTGACTGCGAACAGGAGCTCTAGCTTCCAAAGTTCTTCCAAGATTAATGTACACAACCTATTACAAAGAATGTACCTGGACTAATATGAAGTTCGAAGTTACAAAAGAAGGTAGACCTTTCCTTGTGAGTCATCCCAAACTTCTCCGACGCCTTCCCAAACTTCTTCCAACATACTTGATTCACCGTTCTATCCCTTCCCTTCCTTCTCGTATCTAGGCTCGTCCAATACTTCAAGATCCAGTAGATTTCAACATTTCTCATGATGCAAGTTGGGTGGTCCTCGCTTTTCACCTCCCAACTTCTCCCTCTGAAGACTCTCAAATTTCAATAAACTTCACTCCTGAACGTAGACTAGGAATCGACATCATGAGATTATCTCTTCCTCATTTCGAGGATTCTCCTAAACGTTTCGGTGAAACGATGGAGATGAATCTTACCGATAGAGAAATGGAATGGGTTCTGGAACCTTATTTGTCGGAATCGAGAGATGAATTGATCAAGGATTTTGCCTATTCAAAAGTGGAAAGTAGTCAAGGATCTAGTGATCAGACAACGGGATTAGAACAGAAGAGAATCAGGGAACATGGAGATGGGAATCAAGATTTAGAAACCCTTTCTAGAATTTATGACCTCTGGACTCATAAAGAAGCTTTTACTAAACTTGAAGGCCAAGGATTGGGATTCGATTTTAAGAAGGTTGAGATTCAGTTCTGGAATAGTAGGTATCGGAGCAGACGAGACACTGAAACCTTAGCCGAACTTAAAGGAAGAGGTCGAGAAGAAGGTCAAGTGAAAGAGAAAGAAGAAGGATTCCAAGTCAGTCAGAGAGAGTTACAAGCTTCAAAGATCTGTGAAAGTGAGACCAATCAAGAATTCTCAATGGAAGGCTACAAGCAGCATTTAGAAGAAAGAAGTGGGAGTGAGGTTTATGCTTTGGAAAGAACTAGAAGTTCTGGTTCTAGTTCTAATATCACAAATGATTCAAAAACTGAAACTATCAAGGGTAACAACACCATTCTTGGAGTTCATGGCACCCTCTCTTCAAACTACAAATTCACGGAAATCATTTTCCCAGATGGGACATTTAAGGATGAAAGTCAAGGGAAGGAGAAAGTCATACCAGTTCAGAGCAATTCGCCTTCTCCCTCTCTATCTACTACGTCAACATCTAGAAACGATTCAACTCCAGCTTTTAAATCTACAGGAAGTAGCGTAGCCTCTCAATGTGTTATAGTAGAAGAACTCCTGACAGATGGTGAGGAGAAGAGGTCCTCTCAAGTGAGGGAAGCATTAAGTGCAAGAGAAGCTGTGGAAGTTGGATTGTTAAAGATTTGGGGAATGGAAGAACTTTTGAAGAAGAGCTGGGCGGTTGGAGATGGGGAGATTCATAGTTGAGAGGATGGGGTTGGTGGGCTTGCTGAGCTTCTTGCAAATTTCCTATAACGATACAATTGTCGACGAATGGTCAGAAACCTCTTTTAACAAGATGGAAACAGAGTCCTTTTGGAGAGAATGATTGAAGGTGTGAGAACAAAGACGTCTACCACCTCTTTGAGGTTGACCACGCAGTACTCACTTGCTGACATTGACGACTCGCTCTGGCATTACTTTTCAAAGTTCGGTGAGATGTAAAATATGAAATACGAAACGTCGAAATCGACCTGCACAGAGGGTTGATATTTTCTCTCCTTAGCCTCGAGGATCTTGCTTGGGATTGAGTCCGAACCTTCTTTCCAAACCATCACTTGCTCCCCCTTCCTTCCTTCCTTCCTCTTTGATCCTTCTTTTAGCCATAGAAATGGCAGCATCAAATCCTCCTCAATCACTTTCTAGAGAGGCTTCAAGTGGTACCGGTGAAAGAGGTACGATTTTACCTGCTTCCAAGGTGTTAGTTCAAGATCAATACTCAGCTTATGACATTCTTCGAGCTCAGTCAGTCATTGTCATCTACCCTTACGAAGCTGAAAAGGATGATGAACTTAACCAACAATCAGAAGAAAGGATTACTGTTTTTTGGGATATTCGATGATGGTTGGGCTTTGGGAACCAATCCAACAAGAGGTGAAACAGGTGTTTTCCCTCTTGTCCGTGTCACTTCTGCCAAGGGTGACAATCCTATGTCTAGAAGACGCGATGCAAATGGAAGGAGAGTTGCTGGAACTGATGGAACTGATGGAACTGATGGTGGTGTGGGAAGTGGGAATGTTGCTTTCACCTTGGATGCTGAAGAAGCTGTTGATGCCGATGAAGGTCTCACTACAGCTTTAAGCAACATTAGTATCACGAGTCTCATCGATATTCCAGAAGAAGAACAGAGCAACACTCAAGAAGCTGCTGATCCACTCGATCCAATCCTCGCACTGACTCCAGAGATGTTCTCGTAAGTAATCTCTCGCCTTCACCCTCACGAAATCGCAAGATCAAGCTTTATCTCTATTGACTGGAGAAGCTCAATCAACTCTAATCTAACGCTGCATAGAATTGTAGATCTACGTCATCTGGGGTTGGGAAGTAAGATGGAGGAGATGATTCAGCTCTTTTCACGTCTTTCTTCTCTCTCTCAGAATCGGTTGGAAGAGGTGAAGCTGAATTTATCTTGCTTTTGGGAAGACTTTCAGGCCAGTCAAGGGGAAAGAAAGGACTGGAAGGAATCAAAGCTCTACACGTTCCTTCAACCTCTCTTCAATTCTCAAAACAGTCTCACAACAATATGCCTTTGGAAAGACGAGACAACAACAAGCAATTCCCTACCTCTGCTTCTGGTCATACTGAGAGAAGTCTATTCATTTCCTAACCTCAAAACAATCGAGGTGAAAGCTCCAACTATGGTTAGTTTGTGTGCTAGTGGGAGAGAAGTTGGAAGATCCAAGTGTTACCTCCTCCAGAACTCCAGAACAGCCGCTCAGCTCTTGCGAGTGTATCACACATACGCGAGCTTCCACCCTTTCATGAATCTGGTCAGGATGTTCCTTGAGGTTGGTTTAACCGACTTCTTTCTTTCAGAACCCGAAGAATGGGGGCAGATTGAAATGGGTACAAATCCTGAAGTTTTAGATGAGCTTTCAAACTCTAGATTTACCCTCGAGTATTTGGCATTAAGGTTCCTTAAAGAGTCCAATGGTCCAAGAGTATGGGATTTCTCGACAAGTTGCCCTAATCTTGAGAGTCTTCAACTCTATCTTCGACGCGTAGATAACGATGCTGCGGCAGAGCCTCTTTCCCTCTCTGAAGGCTCTACTCTAACAGGAGAATTGAAGATTCTAGGGTGATGGACGCTCTGTTACCAGTTGCAATGGAGTTCAATCTCAATTTGGATGGGAAGCAAGCTGGAGTTTTTAAACTTATGTGGTTATGGTGGGGAAGAGGCCGAAAGTAGAACTACCTTATCTATTCCTTTCACAGCTCTTCTTTCAATCCTCAAGAGAAATAGCAACAATTTGAAGTGGGTGAGGCTCTGTGATGTCTCATCGGAGGAAGGAAAAGTCTCAAACAACAAGGGAGACTTAGTACGAGAAGTAGAGGGCTGAGGGAGAGAGAGGGAGAGAAGTATAAGAGGAAGGAAAGAGAAGATGAGGAACGAGGGGACTAGGAAGAGAGTCAGCTCTATTCTCTAAAAGGTGTTGTACGACATTATGCTCACCTCTTCTAGCAGAGAGAAAGCGATGTTAGGAGGGAGGAATTGCGAACGAAGCCGAATCAGAGAGATTTGATTCAACCTTTCTCGTTTGGAAAGTCAAGAGAGATCCTAGAAGGCGATACAGGTGGCTGTTTCGAAAAGTTGAGCGATCATCAAAGATCGCAGAGATGGAAGAGATAGTGGATTCAGCGGGTTAAGTTGCAACATGCAGCATCACTCCCAGGTAGCCTCGTTTGCTGCTGCACTCACCTGGACCCTCTTGACGTTTGCAGGGATTTTGATCAGTTGTCCTGATAGTCTCTTATCGATGAGCGACGTTTCCAAAAGAGAAAATCTAGAGGATGCAATTCGATCCGATGGTTCGAGAGGCAAGAGAGTGAACGTGAACTTCTGTTGACCCTCACAACTCAGCTTGCCTCCCAAACGCCCCAACAAATTCCTCAAGAGATACTCAAAGGAGGTCTGAAAATGCCTTCTTTGAGATCGCTCAAAGTCACTCTCATTAGACATGGTGAATCAGAGGACAATCAGAATGGCATCTGTAAGTCTCAGCTGCTGATCGAAAGGATAAGGTATAACCTTAAGCAATCGGTAGATACTCATCAATCGAGTATTCCTTCTTACTTTCACTCTCAGGGGCTGGATTCAAAGATTCGCCATTGACTTCTCTAGGCTTGGCAGTGAGTGGAGAAGCGAGCAGGGGCCAGAGCCAGAGGGAACATGTCAAGCTGACCTACTACTTTCTTCTCTTCGACTTTGATCAAACAGCAAGCTAAAGCTCTTGGAAAGTCGTTCTCGAATACGTCATTGGATGGGATCTATTGTTCAGACTTAAAGAGAGCGGCATCTACTGCCAATGAGATTCTACTGGTGGGTAGCAACAGTACCGATTAGAGGCAGCTGATTAGATCCAGATGGTGTGTCTGGCTCGAGGAGATAGGAGGTGGCTGGGCTCCTCAGCTGCTGAGGATATATGTGCAACATCTGGAAGAAATTCGGTAGCAATGAGTTGGGGAGACGGAGCTGGACTGGCCGACTAGAAAGAAGCCAAAGACCCACTATGGCGAAGCACCTTCATTCTCCCAAGCGAAGCTATGATCCTTCCTCAAGGATCTGGCTAGGTCCATTCTTCGATACTGAATGATTCACTGGTACAGGTTTGAGAGGTAGTCATGATTTGAACAGCCCGCTTTCCTCACTCTCACTCGTGTTCTGAGCTCTACCTCTTCTTGTTTGCTTGTTTAGTCTTCTCACTTTCATCTGTCATCGAATTTCGGGCTCATGTCTCTCTTGTCTCTTCTTCATCTCTGGCAGGCCAACATCACTCAACCTCCCCCGCTTCTAGTCCAATCCCAATCACTTCGAGAGCAAAACTTTGGTTCAGCAGAAGGAAAGTCATGGGCAGACAAAGATGCTCTTCAATTAGCTCAAGCTTCAACAGGGGAAGATTTGCAATCTAGAGAATTTCGATTTACAGGAGGAGAGAGTCTAGAAGAAGTGAATCGAAGGATGGGGATCGCTGTTAGGAAGTTTGTTTTACCTAGAGTAGATGCTTTAAGACAGAATGTTTCTAAAGGGAGTGAAGAAGACAAATTGAAGAAGCAGCCGCACATATGCATTGTAGCTCATGGAATTGCAATAGCTGAACTCCTAAGGGTCTTTATGGATTTACATGATTCTAATTATCCAGTTGTCAATCCTTCAGATTCATCCACTACTAGTTTAGTTCCTTGGCCTTGGGAGGATCCAAAATTGGCTTATCATAGAGTCAGATTAGAGAACACTGGGTTCTCAGATATAGAGATCTCAGTTCCGATAGAATCCTCTACCTCATCAGGGTTAATTTCAATTTCTACTTCAACAACTAAATCACCCTTTCCCTCACCTCAACCTCCATCCAACTTCAGCGAAAATGCCGATGATAGCTCTCAAGCGGAATCAAGTACTGACATTCAAACCAATCAGGATCCTTCGAAATCTCTTTCTCCTCAACCCCAACTTCGACCTGCCCCTGCTCTGAATCTCCAATCTTCAAACCTAAATGCAACGCCCTCAAAGTCTCTCTTTGTGAGGATCCTCTCTCAAAACAACATCGAACATCTCCGAGGAGTAGTAGCTCCTTCTACTAGCAAGATCGGATCCAAAATTGGAAAGGTTGGAGGTGCTTCAAGCGTGGCTGCTAGTATTCTAGGAGGTGGTCTTTCTTCTTCCGGAACTTCCAATTCTCTTTCCTCCAATCTCCCTCTACCTCAAACTCCCTCTACTGGAACTAGCATCGGGTTCCCTTCTTCTAGATCTCCTGGAGCTCAGAGCAGCTACACAGCTAGTCCTTCTTCGAATCAGAATCAAATGAATGTCAGGACTTCCACCACGAATGACGGCTCCTCTAATTCAGGATTAGGCTTAGGTTTAGGACTTGGAGGAACGAATGCTTCCAATTCTTATCAAACTCCAACTTCAGCCAATTCCCTCTATTCTAATTTTCCAAGTAGTCTCGCAAGCCCTGGGAATGCTAATAAGCTCAACTTGTCCGCTCAAGAGAAAGAAGTTTGGCAATCAATCTCACTGAGGGTGTTGCCCCTTTTCAATGGAGAAGGATTAGAATCGAATCTAGAAGACATCAACTTGGACGTTAGCAAACACGTCAAATCAACTGTGAAGCGAACTCCAGGAAGAGCTCTAGACTCTTTAAGTGGAGATTTGGAAGGTTTATGTTCAGTTGGGATGCTGACTCTAACAGGGAAGTTAACAGATTCTCTGAACTCGTTTCAGGAAAGATTTATATCAGGGAAGGAGAGCTCTAATCTCAATGAGAAAGAGATAGAACAGAAGATAGATGAGAAACTACTGACTAGACTAGTTGAACTTTGGGTTATGTTCTGGTCTACGGTGTTACCTTATCTTGAAGGTTGCTTTCTGCCCTTCCAGACCAATCCTGATTTAGTTTCTCTGACAAGTAGCGCTAAAGCTGCAAACGCTGCTAGATCTGCTAGTGTTTCTACTTCAGGTTTAAGGACTGAAAAGATCGATACTAGAAAAGTGATTTTAACTGTCTTTAGAGACTCGATGATTCTTCCGATCTTCGACAGGCTGTTTAATCTCTTCGCCAATATCAGACAGTTCCAGCCCGATGCTACTTTCAACTCAAAGAACTCCAACTCTTCTGCTTCAGATGAAAGTACTCAGCTGTATCCAAGACTTCTTCAAATGATTTCAATTCTTTCCAGCATTCTCTCCAACGACCAACCTCAGAACGCACTAGATTCTTTAAGAAGAGCTCTAAGGATCGGAAACAATGGAGGCATCGAAGTCAACAGTGGAGGAGCTGGTCTCTCTACAAGCATGGATGGAAGCGGAAAGCAACAGAGCAACAGAAACAGACATGGTTGGTTGCCCCAATCTGCAATCAAACACGGGAAGGGAGCAAACTCGACTTCGAATCCTGAACTCTTCGCTTCACCGAACATGAGCCTCAGCAGTCAGAGTCTCTCTCAATCTCAAGCTACTCTCACAAATCTCAACTTCGAATCCCAATCTCAATTCACCTCTTACTACGACGGAAATGATCCCAATTCAAGTGGGACGGGAGGGGCTCCTAATCTAGCTTTACGAAGAGCTTTGAGTAACGGATCTACCAGTGGAATGAGCTACAATCCCAATGTTCAGACTGCTCTGGGAATCTCTAGAATGGGAGAGGCGGATGAAAACGACTACCTGGACTCTTTAAGATCCCCAGTCCACTCTCCAGTCAGGTCAGTCACTTCTTCAGTTCAAGGTACTACTCCTTCGCCAATTCCATCAGAAAGACAAGAGATCACCTCAGATACGGAGGGACTCGAGAGAAATCAGTATCTCAGAACAGGCTCTTTTGACAGCTCCAGAATCTCCTCTCGGAACTCAGGGAGGACGGAGGAGGAAGAATTCCATGACGCCGTCGCTCCTGCTGCTTCTCCTTCACTTGCGAGAGAAAGGCAAACAAACTCAATCGCTACTGAACGAAGTACCGAAGAAAGTGAAGACGAGGATGAAGAGGAAGGCTTCTTTCCAACTCCAACTACCAATTCAACTTCTACATTTTCACCCTTTCCTCAAGGCTCGAATTCTAACTCATCAAATCCAAATCTCTCCCTTTCTGGAAGTTCGAATTCAATCCCAGCCAATTCGCCTCAACCAAACTTCAATCTCTCAACACCCGTCAGACCTCCGAGAAGGCAGAGTTCTTCCCCTTCATCACCTTCAAACTCAATTTCCAATCAAAGGTCCCCTGCTCCTCATTTACCTCCGAGATCACCCAACAGATCACAATTCCCTCTACACTCCCCAGCCAGTCTGACTTCAAATGAAGGAGCCTCTCAAACGACTGCGAACCTAAGCGCAACAACTTGGCCTCATCAAAATACCAGTCCAAACTCTATGCAACAGTCAAGTCCGTTGTCAGGTCAAGTCCAATCGAATCCTATCACGACTTCTCATCCTCTTTCACAAGTCACTAGAGGAGCCTCGAATTCAGAAACATCAGATCAGTCCAGGCAAAATCTCGCAGCTCCACTCCATCAACAAGATCTTCAAGCTTCAGATTCTTACCAGACCGATTCGGACCCAGCAGGAGATCTCTTCCCCGCAGAAGAGAACGGAGTAGATCCAGGAGTCCTCTCCATTGAGAGGGACAAGCAACGAGCCAGGGATCTAGAAAAGGCTCTCACTTTCGAAGGTGGCTGGGACGATGTTCAGAACGAATTGGAGGCAAGCGGGAAGGATTGGAGAGAATGAGAGGGTGGGGAAGGTGAAAAGTAGGTGAAAAGTGAAGTCCTTGGTCTCTCGAGGTAGTGAAAGGAGGCTCATCGTTCGACAGCTCCTCATCCAATTGTATTTTAATCTCATCAATCAACACAAAAAATTTCTCTTTGCACTTTCGATCATACGGAGCAGTCGTTTCGAGAAGTGGCGTACCTTTTGATTCTGGCGGTAATTCATTTCAAGTAGGAAGAAAATATAGTTTGCGATACAGGAAGTTCATTGAAACGTTCCTCAGACTTTTGAATTGTCTTTGAGTGACAGATTGAAAACAAGGAGAGTTGGGATAAGATGAGAGAGGGGAAGAGAGGTAGTGGTAAGGAGGGAAGAGTAAGGGAGAAAAAACTGTGATGCTGCGACGATGGAAAGAGGGAAAGTTGAGTTTGATCGATTCGACGAATGGAAAGCTTCTTAGGTAGATCGAGAAAGGTTGGGAGTTGCGAATAAAGAGATAAAGGGGCATGTGACTTCAGATAGACCTTTAAAGATTGGAAGGCGGAGTTGGTTCGTTCATAACTCGTTTCTTGAGCAAGGGCTCACGTGTTGAGGATTGATGTAAAAGGTGAAGTTTTGAGGTTTCATAGATTGAACGTTGTTAAAGTCTGGAGACATCTGGAATCTTGAGAATTGCGTCCTTGATTTCTCTATTCCTCGTCTTTCTTCTCTTCCGGCTGTTCAGTTTCCTTCTCAACCACAGCTTCCTTCTCAGCTCCATTAGTAGCAGGAGTTTCAACTTCAGTTTTCTTAGGGGTTGTGTCCTCAGTAGCAACTGCTTCAGAGGCAGAAAATCCATTCTTAGCTAACAGCTTCTCAACCTTCTCGATATTCTCCTTTGTTTTCCTCTCTTGATTTGAAATAAAGTATTCTCTCTTCAAACGTAAATTGTCTACAACTCTTGCCGTATCGGCCTGAGATGTTGGAGGAGGAATAGAAAGAGCTAATAGAGCGGATAGAGTTCCTAGAGGAACGTGTAGAGCACTCCCACCAGTTGAAGGAGTAGAAGGTTCATCTGAAGGAGCTTCACCAAGAGCTAGAGGAGTGCCCTTCGATTTCCCTTTGTTCTTCTTTCCAGATTTCTTCGGAGCTCCAACAAAGAATGAAGATTCATCTTCATCATCTCCTTTCTTACGGGCAACTCTAGCTCCATCCGGAGCATTTTCCTCGCTTCCAACAATTCTTAGTTCTAGTTTCTTTCCGAAGCTTGGTTTCTCTGTAGGCGATTTAGAGTTACTGTTCGTTGAAGTAGAAGAAGAAGTTCCTGAAAAGTAATTAATTAAAACATCACAGTCTTCAATTTCCTTTCCGAAAGCAGGTAAAGCAGCTTCTTCTCTCAATTGAGTTTCATGTTCTTTTTTCTTTTCTAATTCTTCTCTCTTCTTTTCATCCTTGAATCTTTCATTTCTTTTCTCCTTCTCAGCATTAATTCTAGAATAATATTTATCCATTTCGCTTCTAAAGCTTGATTGTCTTTCACGTTTAGTAGCATAAAGAACATCTAATTTAGCAGAAGCAGCCATTCTTTGATCCACCAATTTGTTTCTACTTCCAGAAGTCTTCTCATGTTCTTTTTGCAAAGTTTCTAGTTCATTCTTGATTTCATCGTAACGTTTAGAAAGTGCTTTTGATTCTGGATCGTCTAGAGTGGATCTCATTTCATCTGCTTTGACTCTGTCAGCATCGATGGCAGCTTGCTGAGTAGCTAGAGCTTCGACGTTACGCTTTGATCTTCTGAGAGTTGAGATTTCTGATAAGGCTCTCTTTTCTTCGGCTAGCTTCATAGAGCCAGCTTCGACCTGAGCGTCCAGACGAGCGATTTGAGCATCAACTTCGGCTACCGACTTGAATGGAGCTTTGGACTTAGCAGCTTGAAGGTCTTTGATCTAGTAGAAAGAAGCGAAGCAAAGGGGGAGAAGAGAAGGCAAGAACGTGAGTGATCCGAAGGTTCGGTACAGACATGAGTTCTGCGAGGTGAAGAGTATGTTGATTGGTTTTATCAAAGCCAATCTAAGGTCTTCTGCGACGAGTTCGTTGAGCCATGTAATTGGAAGGGGATCCAACCAGCTTTCTTCTTTTCCCTTTTTCCTTGATGTCTTGCTCCCCTAGCTTATCAAAGTTTCTCTTCCTCCCTGAATCAGCTCATTGACTCGATCGAAATTGACTCACCTTCTTAGCAGTGCTCTCCTGGAGAGCCCTAAGGTCATCAAGGACCTTTCCTCTAGCACCCTTAGTTCCAGCTTGCTTCCCACGGAGCTCTTCCAATTCAGTACGAAGAGCCTGACGACGCTGACCAGCTGGAGAGGATGCAGATGGACCTCCGCCTGAGAGTTGAGCACGGAGATCGTTCTGGTTGAGGTTAAGAAAGAGTAAGGAGAGTGGGTAGATGGAGAGATGGGGAGAAGAAGAAGAAGCGGGGAAGAGGAAAGGAAGGAAGGTATTAAAGGAGAGTCAGTAAAAGAGCTCAGATGGAACTAACGATGATATGATTGAGCTTCACTTTCGATCAATGAGATCAAGAGGCCGGCAAGGGAGTGGGAGGCAAGAGAGCTGAAGGTAGGACGAGCTTGGCAAGCAGAGAGGACTGTTGTGAGGCGGTAGGAAGCACGTAACTTTGATGCAATCTCTTTCAATTCTCCCACAGGGACAGACCCTTTATCGGAAGGGAGGAGGTCGAGAAGAAAGCCTTGGGAGCCCACCTTCGAACCAAGATCGAATTACTCTCGCTCAGGAGGTAGCAAGACTTCGAGCAGAGGTTTAACAATGACACCCACTGATTCCAAGAGTCCCTCGTCGTGCCTGCCTTGGGCTGCGTCTCGTAATTGATGCAAGAAAGAAGAAAGTAGGTACTCACGACTTCAGCTTGAGTCTTATCGATGTTCTTCTTGAGGTCGTCCATGGCTTGATTGTGATGGTTCTGATCTGGTTTCCCACCAGTCAATTTGACAATCTCTACAGTTGGAGTCTCAACCGGAGCTCTAGTTGAATTGCCATTGCCGTTGCCGTTTGAAGTTGGAGTGGAAGAAGCTTCAGTCTGCTTGCTGGCAGTTGCACCAGTTGCTGGCTTGGAAGTCTTGGTTGAGGGAGCCATAGGTAGAGAAGGAAGAGATGGGATAGAGGAATGGAAAAGAAAGAGTAAAGACTAACGAGTCGAAAGGCAAGAAGTGAAAGAGATTGAGGATAGCGTGGATAGATTTGGATCTGAGAACGATCGATGTTGGCTTCTTCTTTCCTTCTCTGTCGGAGTGTCTAATATTGAATTTCTGCCAAGTTGCTGAATGAAATCTTTACTTTTGAATCTCAACAAGTTGCTCAAGTCTTCTTCAAAATCTGAAATCTCAGTCAAAGCTTCAAGAGGCTTCCTTCTTTGTTCTTCTCCCAGAAGAAGCTTTCCAGTAACTTCTTCAAATCACAGATTTAGCCACTCAACCATGACAACCTCAACCGAGAACAGATTAGCAAAATCTAAATCACCTTATCTTCTTCAACACAAGCACAATCCAGTAGATTGGTATGAGTGGGGAGACGAAGCTTTCTCAAAAGCCAAAACCGAAGGAAAGTTAGTTTTCCTCTCCATAGGTTATTCTGCCTGTCATTGGTGTCATGTTATGGCTCATGAAAGCTTCGAAAATCAAGAAATAGCAGATCAAATGAATGAGCTCTTCATCAACATCAAAGTTGATAGAGAGGAGAGACCAGATGTAGATGCTTCTTACATGGCTTTCGTTCAAGCTTTAAGTGGACGAGGTGGTTGGCCCTTGTCTGCTTTTTTAACTCCAGGAGGTCAACCTATATTTGGTGGAACTTACTTTAGTCCGAAACAGTTTGAGAATTCGATGGATAGATTATCAGATATGTGGTCTTCTCCCGAAGGTAGAAGGCAGTGTCTAGAATCAGCCGATTCGATCTCAGATGCTCTCAAAGCTAGTTCTCACGAAGAAAGACCTTTGGGAGATTTACCTAGTCCGAGTGTAGTGATGAAAGCTGTTCAACATTGGAGGCAGAGCTTCGACGAGAAGAACAAAGGTGAGCAACGTTCAAGGCTCTTCGACTTCGTTTGATGACTAATAGTCCAAGCCCTTCCCTTTCATTTTCGATTCTCAGGATTTGGAAAAGCTCCAAAGTTTCCATGTCCTTCCATGACCTTCAATCTGCTTCACAGATACGCTCATTTGGCTTCTCGCTCTCCCAACGTCCTGACGGAGTGGGGTTCGGATCAAGCGTCTGCACTCGTAGCCCTTCGTCAAAGTGTAGAGACTCTTTCCAGGATAGGTAGAGGAGGTATCACTGATCACTTGGGAGGTGGAATCTCAAGATACAGTGTCGATGTGAGTGATTCAACAGAACCTTCTTCCCTCTCCCCATCAAAGGCTAATCGATCCTCTCTTCTTCGTCCTTCAGAGCTTCTGGAGAGTTCCGCATTTCGAGAAGATGTTATATGATCAAGCTCAACTTCTTACCTCTTATCTAGAAGCCATACAGCTTTTAAATCCTACTTCTCCCGTAATGGAGCTATGCAAAGACGAGAAGGAAAAAGCTGACCTAAGTGATTATATCGGAGAATTCCAACAGGTTGCAAGAGACATAATTTCCTACATTCATAGAGATTTATCAGATGGAAACGGTGCGTTATTCGCAGCTGAAGATGCTGATTCGTTCCCGACCGAAGGAGCTAAGCAGACTAAAGAAGGAGCTTTCTACGTTTGGGATGAAAGTGAGATCAAGAATGGATTAAAAGAAGGTTCTTCTTCTGAAGGATTTGATCCCGATTTAGCTTTCAAGATCTTGGCTTCTCATTATGACATTCAACTCGATGGGAATGTCGGTCCTTCAGATCTTCATGGTGAATTAGTCGGAAAGAATGTCCTTCATTCGACTTGTTCTTTAAAAGAAACGATTTCTCATCTCAATTTATCAGTCTCAATTGAAAGAGCTCAGTCATTACTATCAGCATCGAAGGCCAAATTATTCTCCATCAGAGAGAAGAGACCAAGACCCTCAAGAGATGACAAGGTCGTCACTGCTTGGTCTTACATGACTATCAGCGCTCTAGTTCGTTCAGCAGAGGTGCTGGAAATAAATAAAGGAGAGATAGATCCTCTGGAGTTGGCTTTGAAAGCTGATAAGTGGCTTTGGGAGAATGCTTGGGACGCTTCAACCCAAAGATTTTGCAGGAGTTGGAGAGAAGGAAAGGGACCGATTGGGACAGCTTTGGATTATGCTGAAGCTGTAGCTGCGTGAGTAGAGCATAACTTGTTTCCGTTCAATGCAGGGGCGTGCTAAAGCTTTGGAACTGATTCAAAATCCCCTCCTTCTCTCCAATCTCTAGTTCTTTGGATCTTTATTCTTTCACTCTCGATCCATCCTACCTCTCTCGAGCTCTTCTGCTTCAATCAATTCAAGATCAACTCTTCTTGGATTCAGAGAATGGAGGTTATTTCATTTCGGCTCTGGATCCAAAGTCTTCTATGCCTTCAAACGGTCCAATTTTGACTAGAATGAAGGACTCTCAGGATGGAGCTGAACCAGCCGCAACTTCTGTTTCCTGTCACAACTTGACTAGACTAATTTCTCTCTTAGATCAAGACGATCCTCAAAACTCAACGCCAAGTTCAACAGACTTACTCACTCTGAGAGAGAATTTGATTCAATCAATTCTATCGGGTGGAATGGTTTTGTCGAGATTACCTCATGCTTTGGGCACTATGGTTTCTTCTCTACTCGAATATCACTCCAACGAATTAAGCTCAAGACCTCAAATCCTAATGATCGGAACTAAGGAAGAGCTTCAGCCTTTCTTGGAGGTCGTGAGAAGAAGATTCGGAGCTAGCCAATCAGTTTTAGGTCTTCTAATAGATGGAAACGACGAGAAAATGAAGGATAACGCTCTTTATAGAAGGAATGGAATGGTCAGATCAGTGGTGGATGATTTGGTGAAGAGGCAGAAGGAAGGTTTTCAAGTCCACATCTGTCAAAATTTCACCTGCGCTTCACCTTTGAAGAGTGTAAAAGAACTGGAACAGGCTTTGAGAGAAATTTGATTGAACTTTGTATTCTTCACAGTCTTGCAAACTTTCCTTTTCTCGTGCGATCCTTTTTGAGCCTTTCGCTATAATCCAGCTGACAACCTCAGGTTTCCATAGGCAAAAGAGAGGTGAAAATGAGATAAAAATTATCGGATTTCGATTGGCAAGATGTAATCTGAGGCAGCAAAAATTGAAAGATAGCAATAATACAGAAAGGACAGAGGACGTTCTACATCTATTCATCTTCACTTTCTTCCTCGACAGCTCCACAGATGAATTCCCCATTGACGTCCCATCGACTACCACCAGCTTGAGAGCTCAAATACTTGACAAATCTCATAACACCTTCATCTCTAAGAGCGATATTCAAGACGTTAAAATCTGGAGTCAAATTTAAAAGAACTCCATCGAAATCTTCATCGTCCTCTTCCTCATCTTCATCATCTTCCTCTTCTTCCTCCTCCTCAGCTTCTCCATCTTTCATTTCTTGATCTCCATTAGTTTCCTCAACTTCAGGTTGAGGTTGAGGTTTCTTGGATCCTCCAGCAGCTTGATAGACCGCCGGATCTTCCTCTCCCTCGTGTGGTGCCATATAACACTCCCAACCTCCAATTTCCCCGTTCTCCCATTTATCTTCTAATTCTTTCTTTTGTTTTTTACTTAAACTAGTCTTCTCCTCTCCATTCTTGGCTTTACTAGTGGCTTTCTTATTCTTCCCACTTAAACCTTTTGGACCTTTTTTCTTTTCTTCACTTCCACTCTCCCAAACTTTAGGAGTCAAACCCAAAGTAACATCCAGAACCACTTCCTCATCACTTCTAGCGAGAGTATAATCTAAACCAGGTCTGAACCTCCTGACTTCAGAATCTCTTCTACTCATAGGTACCAATTGAGTTAAGTTAGATAACCAATTTCTAAAAGCTGGGGAAGGGAACAAGGAATCTTTTAACAAGTTCAAAATCTCATTCGAAGAACCAGGTAAAGAAGTTGGAAGCTTTGGATTACCTTGATTAACTTCTTTAGCATTTGCGCTTTCTCCACTTTCAAGAGTTAGATATCTTTGTCTATGAGGTGGACCTATAATCTTCCATTCTGAACCGTCTTCAGGGAGTTTTTCAACTCCAGTTTGATGATCTGCAATCTTTCCCCAATCTCCTTGAGTTTTCCAAAAAGTAAATCCATCTCTTTCATCAATCTCTCTTAAGCCTTTTTCTAAAATCTCAGAGATTTCTTTTTTCAAAACATCTGCTAAAAGAATGTGAGATTCATCTCCGAATTGATCGAATAATTGAGCTTGAGTTTTGACGTTCAAATAAGCTGGATTAAGAAAGAAGGATAAGAATTTGAGATCTTCAGTTGAAAGTTTTGATCCTGGAAGTGGAGGTTCTAGAGCTTCAGGGTAAGGATGGAATGGAAGTGAGGCTTTCTTGGAGGACTATAAAGAAAAACAGAAAAAGCTGGAATGAGAAAGTTGAATCTAAAGGAGATGCATATTCTCTGAGCAGTTCGTACCCAGACCTTCTCAAATTTAACTCACCAAACTCTCCAAACTACTCAGCTCTCTCCTATCATTTTCCTCTCTCATCTCATCTTCTTTGTTGTATCCTTCTTCATCTTCTTGAGGTCTATGAAACCAACCTGAAATCGAAAGCCTACTTTCAGTTGGGTGAGCTACTTCTTCTACTGAATGGAAAGAATGACCAGGTTGAACTGCGAAGAATGTATACTGATTCCATTCTGGAGACAAAAGAAAGAAGGGAAAGAGAGGAGAGGGAGAGGAGAAGGTCAGGTTTTGAGACTCTTTCGAGAAGAAATGGATGAGAGTGGGAGGGTTTACAGATTGCTTCTGTCGAACTTCCTTCTAACCTTTTGCAGGAGATTCCAAAACAACACTGATTCCTTTCAGAATTGTACTTGGCTTTTCTCTTGTGACTAGCAAGTACTGTTCCTTCCCTTTGCCTGCTGCTCCAGTTCTTCTCTTCTGCTTAAAGCTCTCCAGCCTCCAAGACTCTCTCTATGATTCCCCAATCAAAACTCACTTGGAGGTATCACCTTCTTAGGAGTTTCAGCCGGGGTATTCTTCTCCTTGACCGCATACAATTCCAATCCACCACCCCATTCTGGTTCCCAATCTTTAGTTGGATCGGGAAGATAGAGAATGTAAGAAAGCCTTCGTGTGGAAATGACATCGCTGTAAAGATCAAGATTCAAAGATCGGGTATTGTCAGAGAGATCTAAAGAGTAGCTAGTAGCTAGAAAAGGTGAGGCATTGAGGGAATACTCACTCATGATTCAACAAATGACAACCTTGCCTATAATCATTAATGCTCATATCCTTCTTCTTCTCACTTAAAGGACCACAACCAGTAACAGTTTCCAACCAACTTCTGAATTCTTTTGAATAAATTGCATTCCTAACTTTTAGTAAATGATCTAATCGAGAGGCTTCTTCTGTTGGTAGTCCATCTAAGTTGGCCAGATCTCCAGTTTGATTGACCTGGAGATGAAGAAGCCATAAGTCAGCAATGTAAACAAGATACAAATACTAAGAATTAAAGATTACTCACCTTGTAAATGTCAGTTTCCTTCTCTGCGAATCTTAGTTCTTCAATGATTTCTTCCCTTGCCTTTTTGAGAAGATCTTGATTGATTAAACCGTTTACTACTGAATGTCGGTATGGAGTTGAAGTTGAATATGCTGTTTTATGAGATTCACAATTCTCTGAGGATAGAAGTGAAGGCGAGAAACATTCTGGAATCGAGTCAAACATTTCTGGTAATGTCTTTGAGAAGAAAGAGAAACTTTTCTGTGGTGGAGAGAAAGTGCTTTCCTCCACGTGGTCGATGTAGGCAAACAGCTTCTCCTTGGGGGAATCTATGGCCACCTTCTTTCCCTACAACCAACATGGCACCAACGAGTAAATTGAATGAATCAATCGAGATTCAAGTTCATAACCGAACAAAGTATAAAATTAACTTGATCACAACTTCTAATGCTTCTTCCATTTGCAGTTCCCCTTCCATCTCTTTGAGTCCAGCCTTGGCACGTTCCCTTTCTATTCCAACCAACTTCGTAGTTCAAAGAAGCATCTCTTTCCAAATCCAACTTGGAAATGTTGATTCAAAAGATTCCACTTCAAATTCAACTTCAACTTTCAGCTTTCGAGTCTTAAATTCATCTCAACTCTCTTCGTCCAACCTAACTTCTACCCCTGACTCAACTTATTCTATCTCATACTTTCCAATCTCTCTCCCTTCAATTTTGTCTTCTCAAATCTACATTCTTCAATCTCTACCTTCCTCAACTTCAAACTTCCCACCTTCAATCTTGATCTTCCCAATTCGTTCCACCTCAAATTTCCTTTCGACCTTACCTTCAACTCTTCCAATCTCTGCCTTATCACTCCCTGGAACTCATGAATCTTTGGCTAGATATGGTTGGCCAGTTTCAACCTGTCAGAGTTCAGAGTCAGACGTCTTGAATCAACTCAATTCAGGTATCAGATACTTCGACGTTCGAATGAGCCCGAAAGGTGAAGGCGATCAGATGAAATTGTTCGCTTATCATGGGATTACCGATCAAAGAATCAGATTGGACGAAGTGCTGGAGGATTTTTATAGGTGGTTAGATGGAGACGGGAAAGATGGTAAGTGCAAAGTATGCTTCGCGATCAGTGGCGCCGTTTGTTTTACTGATCCTTTTCTCTCCCTTTCTCTTTTCTTTCACTTTTTGAATCTCTTCCTGATAACCTACAGAATTCATCCTTCTATCTCTCAAACAGGAATCCGGACCAAACCCTCCAATCTTCGACAATCTCCTCTCAACTCACTACATCAAGCCCAACATTTCCAAATGGTATCTCTCATCAACCATACCCACCCTCTCATCAGTTCGAGGTAAAATCATCCTTTTCTCTCGTTTTGGAACCTCTCGTCAAACCGAATTCGGTCCAGATCCAAAGATCCCAATCGGAATCCACGCTTCAAAATGGCCAAATTCTTTGAAAGACCTTTTTGAATTTGATATTCCAAGTTCAGCTACATCACCACCTTGCAAAGCTCAAGTACAAGATTGGTATGAAATTGGAAGTCTAACCTCAATAGGAGCAAAGTTTGATCTAGTCAAAAGAATGTTAAGTCCTGGAAATTCTGGATATGAAGAAAGGACTTTAGGTTTGAATTATTGTAATGGAAGTTCATTCCCTGGTGCTTTACCTCCTTTCGTTGCTAAAGGGATGAGTTTGGGACTGAAGTGTACTGAGATTAAAGGGGTGAATGAAAGATTAGGAGAGGAATTAGTGGAGAGATTGAAATTGGATTTAGACTCTGACTTAACAGATAAATCAATTTCTTCAGATGAGAAACAAGCAGAAGAGAAGAAGACTGATTGGTTTAATTTCAAGAAAGTTAGTGATAAGAAGGTAGCTGGAATGGGTAGAGGGAGGGAGGTGGCAGCCGTTCCAGTGGCGAAATCCTATGGATTGATGAACATCTTTGCCATGGATTACTTTCAAGAACCCAAAGGTAGTGTAGGTGAAGTCTTGAACAGATTAATCATCGAAGCTAACTTCAAACCTGGAGATCATTAGACCTCAAGTTTCAAACTCATCAACAGTTTTCCTCAGTTTTGGTCTTTATCTAATCCATCAAGGAGCTAAAACTTTTATTTGGAATCAATCTATTGTACAATCTACAGATCTCAAGAACGCAAAGCTTTCTGTAAAACTCCTCCCAGATTCAGGGGTGATCAAGTTGGAGAAGAAGAGGTTTGGACTAGAGATTTCTCTAACACTTTTCAAGCAAAATCCTAATCAATTCAATCACACTGTAGATACCCAGACCAGTGCTTTGACAGATTAGCGTTGAAATGCTCCCAGGAGGGAAGAGAAATGGAATGGGGCAGCGCGTGCGAAGTTTGGGCAGCTTCACTTCTCTTCACTTCTTTTCAACAGACACAAGATGCAATGGAGGTTTGAACATCAAGTCTATGTGAATGAATTAAAATATTAAAAGGAAAAAAAAAGGAGACGGAGGCGCCCAGCACTTCCATTTCCTTGGGGGGGAATGGGTTTGGTTTGTTTTGTGTGATAGCACGATCGAGTCAAGAAGAGCTTTTTCTAGCTCTTCTCGACGTCGACACCTGCATCAAGCTGTGAGAGCTCCTTCATCGAAAGAAGAACCATCTCTCCCCCTCATCGCGGGTACTGGATCGAGATCCCTACTGGGCGATGATTGAAAGACGGTGGTTGGCTCTCTCCAGAGGTCCTAGAGCTTGATACCTCAACTGATCGTGACCTTCGAATAGAAGGTGGAGAAGGGATGGTGGGCTTTTTGTTTTATGTGATAGTATCAAATCAAAGCAGCCTTCTGTCATCGAAACGATCCGCTCCACCCCCGTCGGCAAGCAGATGATGGAATCTTTCACCACGCCCGACAACCGAAACCGAGTATGAATGCTCTCTGTTGAGAGATTCAATGAGAACACGAAATGTTTATCTTGGTTTGCAAGAGCTCTGTCGAGCCTGGCGGGGACAGGCTTGGCGAGACGTTGAGCTACGGGCTGAGGAGATACGAGAGGAATCGAGATAAGCCAGAGCAATCTTCTTACAATATGCTCAGAAGCAGTCTCTTGATTTGAAGGTTGATTCACTCAGAACTTCTTGAAACAAGATGAAAGAGAGGAACGAAGCTCCGGGGAACGATGATCTAGTCCAACTCGATGTTCTGTCTCCCATTATCTCTTTCTCTCAAGATAAGCCAGACATCCTCAGTACAAGCACTTGGCAAGTAGACCAAAGATCTCGAATTATCAAGTCTTAGATCCGACCTTTGGTCCCCTTGTCGTTCGAGATTCGAGGCGAGGTGGCTGGATGGGGTGTGTTGATTTGGTAGGACGACTGGAGTCTAAACATCGATTTCGAATCAATGCTCTATGGATTCGAGTTGTAGATGGGGATCGAGAGGGGCGGAAGCTGTGCTGGGGATATATACCTTTGTCTCCTTGGATTGAAGCTTTCCATAAGAAGGAGAGGTTGGGAGTCGATAGCTGAAGTTGTTGGGCATGCTACTATATGTATTGATGCTCTATTGCTGAAATTTACTGTCCAGGAATATAATCTTTTTCGCTTCTAATCAGTACCTGAAGAGTGAGATGCTGTTGCGTCTCCTCTTCTCTCTTCTCTCTCTTCTGAAACATCAATCGAATCAAGCCACGCTCCGTTCTGTTATTGGGCATGCGTAAAAGATTAGGAGGTCTTTCTGTTTCGACGAGCTTTCATATCATGTGTCCAATCTTCCATCTCAGTTTCTTGTCTCCTATCCACCTCCGTCGCCTTCCAATTAGTAGAGAGTCGAGAGGAGCTCTACCTTCCATATTGTAACCTTGATCATTGACTATTGAGGAAATGGAGAGATCCAGGGAATTATTGAAAGGCATTTCTCTCCTTTGGACTGGTCCCCGACTGGAAAGAGAAGAAATAGCAAAGTCAACGGACGTTTCCTATCATCCTTGAAGAATCACTTCTACACACCCCACTCACCTGTCTCTCCTACCTCTAACGCTTTCAGCTCGACCTTCCCACTCTTGAACCTCTCGTTTTCTCTCAATACTTTCCTTCTTTCCTTCCAAAGTCTGACGGAGCGTGGAGAGTTCGCCTCTTTACTGTCTATGCCAATTGGCCTAGAAGGGAGTGCCATTTCTATTAAATTTGGCAGAATCCCACTTGAAATAATATCTGAAAGAATAATCTCTTCTTCAAAGTCGTCATCCCTGGGTTGAGACTTCTGAAACCTATAGAATGGAAGATGTAAAATCTCGACGCTTGACAGCGAGGAACCTAGCTTTCCTGCCTTCTTCTCCTCCAGCACGAGAAAATTCAGACTCAAGATCTTGAGATTTATGAAGATTGAAAGATCCGTCTTGCGGGATTGCGAGGGAGTTAGACTGATGAGGCGAAGGTGTTTGATTGAAGAATACGAGTTGGAGAGACTTGAGAGACATTCCTTTGTGTCATCTGGATTTGATTGAATTCCAGAGACAGTGATTCCACCTCAGACAGCCATTTCCAGAGATCGAGAGAGTTAGTAACCTTAAGGAAGAGATAAATCGCTGTCGTCTCCAGATTCCCTCCCACCAATTCCTTGCCCCACTTTCTTCCCAACCATCCTCTGTTGTTGACAGAACGATCATCCCAGAAAACCCTTGGTCTCAAAGCAGTTTGTTCGACTTTCGATAAACCTTTGAAGGTTTCCGAATACTCCAAAAGGAAGTTGTAGCCATGTAGCGTCAAGTTGAAAGAGAGTGATGCTTGACGTAGATGAGGACAGAAGAGCAGGATCCAGATCATGTTCTGAGCGTTCATCGAATTATCCAGATTCTCAGAGCTTCCAAGGAATAGTCTTTTCAAAGAGTGCGTCAGAAAATGGACTGGAACCCCTTTCTGCTCCGTGAGAGAGAAGCGGAAGATACTGGTGCTTAGGTTGAGAGTCTGGAGGTTCTGGCACTTCTCAAGGATAAGTCTAATAACAATTCATTCGAATTCGTAATGAGTAAGTTCCCGTCCAAGAGTGATCCCGGGGCGTTTCCAGAACTCTTCAAAGGAAGCAGCATCCTTTCGCGAAACCTCTCCTGGAAAAGCAATGGTGTTGAGGTCCTTGACAAAGAGACCTTTTGGAGCATCTCTTTCCAGGAGATCGTAGAGGCAGTGAATGCTGATCAATGAGAGAGTGACAGTCTGAGGAAGATGCGGGAGCCAGCGATCGTAACCAGACTTAGAACTCCTGGCCAGAGCAGAAAGAGTTCTGTCTCTTGATCTGATGGAGACGGTAAAAGCAAAAGGTGAGAATCAGAATCAAAGAACCGAGAAGATCAATCCTCTGAAGACGGAATCTCAACTTCTTCTCTGGTCTCTCCTTTCGCTCCAATCTCTCGGTTCTCTCCCGATCTCTTCTTCCTCAGCCCAACTCCTGATCTCTTTGACGATAGGAGGAATCACATCTTCTACTAAAGTTTCGAAAGAACCTGATTCCTCTTCCAAACTCTTGAAAGCAAGATGCTGATCCATGACTTGAATCCTGCAGGAGAAGAAAAGAGAATAAGGACAAAATCAGAATTCAGACCTTCAGATGTAAGCTTCCCTGGCCACGTTGTACTTGATCGAGAAGGCGATCGGTTAGTGAATTGATGTCCTTCTGCTTACATTTCGTCCGTTGATTGACGATAATAGTTGAAGAACCAAAGAGATGCGATGGTTGGGAAGGAAGAAAGAAACACGGCCTGAGGTTTCGCTCTGGGACTCAGCCACGTGCACGAGGCACCCCCAGCCCCCTTTCTTCAACAAGGGACTTCAGCTCCAATCGAAGGAAAGAATTGAACGGTTACAATGTTACAAGCAGTAGATCGATATGTGCCTCTCTCTCTCGGAAGGTGATCTAAAGCTTGGTCCCTACGAGTCTTTCTTCTCCAGAGTGCGAGAGGGCCACAGCTTGTTCATAGCACTTCTTGACAAAAAGAAGCAGCAGAGTTCTCTGATTTGCCAACTAGCCATTACTTTACTATGTTTAGCTGCCCTTCTATACTTATGCCTCGTTTTGTAGGCGGTGGGCTCAAACAGGTTTGGAGACGAGCGTTTGCACGATTTCACAAATCGCAAGTTGGATCCCTGCGAACTCGCTTTCAATTGAGCTAACAGACATCAGAAAGAGTCCGTCTTTAGAGCCCTCAAGAAACAACGAATCAAAAGAAAGCAATTGGGAAGCGTACAAGCACAACTAGTCGTGTTGGATTCTTGAGGACAGGAGAAACGTTCGGGACATGCGTAGCAGAGCACTGATAACAAGCGAGCCGAATATGAGATGGAGCTTGATATGAACTCAGAGGGAGGGGCGAGGGAGCTTCAAACGGAAGTAGGTAGATTGACGGAGAGGCTGGAAAGCTGAAGAGAGGTGACAGGGACTCGGTAACGAAAGCATATTAGCAGACGAGAAAATGAGCTTTATTTACTTGTTGTGGTCGTGAAAATATGTCTGATTTACAAAGCAGAGAAAGAAAAAATCAAATCTTATCGATCTAATGTGATGTGCCCGTTCCCTTCGATCTCTCCCTCAGTTGCTGTTCCCCCTTCCTGACTCTCGTCGACTTCCCCATGTCCATCTCCAATTTGGATCAATCCTTCCTCTCCATTCTGAGTAAGAAGAGTAGTAGATTCTTGAACTTGAGCTTGTTCATCCTCCTCTTGTTCATGCGAGCCGATTCCGTTAACTAGAACAGGAGCAGGATCGTTCGCTGGAGTTGCAGTTCCATCATCACTGAATTGAGGATCAGATTCGACTTCTCCTTCTCCACTTTCGAGTCCATTCACATTCCCATTGATCATCAGCCTGTTAGGTTCTGAATCGGAAATTTCAGAAACGATATCCTGATTTCCGTTGACCATGCTATGAACCTCTACTTCAGCATTTCCCCCTCCTCCGCTTTCACTTTCCTCACTAGTTTCTTTCTCTTCAGGTTCAATGTGATCATCTCTACTTGCGAAAGAGACCCTTCTTCTAGGCTTACTGTTCAACAACATATTGTTAATCTGTTGATTTCTTTGTTCTTCAGTTAGATCTAATTCATCGACAACGACTCCGGAGGTAGAAGTTGTAGTTGAAGCTGAAGTTGAAGCAGAAGCGGAAGGACCATCTTCTCTTGAAGGAGAAGGGGATGTAGAACGAGGAATTAGATTCGGAGTTGATGAGAACAGACTGGATTGAGATAGTTCATTTGCTGGAGTAGAAGTTCCGGAACTTAAAGCTGAAGAGGAGAAGTTGGACCAAGGATTGGAACCAGTTTCTTTTGTGGAAGGAGATTCTGTTGAATTGAGAGATTCAGTGATTGTTGGTGGAGGAGAGGCGGAAGCGATTGAAGAGGCGTTGGATGCAGATGAGGGGGCATTGATTCCTTCAGCAGCTTGCTTTCCCTTACGAGAAGAACTCGATGCAGGAGATGCACTTCTTTCCCCTACATCATCCCCACTGACAGGAGGAGCTGGTCCGAGTTGAGTCTGAGAACTTGATGAAGCTTGAGAACTTGAAGGAAGAGAACTGACAACTCTAGTAACTTCTTCGATAGCTTTCCAAACGTTCTCTTGAACAGCCACAAGTGCTCTAAGACTTTCCTCCAAGCTTTCTCTGGTTGGCAATCCACTTGAGCTTCCAGTTCCATTGTTGGCGGTAGAAGACGAATAATTGAGTCTCGAAGAGAAGGACGAAAGATCGAACGCACTGGCTGGAGCTGAGTTCATTGGAGAAGCTTGAGAAGGTGACACTAGTCCATAAGGCAGTAGAGGTTGATGTAGGGTTTGATATTGAGGTACGATGCTTGGATCGAAGAGCGGGATCAATTTTGGATCTCCAGGTGTAGAAGTATTGGCAGAGGTAGAAGGATTAGGAATAGCTGAACTTGAACTCGTGGAGGCTTCGGGCGCTTCATATTTCTCTGGAAGAACCTCTGATGAAGGGAAAGCGGAAATCTGATCTGCGTTTGAAGCGGCTGGTTTGACCGAAGACTTGACTCCCTTCTTATTTCCAACAGCGAACCTTTTCAAAGCAGCAGCTCTGGCTGCCTCTCTTGGATCCAGAGGATCTTCCTTCGACGCTTCAGCAGCGGCGGGAGTTGCTACGCTTGAATTGACTGGAGCTTGAGTAGTTGCAGTAGAAGCGGCTTGAGTAGGAGCTGGCGTCTGTCCGTTTGCGACCGAAGTGGTTGAAGCGGTAGCTCCATTCAGGCCAGTAGAAGTTGAAGCTGAAGTCGCACTTGGAAGCGGTTGAACTACTGGCGAGGTTAAAGAGCTTGGAGCTGGAGGAGTCCAACTACTAGCTCCACCATCATGACCTCTAGTCGGTAATGGGAGACTATGTTGAACCTGTCTTGGTTGATTTGATCTAAGTGGATAAGCTTGATGGTATCCATAGCCTGGTGGAGCTGAAGTCCTTCGATGACTAGTTTGATTTGAATAAGCTGAACCCCATTGAGAACCATTAGGTCTTGATCCACCAGCTATAGTTGCTGCAGTTGAAGATGGAAGAGTAGTGGAAGATCCAGCAGCAGTTGGTTCGGCAAAGACTGCAGAGATGAGAGAACGTGGAACTCCAGAAGGAGTTAAGGTTGCGGAAGGAAGTCTAGAAGCAGTTGAAGTCAAACTGGAAGTTAGAGAAGGTTGAGTCGCAGTTGAGGAAGTTCCAGTTGGTACTGATACTGCCCCGGAATGATTTGAGGTTGAAGTCGAAGCAGGAGCACCTCCAGGAGTCGGCGCAGGTGCTTGGATTGTTGGAGCAGATCCGCTAGCTTCAGCGTTCCCTCCCGTTCTGCCTTCCAGTTCCAATTCCCTCTGTCTCTGAGCATCATTCTCAAATTGTCTTGCGAATTGTCCAACTCTTTGAGCGGCGCTTCCGGCAGGAGTCCTGGCTGCCGATCCCGCTTCTCCCGCCGTTTCAGTTCCAGCTCCAGTCGTTCCTGTTGGTTGGGCGGCTCCGACACCAGCTGCGGGAACAACTCCGGGTTGAGTAGCTGCTGGAGCAGCTCTAGGAACTTGATTGACTGGTTGACCATTAGCATCTAACACCGTTCTACGACAAGTCGGACAAGACTGTTGTCTTTCCAGCCAAGATCTTAAGCAGTAGAAATGGAAGATATGCCCACATGGCAACTTCTTTGGAGTTTCGTTCAATCCTGAAGACGTTGAAGTTGCTGTTGGAGGGGGTGGCTGAGGTTGAGGTTGAGGTTGAGTTGTTGAAGTAGTGGAAGCAGGATTGATGGTAGCTCCTTGAATCACCATGTCTTCTCTACAGATAATACAAGTTCCATCAGTTCTGCCCAATTCTTCAGGAGTTGCATTTGGATATCTCTGATCCATGTTCTTTGTTGCTGCTCTGTATCTTAACAAATCTCTGATTTTACCGTAGAATGATCTTGCTACCATGCAAACATCTTTAACTATGTTGAATGGTAAACCATAGTAGGAGAAGATCAGGAAAAAGAAAGTTGAATAGGTTATGAGCTTGAAGAAATCTGAGAAGGAGACAAACACAAGACAGATGAGTCAGAAAGAGAGAAGCGGATTCCTGAAGAGGGGAAATTTGCGAATGCTTTTAGATACTCACCAGTAATTAAATCAATAGTCAAAACCCACATACTCTTCTGTTCCCATTGAGCGTCACTATGAGTGTATTGATCATAGCAATTCAAGAAGTACTTGGAGAAAATGTTGGTTAAAGTGCAGAATAAGATTACGAACTGAAGGGAATGAAGTAGAAATGTCAGCCCTTTGAAGGTTTGAAACGATGTCACTTTCACTCTGATCTCTACAACTTTGAGAAGCATCTTCCCTTTTGAGACTCACCTCGCTAGCAAACATGATAACCAAACCACCTCTCTCCTGTTCAGCAATTAAGAATTCAACGAAGAAAACAATCGCTACCAGATCCACGAAGAAGAGAGAGGATAAGATTGAAACCATTCTAAAATGGAAAAATCTAGGTAGAGTTGGGGTTTGTTCCATCTGTAAACAAACGAGAATGAAAAGAAGAGAATCAGCAAGAGAAACCTTTGTCTCGCTGACGCTTTGTCTCGAGAGAGATGGGAGAGATAAGAGGGAAAGAAAGGGAGGACAAGGAACTCACCAGCTCAACTCTATCCCCACCAAGCCAATGAAAGACCTTAACGAAATGCAAAGCAGCGAATAGAATGACGAAGGAGACATTGAATTGATCTCTGAAGATGGTCATGGCGAAGAGGGAATCCGTGACTGAGTACCAGGTTCTTTCCCATAGATGCTGTATAAATGAAAGTTCAGACAAGGCCAAAGTCAGGACTTTTCCGAAACGATAAGGGAAAAGGAGAGTTGGAATAGGTAAGAATGCTCACGTCGACCTCGACTCTACGAAGGTTTCCAAAGAATATCAATTGAAGGAACCTGCCTGTTAGGAAAGCGGCTAGGAAACCGAAGTTTAGAAGTATCTGATTAGGAATAAGGGAGAAGAGAGTGGTGGAGGTGAGTTTAGGATAGGCGTAGATAGATCTGGGAGGGAAGACAGTACGGAAGGTAGAGAAAGAAGCTGGTCCCTCGGCTTAAGCCTTCATTTGTGGAACCAAATGAGAACTATGATCTGCTCATAATCATCTAATTCCAGCTCCAACTTGGTCCTTTCCTTCCACGTAGCTGAGCGAGCAGGATAGATTGTGGAGAGTCACCCTTCCACCTATCGCCGCTTACTCTCACCCTACCAATCGCTAATCTGGTACTATATACTCTCAGAAAAGCATTGACCCCTCTCACCCACATGCCTATCATGTCCCTCTTATCGCCAGCAGTGTCTCTCCATTAAGCCTCTCAGACTCCCTATCTTCTCATACTCACTCCAACGTTTCCATTACTCCTTCCCAAGGTGACCATAGCGGAATAGAAATTAGGTCTATCTCTGAAAGCATTGTAAACGACAGTTGCAGCAGCTAAAGTTGAACAGGTAGAATAAGCTAAAACTCTTGAAGTCGTGAAGAGGTTGGCAGCTGAAGTTGCTTGGGCTTGTGGCATCGCTGATGGCTGGGACTTCTTACTGCTTTGCTAGACTCCACTCTGAGCCTCGAGAGTTCAACAGTCGTTTTGAATGGAAATGGATTTGAATGACTTTGTTGAAAGTAGAATTCAGTGGATAGGATTGCAAGTATGTAGAAAGATTGAATCGATCGCAGCTCTGCCAGCGAATTCCACCAGCGGATTTTTGCGATTCTTCTGCGTCCACTGTTTAGCCTCGCCTTCTTTTCCTTGCTCTCTCACTCTCTCACTCACTCTTCTCTCATCAGCGATTTGATCATGACTTCAACTCCCCTTCGGTAAGAAACCTTTCAATCACAAATCTCATTCAGATCCACTGGTCGGGAGCTGACGTTAGATGGTGCCGATCCTCTCGTCTTCCTTCCTTCCTCTCTACCTTCAATTGCCACACCCCAACTCACCTTCAGTCACGATTTCTATCAAACTGACACTTCAGTCATTCTATCAATCTTCATCAAAGGCTTAAAGCCTGAAGATGTTAATGTCGAGTTCTCTCAAAAGGCTGTGAGTCTCAGAGTGAGAGCGAGAGAGCAGCAGAGAGAATAGTGAAATCAGATCTGCAATGATGACTGAGAAGGCCTACTGAGAGAGTAGAGTAGAGAGATTTGATAAAGAGATAGTAGAAATAACTTATCAATGGAAGAAGATGTCGTAGCAACAACTTCTCATCATACCAGAACCTTCCGCGCACAGTCCCTCTCCTCTTCCCACTCTCCAACTCATCCTGACCTCTCTTTCTGCCTTCCTAATATCTCTTTCAGCTCACGGTGACCATTCAGAAAGATAATGAAACCGTCTTTTCAATCGACCCTCTGTTCGCCTCCATCGACACTTCCAATTCATCCTTCAAGATCATGTCCACCAAAATCGACTTGGTTCTACAAAAGGAACAACCGGCTGTTCGTTGGACTGTTTTACAGGGAACTCCTGAACCTACTCAAGTTCCTCTGAGCGCAGATTCATATGTGGAAGCTTCTTCTGGTGAGATATTCGTCTACTCTCTTCTCCGCACCCTTCCCCTCCGCTCCCTTTACTCATCCCTTCTCTCCTCTTTTTTCTTTTCCTTTTTTTCGGTCTTTCAGAAGCCTCCACTTCAACCCCCCATCCAGACTCAGAACCAGCTTTCGCATCTCGTAAGAAAAACAAATGGGATTCCTTCAAAGTTGAAGAAGATCCAGAAGATCCTTCCAATGTGGATGCTTTCTTTCAAACTTTGTTCAAAGGAGCAGATGAAGATACTAAGAAAGCTATGATGAAAAGTTATCAAGAAAGTGGTGGTACTGCTTTGAGTACTAATTGGGGTGAAGTCGCTACCAAGAAATATGCCGTTGATCCTCCTGATGGAATGGTTGCTAGGAAATATGGAGAATAAAGGAGAGGATCAAAAGGAAGACGGGGTTGAGGGAGAGAATGAGAGAATTAGGGGGGGAAAGGAGTCGGGAGGGAGAAGAGATGCTTTAATTTCAAGTTTGCGAAGTTGAAGAAGTATCAATTGCTTCAAGGTAACGAACCAACCTCAAAAAGATGATAATATCACTTCAAAAAGAAATCAAAACAAGAACACTTTCCCCCTTTTCCTTTTCAATGTAGTCACCACCAAAACGGCCGTTCTCAAATTCAGAAATACATCCTAAATGCCTCAGCTTCTACTTCTCAAGACAATGTTTTGCTTTGAGTCCTGTGGCATACTACCTTCTCTGAGATTGAAAGGTTCATCCCAATCTGAACCTGTTGGGTTCCAGTCAGAGGGATATCTCAAAAGTGTGAGATCAGAGAGGGGAAACTCGAGGCCTCAGTGCTGTTGTTTCGATCCTTCCCATTTAACTTGGTCCAAATTGGCTTCAATCACCTTCTTGAATACTGTTCGATTTACAAGGACTTGCGAATTGCGACACCTCTAGTAATCTTTTCAATAGACCCAAGCCTTTGCCACCCACTCTCCACGCCAACGTCTCAGAGATGCAATCCCGAAATCTGATGACCACTTTCCCTGAATTGAAGTTGTACTATTGCTTCTTTCTCAATGAAAAGTGTCATTCCTTGGGGACCATGCTGTGCCGAAACTCTCGGTAAAGGTAGACTCAGCCTAAATTTCCATTCATAGGCCAGTGATAGAGGGCCCATCAGAACGAAAGAGCAAGGAGACAAAAGAAAAGAGACCGAGCAATTTTTGCCACTGGCCTCGTCAATCAACTTCGATTGATGCCAAAGTACCGCCATTTCGACGCCTTTGTCCGACAAGAGACTTCTCGACCTTGACCAAGGGTGGCGTCGAAATGGCGGTACTTTGACATCGAGAAGGCATAACTCTGTCGTAAAATACGAGGTTTGGCAGTTCTTTGGCGGTCCGAGTTTTACCTCCAAAGAACTGCCATCGTGATGCCTTTTGCTACTTCCAATTCCTTGCCTTTTAGATGCCATTTCGATCCCAGAACAAGAGAAAGATATAGCCAAAAATATCAATCATTCTCTAAGACACTGTATATACACAATTACAGGAAGTGGAAGCCCCAAAGACAGCACAGAGTTGAAAGGAAAAGAGACAAGCGAAACGACAGACAGTATTTACAAATTCAATGGAAGCGTTGAAAGAGATTGAACTAGATATCTAAAGATAAAGATTGAGGTAGAGAAGGAAGCGGAACGTCAGTCTTGGATGGAAAGAATTGCAAGCATCGCTGGAAACTTTCCATCTCGATACTTACATCGACAGAGCTAGCTTTGATCAAACAAACATGATGACTTTCAAATGGCTGTAGGGGAAAGAGAAAGAAAGAAAAGTCAGGATGCTGATTGAGTGATGGAGGGAATGAACGAACGACGCATTCTCACCTTGAACAATGCGTCCGTCGACGATAGATCCAGCCCTACAAAGAATGAAAGAAAGGATGCTGAAAGAGTTAGAAGAAGTTAGAAGAAGGAACTCAAGAACTGGAAGAAGTGATAGGAACTTGTAGAGAGGTCTTACTTTTGGGTGAATGTTACAAAGTCAAGAGGAAAAGATTGAGGGAATTCTTTTTATAAGATAAGGGTGGGGGAGGCGGGATTGCGAGCCTGAGCTCAAGTTCTTCTAAAGAACTCTACCAGATCCGATTCGACTGAGAATCACTTCTGAAAAGAGTGTTATTTAATAATTCTAATCAAAGTTAAGATATCGCCATGGGATGAGAAGAGGGCGCAAGGTTGGAGAGCGCTCCAGCACATTCTTACCTCACTATTCTCTGGGTCTGGGTCGATTTTCGCACACAAAAATGTGTGAACTTTCCAGGGTGGCGTCGGAATGGCCTATATGGAGTTCAAATGGCGTGTATGAAGTTTTCGGCGACCAAAGAGTTGGTAAGAAAATCGATGGCGAGGAAAAGAAAGGCAATGCTTTGGAAGGGAAAGGAGACGAAAGAAAGGGCGGTTGGGAAAAACGGCTCGGGAATCGCGGCGATTCACTAGAAATCGATGGCATCAGAATGGAAGGAAGCTGGCGGTACTTTGGCGATTTGGCATCGAAAAGGAGTCGAAAAGGCATGGGAATGGCGGGGGTTTGGCATCAAACGAAGTTTACTGAGCGGCCACCACGCAAGCTCAACAAACTTAGTCACTCTGCACGAATTACATCAAGAAAGTAAGGGACAAAGAAAAAAAAAGCGAAAAACGAAAAACGAAGGGAGTAAAAAAATAAAAAAATAAATAAAAAAAAGACAAAGAAAGGTTTTGCTGGGCACTCAGCGCTTTCATTTGTGGGGTGGTTCGTCTTGAATCGACGAGGTGTGGTATAAGAGTGTCTCCGCTGCCGCAAGTACTCATAAGTCCCGCGAAAAAGCAGGTAAGTGGATTGCGAAAGGTCAGCTTCCTCAATGGAAAGCGTTTGAAACGTCTTACCGAAAATTCAAGCGGTTCCAAACGCTCCTCACTACTTCAAGTGGCACCTCGAGCAGGAGCAAGAGACCAGGTAGAAGGATTAAAGGGGTGGGGGAGGGTTTGTAGAGTTGGCAAAAGTTTTGAGAGGAGTGGAAGTTGTTGACGAGTCTTGGCCTTGAAGGGAGGCTTCAGAATGAGCGATGGTTCCTGGCGATTGTTTCGTCTCCCTAAACGCACGTCGGATAAAGCATCAAATCAGTAAGCGTTCGGTAGAGTGAAGACTACTTCACCATTTCAAAGCCTCTCGAACAAAGTGAAGAGACTTCGAGGGCCTTTCACTCCAAGCGTAGCCTCGAGCTCTCTTTGCGAATTGAAGTTGACTAGCCAAGCAAGTCGGAAGCTGCTGAGGAGTGCTGGTCTTGACGTGAGGTGTGTGAGAAGTGTTTTCAGTCCTCCCTCTCACCTGCACCAACCCGCATTACCGCAATTTACTTCAGTGGACTTCGGCAAGTGAGAGAAACTTCATCAATCGGAAGAGCTGAAAGCGAATCAGCTTTGAGCTCTTCCCACTTCTGACGGCACCGGAAGAGTGTCGATGGCATTGTTCTTTAAGGTTTTGGCCGATGCGTCTTAAATGACTCGATCCTGATGAGTCTTCATCCTGACTGATAAATTATGATGCCGAGGAGACTAGATGTTTCTCGAGAACGAAAGAAGAGGAAAGAAAGGGGGAGGTAAAAGAAGATTGAGGTTGGATGGGATAGTGAAGAAGGTGGAAAAGAGAATGTGTTCAAGAAGCTGCCTCGTATCTAAAGAAGGGCGCGAGGTTGAAACAAATTGAGCCAACCAGGCTAGCTTAGACCTGAAACCTTGACAGAAAAAAAATGATCACCTTCAGCCTGGAGGTGAAACATCTTCGCTCGTCGGTTTGAAAGAGAAGGCACACGTCAGTCAGCTCCGCATCCACGACCAGCAACCTCTAGAAGCACGCGTCTAATAGACTCAAGCTTATTGTTTCGAGTTTAATTGTCTGAACTTGCCAGCGGCAGTTTTGAAAGCAAGATGGAGAAGTAACTTCTCATGTTCCTCTCAGGTTTCGACAAAGTCTTCACAGTTCACACTCCTCAAAACACACTTGTTTAGGCACTACAAAACACTGCAGTCTCTCATCATTTCAAGGTTCCGTAAGAATATCACTAATATCACTGCTAATTTCCAACCCCAATTTCTCGAGAGCTTCATCTGAATGGAACTTTGAGAGATGTCTGGATCCAGAGTCGCATCTGTGGAATCCCCGAGGGGGGGGGGGGGGGTGGGGAGAGAAGAGGAGAAAATGTGGAGAAATAGAAAATTTCAGTGCTGAGACCTAGATTAAGACTCAGGAGGAATCGGAAGTTCACGGAAAGGAGAGTCACTCACAAGATGGTCACAATCACTGGAGGGGGATTTGACCCCCTCTCCTTCTTCAACTTCAAAGCAGTTCTCACTGCTGCAACACAATTAACAGCCGAAGAAGATCCTAGAAACAGTCCGTCGCTGGTGGTAGGAGGGGTAAGGTTTATCAGCAGCTCTCTCCTCCGAACGAGCCTCTCCCGCCCGGAATCGAACTCACTTCAGAATCAACCATCTTCCCATTCTAACAGCCTCATCATCGGTGACCTTCTCAGCGTCGTCGACGCATCTCCACCCAACATCCAGATTTCTAGTTTGTCTCTGAATTCCGATTCCTTCAACAATACTGTCAACTTGATGTCTTCTTCTCTTGCCTTCAGATTCAGTTTCGGAGAACATGACTCCAAATTTCGATCGATTGTAAAGACCGGAACCTTGAGGATCTGCAACTACTACGTGAACTCCATTTGAGTTTGTGTTCTTGTTGGAACCGGATCGTAGAGTTTGTTGTTTTAGATAAGCTGAAACTCCGGACAGAGTACCTCCTGTTCCAGCGCCTGCTACGAAAGCATCGATGGTACCTGCAAGAGAAGAAGGGATACGATCAGAGAGTGGGTAACAGAGAAAGAGGTCATGGCAGAGACGTGGAGCAAGGTAAAGCTGTAGACTCACCTCCACACTGCTGGTAGATTTCAGGCCCAGTTCCATTATAGTGAGCGTAGAAGTTAGAGAGATTCTCGAACTGAGGGCACAAGATAGAAAGAGTGATCAGACAGACCGTTCAAGGATGACCTCAGAGGCACTGAAGCAGACTTTCCAATCCATCTCTCCACACTCTTTGCCTCCTGGCATTACTAAACTCACCTGATCACTGAAGAATCCTCTAGGTCTCTTCTCCAACGCATCAGGATCTTTCTTCATTTCCTTCTTATTCAAAGTTTCAGCTTGAGAGGAAACTACGATATCAGATCTTCCATCCATTCTCCTATCACTTTCCTCTCCAGGTCTTGATTTCCAACCGTTCTTGAGGTCAGAAGCTGAGGTGATTGAAGTTGGTCCTACTAGCTGAGTCGAACCGAAAGCTTGAGCTTTGGATCGAGCTTCGTTGACGAACTGCGAGTTAGAGGAGAAGATGCGAACGAGAAGGAAATAGACGGGAAGGAGATCTTTTCAGTTTCGAAAAAAGAGATTATCGAAATAATTTGGGATTGAAAGGAATCTTTCGATACCAACATGTCGAGGATCCACGATCCCTCTAGGCCGGACAGATTCGATTTCGGCTCCTAGAACCTTCAGAAGATCCACTTTCTCTCTGGCGACGTCGTCCGGAATGATCTGAAAGAGAATAGAGAAATATTTTCGAAGGTCAGAAACAACAAACACGTCTGATTTGGAGAGTTCACATTTGAGCAAGATGACAAGATTTCGAAACTCACAATTGAACATCGATAGCCTTTGGCTCTTGCTAAAGTAGCTAGAGAAATCCCAGTAGATCTGCATTTGAGAAAGATGCGGGACCTTCCGTCAAAATGCAAGATGTTGTTCGAAACGAAGTTTGGGGCTTTGGGGGAGTTTCAGAGGGTCAAGAGTCAAATACTCACCCTACGGTCCCCTCGAAGATGCAGCTCCCAGTATGTGGATGTAGAAGACCTTCTTCTTCAGCATCATTCAAGACTAGAATGCGAAATGGAGAAAAGGAAGACGGTAAGCGAGATGAAATTTGACCTTCCCAGCAACTGATTTGAACTACCGAGCAACTTGAGCAGACGAAAGACTCACTTTGAAGGGCTACTCGATCTTTGGGACTTCCAGCCGGGTTTAAAAACTGTCAAAAAGAAGTGGGAAAAGACAGAGTAAACGTCAGGTGTGTTTCGTGAGAACCAAAGGGAAAGTTGGCAAGGCGAGATTTTCGCGAACAGGAATCTGGAAGTAGAACGACTCACTTCGGCTTTTCCCTGAGAAAGAGAAAACGGTCAGAGAGCCGAGATTCAAAGAGGGAAGGAAAGTTGAGCAGATGATCCAAGGAAAAGACCCAAATTCAGAGAAGAAGGTACAAGAGGTACAAGATCACTCAGACGAAAACTGAGCTAGACGTCTTGAAGTCTTTCGGCTATACTCACGAGGATCTCACATCCCGTTAGATCTGATAAGCTATTAATTCTGATGAGAGGGGTGTTGCCTGACAACGCAGGTAAAAGATGTAGAGGTGATGAAGGGTCAGCGACCTTCATGGCGAAAAGGCAACACAGATGGGTCTACGATTCAAAGCCTGTTGAATGCTGCGTACTGTCATAAGGCTATGAACTAGACTCAGAACTACTGAAGATCGTCGTCACTCCAGAACAGCCTCCCATCTTCAAGTGTTGCCCTCTCCAGGAAGATTGCCAAGTATGAGAGTACTCACCAATCAAACCTTCTACTCCCCTGACAATCTGACCACTTCTGATCTGAATAGAGTTCTTTTCTCTTTTCCTCCTTCTGTTCCTATCCCTCAGGCCTAACTTGACTCTCCTAGTAGCCAACCTAGCTTGTTCTCTGCCACCTTCTGTTCCACCATTGACAGTGCTTCCATCTACTCCTGTATCTGTAACGTTGCCATTATCATTGTCATTCTCTTCATCATAGAATTCTTCATCGTACTCTAAATCGTCATCTTCTTCATCTTCGTCTAAATCGTCATCGAAACCTAAGGAGGCTAGTCTTTTCCTCCTTCGAGCTCGTTCTCTTCGATCTGCTATGAAGAAAGCGGTGGAGAGAGATGATAAAGAGAGAATTAAACCAGTCAATAAACCTAGTAGAAAGGGAGATCTTTTATGAGAAGAAGATGAAGTGAAGATTGAGAACATGGAGTCGGGAGGGAAACTTTAATGGCTGCGCTTCCTTCAAACACCATCATCACCATTCATCTACAAGGCGATCATTCTCATTCTCAAGAATCCATTAGAGGTGACCAGATCATTCTTCTTCTTCTTTTGATCCTTCTGTAACTTGGGTTCATAATCAAGCGAGCATCTTGGTAGATACAAGTATAGATCATAGATCTCTTCCATGAGTTCCTCCTGTTCCTCCATTCCATCATCAACTCAGACCGCTACCACTTCAAGCGATTCACCTTCAACTGAACAAGAAACTCATCATCTACTTTGGTCAAGGTCAAGAGTTTACGTTCATCCCACTCCCTACTCAAGAGACAATGTACCTGGTTATCTAGCTCTAGTCAGGAAAGGTCCCTCTACTCCTAGAGCTACGATCTACTTATCATATTTACCAGAAGCTCTTCTACAGGAAAGAGATGAGGTAGATAAGTTCGTCAAGGTTGAGAAGAGGAGAGGGGCAGGGGCAGGTGCAAAGGGAAAGGAGAGAGCAGCCCAGTCTGATGCAATCGCAGATGATATTGGGGATGAAGATGTTCAGGTGACTGCTGTAGATGTTTGGGATCCAGGTGAGTCAGTGAGAGAGAAAGGAAGCTGGAAGAGGGGGAGAGTCAGACTGCTCATCCAAAGCGTGGAGCAAAGGGGATCAGAGATAAGGCTGAGGAGATCAATCAATGCCAACTTCTTTTCTTTTCTCTTCCTCTTTTATCTTTTATCTTCACCAGAAACACTTCTGAAGACTCCTTCAGAATCTGGTTTCAGCGTCAACTCCAAACGATCGACAACCTCTACTACCTCTCCAACCTCCTACGCTGTCTCAATCCCCCTATCTCAACTCCACTCTTTACGAATCTGTCCTCCTTCAATCTTAGAAGTTGGATCTTGGCATGGAACAGTCAACATTAACACTATCAATGGTTTATCTCTTCCGACTCTCTACTTCCATGATGACGAAAGTTCAACAATGAGAGAAGGTGATTCAACTTCCTACTCTTCTTCAAACGGAGTTTCTGATCAAGTTGCCCGACTTCCAAGTGGCTCATATCCGCCTCCTCTTCCTCCTAGACCAAGCAGTACTCCAACTTGGGGAGGAGATGAACTTCTCCGAGAAACCAAGAAATATTCAAACGTATTGAGATCAGTTTTAGATCTCAAATTATTCTTAATAGATCCGAGCAGAGTAGATTACGAGGCTCACACAACTCCCCTATTTGATGACGATGCCATTGATCCGACTTTACCCAACAAATCCAAATCTTCCTCCTCTTCTTACGTCTCTCCAAATTTGAATTCTTCATCGCAATTCTCAACTCTTTATCCTGACGATCCATTTTCTCAAACTCGAATCCAACACCATTCTCAACCTCAAGCATCAGATGGAACTTCGATGGATCCATTCACTATCTGGGCAAAATCCACTAAAATGTCAGTTTTGACTCAATTCTCACATTTAACTCAACATGCTCGGAAAGCTTCTTCAAATCTGTTGGCTCATCCGTTAGTAAGACCTCATTTGATTCCTGGACCTGTACAGTCTTTTGCTCAAGCAGGTCCAGAACCGTTAGGTGGACCTTCAGATTTAGAGTGGAAGGAGATTTCAAACAAGAGTGGGTTGGGAGAATATGATAGTGCTAGGGTTTATTTAGCTAAGTGGAGTAGACTAGTTGCTGAAGAAGGAGAGAGGAATAGAAGAAAAGAAGAAGGGTTGATGGCTGAGAACAATGGGTTCCAGAAACAAAATGAAGGTGGAGAATTGGGAGTCTTCGAAGTCTTAGGGAAATTGCAGAGTAGTGGGTTAGCAAAGGACAAGATTAAATCTGGTAGGATATCAGATTCCGAAATCTCAGAACAGGAATGGAAACTGTTCTTCGATGGTGAAACTGGTAGACCTCTTCTATCTTTCAGAGAATTAAAGTCTAGGATCTTTTCAAGAGGTTTAGAGTTCAATGTTAGATCTTTAGCCTGGCCCTTTCTACTAGGTGCTCTACCTTTTGATTCTACTACTCAAGAAAGAGAGACTTTGTTAGAAACTAAGAAACAAGAATATGAAAGATTTAAGAAAAGTTGGAAAGATCGAGAGGCTCAACTTTTGGTTGAAGATGAAAGTTTCAAAGAACAGAAACACAGAGTTAAAGTTGACTGTTTAAGGACTGACAGGGGATTGGAAATGTTCAAGAACGTCGAGTTGACTGAACTCGAGAAGGAAGAATGGAGGAATAGAATAAGGAAAGAAGGTGATGAGGAGGAAGAGGAAGATGGTCCAAGACCTAAGACTAATCCTAATATTTCAAAGCTGGAGAACATTTTGATCACTTATGGCTTTTGGGATCAGGAGATTTCAAAAGCAAGTCATGCTCAAACTCTAGCTCTAGCTCAAGCTCAAGCTCAAGAATCAGGAGAAGATACAGGATCGATCGAGCGGAAAGATGAGGAAATTAAGGTCTCGTCTACGGCATCGACTCAAGAGAAGCTAGAAGCGAAACTCTCCCTTCCTAGTCTAGATGGCTATGTTCAAGGAATGTCGGATTTGTGCTCTCCACTTTTTGTAGTCTTCGGTGGAGATGAGAGTCTGACTTTTTGGTGCTTCACGGGAATGATGAACAGGATGGTAAGTCTGGCTAGCTGGTCTTTCATTCGTTCTTAGACTTTGACCTCTCTGACTCATGCTAATATGTTTTGCCTTCTCGTCCTGTCTTGTTTCTACCAGCGATCAAACTTTCTAGCTGACCAGTCGGGAATGAAGAAGCAATTGTTGGAGCTACAATCTCTCATTCGAACCTTCGATCCGAAACTTTATTCTCATCTTGAAAGAGCAGATGCACTGAATCTGTTCTTCTGTTTCCGGTGAGTCGCCATTCACCAGAAATAAGGACTCAAGCTCTCTCGTCGGTGCAGCACATCAAACTCACGCTCTCTTCTCTCTCTCACTTCTCCTGACTTGTCTCTTTAGATGGCTTCTTATTTGTTTCAAACGGGAGTTCTCCTTCCAGGATGTTCTCAAGCTTTGGGAATGCGTCTGGTCATCCGAGCCGGAACCTGTCGATCTCTCCATTCCACCTTCACTTTCAAATTCAAGCGTATCTTCAACTACTTCTTCAGCCTCAACTTCATCTTCCTTCACTGGTGTCACATCTCAATTTCAACTATTCATAGCGCTTTCAATTCTCGAAACTCATAGAGATCAAGTCACAAGGTATCTAGAAAACTTCGATGAAATCCTTCAGTACTATAATGGTCTTGCTCATAACATGAACTTGGAAGAAGTAATCGAAAGAGCCGAGATCTCCGTCAAAGCTCTGAGAAGCCTGATTCAGAAGCAGGAAGAGGGTGATTCCAAGCTGGAGACGAAGTTTGAAGTTCCAGAGGAGCTGATAAAGTTAGTGCTGTGAAAATAAAGAGTTTCCACCTCTATTCTTTTGTCCTGCAATCTTCTTTTTGTCGTAATTACTATGGTCACTATTTGACTACTTATGGCTAGATAGATGTTTGTAAATATTATGGTGATGCGTATGATTGTCTCGTCCGTGATCGTTCCATTTCCCCCCTTCCTCTTCGACATCGCAATCTCTCTTCTTGTAATAGTACAGAATTAACAATTGTATCTTGTATCTTGTCTAGGAGCTACATTTCAACAAGAACCTTCATCCTTGTTGTTTGAAGTGGAAGGCAAGAGTGCTCAGAAATTTCGGATCTCGATCTCTCCTTCTCTCTAGAGTCTAGACTCGTTTTTTTTCCTCGAGGTCTCCCGAACTCAGAGTCAGAGATCTCCGACTCCATGCCGCTGAAGATCTGTAGAAGGATAAGATGAAAGGGAGTAAAGGAGTTCGAGAACATCAGGCTCGGACCATTGAAGGATTGAAGCGGAGCCATCCAAACTGACGCTTGCCTAACCCAACGGGCGAAAACGTTTCACCTCCAGGCTGAAGCTGATCCTTTCCTTCGTTCTATTTTTCGCATCCAAGCTAGCCTGGTTCGCTCAAATCGTTTCAACCTCGCGCGCTCCCTTTAAGTACGAGGCAGCTTCTTGAACACATTCTCTTTTCCACCTTCTTCTTCACCATCCCATCCAACCTCAATCTTCTTTCACCTTCCTCTCTCTTTCCTCATCTCTGCTTTCTAACTTCAAATCCCCAATGCCTTGAAAATCAATTCAGCAGACATCCAGTATCAGCATGGAACCATCAAGAGACGGCATCCCAACAAAAAATGTGAGACCCAGTTCTTTTCTAGCCCTGGTTCGAGGCGTCACCTGGAGTGAGAAGAAGTTCGGAGCTGCTTCACTTCTCCAGTGAATCGTTTCGAGCCGCTTTAAATTGATGAAGCTGCCTGACCTAGGAAGCTTGCTGATTTCTTGCACAAGTGGAGTACGTCAAAAGTGAAGTGAACTCCAGGAAACACTCTCATTGTCGCCTCAAAGCTCCACCCTCAAGACCAAGACTCGTCAACAACTCCCACTCTCTTCACAGCATTTGCCACCTTCACAACACCTCCCTCTTTTGGGACCTTTCACCTGGTCTTTTGGTCTTGCTCGAGGAAGTAGTGAGGAACGTTTGGAACCGCTTTACTTTTCGGTGAAACTGTTTCGAACGCCTTCTATTGATGAAGCTGTCCATTGGAATTCTCTTTCTTGCTCTCTTGAAGGATTCATGAGTCCTTGAGGCTTGCGGCAGGGGAGACACTCTTATTTGACACCTCGTCGCTTCACGAGAAACACCTCACCCCAAGAAACAACACCCCACAAATGAAAGCGCTGAGTGCCCAGCAAAATCTTTCTTTGTCTTTTTCTTTGTCTTTTTATCTTTTTTCTTTTCTTTGTCCTTTGCTTCTTTGATGTGATTCAAACGAGTGCAGAGTGACTCGGTTTGTTTGATTGTGTGAACTTACTGTGGCCGGTGGCAAATCGCTCGGTCTCTTCTCTTTTGTCTCCTTGCTCTTTGGTTCTGATGGACCCTCTATCACTTACCTATGAAAATGATCTAAGGGTTGGTTCTCCTTTACCGAGAACTCGGCACAGCATGGTCTCGGATCTCCTCAAAAAAGCCTGACCTCTGAGCGTCAATAATCTGCCCTCTATCTTGAAGGTCTTTGTCTTTCAAATCAGAACCCAAAAGTGATCCAGAGTCAAAGAAGGGATCAAATGAGTGCATGGATGAATGCACTGCTCGGTACCAACAGAGTTCAAAGGCCTGTCAATCTACATTTTGTGGAGACTCCCCAAAGAAGTGGCTCAAATGTGCAACAAAATCTGAGCTCGGATTCGTAGAAGACGGAGCCACAGGCTAGTTGTGATACAAGAGAGTAAGGACAAACCAATTGCATACTTCTCATTCTGCTTCTCGAGATCTTCAAAGCTTCTCCCCATTCAAGAACCTAGTCAGTAATTCTAAAGCAACTTTTGGCTTATCGTAAGGTACCTAAATGAAAGAGAAAGAGAAAGAAAGAAGGCAGACACGTTTTCAGATGCGATTCTGATCAAGGAGATGATTCCAGCCGCCGGTCTTCGCCTTCCCTCTTGTCGGATCTTCTTCAGATACACTCACCATGTGACCAGCTTTCTTGATGGTAGCCCAAGAAAGAAGATCTCCTTGCTGAGCTTCTCCTACTTCTTCTCCGTCAACGATGAATTGGTAATTCTTAGCGGAGTGAAATTCTTCAGATCTCGTCCATGAAAGCTTTGAAACCCAAGCTTTGTTTCCTAACCAATTGCAGATCCAATCTAGTTCTCCCTGTACAGACCAATAGTTTGTGGAAGGCGAAAAGTGAGAGAAGTCGTGATAGAGAATGATCGGGATTGTGACGAAGGTTTAGCAAGGTGTCTCTGAAACTTACAACATAAATGAGAACTTCAATTCCTCTTTCCAAAAGTCCCTCAATGTAGATTGTGTTATCGACATTTGAGTCTTGAGCCTTGTTGAAAGCTGAGCCGACTTCTGGAGAACAAGTTTGGAACTTTCCAATCTGAATTTTGAGAAGAAATAGATTAGAGCAAGAGACGGAAAAGGTGGTGAGTTCTTGCTTCTATAGAAATGCGTGTCAAAGTTTTTCAGAACTCACTTCAGAAACGGGAGCAGCGCCGATCAATTCTCTGACGTCATCTCTATCCAAATAAGCTCTGATATCCGCAGAGACCGGGTAGCAAAGGTTTGGATTCAGACCTGCTTTACAGGGATCTTCAATGTTGTCTAAAAGGTTCCAAAGTCCAGGTGAGAGCAAAAAGGATCAAGAGAGGGAGTTAGAAATGAAGAAGAGATCCACTCTTCGTACTCGAACGTGATCTGCCCTCTTGCCCTCTTGTACTCACAAGGATTCAACCCAGTCTCCATATAAGGACCCATCAATTCGTTAGAGCACAAATCACTGGCAGATTCACATGCATGGGAATCGTAAGTGTGTCTGCATTCTGCTTCTAACCATTCGGTACATCTTTCCTTGAAGTACTTCATACGCTTGCATGTTTGGATTGAAAGGACTGGAGGAGTTCCTCCTCGGTTAGTGCAAGTACTGTCAAAAAGGAATAGGGGAACGAATGAGAGGTAGGAGAGGGTGAGAGTTCAGAGTTGAGGTCTCGAGAGAGATAGTCAAGCTCAAGCTAACTCACAAATCATAATAATATGGAGTCTGCGTAGCAATATCAGTTAAACCATTTCCGATTGCAATCTTTTTCAAATTAATCAATTCTTCTTTCTTAACTTCTCTATCTTCCTTTTCAGCTGTTAGAATTTTCTCTCTGTTCATATCAACGATTTGAGTAGCGAAGATTGGAATATATCTACCACCAAAAGACTCAGCAGTCAAAACGAAATCATTCTCTCTAAAACTTGAGAAGGCATCGAAGAAGATTCTAAGGAATTTGTAAATGTCTTTTGAAGCTTGAAGGGAGTTTGAGACTTGAACTCCATAACGTGAATAAGAGTATCCAACTCCTACGGGTTGATCGATGACTATAAGGTTTGCGCGAGAGTTCCACTGGAGGAAGAAAGAGGGAGAGAAAGGATGAGAGAATTGCATATCGCTAGAGAGGTGATTAGAGGCGAGACTTACAGAATGAGGATTGAAAGAAGTTCCATTGATTGGAGGACCTCCAGTTCCTTTTGAACCTTCAGCTACTGAACACGGACCTAATTCTAAGAAGAGACCTAAGGCACTAGAACATCCCTGCAGACGATTAGACGAGAGAATGTTCAGCGTTCAGAGAAGAACGATGGCGAATTCGAAAGTAGGTGTCTGAGACTCACTGGTCCACCATTTGTCCAGAGAAGAACTGGATCCTTTTCGGGAGAAGAACGAGATTCGAAGAAGTAGAAGAAAAGAGACTTTCCGTCGATGAAATCGATGTCTGATTAGGGTAGCGTGGGGGTGTCAAAGGATGAGAAGATGTCAGGCTCGCACTCTCAAACTTTCCTCTCTCATCAATAAGAATATGAGCCAGAAATAAAAAGATCAAAACAGCGTTGATCTGAAGATGGTATTCACTCTCAGAGCTTCATGCATGAGCCTACTTCGCTTATCATAACCTGGGCCATCCCCAATCTCTTGACTCCATCATTTCATCTCTCTCTCTCTCTGTCATTGTGTATGTACTCACAACCACTCCAACTAGTCACAGTAGTATCACAGAAAGCTTCTGGATCCATTTCATCATCAGCTCTACTCTGCATCTTTGGAGCGATTCTCTTCAGTCTCATCTTGACGTCAGGGAATTCTTGATGAGATAGATGAACGTGCTTTCCATTCTGTGAAGCTACGATGTCTTTGACGGTGAAAGTAGATGAAGCAGTTAAATGAGATAGATGCTGATAATCGGCTGGAATGAAAGGCAATTCGATTTGTAGAGGATTCGAACTGGAAGATTCAACAGAGATTGGATCTTGAATTACTGAATCGAGATAAACTGAAGATGCTGATGCTGATGCTGCAAAAGTAGAGGTAACCAAATAAGTTAAAGACAAGATTGAAATCGAAATCCTCATCTTGGAGAAGAAAAACGAGGTTGAAGTTCTAAAGAAAAGCAACAAGTCAAGTCAGAATAACCTTTGGCTTCCATCCGAAAGTCCGATAAGCTCATTTCTTCTCAACCCTACGATCAGATGACAGAAGCAACTTCTTCTTCTGAACCGAAATTACTTCCAGGTGGATTTCATCCATTTACTCTTAACACTGATTCTTATTCGACCCTCGAGACAAATCATCAAAGACCAAATACCGATGCTATCTTAACCATCAGAGTTATCAAAAGCTTTCAGTTTAGGACCATGAAAGCTTTGGTTCTCAAGGTAGATTTGACTCAAGAGACTGTAAAAGGTTTGAAGGAAAGGTGCGTTAAAGGTGAGTGACCTAGACATTGATTCAGGAGGACAGGGGCAGTGAAAATCAGGGTAAATTAAGAAGACAGACAAGGGGAAAGTTCCAGCTCTTGGATCTTGTCAAGCTGCTTGATCAGAGCTTGAATAGATGAGGAATCCAGTTCACTGACAGTTTCTTTATTTCTTATCTTGGTCAACCTCACAGACGTCTCATCATCTCCAGCTTTTAAAGCTTTCAGATCTTATTCTCAAAATCTCGATACCTTGAAACTTTACACAAGAGCTCATGGAGCTAAGACTACCAATCTGATCATTAATTTAGATCATGAGGATTGGATTCTGAACGAAGAAGAAGGAGAGGGAAAGTGTCTGTTAGATTTAGGAATTGGTGAGTAGAAACTTGTAACTTCCTCTTTCTCGGTCTCCACTTTCCTTTCCAATCAAGAACAGACGGACTTCTATCCTTGAGTTCAAGAAATTTAGGGAATAGCAGGGTTGACGGGAATCTAATACTACTAGAGAGTGTTGATTCCTCTTTTCTTCCCTCACCTCCCCTCCCTCTTCCCTCTTCAGAAAACGAAACCGAACTTTCACTTTTCAATCGTGAAGCTTATGAAGATTTCTTGAAAGATCCTCAAACTAAATGGGATTCTCAAGGTTGACCAGAAGTCTCTCTTTTCTCTTCGGTCTATCTAGTCACGACCTGGATCCTCACTTCTGCACTCGATTTCCTCTGCAATCCCTCAAAACCAAGGTCCACTCTTCTTCAGTTATCAAAATTTGTTACGTCACTGACAGAGGGTCTGGATTTCCTTCTTTCCTGTTCCTCAAATAACACAAACGTCACCGGCAAGTCTCGAATCTTTTCTGTCAAATATCCCACCCGCTCCCTCACCCTGTTCGAAATAGACCCCCAAGAATTTCCTTCAATGGTGCTTTTTTTGTTTAATTAGCAACTTTTTGTAACCTTTTAATGAACCAACAAACAGCAATCACAATCACAACAAAGCACCCTTGTCTACGTATCACACATTTCAAAACACCAAAATTGTTCGCCAACGATTCTCAATTAATTGCAAAGATAGAAGATATGAGAAAGTAGTTGTTCCCCCTTATTTCTCAGCTTCAGGAGCTGCGACTGGAGCTTCACGAAGCAAAGAATCTTCTCTAGTTTTTGAACGTAGATCCCAACGAGCCTGTTAAAAGAGGAGGGGGGAATGAGTTGGGAAGAAATCTATAAGTCAAATGTTACCAAAACCTCTGTCGGAATTCAACAGGATTTCGAGAGGCAGGAGGGAGAGGGAGAAGAGAGAACAGGTTGGGTCTGACAGCCTTGAGAACTGAAGAGAGGACGCCACATCGTGTACCTTCCGACGCAAAGAACTTGCGAAACTTAGATGATGGCAAGTCAAAAGCGTTTGACTCTACATTGACGATTTGCTAGTCATCAGCCTTGAGGGGAAGTGAAGAAGAGACTCGAGGAAGAGTAGGCTTCGATAGACCCCCTACTCAAACTAACGCCTTACTTGATGATTGGTTTCTCAAACTCCCAAACTATCTTTATATAATTCCACTTTCTGTCTATCCCTACCCCGTGTTCAGAAGCGACCTCACTTGCCATCATTCTACCAACCCACCCTCTCTCCTTCTCTATCATTCTACCCCAGTCTCTCCCTTCTATCGCCCCTAGCCAGCTATTGAAAAATCTCTTCATCTAGAGAATTCCTTTCATAGTTCGGCTACTCACATCAGTGAAAGTAGCAGCCTTATAAGTCAAGTAAGGAACCAAAGCACCCCAAAGTAGAACCTTCCTTGTAGCAGCAGGAGTCATTCTGAAACGTTGGTACATTGATGAGTGCTAAGTCATCAGAGACCGATAATCAAATAGAGAAGAGACAGGGAGAGGAAGAGGTTGAGTAGTTGGCAAAAAGCTGGGAGACTTTGAGAGGTTGAGAGGGAGAGAGATTGTAACTGACCATATCTTGCCATCGCTCGACGGCGGGATCTAGCTTGACGGAATCTAAAGAGTTCATACGGATAGAAGAGTAGAGAGCGTTAGAAGAAGAGAAGGGAAGAATGGATGAGGCTGAATGGTTGTGGGTTGAGGCTGCTGGCTCGTCTCCAACTCCAAGGAATAGTTTCCATGATTGACTGATTGAATTTAAATGATTTCTTAATACTTGAATAGAAATTGAATACTTACGATAATCACCTCCAGCCATGATTGAATTAGGATTGGATTGATGGTTGTGGTTAAAGTCCAAGGCTTGCCTCTTTCCTCTTCCCAATCGCTCTATCCGGTATTTTTAAACTATGTCATCTCCTTACGATTTCAAGCCTGGTGGTTTGAAATTAAAGGGAAATGATTCATCTTCCAAAAAGTAAGCTCTCTTTCCCATTTCATGATCTATCTACCTCTACCCACCCCATACTCAGTTCTCTTATCAACCCTTTCACAACGCTCTTCCTTTCTCCTACCTTACCTCCTGCTTTCCCCTCTTTTCTCAGGAAAAAGAAATCCAAATCCTCAAGTTCAAGTTCGTCAAAGCACTCAATAGTCCCATCCTCAAGCTCAGCTTCTACATCCAAGCGTCAGCCAGAAGATGATCAGGAGGAGAGAGGTGTGGAAGCACCTGGCTCCGATGGGAAGGCTGGAAAAAAGAACGATTATTTGGATACTAGAACCGAAGCTGAGAGGAGGTTCGAAGAGATTCGATTGAGAAGAGTGAGTAGTTTCGTTGGGTGAGAATCGGAGAAAAGGAAGACCAGTCTCTTCTGCAGTTGAGCAGCTGGTTTACCTGGATTTGGTAAAGAAGGAAATCATCCAATTAGACTAATTCGATGCAAAAGAGAAAGTGACTTAGGAGGGAGAAGGAGGCCCTCTCTCCTCACCAAGATCTACAGCCCAGCTCTTTGAACTGCATTTTGGCCTCCCTTACCTCTGAAGCACGTTTCATTTCCCAGCGTTTCTTTATCAACTCTGTGGATCTAATATCTGGGAGATTTATCCTTGGAGCTGTCTCCAAGTCTCCTCCAAATCGGGCGCTTTGATTAATTCTCATCTCTTTGCTTCGACCAATTCCCCTCCCTCAGATGGCAGAACGAGTCTCAAAAGAAGCAAAACGTTCACACAAAGATAAAGTAGATGCTTTCAATGAACACTTGAGTTCTTTGAGTGAACATCATGACATTCCAAAGGTGAGTTTGAAGTCCCCTTTTTTGATCACAATTCCTTTCTGTCCTTTCTTTCTGTCCTTTCCCTCGTACCTTACGTTTGCGAAAGTTCATTGGGAAACTCGAGGTAGAACTCGGACTTATGGACTATAGATTCGACAGGCTGACCTTCTTTTACTACCCGCATCTTTTAACATTTTCAGGTTGGACCTGGTTAAGAAACCTTCAACCTTCAAGTTGCCTATTTCTGTACCTCAAATTTACTTCTTCATCTCCGTTTGTTGGGTCAGTAGATTCATTGTATATAAGCAGAATCGAAAAGTTGAAATAATTCTTTCAGAACATCTTGAACTCCTGATTTGTGGAGATTGGAGTGAAGATCCAAGACTCGCATAGATACCGCTTCGGTTTGGGAAAGTATCGCCCTCGCCCACCACCATTGAGCAATAGGATGGGTTACTTGAACTGCCTTTGCTGCTCTGTTTTTAGTCATGATGATCAGCGTCAGCTCTCTGTAAGTAAACAGAGTACTCGCTGGTGCTCAATGCCTTTCGAGCTCATCTGCCTTCTTTCTGCTCTCTCCAACCTTTTCTTAAGACTCTAAAAAGGTATCAAACATCACATGGGCATCATGGATGATTTTCGTCGGATCGCCTACCAGTCTCAAGTTTCTCAACTTCAAGACCGCCATGTGTCTTTCTTTCCTGAAGTAAAAAAGCCCAGCGTCGCAATTCTGACTACTTTGGACAACGAAACAACTAGACAGCTGGTTCTGAGGCGAGATTCTTTCAGGAGGGGTTAGTATTATTTGTAATTGAGTACAAGTTGCCATGGAGTTCAATTACAATCTGGATGGGAAGCAAGCTAGAAAAGTTAACCTTGTCTGGTTTTTCCGGGGAAGAGGCCGAAACTAGAACTACCTTATTCATTCCTTCCACAGCTCTTTTTTCAATCCTCGAGAGAAATAGCAACACTTTGGAGTGGATGAGGCTCTGTAATGTGTCATCGGAGGAAGGAGAAGTCTCAACCAACTATCTTCCAAAGCTGAAGGGACCGAAGCTCAATTCTGTCAGCCCTTCAGTCCATCCATTCTTCGCTCCCACTATCTGTTCAAGTCTCAAAACACTAGAATTGATTATCGAGTCTCAGTTTCAACACAATGATCCTCACGCAAGTTTTCAATACCTTTCGACTCTGCTACCTGCACGTCAAGCTAGCCTAACTCGTTTAACCTTCAATTGTCTCAATTTGTCTCCTACCACATTTTTCTTTACCTTCAGAACTACAGGATTCATTTCCTAATTTGATTGGTTTAGAGCTCAACAACAAAGATGAGAATCTAGCTAGACAATTCTCAAAGTTCAAGTATCCGAATCTCATTGAACTCACAACTGTTGATACTGCTATCAGATCTGGGTTCCTCGAAAATTTACCAAAACTCTTATAACTTCATTTCCAGTATCCTCAGCTATTTAGACGACTTGGAATGGGAGCGTACTAGACCGAAATTTGGAGGTCAAGACGTGAAATATGGGCAGAGATAGAAAGCAACAAGGTTAAGATTGGTTTGGCTGAAGGAATCGAGTTGAAGAGTTCCCCATCCTGTTGGTCTTCCTTTTCTCTGCAGGTTTGAAAGAGCAGATTCTGTAGACCAGATCTGTGTCAGCCTTTTCGAGCAATTCAACTCTTTCTCCTTTCGATCTCAACAATCTTTTGCATTTCATTGTCTCAACTGCTGACTCCGATCTCCCTTCTGAAGTTGAGCGCAAAAGACATGATGGGCAATTGGGATGAGAGAGGATTTGAACTCATCTCTTTCGCTTTCCAATTCGAGATCTCGAGTGTTGTTCTTGAAGTCGACGCGTTCTGAGAATTCACTTTCGCGTTGTTCCCACTTCCCACCCAATCCATCAATCCATCTTTGTTTCACTATCTTTTTGGTGGATGATATGAGTTCAAGGAAAGCCAATGCTGCTCAATCCAATCAACAGCACACCAATTCACGTCAAGCATACGTTCGAGATGAATCATCAGAAGAACAAGATTCATTCCCACCAGACACTCCATCTCCTTCAAACCTAAAGATTAGATTGCCTTCAATCACTCCATCGAATTCGATTCATCTGAACAGATTTAATCACAATCAGCATCACAAGAACAATTCAGATCTAGTAACAGCCTCAACTTCTTCCATCAGCTCCTCGACCAGAACCAAATCTGGTCTCTCAACTCTACAACCTTTCTTTCAAATCACTCCTTTCGAATTACAATTCTTCGATCAACTCATTTCAATCTTACCAAATCGTTCAAGCTCCTTCTCTGAGCTCAAGAGAGGTTATGAGCAATGTCTCAGTGGAATCATTCAAGAGGGGAACGGCAAAGGCAAAGGCAAGGAAAGAGAGGCCGATGAAATGGATAGAGATGAGAGGTTATGGAATTTGCTACTCAGTCTATTACCTATTAGAGGAAAGAATTGGTCAGACAAATGGGATAGTGTCAGAATGGGAATAGGAATGGAACCTAGAAGTGAAGGTGAGGTAGAGGAGGAAACTAGTGGCAGTGGAGAACAGAGCAGTGGGAGTGATGATGAGGGAAAGGGAAGAAATGGTACCAATCAGCTTAGACCTAATGGTGATATTCAAACTGGTAAGAGACCAGAGAATGGGAGGGATCCCTCTTCGATCAAGAGTAGAATGGAAGCTCTAACTCAACAGGCTGGAGCTCTAGCTATCCAAGCCTCAAAGTCATCTGCTTCAAGATCAAGTAGAGATCCAGATCCAGATCCAGAGAAATTACCTGCTGTTCACATCAATCAAGCTCAACAGCAGCTTTTGAGAGGCAGAGGGATTGTCAAAGGTCCAAGATCTAATCCTAACTCTAATTCTCCTAATCCAGTTTCTACTTCTAATATCAATAGATCATTAGCTCAAAAGGGATCATTTCAGTCAGATACAAATCAAATGAGAAGAGAAGAAGAGCAGTCGCAGGAGAATCAACCAAGAAGAAAAGTTAGAGTTCTGGCTCCAAGTTCGGAAGCAGCTTATGAATTAGAACAATCGAATCTCAATCTTTCGAAGCGAAGAGTGAATCAAAACCACTCGATTCCTAGGTCCGAATCTCAACCAAACTTTCAAGAACCAAGATCCAACATCAACGCTTTACCTTCCACGTCAAGGCAAACAACTTCGATTCGTAAAGCTAGGTTTTCGGAACCTTTCCCAACTTCTTCGCCAGATCAAACATCCACAACTCCCACTCAAAAGAAGTTTGACGAAGTAGTCAGAGCAGCAAGAGCAGAACGTGAATCCTTAAGATTGGCCGAACAATCTAGGTTGGAAGCCGAAGAAGAAAGACTTTGGTCTTTAGCCTCTACTAAAGCTGCTTCCTACTACAATCAGAATCTCACCTTCAAGGTTTTGGGCTGGTGGTCTTCTCTTACTAGACGTAGAATGGAACGAATAGAGTTGGTTGGAGAAGGTAGAGATAAAGTGCTTGTTGGCAGGAAATTCGAGGCTTGGTTAGAAAGAGTTAGAATCCGAAAGGAAAAGATGGGTAGAGCTGGGAAGATCGATGAAGTCAGATGCTTACTCGGCGGATGGCGGAAATGGAGAAAGAAATTGGAAATGAGACATGACGAGAGGAAAGAAGAGAAGAAGAGGGATCTGAAGAAAGCTTATAGCTTGGTGGTGAAGAATGGAAATGGGAGGTTGTTGTTTAATTCTTGGGAGGTGAGTCCTTCTATTCTTTTAGCCAATTCCAAGTTTAGGTGCCCTCGAAGAAACGAGAGGAGTGCTGAACTCCTATTCCCCCACCTCTCTCTCTCTCCGTCAATCACAGTCCTGGTATCTCTCTCATCTTTCCAAGAAAGCTACTCTCTTTCATACCTCTCATCTTCTGACTGGTGCTTTTGCGTCTTGGCAACTTCAATTCTCAAAAGTCGATTCTCTGAAAGCTAGAGAAGAGGAGTTTAGCTCGAACCTTCGAGTCAAAACTTTGAAGAATTTGTTCCATGTCTGGAGGAAGAAAGAAGATTTGCAAGCTAGAGAAGAAGAGTTTAGAGAAGAAAAGGACGAGAGATTGAAGCTGAAGGTGTTTCAAGATTGGAGGAAGATGGGGTGAGTGTTCTCGTCGAATCGAACAGGGAAGAGAAGGGGAGGAGGTGTCTATCCTCGAGGACACCTACTCACACGTTGTCTTCTCTTCTTAACTCTTTCCTCATTCAGAACTTTATTCGCCTTATCTTCAGCTTTCAATCGTCAGAGAATAATGCGAAATACTTTGTCGAGTTGGTTAGAGTCAAGAGAAAAGAAAGGCGAACGTAGAAGAGAGGAAGCGCTGGCTGACAGATGGAGTAATAGGAGGTCAAAGGTCAGAGCAGTTGGGAAGTGGAAGGAGAGAATGAGGAGAATCAAGGTGAGTTTTGATATCTTACAAGTCACGCACAGACGAGAATGACGAGATTGCTGACCGTGTATGCTCTTCTTTCTGATCCTTCGCAAACTTACAACGACGATCAGGAATTGGAAATCAAAGGGAACTTATGCGCTCAAAGAAGAGATAGAGAGATCCTCTCGGAGAGCTTATCGAGATGGATGATTCAAGAGAGAGGAATTCTTCTAGAAAGAGTCAGAGAGAATCAGATCAAGGAGAAGGTTCTAAATGTTTGGAATGGGAAGTATCACAAAATGAAAAGTTCCTTGGATGGTGAGTTGATTTCCGTGTTCTCTCGCGAATATTGAAAATCGAATCCTCGATTTCTGAAAGCCTCCTTCTTCCTTTCTCCCTCCTTTCGTTTCTGACAGGAAAAGAGGCTATCCTCATCTCGCTTCTATCTCACTCAAAGCTAGCTTCTTCATTTTCTAGGTGGTTTACTTCAACGCAATCAAGTCTCAAAGACCTAGACTTGGCTATCGACCATGACGAGAATAATCTTCGTAGAGATGCCTTCGATCAGTGGCTTCAAGCTCTTAACAGGAAGAGAATTGGAGCAACTAGAGCAGAGGTTGTCCATCGAGACGTCCTGGAGAAGAGATATTGGATGAAGTGGAAATTGATAATCATGGAGAGAAAGCTGAAAAGTTTGAGGGAGAACAAAGACAAAGAGAAGGTAGTTGACGTTTTCAGCTGTGAGTTCTCGCTTGTTCGTATGACATCTACTTCTGAGATTTATTTTACTTTCTCCCTCCCGTTTGTCGTTCTTGTCGTGTCACTATCTCTGACTTTCCTTCTCAAACCTCCCTCTTATTCTTCTCTTCTCAGTCTGGAAGACTCGCTCAACCGAGAAGTCCAGTGACAGATTACTCGTAGCGAACTTCCAATCTCGTGTCAATCGCAGACTTCAAACCTCAGCTCTTTCTCATTGGGTCTCCACGGTGATCGAGAGGAAGAATGAAGAACTTCAAATCGAAGAAGATTATAGGAGGAAGTTGGTCACTATAGCTTTAGTCAAATGGATGGACGTATGTGCTAAGCATGCCGATAGATTGAAACTGATGCAGAGCTTCAGGGATATCAAGAAAGAAGGTGAGTCTGGGAGAGCTTTCTACGAACGCGGCCATTTGGTCTCTTCTCCGCCTTACTCGCTCTTCATGTTTCCTCTTCCGAACCTTATTTCTTTCCCATGTTCTTGAATCTTTCTTTCTACAGAACTCGCTTCAAGGACTTTTCTCAGCTGGCTCTCCTTCTCGAGGTCTCAACGCAGTAGGAGAGAAGCGGCTGAAATGTTCCTCGAGAAACGACGTCTCAAGAATTTGGAAATCACTTTCGAAACTTGGTGGGACAGGTATTCTGAAGCTACGATGAGACAACAAGAATACTCGGTCTTGGTACTGCGGCAAGACACCGTCCTACTCTCTGCCATTCGGAAATGGAAGAACAAAACTAAGGCTCTCCCAGCCATTAGATTCAGGAATCTGAACCTGAAGAAACGAACTTTCGAAAGCTGGAGGGAAGGCCTGCCAAACGCCAGATTGGAAAATCAAAGTGTGAGAGATTATAGGGTTAGGATTTTGAAAGAGGTTATGATGAAGTGGAAACGAGCTACAAAGACTAAGCAAACTTTGAGAGCTGCGGCGTGAGTAGACTTCTAACTGAAATTCACCTGAATCCAAGGTTTCCTATGTTGACATCGATCTTATCGCTTTTTTTGCAGTCGATTCGGAGCCGGTCCTTCGTTAGCAAGACTTCGACAACGTTCTGGAAGAGGTTCAACCAGTCCGTTGACAGCTCCGACTAGATCTTCCAATCTAATCAGAACTTCAACTCCTCCACTCCATTCAAACTCAAAAGCTGCGAACGCAATCTCCGAGATCCCAACCTCTTCGTCCTCTCTTTTTGCTTTCTCAGATGCCAGATCAGGCGTCAAGCGGTCTAGAAGTACGACAGAAGTTCCAGATCTAACATCTTTAATTCTCAAAGACCCAAACGTTAGAATCAAGCCTTCCTCTTCAGATTGGAAGTTCGCTCAGGGCAGAGATGGGTCAGAGATTCCTTCAAGAGCTAGGACATCCAATCTCACTTCAGATCTGGAATCAAGAAAACCTTCTGCCTCAGTCAAGTCGTTTCCTATCTTCAAAACTTCTTCGACTCCTCATCGGAAAGGTGAGCCTTCGACCGAAGCTGGATTCTCAGGAAGAGGAGAAGGCTCTGCTCTTCGCAAGTGGGCTTATGGAATCAAAGAAACCTCTGCTCAAAAAGATGCCGAAAGTGTCACTTCAATCTCTTCATCTATCGTATCCAAAGGGAAAGGAAGAGATATAACTGATGGTAAGATCAGAAGAGCGAGGTCGGGATTCGACGATCGAAGGACTGCTACTACCACTCCAGATACCACTCCAACTAACGAAAGGAATATCAAATATTCAACTCAATCCAAGGATAAGAAGGTCGGATCAGAATCGGGATCTAGAAGCTCCGAGAATTTGATGTTGGAACTGCTCAAAGCTAGAAGGAAAGCCAGAGCGTTGGAATCTACTACTGAGACTGAATGAAAGCCTCTTCGTGTTTTCTCTCCGTCGTAATCTTGATTATTCTTGTATTGTTATTGTATCCACTTTTTCCTGGCGTGAAGTCGGTAGCGACGACAGGGAAGAGAGATTTCGAAACTCTCCCGCTCTCAATTCACCACTGAAGACCATTTTTCCGTCTTCCTTTCTAATACTTTCGCTTTTCATTCACAATCACGAATCATCTCGATCCCAATTCTTTTGTCGTCTAGAAGCTCAAGATCAAGGACACAGAGAAGGGAATGAGAGGGGAATGAGAGGAGAGATCCTTTCCTTGTTCTTCTTAAAGAAATGTCTGCTCACCATATTTCCTGACCTCGATTTCATCGCGCACTCTACATTCCCACTTACCTTTGTAAGTTCATGCCACCTGACTATGGCCCCGCCCTATCCCCAAAAGCTTCATTTCCAATCTCTTCTTCCCGGCTCGACCTTGTCGCCATTTGATGTCTCCCCAACTCTCAATCTTGCTTCTCCTATAGTAAATCGACTCGAAGCGAAAGACCAGACATATCAATTAATGTTCAGAAGCAGAGGTATTGCTAGGAAAGACAGAAGGAGACTGCGGAGGTTTGAGCGAAAAGGTAGCAAGAGAAAGCTTTTCTCTTGGATAGGCTGGCCTCTGGATTTCGAGTTCAGGCACTTAAAGAGGTCTAACTATCCGTTAATCTCTCGTCCAATCGGCTTCGAAGTGTCGGACACAGAGTCGCGGCAGCAGGCTCACGAGTACACACAAGTCACGAGCAAGAGAGAAGAGAAGAAACGAAACCGAAGTTTCCTAAAGAGAGAACTATCACTCCAGATTGTTTTATATTTATTAAAAAAGGGAAGTGAAAGCGCCCAGCACTTTCACCTCTTTGTATGGTTGTGTTCGACCTTTTTTGTGAATCGCGCCAATCAGATCGTCCTCAAGAGAGAGTTGAAGCTCATCAGAGACCTCGAAGCTTGCAAATCCACGCGATGTAAGTCTCGAGCTCTGATGGGCAATTGGGTGCCTCGCAGCGAGTAGAACAAGTCAATGAGAGGTCCTGAAAGAACATCGATGAACAGTCGACTCTATTGAGTTGAAGCTCAACAGAGGTCTTGGGACTTGCTGATCTACTTGATGCAAATCTCAAAACGTGATGGGCAAATGGGTACCTCACAATGAGTAGCGGTCAATGAGTGGTCTTATTGAACGTGATGGACCATCGACTCAAAGTGAGTTGGGGCTCATGAGAGGTCTTGAGACTTACAGGACCGAAGTCTCGCAAGTCTCAAAAAGTGATGGCAACTGGGTACCTCGCATCGAGAAGAAGCTTATCAGAGCTCTGCATCTGCACCTACAGACGTCGATTAAGCACCACAAAAATGTGTGTCTGTCAAACGTTCAGCGGTTTACAGCATCCAGAACGTGATGCCCTAATCCTCCAAGGAGTTCAAGCTCGATGAACGTCTCTTTTCCTCCCTAACCAAAGTCAAGCAAGCGCCAGAGAGGTCATGGGCAAGTGGGTGCCTCGATTTGAGTAAAGAAGACGAGATCATGAAACTGTGCCTCCTGGTTCACACAGATCAAGGACCCTGAAGTGCGCTGGCTGTGCTCCAAAAGATCTACCTGCAACAACTGAATCGACTCCTCAGAAAGAGTCGAAGCTCGTCAGAGGTCTCGAGGACATGACGAGCACGCAAGCTTTTTAAAGCTTCGACTTACGACTTGAGGCTGATGTCAAGAGTTCAAACGTAGAAGAGTCGGAAAATTTCCTTTCCTTCTTGCACTTGACGTGTAATGGTGCCAGTGGGCAAACGAAGTCAGACGAATGAGTAGTGTCCCCTACAGACAGACGCCAGCGCCGCAGGAGATATTGCATTGACGATCACAATAGACGTGCTCGATGGAACCTTCTGACCGAAGAGATCGAAGCAATCCACCATCCACCATTCTGCGGATGAGTGAACAGATTACATGAGCTTCTCACTTCAAACGAGTTGTTGCGGCAAACTTTGAGAGCTTGCAAGTCACCCAGAGTGGGGAATCGAAAGGGGTTTTGAGGATGTTTGATGTTTCGAATGGGAATGAAAGAGGAAAAAGATCGAAACATGGAAGTTGAAGCGGGAGGCGGTTCAAGAAGAGTGTGGATGGGAGTGGATGGAAGAGGGAGAAAGAAAAGTGTACTGACCCGAGTGCCTAGTATTTATACCCAGCGCAAGTTCAAAGTTGAAGCTAGTTGGAATAGGCCGGCTTCGATCTGAAACAAGAAGCAAAATCAAGCTTAGGCCCGTCTTCGAGCTGAAACGTTTCGAGGGAGCGCGTCACACGTGTCGACCAATCCATCCATCCATCCAAGGAAAGGATCGCATCTGACAATATCTACTTTTTCGTCTTTGATTATTACCCTCTGGATCATCAACTGGGATTTCCATCTCCCCCGAGAGAGAGCTGTCTTCCCTGAAACGCATTCCATGTCGTTTCACATGTTGCCATTTCAGGAGACAATTGGAGCTTCCATCAACCAAGCTTCCCAAAAAGTTGAGTCTCGGGATCTATGAAAGCATCTTTCATCGATCTCAATTTGCTCCCTCTTGAGGACTTCAAGACTGGTTGCCACGTTTTTGGAATTGATCTCGCAGGTGATTCTGTCTTTTAGTGTGCATTTTGTTTTGGGTTGCGCTGGGAAACTAAGTCGGGTCTGTGGCTTAATGGCAGCTTATGGCTGTCTTAGCGATCCAAATCAGACTTCTCGCTCCAGAGACTTCTGGTCTGACGCGTCAGAACCTGGCTTTCTCGAGACCCGATCGTGCATGCTCTCGTCTTGGAAGGCATCAGCTTATTGGCTTTCTTGCAGTTCAATCAAATCATGTTGCTTTTCGACTGCTTTTCAATTGCTTTTTCCGGATCTTCGAGGTGCCAGGAGACCGATCAACAAGTACGTACAAAGGTTGGGGCTGAAAATCTTGAAAGTAAGGATCTCACAGAATCGAACTTGTAGTAAGCATCAGCTTCCGAAAGCAGAGACTTATGAGACTTCAGGAAAAGATGTTTGAGAAAGTCGGTATTGCCATGAAGTACAAGTACAGGTAGTCGTTATGGATTCTTGAGACGGAGAAGGCTTGTGGAAAGTGTAGCTGAACATTGAGAAAGCGAGACAGAGGCGAAGTTGAATTTCATTTGAAAAAAAATAAAAAATGAGAGAAAGTGAGGTAGAAGCTTGAGAGAGATAGCAGAGAAAATTGAGCTAAAAGTAAACTCTGATGGCTTGAGAGACCGTTGACTCAATTGGACAGTAAGGGCACTTCAGTCTGCTATTGAATTCGAGGACAAATGACGAGAGAAAATCAGGCACAGAGAGAGAGAGAGAGAGGCGTCAATTAAATGAACCTCCATTTTTGTCACACAACGACGAAGCGAACAGAAAGTTAAACTCACCCTTCTCTTCTGCCCAACTTTGTCAAACTTTCCAAGCAAACGACATGGCCACAAGCCATCATCATTGGAGGATTGTCTTCTGTTGCTTGCTCTTTAGAAACTGGGCAAGCAAAAGTAGAATGGAACCTCAAATGGGGTGGTAGAGGAATCTCAACCTGAGAGAAAACAAGGGAAAGAGTTCGAGTAAGGAAAGAATGAAAAGCTTTTGATCCAGCAACGTTGTATTGAGGAGAGCAATTAAAAAAAAACTCACAGGTAATTCATCTCCCTGACTCCACTCATTCCCACTCTTCACCATCATATTTCTGACCTTCCAAATTCGATTCAAGGCCCCACCAGCCCCAACTTCAACTCCAATTCTTAAAGGAGGTTCTTTAGCAACTCCAGCTCTTGCACAGAATTCTACTTTGAAGATAGGAAGTAAGAATGGAGCATGAGTTAGGTTTGGATGTAAGAGAGACCTATAAGGAGGTGGTAAAATCGAAATCAACGAAACATGTAAAGGTGAAGGTTTTGGTAAATCAATTCCACCATCTACTTTATTTGAATTTGACAATTCATTATCTACATCCATTTCATCTGAAGAAGAGATCTGATAATTATCCGGATTATTAAGATCTAACTTCACCTCTCTATCCAAATCCAATTCAGCATCTAAATCGAAATCGTTTCTTGCAGTTTCAAAAGACATGATAGAATCATCTAGTTGAATTCCATTTCCAAGATGAGTTGTTGAATGTGGATTAGTGGCATTATGAGCTGCAGTAGGTAAGAATAACAAGAATGAGAATAATTTTTGAACTTCTGATAAATGAGTTGTTAAGAAAGGTTTGAAATAAATTCTACCATAAGATAGAGCTTTATGAACATTCGATTGAATAGAAGAATTTGAATTTGAACGATGATGATGATTAGAAGACGAATCCGAATCTGAAGATTGATCAAATCTTTCTCCATCTGGATCATTAATTCCATTATCGAGTTGATGTTCTACTTCTTGAGTATCAGTTTCCATTGGTTCATCTGTATTGGGTGCTTTCTTCTTTCCTTTCCCTTTTCTATCCATCATAGGTTGAGATTCTGAATTGGTAGATCTCTGATCAACTCCAAGAGCGATTCTAACGAACATACTTCTATGTAACTCGAATTCTAAACCACTTCCTCTTGATTCTAAAAAGTCTCTTTCTTGAGAAGCCCATTCGATTGCTGGACGTAGATCTCCTAAAGCTAAAGATTGGGTTGTAGAGTGAAGGAGAGAGAACACTGAAAGGTTTTGCAGTGGGATTGGTAGGCCTGCTTCCTGGATTCAGAGCAACGTTGGAATGAAGAGTAAGGAGAGTCGAGATCAGCTAGATGCTTCATTTGGGAATGAGAAGGTGATTAGAGATGTTGAGACTGTAGCAGTTCTGAGAGAGAGGCCATCAGCCGTCCACTCATTCAAGAGAACAGGGATTCTCTTGTCTCCCATTTGCTAGATTGCATTCTCTAGATAATCCTATAGTTGAAGATCAACAACTCCGTTTGATTAGATGTCTCACCGCCCATCGAACGGATCCATCACCCTAATCGTCAATCCTTTCCGATGACCTCCTCTATATCTCTGCCCTTATCTCTGCCTCTTCGTCTTCTACTGACCTTGGCGAATTGACTGGCAGTCTCCCACTTATTATCTCTAACCAAATGTTCCAATACGACAGCTTCCAAAGCTCTTTGAGGTTCTTTCCCACTGAACAAGTTTGGATCACTGATAGTAGAGACTTGAACAGGGAACTTCTTCTCTAAAACTTTTGACAACTTTGATAGAGCGGTATTGAATTCTTTCTGTCTATCAGAGATTGATTTCTGATTTGAAATTAGAGCTGAAGAGACTTCTTCAAGTAAGATGGCTGGATTGGGTGAATGAGAATGAGAGGTGGATGAAGAGGCTGAAGATGAATGAAGGGATCGTTTCGCTCTTTCCAAAGTTTCAATTAATTGATCTATTGAATCTGGAATCGTTGTCTTGATGGAAGATGAAGATGAAGATGGCTTTGAGGATCTTGAGGATGAACTGGTAGTAGCAGTTGAACGGGAAGAGATTGAAGATTGTATCAATCCTGGAGCTGCTTTCTCTACTTTCTCAAACTCTTTAAGAATCGATTCCATCTTGAAAACCGTTGGTTGGGGAGAATTGGATGGAAGGAGAAAGAAGCAAAGAAATGTTGGGTTGCTGATTAAGACTGGCTTGGCTGGGAAATGAAGATAAGCCCCTTCAACTCCCACTCCATCAGCTTTTCAAGAATGGCATCTCCATTTGACAAAGCTCTAACAACTTTATCATCAACAGCTCATTCAATCTTTGATACTCCAATTCATCGACATTCTCTACCAATAGCCACTGCCACCGCTTTCTCCGTCTTTGCCTTCTCTTATTTCTTTCAATCTCATCCAAGAGCCTCTGGCAACAAATCTTTACCTCTCATCAAGAATGCTCCAAGAACTTCAAAGGACAAGGTTTATCCAGATGACATCTTCGAAGGCGGAGAGTAAGTCCAATGATTGCTATTTCAATTTCCACTCTCTCCAACTCTGACCCAACGAGCCTTTCCTTCATCTCGCAGACTCGTCGACACTCCATATGGCAAAGTGAAAACCTATCTAGTAGGACCTAAAGATGGTAAAAAGTTACTTTTAGTTCATGGAATTAGCACTCCAGCTCCAGTTTGGAAATCCATCATTCCTCAACTCGTTCAAGCCGGTTATCGAGTTCTCATCTTTGATCTCTACGGAAGAGGTTTATCTGATGCTCCCATTCTACCTTATGACATTCCTCTATACGTCTCTCAAATCTCTTTCCTTTTGACTTCCAAACCTGACTGGGAGAAGTTTAGTATTGGTGGAATGAGCTTAGGTGGTTCGATTGGTGAGTCGGGATTTCCGGCTGTGGATACTTTTCCTTCTCGTAATGATTTGAGGGAACATTTGACTAGATTCATAGAATCAAGTCGATCCTTGCGATTCCGAATCGTAGTTTCTGTTTCTAAGATTCCGTTGCTGGATGAGTTTGAGCTGACGTTCTCGATTCCATTTCCCCTTTCTTGATCCAGTCTCCAATTTCGTTCACTACTTCCCCCAAAGAATTGACAAGATTTTCTTAATCTGTCCAGCTGGAGGTACTCCTTCTTCAAAATTAGGAGGTAAGGTTCTGTTTCCCTCGTCTCTCTCATCATCCTCCCCGTCTCTCTTCAATAAGCCCTTCCCCCTTCCTCTAACTCCTCTTCCCCTCTTCGCGGCTTTCTGTTTCTGTCCAAATCCTACAGCTACCACCAAGATTTTCACCACCTTGCCCATCTCATTCATGCAACGTCTTATCTCAATCTCTCCCGTGAATCCAGTCAAAGATGCTAATTCCATTGGCTCCTGGCAAGCTAAGAATCATCCTGGATTTTTTCAATCCTTCCTTTCTACTATCGCTTATGGAATGATCTTTGATCAAGCTGAAGTCATGAAGGGAGTTTGCGAGAAATTCGGTGGCAAGATTGAATGTGTTTGGGGAGATGCTGATGATGTTGTTCCAATGGAAAGTAAAGAATGTGAGTAAGAGCCTTAGTTGGAGATTAAACTAATGCGAACGTGATGGAGGAACGGGAAGAGAGAAGGAAGTTGACCATTTTCACCCTTTCTCTCTTTAGATTTCGCTGGAAATATGAAGGTCCACGTCATCCCGGGAGGAGGTCATTGGATCGTTGCAACTCATGGAGAAAAGGTTGCTGAATTGCTCATCGCTCATCTAGATTCTTAGGATTTGTTTTGATCCTGTCTGAAGAAGCTTGGTTGCCGTCAAAGTTTGGAACTGGAGTGGGATCTAGGAATCGGGGTTGTCAACGGAAGGAAGAGCTGTGCTATCATGAGATCAACGTGTTGGAATTTATGGCTGAAAAATTCTTTTACACTGGTCCGGTCTCTCGCAGTTGTAAACCTAGATCTCCAATTCTCCAACTTGACTCCTTAACCTCATCAAAAGGTCTCATCGATTCATGGCTTCAAAAGTCAAGACTTACGACTTCCTCCCTTGGTCGACTTTCCTTTCTGAAGCTTCATCACTTTTCTTTGATCAATTGCTCAGATCTCAAAGCCTCCGATTAGGCAGCATCTTCCCCGCTTCGCTCTTCCAGTTACTAGTGCCATCCCAACGAGTCGCAGGAGCGCACCAGTCTCGCAACTTCCCCTCTCTCGTTCGCACATTTCGTTTCAATGACTTTCTTTGAAAGTTATTTCCTTCTGACTGCTCAGAATCTCACCGCTTCACACATCTGCCCCTTGACAACTCTCAACCAGCCACAATCTGAACCTTTTCGCGAAGTCAACATACGAATCGACTTGGGCAGAATTGAGTTTTTCTGAGCGTGCTATACCAGAACTAAACTCATCTCCAGAAGATTCGACCAAAATGTCGAAAAGATAAGACAAGGTCGTTCGGTGGGATGTTCTCGTTCAGTCGGCTGGAAGCGAGTCAGACGAATGCGGATCTGATGTTCCAAAGTTTGTTCTCCACCAATTAGCAACCAGTTCTCAGATCAGGACATGCTTTCACTTTCAATGGAAAGCAGCAAGTCTGCTAAGAAGAAGATTCCAGTCAACATCGACGCTCTTCCAGGCCAAGTAGCCGAAGCTGTTGTCGTGCAGATCAGAAGTTGGGGGCTCAAGAGAGAGGGTCAAGAAGAGGAGGAAAGAGAATTCAGAACAAGGTAAGTGACCCTGTCTAAAGTACTGAATCTGATAATGGTCCTGGCATGAGGCGGTATTGAAGATTGTATGAGTGTCAAAGGGGCAACGATCCCTTCTTTTTCTGACTCATTCCCTCCCTTCTTCCCCTTGCAGAGCAAGAGACATGGCTCTCAGATGACTCTCTATGACTTCCACAGCGGGTTATAAGCTATTTGGTTTCATTCCCTTTCCAAGACATCACTCTTCAATCGACTAAGATCCCAACTTTGATCAAATAATTGGAAAGAGAAAGGGATACAGGAGCGAACGTCAAATCGCTCAGAGTCGAGAAGCGTTCTCTGGAGGCAAAAAAGGAATACCAGAAGAAAATTGCACCAGAAGAAAATTGAAGAATTGGATCTGGAAACCATCTGGCCAGGTTCTTCCGGATTGATAGATCAGTTTGTGGACAACTACAGTCCTCATCGTTCTGAGGGAAGTAGACCGCCTCAACAAGTTGCCTCTTCAAAAGGTGGTCAAAGCAGTAGAGAAAATCAAAAGAAGAGCACAAGAAAGGATTCAGAGATAACAGGAGAAGACAAAAGAGCCGAAGCTCTCCCTACCCTTGCTGACCTCCTGAAATCGGTTGATCTGGAGGAGTGGGAGGAGATCAAGAAAGATATCGAACATCTGTTTAATTCATTTTCCAATCAAGATAATAGAAAGGAGAAGAAAGTAGGACCTTTCATCAGCAAGTTGAAGAATCTTAGAATTCTTATCTTTCAGACTTCTCAAGTTGAACTCCCATTCATCGAGAATGTCAACGGTTTATTCATTCCGATCTCCTTCTTGACCCACTCTCTCCAAAAGCTACACTTTGACTGGTCTTTTATTCCTAACCACTCTCCGACTGCTCAGATCTCAGCAAGAAATGCGATCTGGCTCATGATCTGGTGTCCCAAACTCACAGACGCTATCTTGGTCTTTAGCATCTCTGTCGAAGACGAAAAGTTCCTATCTGAACATCAAGAAGCTTTCAAGAAAATGTCGAAGTTCAAGAATCTTTCGATTGGGTTCATTTTTGTTTACAACAAGGTTTACAACAAGGGAGTTAAAACTAGCTACTGGGGTTCACCTTGGGAGAATCAGAAGAGTTGGAAGCTCGGAAGTCGTAAAACAGACACTATCGCAAACTTCCTTCAGGCTACTACCGAACTTAGCTCTTTCGATGCTTCAACTGGTTGGCAGGAGATCAGAGCAGGGGACAACTCTTACCTCTTTCAGGATTGCATTCAGAGACTCTCTTCATCTCACAACTCCTTGAAACACCTAGCAGTTCTTGACACGTCCGTGGAGGAGGAATTATCCTCGGTTGGCTACTCTGCTTTCAAGGATTTAAGAACTCTTGGTTTAGATCTAGCAAGTCTGGCTCTAATTTGTGCAAGAAATCTTCTTCTTCCTTCCACCTTAGCCATTACGTACTTCACCTCCTACCATGGAGCTCTTGCTTCTGTAGTACCTTCAGAAGAAAATTTGTTGGTCCAGATCTTGACCGTTCGAGCTCTACCTCAGCTCAAGCTTGTCGGTGTTCCACAGGAGCCCAATCTCCGTTCTTACAAAATCATCGACGACTCAGTCTCCTTAGCTACGTTGAAGACGGATAGAGAGAGATTAGAGGGACTAGAGATGTTCAGAAGTGCCAGAGTCGGTTTAAACCTTCTGAGGCTAACTGAGACAGATAAGTCAGTCATTTAAAATTTGCTCAGAATGGCCATTTCTCTCATTTTGACGTCAAGCTGACTCGCTGACTCCATTCTTTCCTTGACTTCTGGATTTTTCTCTGGCATCAAGTCCGAGATGATCTCGACGGAGAAGTGTGCATTTCAGCCCGTGGAAACACCTTTCTTCATGATCCAACCTCGCCATTTCAAGTTTGATCGATGATGGTGGCAAAGAAAGGCGGGGACGAAGAAGAACTGTTCCGTCTGAGATTCAAGAGATCATTCAGCTACTGAAATTCGACGAAAAAAATTTGTGTAAAGTGAAAATTTTGAGAAGCCGGAAATGAATCGTCTCTCTTCAAGTCTTCTCTTTCCCTTTTGTTCACCGACAGCTCAAGTTTCAGAACTTGTTTCAGGATTCTCCATTCCCCAAACACCCTCTAATTCTTTGCCTCCATTGAGTAGTCTAGCTTCTTTGTAGACTTCAACCATTCCCACTTTCTCTAAACCTTTAGGTCCCAACTCTTCTACTCTATAACCACAGTCCAATCCAGCGACTGGTTCGACAGGCAAATCCTTCTTCAAAACCCCAGCAGGTCTCCATTGCTTTGCACCTCTTCTGTTTTCAACCTTAACAAAGATTTGTTCCCACAACCAAGTAGCCGAGAGTTTGGTTGCAGCTCTTGAGTAATGGGGCTCGTTGTCGAACCAGTTGGGTGTTAATCTGGGCTTTGAGACCTCAGCTTGATGACCTCCGACAGGACAAGTCTTGCCTTTGGCTCCTGAAGCTGGACAGACTCCTAAAGAATCTAAAGGGTTCAGAGTCACGCCTGGAGCTAGACCTTGTTTTCCGATTGGAGCTAGAGTCTTGCCTTCTGAACGAGGTAGCATGAAGTAACGTTGGAAGAAACCGACGGAAGAGAGCGCGAATCCTGAGAACGAGTAGAGTAAGGCAGGAGGTTCGGGGTAACCCATTGCTAGTCTAAGACGATCATCCATTAGCGAAGCTGAGGAGGTGAAGAATTAGAAAGAGCGGAACAAGGTCAGAGAGAAATCTTGAGAGAGTTTTGGACTGACCGTAGACTCACCCACAACCATTCTGGCGACTCCATGAGCGAAATGGGGAACATGGAACAACAGCATTCTGACAGTCTCATCAGCGACTTTCTTGTTTGTCTCAGCAAAGACCATGTTCCTCTCTTCGTATTCTTTCGCCCAATTTTCCAAAGCTTCTAGACTTGTAGGAATAGCTTCGATCCTCATACATCTGCCGATGTGGTAGAATAGAGTATATATTGCTTCTTGCTCCAACGGTGAAGCGATACGATAGCCTGCTTTCTTGTACCTGAAGAGAGAAGAGAAGAGGTCAGGCGAGGGCTTGGAGAGAAACTGAAGGAAGAAAGACTCACCACATAGGAGGTCCGAGGATAAAAGTGCTCAGAGTGTAGAGTAGATCATCGTTACTGATGGTAGCTTTTGGTTCATGTATTCCTTTAGCACGCTTGTGTAGCCAATTCACTCTCGCAATCGCTAGACATGAGCGTGGATCTTTAGCCTCATACTTCTCTTTCTCGTCTGGAGAGGGTACATCGTTGTCTTTGAGGTCTAGGATCGGAACGGGATAGGTGAAAAACGATGCTACCTGGAAGATGAAAAGAAGGATTGTCAGTCGTGAAGGAATCGCTTGGACAAGATCAGAAGATAGAGAGAGATTGAACGATAGAGAGAGATTGAACGTAACTCACTGCAACGGCAGTATCGACGTATCTCCTAGTAGATTTGCCTTGATCCACGAATTGTCCTGGGAGGCGCGGGGAAAACATAAGCAAGATCAGGTGTTGATTCGCGAGGGTTCGTACAAGGAAAGATTCAATCGTCCAATGAGGGAGTCTCCATTTCAAATCCAAGCTCACCGGTCGCAGATAGGATTTTCGAAATACTTGGAACACCGTAAGTTCGGAAGAGAGCCTATTGAGGTGAAGTAAATGGAGAAAGGAGAATTCGATGAGACCTCAACTCTCATCTTTGCGTTCTGAAAGATACGTACAAATTCCAATGCCTTCTGAGTAACAAAGGGCATTTCGAAGCTTCCTAGATTACTAAAAATCCGTTGAGCATCTCTGACACCTCTGTGACCAGCTTCGCGGCTGTTCATTCGAGGTTTCCCTATTTTTTCATCTTGAGGAGTGAGAGCGTATCTTGAACCGAACGAGTCTTCGATCTGTTGAGCCCTGATGTAACGCAGCAAACCGACTTGTAGTAGGCGAGCTACGACTAAGATTCCAAAGAGTGGAATGAGGGAGCTCATTCTGAAACAGGACGATGTGAGGGTGAAGCTGAAGGTCGAAGGAAGATGAACTTGGAATCGGTTCGAGTTGGGACGTTAGCCGGAAGGGGCTTCCGAGTGTCGCCTCACAGATTCAAGAGACACCAAATACAAGAGTGACTTAATCCGGAATAGAAAAGATAATCTTTCCTCAATCCAAAACTATTGGCTCATTCACTCCATTGCAGTCCACCTCTCGGGTCTCCTCGGTGTTGTACAAATGTAGCATTGCTCTCTACTCTACATCATTCTGTTCTTTTTTTTTCTTTTGCGTTTTTTTTTCTGAAATTTGTAGCAGCTGTTAGAAACCACCAGGGGGTACAAATAGTGTGATGGCTTAGAAGAGAAAGACCTCTAACTGCCATGGGCACCTCCCCTCCCCTCCCCTTCACCCCGAAGACCATTCTTTCGGTGAGATGTCCCAACTTTGACTTGACAAATCACAGGCAAAATGAAAGATCTAATAATGTCTTTTCGTAGAACCGCCAAACCCCGTTCACCCCTTCTGTTGGCGTGGGAAAATGACGCTGGTTCGAATTCCGTCGCTGCTCCCTGACAACGTCGAATTGCTTTCCAATTTTCGAAAGTTCGTTTCCTTCTACCTCTCTCCCATCATAACGGAGCTTCACTCAATCTCTCATATCAACAGAGAATCGAAAGAATGCCTTCCAAAACTCCTCACTCGGATCTTTTCCTCTCCCTCGACACTCAATCCGCATCCATCAAGCTCGACGGATCCAATTTGTTACTCTCACAGTTGGTTAATATTTCAAGATCAAGCTCCTCTTTTCATCTAGATGAAAGTCTCCGTCCAAAAGTAGAGAAAAGTGAACAGGTCTTGAAAGAAGCTGTGAAAGATGGTAAGACAGTCTATGTAGGTAGCTCCGAAATTGAAAAGACACTTACTTGGTTGATTCAAATAACAATTGAGCAGCTGCGCTCTACATTCTTATTCTCTCTCTGCCTTTCCGCTCCACTGACCTTCACTTTTTCGATGCTGACAAACAGGGAGTCACCACTTTCTTTGGAGGCTCTGCTAATCAGAAGGTCAAAGACGTTAACTCAGTTCAGAAAGCTCTTCTTGGACTGTTGTGTGGAGTACTTCCCTCTTCGATCTACCAAAGCGCTAGTCTTTCAACCACCAAAGAAAAAGTGATTCTACCAATTGGAACTGAACTCTCTCATGCCATGCCAGTTAGTTGGGTTAGAGGTGCGATGGTTCTCAGAATCAACAACTTCTTGAGAGCTCATTCGAGTGTCAGATGGGAGGTTATTGAGATGCTGGGTCTACTCTTGGAGAAGAACGTGATTCCTGTGATCCCCAATCAAGGTTCTGTTTCGGCTAGTGGGTGAGTTAGAAGATACCAACACAGGATAGCTAGCTCTTGACACATCTCGTGGTTCGACAATATGGGACTGTTTACTCATTTTGATCTCTCTATATTCAATAACCTAACTTGATGAGTTCTCAGTGATCTATCTCCTTTATCGTACATCGCTTTCACCATGACTGGAAATCCAAACGTCAAGGTCTTTGTTGGAAACAGGCAAGTGTTTGATTTTGGGAGCTCATGAGTTTTCGACCTCCCTTCGAGGCAAAAGAAGTCGAAACAAGTCAGAGGTGCTCATTTTGTCTTTTGATTCTACCTCCAATCTATACAGCTCTTCTCCTGCGATCATGACGGCCCGTGAAGCCTTCTCCTCGCTGTCAATCACTCCCTTGATCTACTCTCCAAAAGAAGTCCTTGGTCTAGTAAACGGAACTTCAATTTCAGCTTCCGTGGCCTCTCTTGCTATTTCAACTACCCATCAACTGGCTTATCTATCTCAGGTCATTACCGCTATGAATTTAGAGGCTTTGTTGGGTTGTAAGGATGAATTTGAGGAGTTCATCCATGACGTCGCTAGACCTCATCCAGGTCAAATTGAAGTCGCAAAGAATGTTAGAAGGTTTATGGAAGGAAGTAAATTCATCAGAGGCGATAATGAGGATTTGGGAGTTGTAGATCTACTTGTTGAGATTGCGACTGGAAGTGTTGATCAGGGAGAGAAGTTCGTCGAGAATGACGAAGAGGGCTTCTTTCTGAAACAAGACAGGTGAGTAATTGATTCAAACATCTTGGAAAACAATAAGCTCAACAAATTTCTTTAAGCTGCCCGAAGCTCACGCTCAACTTCTTGGAATGTCCCTTGACCCCTCTCCGTTCTTTTCAGATACGCTCTCAGAACTTCCCCTCAATGGCTAGGACCTGCTCTCGAAGATCTGACTTCCGCTCATAGAACTCTAGAGATCGAATTAAATTCAACCACGGACAATCCTCTAACCGATTCAACTCGCTCTAGAACTCTTCACGGCGGAAATTTCCAGGCTACTTCAGTCACTAACGCAACTGAGAAAACTAGAGATTCCTGTTCGATCATTGGAAGAATGCTGTTTGCTCAGAACTCTGAAATTTGCAATGATAAGTTCAGTAACGGTTTACCTCCTAACTTGGCTCCTGGTCAACCCGGTGAAGATGGTGGATTCAAAGGGGTCGAGATTGGTTGCGCTGCTTTGACTAGTGAACTTGGATTTTTGGCCAGGTTAGTCTTTCGAAGTGATTCTTGACTTTGGAATGCATTTACTAAAACACTGACTTCGGAATCTAATAATCTTCTCGACTCCTCACCCTGTCCCGTCTCGCAGCCGCGCTAATCACTTCGTTCAGTCTGCCGAGCAACACAACCAATGTCTTAACTCTTTAGCTCGTAAGTATGACTCACATGTGACTCTGATCTTCTTCTTTTGAATCAAAATTGACATTGTCTATCTTCTCCTCCAACTCGTTCTCCCAGTCATCTCAGCAAGATACACCATCACCGCAGTGGAGACTCTCGCAAAGTTGAGTTCTGTTTCCCAGTAGCTATTTTACAAGAGGTTATTATCTAGCCTCAGTTCTGACTGATTACTCTCTTTTTCTTTTTTCTCCTTTCTCACAGCTGGTAGCTTCATCCCTAGTCCTCTCACTTCAAGCTATAGATCTTCGCGCTTTATTCCTTTCACTCGTATCTGAAATCTCTAGAGAGCTTGAAGGAGTGATCGAAGATCCAAACCTCAAGAATGGAGTTTTGAGAGTCATCACTCTATCTCTTCTTCGTCATCAAAGTCTCAACACCGACAAAAGGTTTTCCATCGCCTCTCAAAACGTCGTCAGATACCTCCTTAGATTTCCTCAAGAATCAGGGGCCTTCAGAAACATGATGATGACCATTGGAAACGAGATCAAAGGACCAGGAGATGAAACAAATCAGTTCCTGCCAATCATCCAAATGGAGATTGGGGTCAAAGATTTGTTGATCAAACTCTCTGAGTACTCAACTGAGAAGTTCTTTAATGATTCCAACCAGAAGCTTAGATCTAAATTTGCTAAGAATGACTATGTTTCTGAGACTTCATCCTTGGTTTATGCTTTCGTGAGAGATGAGTTAGATGTCAAATTTTACAAGGGAGTTGGGGATCTTCCAGGATCGGAGTTAGAAGAGTTTGGAGGTGATAATAAGAGAACTATTGGCGAGAACGTTTCTAGAATTTATGACGCTATCATGGATGGTAGAGTGATGGGAATATTGTGAAAATGTGGGGAAGAGTGAAGGACGGTTGTTGACGTTGAACAGAAAGACGTGAATTGTAATGACTGATGTAATGGCTGAACCCCCCTTTGAAAAATTCTAAAGCTTCTCTTTGCCAAACCTCGTGAGATCTCTTACTCCGGATCCTAATCCCTTCTCTGATCCTTTCCCAATCTTCGTTGTCCCACTCGATTCTGGGTTGCAGATAATCGTCGCCCTTGATGAGTTTCGTCAATTGAGCAAAAAAAAAATCAGATCATTACTTCTTCTTTCCCCAGGAGTTGGAAATGGATTGTTATAGTCCCTTTGTGTGGGAGTGAGAACTGGATCTGGAAGAGCTTGCAGAAGATCGATTGCAACGGCGAAATCGAGATAGCGGAGTCCTCTTCTAGTATACTGATGAGAGTAAGAGAAAGAAAGGACGCGAGAAGAGTACTGAAACCGAAAATGGGAGAAGCATGGAGAATTGACTTACATCTTGACCGACCACCAGAGCTAAAACTCTCTGTTTCTCAGCTGTAACCCATTTATCCAAACGATGTAGAAGCAGTTTATCCACTACTCAAAGGTAACACGGACCATCGATTGGTCTGATGAAGAGATCTCTTGGTTCTGAAAGGTAAAAAAGGTCTGAATCAGCACTGACGAAACAAGTCTCTACAGCCCCTCGGAAGTTCTCTCAGGAAATCTGCTCTTCTTGCAATAAAGAGGTCCGCCTCATCGATGCATAGAATATGCCTGAAGCCAAAAAAAGGGGGGGGGAGGAAGAGATCTCATCAGCAAGACGGAAAGCAGGCCTCCTTGGGCTTCAATTTTTCACTGACCTGATTTGGGAGACGCCAGGTTGGAATCTCATTACATCTGGATAGTCCTCAACGAATTTCGAGTTCTCATCTTGATCGAAAGCACTCCACCAAGCATTATCTGTATGAGGTACTGGATTTCCCATCACTGCTGTTGTTCCCAATTTCTCGATAAGAAAGAAAGGCATTCTGTTGTCATAGTACATGGGGTGTCTTAATTGTTCTAGACACTGTTCTGCTACTGCTGCTCTTCTTGACCTGCCTTCTTGTCGTTCTGCGTCTAATTCCGCTTTGGCAGGAGGGGTAGCTTTGATTCGGTATGCGAGGTGGTCAGTCAAGGATCTCCAATCAGTCTCTTCATCTGACTTCAGATGCACTTTGTAAACTCACAGCCATCCTTTCGGTCTCAGTAACACTCGACAGCGAATGGAATATCATGTTAGCAAGATCCGAAAACCCCGACAAGTGTTTTCAACTCTTCTTGAACCCATCCTTGAAAGTCATTCCTAGCTTCTCTACTGGCTTCCTTTCGACTTCGATTCCAATAAGGATTGTTCGCTTCTGGAACGCCATGCCTGTAGTTTTGGCGAACTGCATCCAACCACCATGGGTAGAAGGTAAAATAGGCGTCGATGAGAACTGTGACTGCGAAGGATAGAGATGAAGCAGATGATGGAGCGACGAGTTGCGGATCAGTCAAGCGCCAGAGACCGCTTAAAGATATTTCCTTCTGAAACTCCTTTATGAGCAGGAAACGTACTCACGAGATGGAATTGGATAGAAGTTTCTGTTTGGAGATTGTCGAACAGCTTCTAAAACAGCGTCGGCAAGGCTGTACTTGGTAGTCAGTAGAGGCTTGTGACCTTGTCTTCTGAGTTCACCATCTATCTTTTCAAGATAAGGCCATGTCCCAGTGCCTCCCATCTTCCAATTCAAAGATGAAGAGAAGACGAGAGATGGGTGGAGAGAGAAGAACCTCCGAGTCAGCAGAGATTGTGAAGCTTCTTCCCTTTCACCCTACAGTCCTCCGCTCTAACCTCAAAATAAAGCGATCAAGCTTTAGATCTCTGATTGGCAACACTCTCATTCAATCCTCAAGATGTCAGAACCGCCGATATCTCCCACAACTTCTTGGAAAGAGCTTGGCCATCCAGAAGATTCTCATCAACCTCAACCTCAACCTCAACCTAAGGTAGACTCATCCTCAGACCTAGAAGCTCAATCGATAGAAGACAAAGATGATTCAGGCCAATCTACTTTAGCAAGCAACAATTCACATCTGCCCTTCTTTCGAGATCTGAATCGAAAGCTTTCAAAGTTGCACGTTGAATCAACTGGAATAGTACCCATTCCTTTGCAGAGTCGGAATGATAAGAAATGGTGGAGTGTGGGATTACTTTGGTTCTCTGCTAATACTAATGTGAGTACAGATAGAAAGAGACTAATCAAAGGGTGGTGAAGAGATGAGCTGGTAGAGAAGACAGGAATGAGCGGTGGTAGAAAGTTCAATGTCGTTCTGAGCTTCTCAAGTCGATTGTCATTCGATTAAGATATGGTGCACTTACTGCATTCTGGCCTTATGTTAGGAGGCAGAGAAGACAAGAGCTGAGCTGACTAGGTTGGCTCTCCACCAGAATCCGAGCTTTAGCCAGCTACAAGACCCGTTGCCAGTTCCCTCAGCCAATCTCTGATCCGCTCTGACTTAGTATCCCTAAGCTACAGACAAGTTCCGGCTCTTAGCAGGATCCAGGAAGAAGGTTGCATCTCTCTTGGATCTACCTGGTTCCATAACTTCTCAACCTTTCCAAGAGCCTTCTCTTTCATCTTCGATCCTTATATTTCCTTCTTTCCTTTCCTTTCTAGGTCTTATCATTCTCAACAGGAGCTCTAGCCTCTACGTTCGGCTTGGATATGAAAGGAGCTCTCCTCACGATCCTATTCTTCTGCATGCTTTGCTCATTAGCACCTGCCTACTTCTGTACTTTCGGTCCAAAGCTTGGTATGAGACAAATGGTTCATACACGGTTCTCATGGGGGTTTGGAGGTGCGAGTCTGATAGCTTTGCTTAAGTGAGTACTTCCAACCTGAAAGTGAAATTCCCCCAAGAGCTGATGACTTCTAGAACGAAACAAAATCTAGATAGATCCTCGGAATTGATCCCTTCTGTTTCTCTCTATCAGCTGCGCTACCATGTTGGGTTTCACGATCCTCAACGCCATTCTAGGAGGTCAGTTGATCTCTGCAGTTTCACCAAATGCTTCCCTCTCTCCAACGGTCGGAATCGTAATCATGGCAGTCGTCTCCTTAGTGATTGCATTCGCAGGGATCAAAATCGTTCATATAGTGGAAAGGTGGTTATTCGTTCCTGTTCTAGTGGCTTTTATCGTGTTATTAGCTGTTGCTGGAACTGGAAGTGAAGGATTACATGTCAACAGAGATTTACCAGAAAGTACTGCAAGAGGGGTTTTGGGTTTGGGATCAGTCAGTGAGTTGGATGTTAGACCTCATCTTATGAAGACATCTGCGAGAGAGAGAGAGAGAAATTGACTTACGACGTTCTCTTTCTTCCTTTCCTCCTTTCAGTTGCTGGATTCTTAATCTCCTGGGCGGGATTAGCCTCAGATGTGTCTCTCTATCTCTCTCCTGCAACCTCCTCACTTTCCTTATTCTTCGCAGTCTATTTTGGATTCTTCCTATCATCCTGTCCTTTGATGATGGTTGGAGCAGCATTCTCAATTTCAGCACAAGACATTCCAGCATGGTCTTCAGCCTATGATTCAAGTATTGGAGAACTTTTCGATTTAATCCTTTCAGGTCCAGGAGGAGTTGGAGGATTTGGAAAATTCATTACAGTGATTCTAGGATTATCAATTATTGGAAACATCATTCCAACAATGTATTGTTGGAGTTGTTCAATTTTGGTTTTCTTTCCACCTTTAAACAGGATTCCAAGGTTTATTTTCCCAATTGTGGCAACTGCTATTTATCTTCCACTAGCTATCATAGGTGCAAGTAGGTTTTATGACACTTTAACAAATTTCACTGCCGTTTTGGGTTATTGGGCTGCTTTGTTTATTGGGGTCGTAATGGCTGATCATGTTATCATCAGAGAAAGGAAATGGGAAAGTTACGATGAAAGTAGTTGGAACGATTGGAAAAGGTTGCCGTTAGGATTAGCTGCTATTGGAAGTGCCGTTTTGAGTTTAGGATTGTTGGTTCCAAGTATTGATCAGGTGAGTTTTTTTGCTTCGAGACTTCTTTTCAGACTTTTCCTTCAAGGTCCTGACTTCTCTTTCTTACCTTCCAGATATGGTTCATAGGTCCAATAGCTGAACACTCTGGAGATTTAGGCTTCGAGTTAGGTCTTATCATTAGTTCTCTACTTTACGTTCCTTTGAGATTGTTGGAGAAGAGATACATTAGGTAGCAACTTCGCTTCAAGACTCAACTTCTCAAGAGGTATGCCATCTCAGAACCCACCTCAACAAACAAATAGTGATCTTTTCAATTTTCAATCTGTTTCATGCTTCATTTCGCTTTCTCTCTCCTTTTCTTTCCGATATTGTCAAGTCTTTTTTTCGTCCCCTTTCGTTCTTTAGGGATACCCATTTACTCTTCACTCTCTCACTTTACACTACCTCTCACTTTACACTACTGCATCGCTCTCACCTCTTGTAGAAATTAACATTCGATAGACTTCTTCTGCTTCAGCTTACATGTTTGCATAGGAAAATCAACTTTCGCAAAAAGACTATAAGAAGTGGGTGGCGATTCTCAAGACCGTTGCAGATCCCGACTCGCACAGTCTTGTTTTGACCTCTATCAGCTTTCAGCTCCTGCTGTTCAATCATTTTAAAAAATTCCTTAAGCTTTGCGGGCACCTACTTAAACATATGATGTAAAGGGGGGCCTTGCGGAACAGATTGGATCTGTCTTTTCAAACCCTCTCCTGAAGTCCTTCTCACCTCTCGACCTTCCCAAACTTCTTTCAAGTCTCCTTTCTTCTTCTGTTGATGGATTGGAGCCCATTTTACCTTAAACTCACTATCAGACTTCTCCTATTCGGCCGACCCAGGCTTCAAACAACCTCAAGGCCCCTTCCCTTCCAAACCCAACTTCTCCTTCTCTGCCCGCAGGGTGGATCTCTCTCTCTTTCTCTCCTTTAGAGAATGTCCTGGTTCTTTCAATGAAAATTTGAGTCTTCAACAAAACACTTTTGGTCCATGGCAAGGGGGCCTATGCCATGTAAGTAGGGGGTCTCGGTTGCGTCAATCTGTCAGTCACACGATGAGTTTTGTTTTTTAGTGGAGCTCCAAAAAACGCCCTAACCGAGGTTCGATTCGAATTCAAGAAATAAGATTGGGATTCAGAAAGTGAGAAAACCTACTGGAGAAAACCGATTTCTATGGCAGGAGAGAGGTGTGCGCTTCCAACGTTGTCCCGCTCAACTCCAGATTCGGCCACGGCTTGGGAAGCTCAAGAAAACGCGACAACTTGTCCTTTCCTCTCCCCGCACTTTCTCCCTTCCGATCTTCCCTTTTTCTGCTTTCTATCCTTCTTCTACTTCTTCTTCTATTCTTCTAATGCAATTCAGCTGAGGGACTAGTATGAGCACTACCATCAAATCGCCTCCAACCAGTTCAACTTCAACTTCAACTTTAGCATCATCCTCTCCAACTTCTTCATCTCTATTCTCCGAAGATGAATCCAAGTTTATGAGAGATTCTTTCCATTCGGTCGATTCATTCGATCCATTCACTGTTGGTAATGGTGGTTTCAAAGTTCCAAGTCTATTACCAGGTGGTTTGAATCATCCGAATCCTGTCGGTAGTGGAAGTGGAATTGGAAGTAGCTGGGATGGATTCGGTCAAGTTCAACCTCAAGTAGCTCAAGCTAATTATCTTCAGAATCAGAGCAATCAACATTTCATGCCTTCACATCATTTGAGACCAACAAGTGGAGGAGCAGGGAGTGGATCTAATAGTAATAGTAGTAGGTCACCTAACTCTAATTCTTCACCTTCAACTCATCAACCTACTCAATCTCAATCTCCTTTCCTCAACAATTCATTCGATCATTCATCAACGACAACGACAAATTCATTCCCTCAACCTACTTTTGCTCATCATTCTTCTTCAATGTCACCTCCAACTAGTCATCCTAACTCTTCCTCTTCCCCTCACTCTTTCAATCCACATTCAAGGCATAACTCTTTAGGTTCTGCAACTTGGAACGATTACCCACAACAATCTAATCATCAGCATCAATTAAGCAATTCAAATTCTCATCTTCAATCTGCTCCTCATTTTCAACATCCTTTTCATCCAAGTCAATCTCAACCGACCTATCCTTGGTCTTCATCTCCAACTGCAACTTCCTCGATCCCGCCAATTCCACAATCTTATCAAACTCCTAATTCGGCCTATGGGCAACAATGGCAAATGGAACAATTAAACTTCTTACAATCTGAATCCATGAAATTCGTGGGAGGGAATAGAGCTAGAGCTGAGAGCTCAAGTTCTCAGAACACCACTACTTCAAATCATTCAGGCGATTCAAATTCTATTCCGAGGAATCGACATATGGTGAACCCATTCCTTCATGTCGGATCTGCAGTAGGAGGAACAGCAGTTGGAGAAATGGGAGAAGATCATTTGAGAAGACATTCTTTAGCTGGTTATATCAATAGTAATCATCTGCCGTTGAACACCGCAAGTGTAGTTGAAGATCATCAAGAATTTCAAGTTCAAAGACAAGATGGAAATAGGACTGGGAGTGTGAGCTCGGGGACTTCTGCCTCTGGATCTGGCAGTGGAAATGGGAATGGAAATGGGAATAGAGACGGAGATGGATTCGAAGGAGGAGTTGAAATGATTACCCCACAACCTACTGGGAATGGTAGGAATATGAAAATGAAACAGAATTCAAATCAGGGAATGAACGCGACAAGTCAAAATCGGACGAGTAGCTCAATGTCTAATGGTCATCCTCAAAATCCATCGGGTTCTGCAACTACTGCTGATTCTGGGACCTCTAAAGATTTGAGTATGCTGGGTCTATCCTTTCCAAGTGTTCACACTTTTCCTTCTTCTTCAAATCCTTCTTCAAAACCTGCAACTCCTAAGAGAAGTCATGGAGAAGTAGGTGGGGATGATGTTGAAATGAAAGATGGATTTGAAGGTCAAGGGGAATCCTTCAGCAATAAAAGGAAAGGAAATCAGAATGGAAAGAGTTCAGAAGGTGAAGAAAGGAGCGGGAAAAGAAGATCTTTGTCTCCTAATTCTCAACAGAATAACAACTCTACCTCAAATTCCTTTCAATCTGCTTCAAATCAAATCCCTACCTCTTGGTCTCTAATGTCTTACTCTCAAAATTCAACTCTGGGAGAAGGATATGATGGTGGTCCATCTTTAAAGCCAATTTCAATAGATCCAGAAAGAGGCAGAGGCTTATTGCCCACTGAATTAGAGAATCTTTTTTGGACTACAACTTTTGATAAAAGACAACCTCATCTAGAAGATTTGAAAATCAAGAATCAGAACAATCCAATTGGGAATGAAAAGAAAGAGAAAGGAAAAGGGAAAGAAAGGAATGGAGATAAAGAAAAACCAGCTCTTCTAACAGAAGCTGAAAAGAAAGCTAATCATATCGCAAGTGAACAGAAAAGAAGAGCCAACATTAGAAAAGGTTATGAATTGCTTTGTAATATCATTCCTCCTCTTAGGGAAGCTCTGGAGAAGGAGAAGAAAGTCGGTGGGGGAAGGAGAGGTGGGATGGCTTTTACTGGATTGGCAACGGCTAGTGGGACTGGCACTGGTGTCAAGAACGAGGAGGAAGATGAAGATGGGAAAGGAAAGAAAACGAAAGGAAAGGGAAATGCGAATGAGGATGGAAGTCCGAATGGAAATGGAAACGATGGAGATGAGAAAATGGATGGTAGAGCTGGCCCTAGAAGTGAGGGGATTGTTTTGATGAAATGTGAGTGATTCCCTTGTTCGCCGAAGAATGGAAGGCCAGCGCAACCCTCATTCGCGAGGAAATGGATCCTGAAGGAACTTTGCGTGCTAATCTTTCCCGCCCCCTCCCCCTTTCTCTATTTCCCTTTCTTCCCTCTTCCTCCCTTTACCACAGCCGTCGAATTTCTACGTCAACAGCTAGAACATCATCGTGAACTACTAGCAAGAAGATCTCACGCTCAAGTCAAAGTTGCCAAATCTTATGGTGCTGATATCACTCTTCCTGAAACTTCTGATTTCTCTGAGAAAGCTGTCACCAAGTCGAGTTTGAAAGGTGGGAAAGGAAAGACTTCAACTACTGGTGCTGGAAAAAAGGAAACTAAGATCAAAGACGGGAAAGCTAAGGGAGAAGAAACAGAGACGAACTCAGTTGCTGCAAGCTCAACTTCTACTAGGAATACAAGGAGGAAGAAACAGGCTGAAATTCAGAAAGAAAAGGAGGAGGATGATGAAGAGGGAGTGGAGGAGAGTGAGGATGAAGTTATGGAATGAAGCAAATTCTGCTCTCTTCAAAAGCTTCAATTCTTTGGTTTCTTCCAAATCTCAAAACTTCAAAGCTTCAAATGTTTGGAACGGAAATGCTCTTCAACCTTTCAAATCTTCGCCATTTTCATTCACTCCCACCTAATCAAAGTCTCTAAGCTTCCAGAACCAGTTAGTTCTACCAACTCATCTCTATCAAGTGCAAACTTCCTATCCTCAAAGAACTTCGCACCCAATCTTCAAGCGCAAATGCAAGCCCAATTCAGCAATGCAACATCAAGTCTATTCTAAGTCTTCCATTCTCATTCAGGACTACGATTGTCAAAGTTCATCTGTGATTCTCCTCTCTTCCTTCCTTTCCGAGACTTCGGTTATTATGTCTTCTCTCACGCTTTTCCTCTGTGCTTACCTGTTTCGATAACTTTTCGTTTGCCCTTCTCCTTTCACTCACTTCTTTCCCCACTTCAAATCTTCTTCCTGTTACTTCGCTCTTCTCTGTACTTGTAATTTCACACTTTTCCGGGTTGGTTGTTGCAATTTCTCATCTTCCTTGAAACAAATCTTAGTCGTTTGTATTTTTGGGATTTGCGTTCGAAGGACTGGAGGAGTCGGTGGCGATTACTGGAACACTTTGGTCAAAGTAGACTCTCTCAACTGCCATGAGGTAAATCAAGCGGAATCAACAATATCAATGACTAAATAAGAGTACAAGGAAATGAAGGTATGAGAAACACGAATAATTGTAAGAATGCGTTTGCGAGGAGGATTCTCAGGTTGAGCTATCAATTCGAAGAGATGACTATCGGAACTAAAGGGGAATGTGCAATTTGGGAGTGGTGATACATAAGCTGGCTCGAGTCATTTCTCTAGCCTGTTTGACATGAATCTGAGCGAGAAAATAGGATGGAATTCTTGTCGTAAGCAAGAGTGACTTCTACACCGCTATACTCGATCCAACCCAAACTCACCATTCTCTCCTCTCCTAAACTTCTCTGCCTAGATATCTCTGATCCAAATGATGATAACTCTCAGGCAGGCCGTATTTCTTGTCCTCGCTTTTTTGACGAACTACTTTAGCTTGATTCTTGAGTTCCAAAATCAAAGCGTAGATGAAGATTAGAGTGAAGACTAGTGCTGGAAGGAAGATGAATGGATTTGAAAGTTCTAGGATTGATTCGAACATTTATGTTTGAGGTGAAGATGATTTGAAGGAGAAGAGGAGAGAAAGAAGAGGGTTTTAAGGGATGTTGAAGCCTCGAACGGAATCAGCTAGCCGTGATCGAGCTCAGACCCGCAGCGGGATCGACGTTCCCTTTGACTCGGTCTTTTCGCGCGGAGATGGTATCTGCAGATGCATTTCCAGATTTTCATTTTCTGACGTCATCAAGAAGGAAGACTCTAGAATTAGCAGGTAGGTTTGCTTGATGGTTGGGCTTGGGGAACTAATCTAAGATTGGTCTCCTTTTCCTCCTGGAAGGACAAAAGAGCGATCAGCACAGTTATAGTTGAAGAGAAAGCAATAGATGAGGAAAGGAAGAGGGAGCTGCGACTGGGAAGTTTGTATCTCTAGGAGTAGAAAACACCGACTCCACCGAAGCTCTAACGAACGCATCGTCATATCTATCGAACAACCAATTTCTGTGTCTAATAGGGAAAGTTATAGGAGACTCTACTAGATCTGAGAGAAGAAAAAGAGGGAAAGAAGAGAGATGTCGGGGAGGTTCAAGTAAGCTGAGGAGCGTCACATCGAATGGGAAATCAAGCTGCTGAAGGACTCGGATTTTCGGAAGAGCTGGGCAGACGTGGAATAAAGTTCAGGTCGAGTGAGAAACTTACCTCCTCACGGATCCAGTGATAAGGTCATTTCTGTCCTTCTCCTTCTTGAGTCCAGCGAAAACCGTCTTGGTTCCTGGAATGTATTTCTGTGAGATGGAGAGGTAAAGGGAGTGACAAAAGAGAAACAAGTTTAGCTAGTAAAATATTGGGAAGTCGAGGTTTGAACAATTGTTCTTTTCTCTCAAGTTTGAGCTAAATTACAATCATTTGGTTCCCACTCTCGACTGATCCTGCTCCTGACGTATCGATAGCTCTCTTTGATTTCAGCTTTGCCGAAAAATCATCATCATGACTCAGAGATTCTCCAAGCTTCTAAGCTTTTAGTGTCACAGGCTCTCTTGTTGAACTCATGAATTTGAAGGGCTCAGAGTTTAGCATCTTTGCAACTCACGAATTTCTCTCGGCTTCAAAAGCCTCAGCAAGACCCTGCCAATTTTGAACATCTCAAAGTCTTGCAACCCTTTTCTTCTCTCCATCCAAAGCTCCTTGCTTCTAGTAGATGCAGCTTCTTCGTAGCCATGGCCCCAGCAACCCATCGGAACTCCCACCGCCTTGAGATTTGGAATGTGTCTTGAAGTGAGAATATGCGTCAGAAGGGTATCTTCTTCGTATTCCCAGTTTTGAGATTGGGAGTTATCCAAGGCGTAAAGAGGGAAGTAGTTGACGTTTAGGCTTGATGGGAGTTGCTGCTGAGGTCTAGATGAAAGTATATCTAAAGAATGGCAATCTAAGCAGATAAATTTGACCTGTTTGAAGAGACTGTGGTCAACCAGCATAGGCTCTGGAATCCAATCGAACCCCATCATTCTTGTGTGATTCAAGGTCTCCTGCGATCTTTCCAACAGGACAGAAAGAGACTCTGAGGTGACACGAGATTGGTCTTCCTATCTTCCTGACCGAGTCAAACGGACCTCCAAAGATCTGCGCTCCTTTGTAACCGATGAAAGGTTTCCGATAGCGTCTGACTTTCGAGTTTCAGTCTCCAACTCCTCCGATTTTCCCAAGGCAATCCCCACCAAGTGCTTCTGTCTGACTGAACGTGAGCGAAGTAAACTTCTAGAGCTAAGTCTACAATCCTCGATAAACCTCTGAAAGCCCCGTGGTACTCTTCCAGAAAGGATTCTGATTTAGTCGTGAGATTGATGCTGAGAATGGCTTGACGTAGAAGAGGGCAGAAGCAGAGGAGCCAGATGGCCTTGTTGGCAAGAAGACTCTCTTCGGTATTTATGCCCCTCCTAATAATAATCTTTTTGAGCGAATTGGCAAGGAAAGAGAAAGGAATCTCAACTCCTCCGACCCGTTCGACTAAAGGCAGCTCCACACCCCTTGGGCAGAAGATTACTAGTGTCTGGAGGCTTTGAATCTTGCTGAAGAAGGTCTTCACGGCATTCTTCACTGCTCTATCTCGGTAGAGCTTACGTCCTGAACGAGGCACTGCATTGTAAGAGTGGTATTGATTTGAGTTTGAAGAGACCAGCGAGTCCAGTTGAGAAAGAGGAATAGAAACTTGATTCTCGGAGTCGTCTGTTGAATGCCAAAGAGTCAGCAACTTAACCTGCGGTCCAGAATCCACATCTCTTTCCAAGACTTGAAAGAAGGCAGTCAAGTGAGATGGGAAGAGGCTGAGGTTTCTGATGAGAGAGGGATAGTAACTTTGATAGCCTGATCTGGACGTCAGGGACAAGGCTCTGAGAGTCAAATCTCTCAAGCTAAAGGAAAAAAAACGCAGAGACAGGTAAGTCAGTCATTGGGCAAAGAACAGGGGGATCAAGGGAATTGTCAGACAGGTGACAACTCACGACCTCATCTCTTCTCTCTCTTCATCATCCTCCACCAACGTCCAACTTCTGACTTGTTCTACTACTTGTGCTGTCAATTCTCCCGGTAGGGCATCGATATTGGTCAGTGGTCTTCCCTCGCGAGTTTCGGGTTGACTTGTTTTTGAATCTTGATCCATCATTGGACAACGGTCGAGAGTGGTGCACTTGCTAATCGCTATGTAGGCTTGATCTTGATCTCCCAGTCCCCTTTGGATGAGAGTGAAGTGAGTGATTGAAAATCAGAAGAAATGAGAACAAAGCTCAAATGGGGAAGGGAGGCTGAGGAAGAAGAGGACCTTCAAATTTTTTCTTTCTTCTCTTGAGTCTTGTAGCATCTTCAATTCTTCATCGATTCATCATCGGCTATCGGAAACTCGGGGTGAAAAATCCTCCTCGTCCTCAACATCCAACAAATCTTTTCTCATGTGAACTTCCTGACCATACATTCTCCTCGGTCACTATCGCAGTCAACACCTCGAATCTTCTCATCTCCCTCAGCGGCTCAGCCCTCCAACTTCCGAATGTCATAACTCTCAGTCCAAGGATCATCTTCACTCTTAGTTTGCTTGCCTATTCTGTCATTCTATACCTGCATTTACCAGACCAGTTCAAGAATGCTCCTGGGGAAGATAGTCTAGGGCCCTGTCAAGAAATGGAATTGCAATCGTAGTAAGCCCGTTAGTGCATCGCTCTTCTGTCCTCACGTCTCGCATGTCACGAACATTAAAGGGATTCATTCGAGCTACAACCGTTTTTCAAAGGTTCAATAAGTGACATGAGTTCTTTTGAGAAGCCAATCCATTTCATCTATCTCGCCCCGCTGTCGTCTTTCTCCCTTTTCCCAAATTCAGAAGTAAGATCTTTTCTCAAATTCAGAAATCCACTTCTACTGCTCCCGATCTTCCCATCTCCCCCTCCCTGATTCCATCTTTCCCTACGTTCTTGTACTTCTCCAAAATCAACCGAGAGATGGCTACGTCTTGAGCTCCAAAGCCAACACTTTTGAAGAGGCTGATTTTCGAGCCATTAGTTTCGGAGATGTTCTCCGGAAGGCTGGAAGACCAGCTCGGAGATTTACCTAGTTTTATATGAGAATCTGAAAGTTCAATCAGAGTCCCTAGCTCTTTGGAGAAAGATGGTGAAATTGAGGCTTTGATGAGATCTCCAGCTTCCAGGGCTGATGTTGGAGACAGGAAGTGGAGAGAAAGGCATCAGGCGCACTTCGCTTAAGTGGCTCCAGGTCAAAAAGTTTCGAGAACTCTCGACATTTAGCCGCTTCATCTAAGTCGCTGATCCATTGGACCCACCGCAAGCTTCTGAAGAATCGACAACCAAGCGACCGGAAGCAGCAACCTGTTGAATGAGTTCAGGCTCTACCTCTTGCATCGTTGGCTTATCTGGATTAAAAAAAAAAAGTGAAAAGTGTAGCTTTGAGAAAGTAGAGAAAGGATCAGATCTTCTCTGAAAGCTATCAGAGGGGCACAGCTTTAGAGTCGACAGCACTTACAGGATCCAATCAAGGTCAAATGAGCTCCTTCTTTGACCCATTCACTCTTGAACAGCGGCTTACTACTTGGAGTACAGCAGCAAATGATGTCAGCCTTCCGAACGCATTCTTCGACGTTGGTGCTCATTGAGACTTCGCAATCCCCACCTTCCTCGTTTCTTCTCGCTTCTTGAACCTGTTCCGTCAACTGAGAGATAAACCCGTTCCGATCCTGATTTTTGTCAGCGAAGATGATCTGCTTCAATGACTTGGAGTAGATCGAGAACAATAGTCTAGCGTGATAAAAAGCTTGAAGTCCAGAACCGAAGACAGTCAAAACCTTGGGCGAGTTCTGAGATGGAGGAAGGTAGATGAGGGCCGAGATTACCGAACCTGAGGGATAATGATATCAAGATTGATACGGGAAGAATCAAAAAGCAGCGGCGTCAGCAGAGACTGGCGGTGAAGGCTCAAGTTTCCGATTCAACTCTCAATTCCACTCCCCTCATGCTCTGTACTCACCTGCCGATGTTCGAACAGCAGTTGTCAACGAAGAATCGATCAAGGCTTCCACCCTACCGAACTCATCGAAGATCAAGGAGCAAGCTTGCAATCCTCTTGGCTTGTTCTCGTGATTTCCATCCTTTCTCAAATCATCTGACTTCCCATCCGATGGAGTTGGGACTCCCACAATCTTTATAGATCTATTTTCTTGAATCGCTGAAGGCATGAACAGCATAGTTGATTCTTTCCCTTGGATCGATGTTCGGTGTGGAGATTGCAAAGTGGAACGAAAAGTTGAATCGCTTAAAGTCTGAAATACTTGGGCTTGATTCGACAGAATCTCTTCCAATGAGATCGAGGATAATATCGAAGAAACTGCTGACTTGTTAAGGACTAGCATTTTTGAATTGGTGGGGAAAAGAGAAGGAAGGTTGCGAGTGTCACAACTCTCAGTCCAAGGATCATCTTCACTTTTAGCGCATGCCCCTATAAGGTCCCAGCCCCAAAACCAGAGTTTCCTATTGATCGACAGAGAATGCTCGGGGCAAGAAAGAAGGGAGTAGCTTCCCCACCTCTCAGGGTCAGACACACAGACATGCAAGAGGTAAGACGCTTAGAAGTCATTGGATCTTCGAGTTGATTTTGGTTTCAATATCTACAGTTCAAAATGCGCGACTTGGGAATCAAAGAAAGAACAGGAAAGAGGAAGAGGAATGAAATGATGATGGTGAGAGGGTTTTCGAAGGATGGATGTCTCAAGGTTGGAGAAGGTAAGTCGAATTTTGAAGGATTGGATTTGAGAAGCTCGAGTTCTGGTTTGAAGAATTAACCAGATTTGGTAGCAGCAAACTGTTCTGGATGTTCGGATTTCCACCACTTTGGGAGGGAGGAGTCACAGGAAGAAGGAGGAGAAGAGAGAAGAGTATCAATCAGCCTCAGATTGGCAATTTAGATCGAAGCTGGAAGAAGGTCCCAACCTGGAATTCAAACCAAACTCCCTTCAGAAATGCAATTGAAACTCACCTCGGCAGATCTCTTGATACCCTCGTCCAACCCAACAATCGGTTCGTAACCCAAAACTCTCCTAGCCTTCTCAATGTTGTAAAAACGATTAGCCGCTGAAAATGTGACCTTAAACCTGGTAAAATCACTCTTCTTTCCCACACACCAACAAGCGGTTTCAACAAAACTAGCTAGGGGAAGTCCAACAAAAGTAGGGATTTTCCAAATTTTCTTTTCATCTAACTTGAACCCAGTCTGTTTCCAAAGGGATCTAGGGAAATCCCAGAAAGGAATTGGTTGACCATTAGTGACGAAAAAGACTTCTCCTTCGATCTTAAGATGATCAGAGACTAATGGGAAATCAGGAAGAGGACTTCCAGCAGTAGCTAAATCTGGATGAAGTAGATGGAAGAATTGATTGAATCGATTCCTCATGACTGGTCTGACGTTGAGGTCTACTGCTCTAGTTTCATCCGATAAGGTTGACGGTAAATCAGAAGCATAATCCTTTCCTCCTGGAGGTGAAATCCTATCTTCTGAAGTTGGGACTTTCCGAACTGAAGGTAAATCATTTGAGGCAACTGAGACTGGGGATAGTTGATCGGTCGTTAAATTTTCAACTGGATATCCTGGGAGTTGAGAAATCTTATCCGCCGCTAGTAGATGAGCGTGAGCTACGTTGTCTACGTAGGTCCAGTCGAATAGGTTGGTGTTGTCTCCAATTTGGAAGTTGGTTTTACCGGTTGAGAGAACGTTGAAGAATCCTGGAAGAGCTTGACGATCATTAGGACTGGGTAGAGATATTCGGAGTCAGGGGAAGTTAGAAACGAACATGGAAGGAAGATTGAGGGAGAGATTAAAGAAAGCGTGCATTCAGACTCACCCGAAGATTCCAGCAGGTCTGATAGCACATGTCTTCAATCCACCGACTTGCTCTTCGTTAGCATTGATGACGAGCTGCTCTGCTCTGGCCTGATCCAATGAGAAAGGGGAGGAGAGAAAGAGAAGCAGATAGGAAGATGAGAACTTACTTTCTGAAGAGATAGCCTGCTACTCTGTCTCTCTCTTCTGATCATCAAAGCAATCTTCTAACCAGCATGATATCCTACTTCCATACCCCATTAGCTCATTCATGACCCTCTCCAACCAACTCACCTTTGTATCGTTGTAAGGATCCATAGCCGGTTCAGGATAAGGAATTCTCTCATCCACATGAATCAAATCCCTTCCATCGAATACCACTCCAGCTGAACTAGTAAAGATAACTGCTCTAACTCCTTCCTTCTTTGCAACTTCCAACACGTTCTTGGTTCCCTTCACGTTGACGGTTTCATAGATGGACTTGTCTAAATGATCAGCAACTGGAGAAGCAGTGTGATAGATTACCACGTCTTTACCCTTTGACCTCTCGATCGAGGATCTGATTGCTGCGGATAAAGATGATGAAGAAGTTAAATCACCATTTTCATAGGTGACTTTCTCAATTGGAGATCTTGGGGCTGATAAATCGAATACGAAAACGTTTGATTCTCCTCGAGATTTCAAGAGTCTGACTATTGAGGATCCTAAGAAACCTGAACCTCCAATTACGAAATGCACTTCTTGAGTAGCTGAGGATGATGCCATCGTTAGGATAGGATCAAGAAAGGAGAGGAGGACGAGGATAGAGTGGTTGGGTCTGCAAGTTGCAAACTCATAATCTTCTTCTTGACGCTTGACTTGTAGACCATCGCATCAGATTCTTCCGTTGGTCACTACTCTTCTAGAGATTGTTTGAATTGAAACTAGATCTACAGACTAAGCTTTTGAAACTCTCTCAAGAGCAGTCTAGCCAGGTAAGTCCACAGCAAGAGTCAAGAGAGCACACCATGCCTTCGCGAACTCGTCCAGCCTTCTGACACTTGTCACCTTCTTCTGACTGCTTTGTCATGTTGATTGTTGTTAGACCTTCTTCAGGAACTATTTGGACTCTCTCGATTTTGCTTTGGACGAAGCTCATGCTTAATCATCAAAGATCTTCGACTTTAATGAAGAGCTTCTCCAAATCGAATCGAAGTGCGAAGCCTTGCCTTCTACGTGTTCCCTCTCCTCTCTACCCTTCTTTTTTTTGGAAAGAAAGGTGAGGGTTTGATCGCTTGATTGGATCGGTTGGTGTGCATTTCAATGGGTTCCCTTTTCTCTGACTTCTTTCCCTTCTCTCCTCTTCCTCTTCATCAACTCATATCGCTTTTCCATCAGTCCTCGCTTCCCTCTCGCCAATACCTTTCATAGTCCCACTCTCAGAAAATTTCTGTGGCATCTAAACTGAGATGCATCAGCGACGTACTTCCTTTAGAGACTCTTCTCACTACTTTCAGGACTTTAGAGAGGGGGTTAAAGTTAGAGAGGTGTTCAGATTATGGATGAATTTGATAGATGAGAATAGGACATTCTGGAGCATACTTCTGCTTCCAGAGAGAAGTTGGAAGAGATTCAGTCGGTGGTCGATCAATTCGATGAGAAGAGCGGATCAACTCTAGAGGAGATTTCATTTGCATTCGAAGGAGATCCACCCCAAGATTTCTCTCAACTCGTCGAGTCAGTTCTCAAATCCAGTCAAGTTCTTCGAGTTCTTAATATGGAGTCAGCGCTCAGCATTCGGGAATTAAAAGCTCTCACCGATTCACTGCTTCTAAACCTTCCCAACCTGGTCTACTTCCGAGCTTCGGCTTTCCCACTAAGGTTCAACTTCTAAAGTCAAGTCCAATCAAGTCTGGATCTCTTCAGATTCTCTGGCTTCCTTCTCTTCGATCACCGCCTTCCAGCTACCTCCACGTCAGTCATCCGATTCTCTTCCAAACTCTCACTTCCTTAGGAGTAAGTCAACCCAACTTTCATTCAACTTGGAGATATGTACTATCTCACTGTTCTGAATCTCTCAAGCATCTTTCGGTTTGCCTTAGAACTTCAGGCCGCAGCGAAGATCCCGGCGAAGAACTGTTATCTCTTCATTTTCCTATTTTAGAGGTGCTGGAGTTGGATGAGATGGATCTTCAGTTTCCAACCTGGATGGTGGTCCCTCCAACCTTAAGACTTTTTACCTGGGATATCCAACTAGATTTATCTGCAATCCAAGAGCTCTGGCTTCCCCATCTTTCGAACTGCAAACTTCTCTCATCTAGATGTCCAACCCTTCAAGTCTTGAGATCAGAATTACTGGAAGATTCACGCCAAGAAGATCTTTTAGCTTTCCTCAGAGAAAGGCGAGAGAACGTAGAAGAAGAAATTGAGGTGGAAACTTTCAAGATGAAACCACTCAAGAAATTAGTCATCCCCTTCAACAAGCTCCCTGCTGAGTCGTTAGAAGAATGTCGAGAGCTGGTGGAAGAGGTGGTCGACTGTGATTCTGAGCCGAAGACTTGGGAGGTCGATTTGAGGAGAAGTTCTCTTATGGTAAGTCCAAGAGAGCAAATTTCATCGCATGAGAGAGAATTCTCATGCCTATTTGACTGACCCCTTCTTTCTCGACTGTCGTTCTTGTCGCAGCTGAAAGTCATCGGAACTCAAATCCGTCGCCTTTCTTTCCTTCCTGTCAACACTTTCTCACAAAATCATATCTCGATTCGCAGCTATCAAGCATCTTAAACTACTTCCAGTTCAAGCATTCCTTCTCTGGACCAACCACTCACTCTCAAATTCTACTCTCAGCGACCCACCTATCCTTCGGCATCAAAATCAAAGTAAACCTGAACTTTTGAGGGTTCAATGAAGAAATCAAGAAAAACGAGAACGAGGTGGCCTTGAAATTGGAAGGCAGACAATGAAGGTGGAGAGGAGAGATGTGGAGGGAAGGAGCCTTCTCGTTACACTTTGCCACTCAATTCAAGCTTGCAATGCCGATCAAAGTCGCTTTTCCTCTCTCTCATTTCCCTGTGTGTTCTGAAGGGGAACCTTGTTTCTTTCTGTACCTCCCCTCCTTTTGCCCCTCGAGCTGAACCTGTTTATGCTTTCTGGAGGGCTCGAAGCCAGTCTACCTTCTTCTCCTTAATTTCGGAGAGAACCTCGAAATTGATATTCAAATGCTTAGATGATCTTCTTGATCTGATACATCTCGGATCTGCCCTTTATTTTCATCTCTCTGTAATCAATCATTTTTTCGGCTTTCGCAAAATTCTAAAGGCCAGATACTAATTTCGGAGGGCTGAAAAATATGGTAGCGAGAATCTCAGCTCCATTGGACGAAAGTCGAGAAAGCTATGAAGCTAAGAGCGGTTTTGAAAAGGGTCGAGCCTTCGTTTTTTTGGCCAGTTTTCGACCTCCCAACTTCTTAACTTAATGACACCTCCCCTTCCAGGATAATCTCCTCTCAAATACATACCAGAGGTAAGAATGTGTATCTCGAATTGGTTTTTCGAGGATTTAGGCCCCAAAGAAGGAATCGAAGGGTCACAAATCGAGGGCGAAATCGAGCTTTACCCACAGATTTTGACCAATTCTGGCTGTCTTCTGACCCTCTGTTTTCATACGATCCTTGTTTTAGTTCAAACCTCTCTTAATATACTTTTCAGATATGTTTTAATCATCTAGATTGCTTTTGAAAGGATGAGAAGATCTTTCTGATAAGCTGTCTATGCTAACTGCCAGTTGAAGCCGCCACCCAGGTTTTGCGATGAAACCCTCTCCGTTTTCTTGCTTTTCGGCGGCGACTTCCTCTTGTTTTGCTCAAAGTAGTTCATTGATCGTTGATTGATGGACTTGGGGGATTTGGAACAAGGAACTTCGATCTCAAAAGCCCAAATCTGGCTAGGTGGGTGAAAGAAAAGTCGCCACAGGGTCTTAACTACACTGAATAATACCCATCAGATTGGAGCACTTCAAAAATCTAATGATAGGTCGAGTGTGTACAGAATTAAAATTAAGACAAATTTTCTTTTCTTCCAGAATCGAGAGTAAAAGAGAAGGAGGCGATGGAGAGAAGGACTTTGGGTGATTTGACGCGAAAAAGAGTGGCGTCCTGCCGAAAAAACGCGTTGGAACCCAAAACGAACTCGCGGGATTGTCTCTGACCGACCAACGTTCCAAAAACGACATCAACACTTCTCTTAATTCAGAGACGCTCAAACAAATCAAAGACTAAACAGAGAACTCACTGATCTATTCAATCATGGGTAACGGAAACAGGTGAGCATTAAGTGTTCCAACGTGTCGTGTGCCAGGAAAAGGAAAGGGAAAGGGAAAGGGGCAGAAGCAAAGGAAGAATCATAGCTAGACGGAGCCGACAGAACAGAGTTGAAGTAACAGCTGGTAAAACCTGCTGTAATGTACCTTATTTGGAAACTATTCAAGAAAAGGAAGTCAGAGGGAGCAAGAATGTGGGGGAAAGAGTCTTCAACCAGCCAGCTACACCTTCAGAGCCTGTTTCCTACAACAGTTTCTTCTTTGTCAGCTAGAAGGCTGATCAAGATTCTTTAAAACCTCAACTACTACAAGAACTAAGATTCAAGACCATGTTTCATCAAACGAAACACCATGCTCAAAATTACCTTCTCTCCTTCCTCTCTTCATTTCTCCATACCTCTTGAACCCCTCCTGATTCCAAATTTAACCCTTTCAAGAGCCATACAGAAACGTGAAAGAAATGCAAAAGATGCCAAAGGGGAAGCGAAATCTCAGTTGAAAGTGAATGAAGCTGCAAAGACCTTGAAGTGTATGGTTTGTATGCAGACCTTCTTACAGACGGCTCGTGAACCTGCGGTGAGTGGATCTTCAAATTGAGTGACATGGAAGAATCTTTAGGATGGAAGAGGAGATAGACAGGGGGAGGGCTGTTGCTGGAGGACTTATAAGGGAGCTAAAAAGGGAGGAAGGTAAAATCGAAATCGTCACTGACTCGTTTCCCTTCCATCTTGTCATCATTTCTTTTCATTCATATCTAATAGCTCAAGGAACATTCAGAGAATAAACATAAAAAGACAGTCAAAGAATGTTTCCCGATGTTCGTGGCTCCTGCTTAGAGCAGAGCAGCCCTTCTCTCTCCTATTAGATCAGATCCTCTTCTCGATTTCTTCAAAACCTCAAAACACATTAACATGTCACCTCTATTTCTTCTTCTTCTATCTTTTATTTTGGACCCCTCTTTTTGAATAGACTTCTCTTTTGTTCTTTGATATCTAGATTTTTCTCCTCTTCAATCTGTTTTCTTTCTTTGTTGTACACTCTTTCCCTTGGGATGCCCGACAGTTTGAGATCTCAGATCAAGAGCCAAAGGGACATCAATGAAAGGACCGATAGTCTCTGAATCAGTGGAGAGCTAAAGGGGGAAAAGGAGAGGTCGATTTCTCGACCTCCGAAGTCTCGAAGATTTCAAACATCAAAATTAGGTTTCTAAACAAGAAAACAGTTTCGGATGCTTAGCAGAATTGGATCGAATTAAGGGGAAAAATCTTAAGTGAGTGACTTGAAACGACAATTTTGCAGAGAAGAGAAACCTAGAAATTTGAGGGGGGTTGGAAAACAGAAATCTCTAGGATTTCAGAGAAAGGGAAGATTAGGAACAGTTGATATCTCTTATCAAGTACTCGCAGACTGCTTTCTGTATTGATAGAGGGAATTGGTGGATAGACTGGGAAAGGTTTGAGGTTTCAACGAGGGAGTCCTAATCTTGAACCTTTTGAGAGATGCACTTGTGCTTGTGAGAGACGAACTTGTGATTTAGGTTTCCGGCTTCAATTGAGTTGATGACTGACTAAACCATTTTCTGTCTGTTTTGAGGTAGATCAGTTATTCGTTCTTGGTTAGATTTCTTGACAATACGAGATGGAAGCGAGTTCTGGTTCGAGTGGCTTGGAGGAAGGAGAGACACAAGATGCCTTCTCCTCACCCGGTGGGCGGAGACTGGATAAGTCTAATAGAATTGATTTGATAAGTGGTGGAGGCAAAGAAGAAGTCAGAAAAGAGTTACATCTTTGTGTGGCAAAATCCCCTTCGAAAGCTGACTCACCCTCTTCATGATCTTTGATCTAGCGTTTCGAACCCAACATACCAACGTTCTTTCAAAACAGATTAATTCGGTTTTAATTCTACTGATCTGGATATTTCAAGCTATACCTAACCAAGCCTTCCATCTCCCTCCACTGAATCTCTTTCATCTGATCCAATTTCTTACTTCCGCAAACCGTACTAACTCCTTTCCCTTCAACCAAAGCTTCTACTTGATCTACGAATTGACAAGCACCCTTTCTACCACCATGAATTTCTTCTAGAATCGGATGAGTGATTTGTTGTAACCACCATTTAGAGTTCCAGAAATCTTTTTCTCTTCTATGAAGAGTTGCGTGAACTAGATTACAAGTCATTGAAACTTCATTCGCTTGAGCTACTGAATGAGCTGAGGATAGATCATCGTTTAATAGATGTAGAGATGAGATTGTAGAGGCAGAATGAGTTGAGGAAAGTGAATCAATGATAGAAGTTAAAGATGTGTTGAAGGGTTTGAGAGCGATTAGAGGTGGAGAGCTAGGTCGGCTCAGAAGTGATTCAACTTCTGTTGGTAAAGTTGATGTCATTGTTGATTGATGAACTTAGTAATTCGACTAGAATAAGTGATCTGAGTCAAACAAGATTGTTGATTGTTGGGGGAAGGGAAGAACTTCTTGACTTTCTATATGGTCCTCGTCTGTCCACAACTCCAACTCCCATTGCCACTGCAGTTCCCAATTTTGATTCATTTTTGATTCATCTTTCAATTATCCTGAATCCTATCACTCCCAATCCTCTGCCTCCTCAAGTTCGCCCTCAACCTCAAATTCTACTTCAGATCTCACGTCATTAACGTCATCTTCAACGTTAAGTCTTCATCTGATTCTCAAACCTCATCTCCCAATTCCAACTGCCCAAGAATTCAGATGTTTCATTCGATCCAATCAACTAATTGGATTCTGTCCACGAGATTCGATTCATTTTAGTCATTTGATCGGAGGGAAGGAAGCGAAGAAGTTGAGAATTAAGATCAGGAGAATGATAGGAAGGTTTTGGTGGGATGAAATGGGTGGGAGGGAAGGGGAAGAGAGGAACAGAAAGAGGCCGGAAGAAAGGAAGTTGACTCAAACTGAGTATAAGGAAACGAGGGAGGAACTCCGAGACGCAAAAGAGGAAGAGAAACAGAACGGGGTTGAAGACGCAGACGAAGACTCAAGCAAATTCGGATTATCATCTTATGTCTTTGATTCATCAACTGCATTGTAATTTTAGATAGACTTCCAAACAGAATTTAGAGAGCGATCTTGTTCAACTCGTTATTCATGTTAAGGCTATTGATCAACAAGACATTTCACTAAAGCACGTCTTCTTTCACTCAGAAAGGCTTTTGTTCTAAACGACTCACTGCTTGAAGGAGTGAGCGAACTTGAAGAACAAGGCTTGGTTCACTGGGTCTCATCGATTCATGACCTCAAAAGTCAAGACGGATTACTTCCTTCCTTGCTCAACTTCCCTTTCTGAAGTTTTTCACTTTTCTTTGATCAATCGTTTGAACCTCAAAGCCTCCGATTAGGTAGCGTTTTTCGCTCTTCCAGCTTCACCCCAACGAGGCGCAGGAGCCGGCCCGTCTCGCAACTTCCCCTCTCGCGTTCACACATTTCGACTTGATTGCTTTCTTTTGAGACTTGTTTTTCTGGCTTCTCAGACTCTCACTGGTTTTCACTCTGCGCCTAGACAACTCTCAACCAGTCGCGAGTTCAAGTTTGAACCTTTTCGCGAGGTCAACATACGAATCGACTTGGGCAGAATTGAGTTTTTCTGAGCGTGCTATACCAGAACTAAACTCATCTCCAGAAGATTCGACCAAAATGTCGAAAAGATAAGACAAGGTCGTTCGGTGGGATGTTCTCGTTCGGTGGATGTTCTCGTTCAGTCGGCTGGAAGCGAGTCAGACGAATGCGGATTTGATGTTCCAAAGTTTGTTCTCCACCAATTAGCAACCAGTTCTCAGATCAGGACATGCTTTCACTTTCAATGGAAAGCAGCAAGTCTGCTAAGAAGAAGATTCCAGTCAACATCGACGCTCTTCCAGGCCAAGTAGCCGAAGCTGTTGTCGTGCAGATCAGAAGTTGGGGGCTCAAGAGAGAGGGTCAAGAAGAGGAGGAAAGAGAATTCAGAACAAGGTAAGTGACCCTGTCTAAAGTACTGAATCTGATAATGGTCCTGGCATGAGGCGGTATTGAAGATTGTATGAGTGTCAAAGGGGCAACGATCCCTTCTTTTTCTGACTCATTCCCTCCCTTCTTCCCCTTGCAGAGCAAGAGACATGGCTCTCAGATGACTCTCTATGACTTCCACAGCGGGTTATAAGCTATTTGGTTTCATTCCCTTTCCAAGACATCACTCTTCAATCGACTAAGATCCCAACTTTGATCAAATAATTGGAAAGAGAAAGGGATACAGGAGCGAACGTCAAATCGCTCAGAGTCGAGAAGCGTTCTCTGGAGGCAAAAAAGGAATACCAGAAGAAAATTGCACCAGAAGAAAATTGAAGAATTGGATCTGGAAACCATCTGGCCAGGTTCTTCCGGATTGATAGATCAGTTTGTGGACAACTACAGTCCTCATCGTTCTGAGGGAAGTAGACCGCCTCAACAAGTTGCCTCTTCAAAAGGTGGTCAAAGCAGTAGAGAAAATCAAAAGAAGAGCACAAGAAAGGATTCAGAGATAACAGGAGAAGACAAAAGAGCCGAAGCTCTCCCTACCCTTGCTGACCTCCTGAAATCGGTTGATCTGGAGGAGTGGGAGGAGATCAAGAAAGATATCGAACATCTGTTTAATTCATTTTCCAATCAAGATAATAGAAAGGAGAAGAAAGTAGGACCTTTCATCAGCAGGTTGAAGAATCTTAGAATTCTTATCTTTCAGACTTCTCAAGTTGAACTCCCATTCATCGAGAAAGTCAACGGTTTATTCATTCCGATCTCCTTCTTGACCCACTCTCTCCAAAAGCTACACTTTGACTTATCTTTTATTCCTCACCACTCTCCGACTGCTCAGATCTCAGCAAGAAATGCGATCTGGCTCATGATCTGGTGTCCCAAACTCACAGACGCTATCTTGGTCTTTAGCATCTCTGTCGAAGATGAAAAGTTCCTGTCTGAACATCAAGAAGCTTTCAAGAAAATGTCGAAGTTCAAGAATCTTTCGATTGGGTTCCTTTTTGTTTACAACAAGGGAGTTAAAACTAGCTACTGGGGTTTACCTTGGGAGAATCAGAAGAGTTGGAAGCTCGGAAGTCGTAAAACAGACACTATCGCAAACTTCCTTCAGGCTACTACCGAACTTAGCTCTTTCAATGCTTCAACTGGTTGGCAGGAGATCAGAGCAGGGGACAACTCTTACCTCTTTCAGGATTGCATTCAGAGACTCTCTTCATCTCACAACTCCTTGAAACACCTAGCAGTTCTTGACACGTCCGTGGAGGAGGAATTATCCTCGGTTGGCTACTCTGCTTTCAAGGATTTAAGAACTCTTGGTTTAGATCTAGCAAGTCTGGCTCTAATTTGTGCAAGAAATCTTCTTCTTCCTTCCACCTTAGCCATTACGTACTTCACCTCCTACCATGGAGCTCTTGCTTCTGTAGTACCTTCAGAAGAAAATTTGTTGGTCCAGATCTTGACCGTTCGAGCTCTACCTCAGCTCAAGCTTGTCGGTGTTCCACAGGAGCCCAATCTCCGTTCTTACAAAATCATCGACGACTCAGTCTCCTTAGCTACGTTGAAGACGGATAGAGAGAGATTAGAGGGATTAGAGATGTTCAGAAGTGCCAGAGTCGGTTTAAAAGTCCTGAATCCAGGTGAGCCAGGGAAGTCAAAATTGTCGAAGTTTACTGAGGTTGGTTAGTTCTGTCATTTTGACCCCAAGCTGACTCCATCCCCCCCTTTCCTTGCCTTCTTCATTTTTCTCCGGCATCAAGTCCGAGATGGTCTCGACGGAGAAGTGTGCATTTCAGCCCGTGGGAACCACTATCTTGAGAATCCAACCTCGCCATTTCAAGTTTGATCGATGATGGTGGCAAAGAAAGGCGGGGACAAAGAAGAACCGTTCCGTCTGAGATTCAAGAGATCATTAAGCTATTGAAATTCGACGAAAAAAATTTGTGTAAAGTGAAAATTTTGAGAAGCTGGAAATAGATCGTCTCTCTTCAAGTCTTCTCTTTCCCTCTTGTTCACCGACAGCTCACGTTTCAGACCTTGTTTCAGTATTCTCCATTCCCCCAACCAGAACGTGTTTCAGGATTCTTCATTCCCTCAAATACCCTCTAAATTTTTCCCTCCATTGAGTAGTTCTCTCCAGTCAATTTTACCTTCTCTAAACCTTTAGGTTCGAACTCTTCTACTCTATGACCGCAGTCCGATCCTGCGACTAGTTCGACAAGTAAGAAGGCCTTCTTCAAAACTCGTTCGGCTCTTCATTTTGCACCAGTTCGGTTGGGCTTTTAAGCTTAACAAGATCAGAGATCAGAGTGACAGAAGCGAACCCACAACTTTTCGATTTCTCTCCTGAGTCTACTTAGACTCTTCTCTGAACAACGTTGAGACAAGGAGATGATGTATCTACCATTCTCGTTATTTTCTCGCGCCATCGATCTTCGAGAAAGTAGAAGAAAGATGAAACGAGAAAGATCAACAGAGAAAAGAATTTCAACTTGACACCCTTTCATCATTCCAGTGTGGAGTGCTGAAGCTTAGTTTCACTATCGTTCGATGTAGTTGACCAGACTGATGCTCAGAAAGCATTGTTCCTGCGGAGAGCAGATCATAGGCAGCTCTCAGTGCAAAGGAATCAGACACAGATTGAACTAGTCTTGAGCTTTCAGGACAAGAGGATGGAATGCGAGTGTGATGTCCATTGCATGGTCGCGGAGATGTAAAGGAAGCTTGTACTAGAAAACAAGCCAAAATGGTTCAAGCTCTATTCTCAACCAGCTGATAATCGTAACTTCCATTTCCACTTCTTTCATTCCCTACTCCCAACCCTCTTTTGAAACCATCCCACATGCTCCATCTCCGTCTAGAACCCGAGTTAGGATATGAGGTAGAGTTCAAAGAGTCCTCTAAAGAAGACTGAGCTAAAGAAGAGGACCTTCCGTTGAGTTGGTTGATGTCGTAGATTTCGGAGTAATCGATTCCCAAAGTTCTACCTCTTGTCCAAAAGTCTGTAGAGAAAAAAAGTGCAAAAAGGCGTGTGATATGGTCAGAACTGATGAGTTTTCCAAATGTGCACCCTAGAAAGAGAGGCAGAGAAAAGAGAGCCTAGAGCAGCCCCTGCTCTAGTTCCTCATCTTTGTTTTCTTCTCAAAGGAAATGGTAAGCTTCTCTGACGCTCGATTTCGAGAACTTACCTTTACAATTCACCACCATTCCTCTATCGAACGGATTTCCAGCCTTACTAGCTCGTTTTAAACCTTCTCCAGCTTTACCTTTAGTGTAAAGGTCCAGCCCGACGATACTCAACAGCCAACCACCTCCAGCTCCGAGAGCCGATTTGATACCATGGCTACCATGTCTATGTCCAGGCCTCGTAACGCTAGTCGGTAAACCAAAGTTATTTCCATCTGTAGAGGTAGAAGTCGTAGCTTCACCATCTTCCCCACTATTTTCTCTGGCACTTCTAATTTTCTCGACTGCTCCTTGTTGATCAGCTAAAGAACTGCCTGCTTTTCCACCTAAGAAACCATATCGACCTAGATTTGAAACTTCTAACGTTGTCATCTGTCTTGCGATTTGCCAACTTTGAGCTACTAGAAGGACTAGAACCCAGGAAAGTTGAAGTGTTGCCCAAAGGGAAGTCGTGAAGAGAAATGGATCAAAATCTGAAGCTTGACAGATTGAAGCTGGGAATAAACATGAACTTGAAAGTGGAGGTGAAGTGCTGGTGAGAGGTGGAAGATTTGAGGTATAGTCTGAGAAGAAGGGAAGAATGAGAAAATCAGTTTGAGTAAAGGGTCACAAAGGAAGAATGGCGAAGCTTAAGAAGATGAGAAAGTGATAGTACGAGAAAAGTAATAGTGCTGTGCTTCAACAGCTTCTCTCTTCCCTTCTCTCCTTCAGTCAACCTTGCCTCCGGGTTCGGTTCTTGACTCACAAGAGACGACAAGATAGTCGAAAAGAAAGATTCCCATCACCAAAGCACCTAAGAAAACCATGAACTGTCGATGATTGTCAACCCCAACTGTTGAAGTCGAAATCAGATTTCAAGAGAGGAAAGAGATGTAGAAGGGAGAACACATTTTCAGTTCAAATGACCTTGGAACTCAGCTGTGAAAGAAAAAATGAGTCATGATTTCAACAACTCACCACAGTTTGCAATCCAAGGACAGTGATGGTCGTGTCTCGCAACACATCGTTTACAGAATCTACAATGCTTAGATCTGAGAGGTCTTCTTGCCTGTTCGAGAAGAAAGAAGAAGAGATGCAGGGAAGGAAGCAAGGAACGAACAAAGATGAGAAAGAGAAGAAGGAGGATTCTGTCAGCTGCGCTTCTTTGGAATTTCGTCCTTCCCACGATCTTGGCTTTTTCCTTTACCTTCTCGAGAGAGCAACCAAGTTTTCTTTCGCCTCGCCTCACTCTTCAAATCTCATTGACCAAGAGAGCACTTCTGTCCACTCACCAAACAATCCACACAGAAGTTCTGACCATTCAATTTAGCCTCTTCAGCCAAAGTATGAACTGTTTCTTTTCTAGCTACTTCATTTGTTGGAAGTGGAGAATAACCAGGTTTGACAGTTGCAGCTCTCATTAAATTCCAAGAACAGAGTAAGATTGAAGTTAAGAATAAGAAATGGATTAAAGGAGATGAAGGAGTCACTGTTTGAATCGAGTTTTCGTTTTTGCAAAGAGGGAGGGGGGTTAGAGAAGCGTAGAGTCAGAAAAGAAAGCCTCAGAAAAAAGAGAAAGCTATAGATCGGAAACGAAGGTGAAAAGCAGGATGATTCTACTCGAAGGGTCTGTCCTTCCAAAACTCGAATTCCAAAGAACTCGAGAAACCGTTTCTTTACAAAGAACCTTCAACTCACCTCTAACAATCCCCATCCATTCCCAACCAACCCAAAAGATACTTCCACCAACGATTCCTAAAAAGTAAGGAGATTTCTGACTTTGTTCAATCAACCATTGATCTTCAGCTGCTTTCCCTTTCTTTCCTCCGGCTCCACCTGCTGGAGATCTAGTGACCATACTTCCACCAAGTAAGACTTTAGTGACTATATGATGCATAGCAAAGAGGATCGCGAAAGATAGAGGTAAAGCTGTGAACCATGGTAAAAGAGAGAAAGTAAGGAAGATTAAGAAGAGGAAGAAGGAGGGGAGTAGGAGGATTGAGAAATAGGTTGGACGCTGGAAGAGGTGTGTGTGTGGAAAGTAAAGATAAAGAGGGTTAGCATGATGAGGAATTGGGAGAAAGTGGGTTGGGATGGAGGGAAAGGACTAGACAGCTTTCGATCGACAAAAAAACTTTGACAACTTCTTATCATGTTATGATCCTTTCGAATCCTTTTTTAAAAATTGGTTTCCGATTTCCTGAGCTCTCTCAAGAGGAACTCAAGAGAAGATGTTGAAGGTCCCCCTTCACCTCTATGGCAAGAATCCTTATCACCTTCTCTTCAAAAGACTCACCTCTCCCAACCATTTGCTCCTCTTTCTCCCATCCAATTCTCTTCCAGCATCTAAAACCCCTTTGGCAAAACTACTTTCACTTTTCAATTCTCTAGCCATTTCCCTCGGAGTCTTGTTCTCATTATTCCTACTGCTTAAATCCGCATTAGCTTCCACCAGTCTCCTGATACAGAGTCTATTCCCTTTGACGACTGCCCAATGTAGTGGAGTCAAACCAATAGCATCCTTAAGATTGGGATCAGCAGCATGACTTAAAAGCAGTTGTACAGACAAACCATCTCCCTGATAAGCAGCCCACATTAAAGGAGTATGACCTTGAGTATCTTGAAAGTCAATCGGAGAGATTCCTCCTTCCAAATTCTGAGTACTAATAGATTCATGTTGTAATAAATAAAGTAAAGCCATAACATTACTACTATGAGTGATTAAATGTAAAGCATTGAAACCTTGAGAATCAGTTAAAAGTGGATCTGCCCCTTTCTGTAAAAGATTGATGATAACGTATAAATGCCCTGATCTTGCAGCCCAATGTAAAGGAGTTGCGATTAATTCACCGCCTTTTGCATCTATTTCAGCACCTCTTTCTATCAAGAGATTACAAGTTGGTGAATGAGCGTTGATTGCAGCCCAATGTAATGCTGTGCAACCATCTGAATCTACGTCGGTTACTGAAGCTAAGTTGTTGTCTAATAAGTGAAGGATTGAAGGAATGTCACCACGTTGAGATGCAGAGAATAGAGTGGTCGGTCCAGGAGTTGAAGTTCTGGTTGGAGGTGGTGAAACTGAAGTGAAAGTGGAAGTGGAAGTGGAAGTAGTTGCAACTGATTTTGAAGGAATTGAAGATGGTAACGTGGAACTCATCGAGGGGAGTCGGCACTCGACCAGACAGCTCCAGATCCTATTCCGAGAAAATTAGAAGATAGAAAGAAGAATCAAAGATGAAAGTCACTCTTGTTGTTGTTCAGAAGGGAAGCACTCGATTGTGACAGTGTGACTGCAGAGGCAATAGCGGCGCGTATTCTAGATAGGTAGCCAGAGTCGAGTTCTTTCTCCTGACTTGGGTCGAGCTTGCCATCATCTGTTCTCATCTTATTCTTAATTGATCACGATCGATTGGTGAGGATGTCATTGATTCCACCCAAGCCAAAGAAGAAGGCTGGAATGCCAAAACTATCAATCCCTTCAAGTGAGTATCCAAAGAGAAAGGAGGATTTGTGACTTCCAATCATTCAATATCAATATCAATTCATCCCCCATCTAACTAACATATCCATTCCTTCTGTATCATCTATTCTACCACAATCAATCCTTATCATTCTCTTTTCAGGGCCATCCTCCTCTTCTTCCTCTACAGCCAACACTTCCTCTTCACTCTCGAATCAGCCGTCGACTTCTTCTTCTTCTTCTTCCAATCTTTCACTTTCAATTCCAACTTCCAATTCAACTTCCAATCAAGATTCTTCTTCTCAATTTTATCAAAATGACTATTCAGAAGAGAACCCTTACGCAGGTTCAACCGGTTCAGGTTTCATTTCAACTGCTTCAACCAATTCAATCTATCCAGATACAGTTCCTGGAAATGGTGCTAGAACTACTATCACTGGTGGAGATGGTCAATTAACAATGGTAGCTGATCAATCCGCTTTGACGAATGATTTGAGAAGAGCTATTGGTGGAAGTAGTCATACAAATGCTGGGAGAGATAGAGAAAGGGAAAGGGAAGCTTTATCAATGCCTGCTTTGCAAGATGGTATCAACTCAATGGGAATCGGAAATCAACCTTTCTTGAAACTTCCTGTTGGTGGTCAAAGTTATAAAGGAACTTCAAATCAAGAAACTGATTCGAGTTCTCCTTCGACACCTTCTGTCTCTGGTTCTAGATCTAGGACCACTTCAACTTCTGATCTCAATCCTAACTCTACTTCAAACCTTTCCACAAATAATGAGAATTCTAGTACTCCGACTACGAGTCGAAATGGAAATGGAAATCTCGGAAATTCGAGAGATCAGGAAACTCCAGTGGCAGAGATTGAACCTGAATTGATCTTGAAGGGGAATTTGGATTTCTTGGTTAGATTGGGAGAAGGGGCTAGTGGGGAAGTCAAGAAGGTTAAACATAGACCTACTGGGTTGATCATGGCTAAGAAGGTGAGTTCTGAACAAATCACTCTTGATGCTGGCAGGCAAGTGGTGGTGATGGAGTTTTGGGGGAGCAGCTTGTCTATCCAAATTGAATGAAAGAAGAGAAAGACGTGAGGCTCTAGAAGATAGGAGAAAGGAGAGAGGAATGGTATCATGGGAGTATGAACTCCTTCTGTTCATCCTTTGAAGAAGAGAGAAAGTCCCACACTTCCATCTCCAAGCTCTCCTCTCCGCCTGTCCACCTTCCCTCTGACATCTTTCTTAGTATCTTCTCACCCCCTTTCTCCTTTCTCTCTCCTCTCTCTACCTCCCTAACAGACAATCTCAACCTCCCCAAACCCTCTAATCCATCGACAAATCCTTCGAGAACTCTCCTTCAATCGGACTTGTTCTTCAGCTTACATTGTCAAGTATTATGGAGCTTTCTTAGACGAAGAAGACACAACGATTGAAATCTGCATGGAATTTGCTGAAGCTGGAAGTTTAGATGCCATTTACAAGAAAGTGAAGAGTAGAGGTGGTAGAACTGGAGAAAAGGTTTTGGCCAAGATTGGAGAGAGTGTGCTTAGAGGATTGGGATATTTACATGAGAGGAAGATCATTCATAGAGGTGAGTTTGAGGAAGGTCGAAAAGGGTTGACGTGCGTGGAGTGGTGATGAAATTGAATTTGAGATTCGTCGAGGGTTCTGAATTGGGGTTTTCTTTACTGACTTTTCGCTGTTTCCTTTTCTCTCTTTCTGTGATTTTCGCAGATATCAAACCCTCGAACATCGTCGTCACTAGATCTGGACAGATCAAACTTTGCGATTTTGGGGTTTCTGGAGAACTGATCAACAGCATGGCTGGAACTTTTACAGGGACGAGCTATTACATGGCAGTGAGTGTTCGATGAGATCATACAAATTCGGAACATTTGGACCTTGCTGGGCTCTCATTACGAGGTAGAATCGAAGTTGCGGACAGAAGTTTGAGTCTTTTGGTTTTTGTCTTCTGACCCGCTTCCCTGCCCCTCTCATCTCTCTTACGTTCTCTCTTTTCAGCCTGAGAGAATCAAAGGCTTACCCTATTCCATCTCTTCCGACGTCTGGTCTCTAGGTTTAACAATCCAAGAAATAGCATCCAATCGATTTCCCTTCCCTCCAGAGCATGAACCACCTTTAGGTCCAATAGATCTTCTCTCTTACGTCGTCACAAAACCGATACCAGAACTAGTAGATGATTTAGAACATGGAATCAAATGGTCAAGAAGTTTCAAAGATTTCATTGAAAGATGTTTAGAGAAAGATGGTGGGAAAAGATTAGGTCCGGATAGAATGTTAGGACATCCTTTCTTAAAGAAGATGAGAGAGAAGGAAAAGTTAGCTGGAAATGGTGAAGAAGGAATTATTGAGATTGCTAGATTTGTGGAAGAAGTTTGGGGTTGGGGAACGGGAGTCGAAACTCCTACAAGTACTACTTCAAATTCTAAACCTGAAAGTTTGAAAATCTCAATATCTTCAAATCTGAATACTTCTGCCAGTTCAAGTTCACCTTCAAAAACTAGACAAGCTCCAAGTCCTATCATCACTACTTCTTTGAAGCAACCTCAGGAGGTCAAATCGACAAATGATCAAAGTGGAGATGACTCGCTAGAAGCGTCTTCGAAACCAATTCAAATCAACCAGAGCTCAACAGCTAGATCCAAATCTCAAGATGAAAGCATAAGAACTGCTGAAGAGAGGGTAGAGGCTAGGCTGAGAGAAGCTGATGTCGGTCTAGTCGGGTCTCCAACTGAATAATGCTCTTTTCTTTCTTTAAAACCTTCTCATATGTCAGCTTAATCGTTCTTCAGATCAGGCTTCAAGCTACATGATGCAAAGGTTCTGTGACGCTGATGTAGACCGACGCCAGGCTCTTTTTTAGTTCGCTCTTTTTAACACATTTTGTAAATACTACATGTCAATCACGATCCATCTGTGAACTATTTTGGGATACTATGTATCTGTGAATCAAGTGAGAGAAGTGAAGTGAAGCTTCCTAAACTTCGCATGCTTTAGCCCATACCATTTCTCAGTCAATCTAGAAATGATGAAATGGGTCCTACGGGAAAGTGAGGTGCCACAAAAGGTGAATTGAAAGGAAGAAATCTGTCAAGATGGTGTTGAAATCTATGACATCGAACAGCCAAAGGAGCAATGTCCTAAAGTCTTCTTTGGCGGCACAGCCTTCTTTGATGGCAGAAATGGGTCTATACAAAATTGATTGAGACTGATCAAAGAACAGGAAGACCCTCTCCTTCTGACCAATCAAGTGTGGTGACACTTTAAGAGACCACCGTCACTGCGAAGCATCTGCGATTCAGCTACTCTTCCCAGTCTCTCGGTTTTCGAGGATTCAAGGAGATCGGCTGGTCGTTCTACTATCTCAGCACACCTAGAGGTGTCCAAGAAACCTTCACAGTCTCTCTCCACCTCCGCAAGCTCTTGAAGCAACAAGTAAGCACGGAGACTTATCACCTTCCTTGGGAGAAACTCTATGAACTCTGTACAAGTCTACAGTTACAAACACGATCTTCGACATCTATTGGATCAGGGTTTGTCACCTCTAAGCAGGTGTATCTGCTTCACAGCTTCAACGCCAATCTTGACCTTGCCTTTGCTTCCCTCCGTTTTTAAGCTCGAACAGAAACGACCTGTGCGATGAACGCATTGTGAACATTACGGACTTTCACGTCTTACAACTACCTCGCAATTGATCTGCCTATTGATCCCTCGAATTTGCGCAAGGAATGAACAGACATTCGGAACTTCGACTCGACTCGACTCGAGCTACATGTCATCGCTTTTTCCATCTCTCTTGAACTCAGTGGGAACAATTGAGTCCATCCCTTCCTTTGTCGATCGAAAGGTTCAAGCAAGTATCAATGCTTGGTCTCTCAAATCTCTAATCCAGTCGACGCTCGACTCAAACACACGATACAGTTCCAGTGCATGGTTAAAAAGAACTTTTTTTTTTCCGAAGAAAGAGACAAGCGAGAAACAGAATCTTTACAGGTGTTTAGGGAGAGAAAGAAAGAAGGAAATAAAGAGAGGTTGCGAGAAGTCGAAAGGGAAGAGTGGAGAGTGAGATGTATAGTATAGAATAGAAAAGCTCCGCAAGTACCACTGGACCGTTTCGAAAGAGAGATGTGAATGAGAATTGTGGCATCTATCGTTGATGCGATGCTAGATGACTTGAGGAGAAAGTTTCGTTCTTGTAATTGTTGATCTGGTGTGTAGCGAGAACCAGCTCTGCTACTTTTGATTTCTTTAAGGGTGACTTTGAATTTAATTCTTTTCGAACTCTAGGAATGAACTTGCTTTCTTTCGAGTGAGTTAGTTCGTTCGTTCGGCTCCGGCTCCTTCCTTGGTAGATTCGATTCGTTGGGTTCAGTCTGATTTCCTTTCCTACTCTGACTTTATACCTATCGAAGACCATGTCAGACCTCCAACTTCTTCCACCTTTCTTCCTTCCCCAAACTCTAGTCTCCCTTTGATGGTTCGGTGATCAATCTCTTGATACATATTCGGGATACCTGAGAGATTGACCGATTGGTGCTACAGTGTGCCAACTAGGGTCGATGCCGAAGGAAAAGGAGAAAGACTGAATGATTTCATGTTGCTTAGATCCCGCTCTAGAGAGTCTCAGTGAAACAGGTTGTATTCTTCAAGGTTGAAGAGTCCAAAGCTCCACCTGAGGCTCGGTTGAGCGTTGACTTGAGCGGCGGCGAACAGACGACGTCCAAGACTTATGGCCGTCTCTACGCTGACTGAATCGGTGAAGAGAATTCCTTTTGAAGTTTGAGGGAGGAGCAAAGCGGAAACAGAGTGGAAGTCAGAAGATGGAGTCACTGAAAACGATCGTCCGCCACCTTCTTCACCCGTTTTCTCTCGAGAAGAAGAAAACTCACCTTGAGTCAAGTAGGCACCTAATTGATCCAGATCAACGAGCATGGTTGCGAACATCCTTAAACTCAGATTGCTGGCTGCGTTGGTCCAAGCTTGAGACAATCTTAGACTCATCATGAGGCTGGCAGCGAGAGCGAAGTAGTAGATCGCTCTTTGCCTATCCAACTGATAGTGAACCCTCCAGAAGGTATCAAAGACCGCGTTCAACTTGCTCGCCATTTTTCTTTCGAAACCAGCTTCCATGAGAAACCACGAGCCCACGATCAGTGCGGGTTGAAGGCGAACTAGATCGTAAAGGATCGAATCCTCAGATTCCGCATCGATTTTTGGAACCATGGCTTCAGGATCGCAGGCGTTGGTAGTTGGTTGAGGAAGAGCTACAGATTTGGGAGTCGAATGAGAGATTAGAATTCTCTTGTTCTGGTAGGAGGCGAGAGGAGAGCGAGCCAGCATTGGCTGAAGACGAGGCGAGGGGTAGGATGGTGCGACGTGGCAAGCCGAGGCAGCAAGTACAGCTGGCACTCCAGCGAGTTTCAGAGAGACTGAAAGTGAGAGAAGCTTGAAAAAGATGCAACCCAGCATTTTGATAGCCTCCCCCACGAATGGTGGAGTGAACGTCTCCTTCCTACGAATTTCTGTTTCATAGAGCTAGATCTGCTGGCTTTGGGTTGAGGAGCTCCTGAAGTTGCACGAGTTCCACCACCATCAGCGTTGCCGAAGAGAGCGATTCTCTCGCGACTGAGTTGACCAATTCTCTGAAGACGGTCAGTGCTAGCTCTGGTCTTGTTGTTGTTGTTGTTGTTGCTGTTGTTGTTGTTGTTGCTGTTGCTGTTGCTGTCGCTGTTGCTGTCGCTGTTGCTGTTGCTGTTGTTGTCGCTGTTGCTGTTGCTGTTGCTGCTGTTGTCATCCTCGTTCTGGATAGCTGTCTTCGTCTCCCAGAACTTCCACTTTGATGAGCTGTTTGAAGCTGCTGATGCCTGGCGTTCTCTCCCCCCTGCAGGTTGAATTTGATTCTCGTTCATGTCCGCGTTGCAGGAATGAAAGATTGAGATTGAAAGAGAGGTTCAGAGATGGATGTTGGGCTCGATTGAAGATTTGGATGAGACTGGAAGTGGATGATGAGGGTAAAGTTGGGAGAGGGAGCGAAGTGAGTTGAAGTCTTGAAGGTTAATAAGCGGCCTGCACTTCTCTCAGAGAAGGAGAGAGGAAAGGAAGGGGAAAAGTAGCGAGAATAGGGAAAGAATGAGAGAGAACTAAGGTATGCTGGAATGAATGGGAAGAGTTTGAAATGAAGATGGTAGTGGTGGTAAGGTGTAGAAGGAGGAAGCGATTGAGGTCCTTCTTTATACCCACCCCCCTCGTGGCATCGAGCCCCTACCACCCATACCAAAGATAAAAGGGGGAGAAGAATGCCAACAGAGTTTGCTCTAGCCAGATAACTAGCGGAATCAAAAAGGAGAGAGAGAGAGATTATGCCACCCAGCCAGAGAATTCAGAAGAATGATTTTGAGATCCTCAATCTAGTCCGCTTCGAGGGAGTGGAAGGGTGAATATAGAGTCTTGAATTGAGACCGGACACTGAAAGGTAGATAGACACTCTAGCAGATAAAGACCCCCTTGATTTTTGTGTATGCAAGTGAGTAGCTCTTAAGGAAGACTGGGGAAGCAGGGAGTCAGACCGCTTTAAAAGATGAAAAGATGGCGAAAACGTTTGATGCGTTGATAAGATACAAGAGAGAGAAAGAAAGAGAGAGAAGTTACGTGAGAATGAAGCATTTCATCAATCGGAAGAACGCCAGAGAAGAGAAGGAGATGTGAAGAAAGGGGGTTCAAGAGAGAGAGAGAGAGAGAGAGAGAGAGAGAGAGAGAGAGAGAGAGAGAGAGAGATTGAAAGGTTCGAGGCTTGCATGCAGCAGGTCAAAGAAAAATGGGGAGAGAACTAAAAGAAGTGTAAAACAGCTCAAACTTGTTGGCTATCCTCATTTGAAGCGTGCTGTAAGATTTGAGAAGGCGGTATCTCAGTGTCTCCGAGTTGACCGTTTCTCATGTCGATGTCCATCGAATCCTTATTTCCTTCGTTTGCCCAGCCTGCTTTTGAAGAAGCTATGTTGTCGAAGTTGAAAGGGACAGGAGCGATCTGACTAGAAGCAGGAAAAGCTTGAGATTCTGAAGTGAAGGGAGAAGATTGAAGACCTCCGATGAGATTTGATCCTCCTGGTTGATTTGAGTCTGCGATTGAGTTTGAGGGTAAGACCGGAAGGCTCGGAGCAGGTTGCTGAAGGTAGAAAGAGGGAGTTGAACCAGCATAGAAGTCCGCTTGGGGAATCGAGACGGGAGGGAGCTCAGGAGGTGGTAACGTAGAGGTGCTGCTATCTCCGTTACTAGTGAGTGAAGGAACATCAGCTTGAATTTGAGAAATCGGATTGGGAGCATTTGAAGAACTTGGAAGGTCCGTCGTGGAAGTTGCGTCTGCCATCATAGAATTGACAGCTAACGTTTGAGCAGGCGGAAAGATGCTCGCATTTCCATTTGGGTCAAATCCATCTCCACCACTTGTCAGTTGAAACCCAAGACTTGAACTAGAGTGAGAACGTCCATGAGAGCCTATCGATCCTTTGCTATGATTCGTCGAAGCAGGAGCAGGGGCCCTCTTCTCAGGGCTGACGCTAGATCCTCTTTCCTCATCACCCAAAACCCTAGATTCTGAGACCTTCCCTCTTCCCCATCTCAGATTCTTACGTTTAGGAGCTCCGCTTGCAGGACGTGGACCGACTAGAGGAGAAGTTGCTGCAGGAGGTGAAGCAGTAGCTCCATCTCCAATGCTTGATTGAGAGTTCGAACTGCTATGACGAGTGAGATTTGCATTAGGATTGAGACTGATTGGATTTTGAAGAAGATTGCTACCTCCAGAAACTGGCCAGCCGAAACTTGGTCCTGCAGTAGTCTCCAACTTCGGTTTCTTGTGATCCCGGTCATTGAGAGAAGCAGAGAAAGAAGATTGAGGATTGGTTCTTGATCCGGACAGCTTCGAAGGACCAGCTAGAGGAGATCGTCTCCTCTGAGAGTTGGCTCCCATCAACGATTCCACTTGATTGCCAGTGGAATGTCTTGGCTGAGAACTCTTGTTGTTCCCTTTCAAGACAGCTTCTTCTCCTTCCAACGAGACTCTAATTTTCTGCGGCGGTCTACCTCTCGGACGCTTCAAGGTGTTGGGCATCGAAGACTGAGGGAGGGAATTCGAAACCGAACTTGCAGACTTGGAAAGCACTTCTGGAGTTTCACTTCTGGAAGAGGCAGCCAAAACAGCTCCTGCGCTTTTTCTTGCTTTCTTAGCTGGGTGAGTGGGGTTAGTGTCCAAGTCTCTTTCTTCTGAACTTGCTCCCGCCAGAGTGAAGGGTTCTCTAGTCGCTTGCTTCCTGCTCCTCCTAGAATCGCTTCCAGCACTCCAAGCCAGAGCTAGATTTCCGAGGGAGGTCCTAGCAGTTCCTTGAGTCGCTAGACCAGGGATCGGCGGTGGAGAATCTGAAGAGGGAGACGAAGGATCGGTGGCTTCTTGAGGATTCGATTCAACATCTTCCGACTTGACAACAGCTTTCTTGAGAGTTGAAGCGTCAGAGAGACGTCTCTCTGAAGATCCATTCGTTCTCGAAGCACTGACAGGAGTCTTTTCCTTCTCCGGAGATTTCCTGGTAGGTTTCTTCGTCTTGCTAGAACCTCCAGACGTCGGAGCCTTGAGGTCTACGGACCCCGTTTCTTCGTCCCTAGCTACCGGAACCTCCTTCTTTCCACCGCCTGGAGGAGCGGTCGACAGAGCTGATCCAGCTGAAGCAGACCTCCTGAGATTCTCAAAGTTTCCACTCTCGCTCCTTTGATGAGACGAGTTCTTCCTCGTCTTCACCCTTGCAGCACCGATTTGAACAGGAGCGTTTGCGGCTGGTCTCCTGGATCTGGTATCTCCTTCGGGAGCACCCCAGAATAGAGCTAGAGTCCCGACAGTCGCCTCCTTTCCTAGCATCTTCGGACCAGTAAGAGATGAATCCGAGCTGCTGACAGTGGCAGCATCGTCATCGTCTGCGTTCGAGGAAGAAGGATGATCCAGAAGTTTCCGTTTTTCAGCTTTGGATCCGAGGCGAGAAGGTCCTACTACAACATCTTCGTCTTCATCTTCAGTCAAATCCGATCCCGAATCCTCTAGACTAAGCAGGTTCGAAAACTTGCTGTTCTTAGGAGTAGTGCCGTCCAGGTTTCCGATTGATTTGTCTCCTTCTTGAGACTGGTTTGACTTTCGAGGTTTCTTGACTTTCGTTTTCGGCTGCTGGTAACTGCTAGGACCATGAAGATTTCTAAGCGGAGACAACTTGATCGGAGTTGAAGATTCCGAGAACTCATCTGTAGAGGAGAGACCATTCGAAGAAGAATCCAAGCTATTCTGAGCTTTTCCTGCCTTGACGCTACCCGTCGAGAGACGACCATTCATCTTTCCAGATCCAGAACCAGAGTTTCTACCTTTCCCTTTCCCTTTCCCTTTGACCTTGACGTCCTCTTCCGATTCAGAATCTGCAGCCTTCGCCTTCCCTTTCCCCTTGACTCCTTTACCCCTCCTAGACGACTCCATTTTCTCAGTAGGTTCTCTACTCGGCCAATCCGCTTTAAAGATCTTGTAATGTCTTTCACATCTTCCGCATTCATCTGGAGTCCACCAAGTCTCTGGAGGATCAAAGAGTGCACCACAAGTAACACATTTGCAGTTCGGAATTCCCGGAGTCTTGGAAGCATCTTGAGGTTCAGCTGGATCTGACGATTGAGCATCTCCATTGTTTCTAGAGGTGGAAGGGGTCGAAGATTCGGAAGTCTGAGGTGATCCAAGCTTCGAATTGGTGGTGGACCTTCTGGCGCTTGAACGTCGTCGAAGAGAACCTCTCGGATCTTCGGATGAAGTCTCAGCTTGACCTTGAGATGAATTGTCGTTTGAATTTGAAGTGGAGGAGTTCCCATTACTACTGCTTTCAGCTTGAGCGGCAGCAACCAAAGGTCGCTGATCCGGAGGGAGAGGAAAATCTTCCAACCTTCCCCAAGCTCCAGATCCTCGATCTTCGCAAGTCTGGCAAAGGCATTCCGAATTTCCCCATTCGAAATAGTTCTCTCCATAGAAAGTCGTAATCTCTGAGCCTATCAGAATAGGCCTGATAGCTCTGAAGACCATCTGCGATCCTAATCGATGGAATTCGGTGTTCGGATTGCAGTCGTGCTGGTGATACGCAGCAAAAATAGAGATAGATAGGGTTAGTATGATGAGCATGCGAAACAAGGAAACGAAGGGACCAGTATCCTTGATTGATTCTCTGATCACGCCTTACTCACATTGACGAATCTCGCCGGACCCAAGAAGAGCTGGCTGCAACCTTTCCTACTAGATCTCACAACCGAGAAATCTCTACCTTGACCAAGTACTCCCTTGTACTTATTTTCCTTCCTACCCTCTCTACTAAGAGCTGCTTCTTCTCTCAAAGCTTCATCTTCAGCTTTGCTCAAATCTTTGATTCCACCTTTACAGTTGATGATTAGGTCTCCACTTGAGAAGTTCTTCATAGCCAAAACTCGAAGATCAGCTTTTGAACCTGGAGGAGCTGCACCGCCAGTCTTGGAAGAGGTTCGATCTCCTCCTCTCTGTTGAGGATGTGGATGAGTTGTCGGGATTGAGGTGGAAGGAACTGTTGAGTTGTTGTCTTGACCATTTGGAAGTCTTGGAGGTAGCTTGCCTCGTTCTGGTACTCGAAGATATCGATCTGTTAAAGCGAATTCAACTCCGCTTTCCGGAAGGTAAGATTCTAGGTACCGTTTCGCATGCCTATCGGAGGGAGGGGAGGAAAGCACGTTAGACTCGAAAACGAGAAATTTTTTTGGAGACGACGAATCTTTTGAGATTCAAGAAATGAAGCTCACTGTTGGAAGCCAGCTATCTGTCTCGTCGATTTTCCGAGCAGGTGCTTTCGAATGATCCCAAGTCTGGAGAAGAGGAAAGATGGTGGTGGGAAGCGAAGGTGGTGACGACAATGGAAAAAGAGCAAGGAAAGCCAGGGAGATAAAATTAGGGTGATACTCTGAGTTAGCATAGAGAACGTAGCAAGCATCGAAGGGACATTAGGCGGCGCCGATTTTGCTGGAGAGGTAACGCAACCTTCTTCAGAAAGCGGCGGTGGTGCTGTGACCGAAATCCTGGAGTCCCAACTCGGTCCGTCTCCTTCAAGAGAATGGATCTTCCACAGCAGATATAATGTTGCTCAAGAGGTTCTAGAAGCAACTAGCCCTCGCGAAAGAGGGGCAGTGCTTTGCTGGACGATCTTCTGGGTGAGGAGAAAGGAATCTACTACTGACCAAGAGCTGCCCTCGGCAACCCAGCCTCTACTCGATAGAGAAACCATTCCTATAATGAATTGAGAACGTCCTTCCAGTAAACCTGCATCTCTCCGCAGCACAGTCTGACCGGCTGGATGGAAAGCGCAGAGGCACGCGCCAATAGCTTCCAAAGGGAGCTGGAACATCCCCAATTCACCCTCCGACCTTGGTAATCCGCTACCCTCCAACGAGATCCTTATACCCTTAACTTTCGGGAGAGATCGTTTCCCAGATTGCAACACTCACTTTGAGATTTCCTGCACTGCTCTAGGGACGTCAGCCTCCACCACCACATGCTGTCTTACGATAGAAATCACCTCGGAAGTTGAGAATCTTGCAGGTCGATAGGCTGGATTCATCTTGTGTGTTGAGATTGGAGGTTCGAATTCTAGAGTACTGATAGAGGTGAACGTGAGATGATGAGAGAAGGAGATGCAGGAGTTAGATGGAAGATCGTTAGCGAGGGTCGAGATGAAGACTGATTAGAGAAGATCTTTCCTTCCTCTCTAGAAAAAGAGACATTCCTTGAGATATCTTGAAGAAGAGCATGAACAAGATAGAACGAATGCAATTCCGAGAGGAGGGTTCGGGGATGGGGTTTGCATTCCTCGGATTGCTATAGCTGAAACCCAATTCCTAAAACTCACTCTAACAAGATATCGGACAAGACATCATCGTCTGCAGATAGATCCTCCATCTTGATGAAATCAGAAGGAGAATCAGGATGACTATTCTGGAAGTCCGCTTGCTCTTGAGGTAGGATTGAGTTGAGCTCTGCTGTGCTTTGATGACTCCAACACCGCTCACTCGCTCTGCTCTCCCACTCTGGATGAATTTGATGAAAGAGGTGCAGAGGGAATCCCAAAAGGAAGGAGAGACTGCTAATGCACAGGTCCAATCCTTATTGGAATGAATGAATCCAAAGCTAGGACTGTAGGAGGAGCGGATCGAAAAAGAAGGTTGGTTGGATTTGAAGGAAGGAGTGGGAACCAAGTCAAGAATGGAAACAAGGTTTGCCAACAACTCGCAGCGTTCGGGCCAGTCAATCTCTTCATCCTCTTTTTTCCCGAACAGATTTAATCTTTCCTTTCTTGAATCGGGATAACTTCTTCAGAAAGCTCTCCAACGCCTCAACTCGTTGCTCCAAGAGCTTACTTTGCTTCTCTTCTCGAAACATACGTTCACCTCACTTCGATACTGCCTTTCTTATCTATTTTTTGAGCGATGGAGAGATTGGAATCGGGTTTAGTTCTGGGATTCTTTTTCTAGCTTCACTCACTCTTCTAATCTAGCTTCACTCACTCCTCTAACAGCGATCGATCTGCTCGTTGGTCGCCGCCCTCTTCCGGGATTGAAGACAGAAGAAGCAGTGACGCTTGAAACGAATGAAGAGAATGATGGGATGACTTATGAGTTGGGAAGCTAAAGAATTCCTAGAACTTGCTGGGCAGGTTTGAAGGATCGAAGCATAAATCACTGTTTACTTGAAGTGTTGGACGGAAGGTGAATGGGATGATCCCATCTGGCAGGTGATGAACCTGAAGAGAAGATGAAAAGGATAGTAGACACGAGTAAAAGTTGAATTGGCACCCTGTCATTAGTCTTGAAAGCGTGTCATCGAGTGCCAATCAAGTGAAGGGTGTTAGGGTCTCAAGTCGAACTTTACGAGCATAGGTTTCAAACCTGATTTGAAAAGATTTACACCTGAAGTTCTATTTGAAAAAGATTTGGGTTGAGCAGCATACATTTGCGATGTATGTCTTTTCTTCGACCCTCCCTTTGTCTGTCGTCATCTCCGATTGCACCCTCGAATTGTTGTTGAGGAATGCCTAAAAGACACTCGAAAACTTTCTAAATCTCACTAGGATCACTAGTAGTCTTGAGCTACCACTCTGGAAATTTTGGCTCCATGAATCCGGATCAAGGACGAGATAGCCTGTCGAGGGAGAAGCCAGAAAGGAAGTGGCAGATAGCTTTGCCTACGGGAAAGCAGCGTCCCGATTCTCGCTCTGAAATCTGAAACCTGAGAATGCTGTAACTTGTTGATTGAAAGATGAGAGGGAATTCCTTTGGATTCACCTTCTATCCACTAGTTGTTTCTCTGCCGTCTGAGTGCGTTTGGGTAGAGAATGTCTGTCAGTCAAGGGTCTGGTGTTTTTCACTCATTCATTCGTATCCCCTCCCATCAGCTTTCTATGAGAGTCTGATCCAGATTCTGACTCCACTCTCAAGGGAAGGGATTCGAGCAGGATACAAGAAGGAGATCCCGCTTCCAGGATTGACGACTCTCATACTCAAGGAGGACTATAGCAGCGCAGTCACTGAGATCGATGCCAGAGATCTGGTCGAGCTCATGGCTTCCAGGAGAGCCTGTTTAAAGGGTCGTTCATGTGTTGACGTAAGTGCTATCGCCAACGGCCAACCTGAGTTGTTGGAAGCAGCGCCTTCAGGCGGAGAGCCAGCCTTTGGAGATCAAAGCTGCTCAGAACTCATACATCTCCAATCTGATGTTCCGGTGAAGGCAGATGCGACTACATCCAACTGGCTGAAGAGGAACTTCCAAGGTCTTCACGTCGAGAAATGGGTTTGATCGCAAAAAATGTGAGTACAAGGCGTTGATGACGCTGCTTCTCTATCCACTCTGGGGACCATTGACTAGCCAAGGAGTAAGCTATTTAGATCTGAAATCTTTGGGCCCTGGCGGCTGAACTTATCTTCTCCTTTCAATCTCTCCGACCAATCTCTTCAACCTCAGGAATTCTAATATTCTCTCAAATCTCCACCTCAAGCTCGGGGAGCTCTTCAATTCCTCTTCTTCGTCACCTCTTCTCTTCTCTTCTCTTCTCTCTTCAAAAACATCACCTCAGTCGTGCAGGCTCTGACCCTGAAATGACTCGAGTCAGATCACTCTTCAACTTCAAGTCCACCAGCTCCTTTCCCTTCTCATCAAACCTTTTCCATACGACATTCTCATCAAGACCAAGGTCTCAAGAAGAAAATTTTGAATTCGAAAGCACCTCATGCTTTTAAGAGGATCAAGCTTGGGGCAAAGGAGAAAATGCGAATGGGAGGACCAGTTCCAAGAGAGAGTGATATCAAAAAAAACACTATTCAACGGATCTCTTCTATGTTCTTTAAGGTTTCTCCTGAATTCAGAATTGGCTTCATATCAATTCCTCTTTGATCTTAGTGTGTTTGACTTCGAACTGAAGCGAAACCTTCTATTGTTCTCCAGAACAGCGAGGGGTTCTGACCATTTTTCTTCGGCCACTTGGATCGCTATTTACCTCTCCTTGAAATCCAAAACAAAAGAGAGAGAGAGTGTCAGAAAGAAACGTGCAATCCCGTGAAAGATGAAATGCGCAGTAATCTAATCATCGTTAAATGTTAATCATTTGACACTTCCCCACAGACTCACAAAGACCTTCGCGGTTGAAAATCGCTATCTTCTTTCCTTTCGACCCATTCCATCCCTCCTCTATCATATATCATGGCACCGAAACAACAAGAAAAAGAAGATGAGGGAAACATGTTGAAGTTACTCATCGATTCAGTCGAAGATCTGGATCTAACCTCCGAAGATGGAAAGAACCCGAAAGAACTGATTGTTCAAGATGTGAGTTCTCTTGTCTTACCTTCTCCTCCTAATCTTCCTTCTTTCACGTTCTTTAACTCTCCATCTTATCTTTACCTCTACTCAGTTTGAAATCTCAAAGCTCTTCGCCATCGTAGGTATCCATTCCTTTTTCCGTTTTTCCCTCGTCCCGTAATTCCGAAATTTCAACAACCTCTCTTCTACCTTTTTCGCAGATTGAATTCGCTCTCTCTCAAGGACCTGAGAACCAAGAAGATGGGATTTTGGCTGGTCTGAACATGATGTCAAGAGAAGAAGCTATCAAGACGATCAACGGAGTCTTTCTGTTCAACGTCAAATCTTCTAAAGAAGCTGGGAAAGTTCAATCCTTCTTCGTTGATATGAGAAAGACTGGAAGTTTGACTCTAGGCAAAGGTCCACCAAAGCCTAAGCCCGATGTAATCTTGACTGTCAATGATAGAGATATGGTGGCTTTGGCTACTGGAAAAATGAGTGAGTTACAATCTTCTCGGTTGCTTTGCTTTCACGAGCTGACTCTTTTTCTCTTCCGACGACGATGTTTCTTGTTTTAAGATCCACAGATGGCTTTCATGAAGGGTAGAATCAAGGTCAAAGGAAAGTGAGTAGCTTTCGTTCTATCTTTCACTTCTCCCTCTCAAAGATGTTTCTGCTCTGACTTCTCTGTGTCACTCTTCTCTTGAACGGCCAATCAGCATTATGTGAGTATTTCATTTCTTCCAGTTAAGTCTCTCTCTGTTTCTGGCCTTGACTAAACTCGATTCTTCTGATCCTCTCTACAAGGCTCGGGCTACGTATGCAACAGCAGCTCATGAAGGAGATAGGAAAGCTCTCGAAACTCTGATTCCAATCAAACTTTCGATTTTGTTTACTCATCTGGCACTTTTGGGCAGCAGCAACTTACGAAGGAGGTCGGAAAACTCTCAAAGCTTTGATCCCATACGTCTTCTTCGGTTCCATTTCCCTTTTAGCCTCTTTCTCCTGCGTCTGTTATCTTCGAGACCGCTCTATTTATCTCAATGTCAATCTCTCCAGTGAGAGCTTCAACCCGCCAAGCACCCTGACATTTGAGGCAACGCTCAGAAATGTGAACTCAGAATCAGACCTCGTTCCGACGCTCGAGCTCTCAAAAGTGGCAAAGAATGATTTCTATCTATTTCCATCGAGAGTCCCAGCTCAAGATTGATTTCTCTGTGATATCTCATCATGCTACTAGAGAGAATTTTGACATTGTAAATCGATTCGAGCCCTCAGCTCTTCCGCCACCCCCTCCCCAATCTTTTTCTCGCCTCCCCCTTTCCTATAGATCCCAATCCAATTCCGCATCCTCTTCCTCCTGACTCTTGACAGTGGCACTTCTAATCTTCCCCTTCCCAGCATTCGCTCCATTTCGATTCCCACCAAATCCTTCATCTTCATCTTCACCTGCTCTTTCCGCCCTTTCAGCTGCTTGAGCGTTTGAATCTCCTTGATTCGGATTTGTCGGATTACCTGGAACCGTCGATGGATCTAGAACTCCTATCGCTGTTAGGAGAAGTTCGATGTCTGAGGTGGAGGGGACGAGAGGGAGAGAGGAGTCAGAGGAGGTTTGAGGTGTACAGGAGTGGCGGAGCTCAGAGAAGCGAGAGAGATTTGAAATGAGTAGAGAGTAGTCTTTTTCTGGCTTACCTCCTAATGTAGTTTTCATTCCATCTAATCCAATCTCAGGTCTCAAGCCAACAATCTGTCTGTGAAGTTCTCCGTTTCTGTAGATTAGTAGAGTTGGGAGATTTCGGTCTGGGTAATTCGGAATGCACTGAAAGCAAGATTTGAGTTGAAGTTGATTTGAAGATCATGAGAAGAGGAAAGGAAAGAGAGGTCAGAAGATCAGAAGGGAAAGAGATAGACTAGAGAAAGAAAGAAACGTCAGTATATGCGCAACTTACCTTATCTCCAACTATGCTGACAAACTTTGTTGATGGATATTTAGCTGCTAATGTATCGAGGAATCCTGCTAGAAGCTGGCATGTCTCCATACTTGAAGGAAGGGGAATAGAAGGCGATAGATAAGTGGTCAGAGAATTGACCTTTCCTCTCATACAAAGCCTGCTTCCACAAGGAATTCATAGCTACTGAATAGGTTATTTCTCCACTGATGTACCTCTATGGTTCGCCCAAACACCTGATTTGCCAGAGCTAGAGCCATTGCCTTCCCATCCCAATCTTCCTGAACTCACCCATCTTTGTAAAGAAAACACACCACTCCAGTTCCCTTCCCTTTTGCAATTCCTTTGTTATCTTCCTCTTGTTTCCATCCAAAACTTCCGGCTCCAGTTTCAACCCTATCGTCTTCTTCTTCCTCCTCTTCATCATCTCCTTTGGTATCCACATTCTCTTTACTAGCTTCAGTAACTTCCTTAGTATAATCTGGTCTTCCAATTGGATAAACTCTACCGAATCGATTCCTTTTCTCTTCCTTTCTCATTGAGTTTAATCTCTGTTGTTTGATTTTGAGTAGAAGTTGCTCTTCTTCTTCTCCAAGAGAACCTAGACCATCGGATTCTAAGGCTCGATTGAGTTGAGATAAAGTTGCATTTTGGAGCTGATGGGAACGTTGTTCTGATTCTGTCGGAAGTTCTGGTGATGGTGATCTTGAAGGTGGCTTTTGTGGAATGATACCTCGAGCTCTTAAGGCGTCGTGACTGAGAGGGAGTAGAGGTGGAGTGGGGAGGCTGGTTAGAAGGAAGCAACGCTCTATCGCCTTCTTCTCATGTTGAAGCTTACAATTCTGTATCCTCGTTTGGGTTGATGTTCATTTGTGCCATCTTCTTGATCTGATTCGGAGTGTCGTTGTGTGGGAGAAATCCTCAGAATCTCTTTGACCTTCTCGAATCTCATGCCACGCGACAGACAACGCTTCGGCCGTGAAATCTTTAATCGTTCTGAAAGACCTCTCTTTGGCAAGATGACCTCAAAATTTCCTTCTTGTATCAAATTCGAAGGTTCAGAGAGAGACCAGAGCGAAGCCTCAATCTGCGAGGTTGTCCGCGGAGCCTTCGGGCTGCAGGAGATCCACCTATCTCCAACAGCCTTGTCCCTCTTGATCTTTAAGACAAAATTTTGGAATGTCGGTAGGGACCTTGGAAAAAATAGGTCGTTCGATTGAGATGTCTTGGTTCAGTCGGCTGATGAAATCCCACTTCTCTTCAATTCTGCTCTCCATTGGCTTGAGTCTCTTTACAAAATCATTCTTTTCAAAAGAAAGAAAGATATGTAGATTCAAATTGGCGAAGGCAACGATGAATAACGGGACAGCACAGCAAAGTAAAAAAAGACGTCAACACTAGTAGAAAGAAGAGTTTGGAGGGGGTCTGGCGAGGACAAAGTGAAGAGGAGAAGTGATACAAAAGGAAGAAGTAAAGCAAAGGCTACGAATGAAGATCCCGAGAGGAAGGATCAGGACTCTATGGAAAGGAAGGGGAGGGGGACCTGGAAAGTGAAATTGGGGGATTTGGCAGGGAGAGTGATTCATCGACTCTTCAAGGCGACTCCGTACGTCTCATCCAAAGAACAACACTCAAGATCTCGAATTGGAAAGCCAAAGAGATGAGTTCAGATCCTCTCCCATCCCAATGATCCATCATGTCTTTTGCCCTCAACTTCGGAAGGGAGATCGGAGTCAGCAGGTGAGACAATGAAATGCAAAAGATTGTTGAGATCGAAAGGAGAAAGAGTTAAATTGCTCGAAAAGGCTGACACAGATCTGGTCTACAGAATCTGCTCTTTCAAACCTGCAGAGAAAAGGAAGAACAACAGGATGGGGAACTCTTCAACTCGATTCCTTCAGCCAAACCAATCTTAATCTTGTTGCTTTCTATCTCTGCCCATATTTCACGTCTTGACCTCCAAATTTCGGTCTAGTACGCTCTCATTCCTAGTCGTCTAAATAGCTGAGGATACTGGAAATGAAGTTATAAGAGTTTTGGTAAATTTTCGAGGAACTCAGATCTGATAGCAGTATCAACAGTTGTGAGTTCAATGAGATTCGGATACTCGAACTTTGAGAATTGTCTAGCTAGATTCTCATCTTTGTTGTTGAGCTCTAAACCAATCAAATTAGGAAATGAATCCTGTAGTTCTGAAGGTAAAGAAAAATGTGGTAGGAGACAAATTGAGACAATTGAAGGTTAAACGAGTTAGTTAGGCTAGCTTGACGTGCAGGTAGCAGAGTCGAAAGGTATTGAAAACTTGCATGAGGATCATTATGTTGAAACTGAGACTCGGTAATCAAAGCTAGTGTCTTGAGACTTGGAATGATAGTAGGAGGGAACAATCGATGAACTGAAGGGCTCACAGAGTTGAAGTGAATGAGCTCAAATCTCTTCAGCTTTGGAAAATAGCTGTTTGAGATTCCTCCTTCCTCCAATGACACATTGCAAAGGCTCACCTATTCCAGAGTGTTGCTGTTTATCCTGAAGATTGAAAGAAGAGCAGCGGAAGGAATGAATAAGGTAGGCTTGGTTTCGGCCCCTTCGTCACGATAACCACCAGATAAGGTTAAAGTTTCTAGCTTGCTTCAAATCCAAATTGAGATTGAACTCCATGGCAACTCGTACCAGATCGACCATAAACTAGCCTCTTCAAGCCTCCTGTTAGAGTAGCGCCTTCAGAGAGGGAAAGAGGCTCTGCCACAACACCATTTCTTTCGCGTCGAAGATAGAGTTGGAGAGTCTCAAGATTAGGGCAACTTATCGAGAAACCACATACTCTTCGACCACTAGACTCTCTAAGAGACCTTAAATCCAAATGTTTGAGGGCAAATCTAGAGTTTGAAAGCTCATCTAAAACTTCAGGATCTCTACCCATTTCAATCTGCCCCCATTCTTTGGGTTCTGAAAGATTGAAGCCGAATAAACCACCCTCAAGGAACATACTGACCAGCTTCATGAAAGATGGAAGCTCTTGCCTGCGTGATGCACGCGCAAGAGCTGAGTGGTTGTCATTGAGGAGGAAACTCTTTGACCTTCCAGCTTCTCTCCTTGTAGCACCGCCAACCAAACTAAACATAGTTGGAGCTTCCATCACGATTAATTTGAGGTTAGGAAGTGAAAAAAGTTCTCTCCATAGGACCGGAAGTGGAGGTAAGGAATCGTTTGTTGACACCTCGTCCATCCAAAGGCATAGAGCTGTCAGACCGTCTTGAGAATTGAAGAGAGGTTGAAGGAACTTACAGAGCTTAGATTCCTTCCAGTCCTTTCTTTCCCCTTGACTGGCTTGAAAGTCTTCCCAAAAGCAAGATAAATTCAGCATCACCTCTTCCAATCGATTCTGAGAGAGAGAAGAAAGACGTGAAAAGAGCTGAATCATCTCCTCCACCTTACTTCCCAATCCCAGATGACGTAAATCTACAATTCTATGCAGCGTTAGATTAGAGTTGATTGAGATTTTCCAGTCGATAGAGATAAAGCTTGATCTTGCGATTTCGTGAGGGAGAAGGTGAGAGATTACTTGCGTGAACGTCTCTAGAGGAAGGTCGATTGGATCGATTCGATTGACAGCTTCTTGAGTGTTGCTCTGTTCCTCTTCTGGAGTTTGGTTGATACTTATGATACTGATTTTGCTTAAAGCTGTATTGAGACCGTCATCAGCATTGACAGCTTCTTCAGCATCGAAAGCATCATTCCCACTTCCCACCCCACCATCAGTTCCATCAGTTCCATCAGTTCCAGTAACTCCGCTTCCACTTGTATCGTGTCTTCTAGCCATAGGATTGTCACGCTTCGCAGAAGTGAAACAGACGAGAGGGAAGGCACCTTCTTCACCTCTTGTTTGTTCGGTTCCCAAAGCCCCACCATCATCGTAAATTTGGGAAATAGTAATCCTGTCTTCTGATCGTAAAGTATGTTCATCACACTTTGCAGCGTCATAAGGATAGATGACAATGACTGACTCTCCTTGGAGAATGTCATACTCTGAGTATTGATCTTGAACTACCTTAGAAGTGGGTAAAATCGCACCTCTTCCACCGGTACCAGCCTCTCTGGAAGGAGACTGAGGAGTATTTGATGATGCCACCTCTATGACTAAAGGAAGGATCAAAAAAGAAGGAATGAGGAAGAAGAAGGAGGACGAAAGTGATGGTTTGAAGGTTCGAGCTCGCAATCCCAAGCAAGATCATCCTCGAGGCAAAAGGGAGAGAAAAAACGCGACACACACTCGCATCAACATCGTTTCCGCTCTATGAATTCTGTTTGGAAGTCTATCCAAAATTACAATGCAGTTGATGAAAGTATGTCAAACTTAGACGAAACCTATTCTTCGTCCTCACTCTCCTCCTCCCCTGTCGTTCCATCTTTCAACCTCCTCTCCCATTTCCTCGCAGCTTCAGCAAGGCCCATCCCTTCCGTAGCTTCCAAGAAATCGGAAGGTACCATGTTGTTTGAATAAGTCATTGTAGATTGAGTAGGAAAGACTGTTTGATTGCTGTTCTCATTCCCATTCCCATTCTCTTGTGATTCGTCTTCCCGAGTACCATTAGAACTTGCGCTTACATTTGGATTAGGAACCAGCCTTAGGGTCGGTAGTGGTAAATTCCAATCTTCTTGATCTTCATCTTCGTCTTCGCTCTCATCTTCTTCAAGATCTAAACTTCCATCAAAGGAATTGAGATTCTGAAACTCTCTCCAACTTCTCCTCCATCCCCTCTCAGCCTTCTCTTCCAATTCTTCCCAATCCCATAAGAGTGAATCGGTCCTTTGCAACCAAGGATTGATATCCATTAAGAACGTCTTTCCGAAATCTCTCGTCAAATAGACATCAAAGACGTAAGATGATAATCCGATTTTGCTTGAGTCTTCGTCTTCAACCTCGTTCTGTTTCTCTTCCTCTCTTGCGTCTCGGAGTTCCTCCCTCGTTTCCTTATACTCAGTTTGAGTCAACTTGCTTTCTTCCCGCCTCTTTCTGTTCCTCTCTTCCCCTTCCCTCCCACCCATTTCATCCCACCAAAACCTTCCTATCATTCTCCTGATCTTAGTTCTCAGACTTCTCGCTTCCTTCCCTTCATTCAAATGACTAAAATAAATTGAATCTCGTTGACAGAATCCAATCAATTGATTGGATCGAACGAAACATCTGAATTCTTGGGAAGTTGGAATTGGGAGATGAGGTTTGAGGATCAGGTGAAGACTTAGGGTTGAGGATGAAGTTGATGAAGTGAGGTCCGAGGTAGAATTTGAGCGTGAGGGTGGATTTGAGGACGCACAGGATTTAGAGTAATAAGATTCAAGTTCTTTAATCTGTTCGATGTCTTTAGAAACAAAGTCTGATCCTTTTAACAAGAGGTAAATATCTGAAGGCAATACGCATCGGAGATTGTTTCCTGGTAGGAGAAATGCTGCGTCCTTTTTGAAAGAAGAAGAAGAAGAGAGAGGGAAGAAGGTTCAACATGAAAGAACGGGGGAAAGATGAATCGAGAATTCTCTTGTCCAAGAGCCTCATGATTTAAAGGAAAGTTCCATCAGAGTAAGAGATATCTTGTTGAGCATCAAAATTCAAGAAAGCAGACCATCTCCGGATGCCAAGGGCAGACTTGATGACTTCTCTCTCTTTGCAGTGATTCTCCGCGATTCTCCTCAGCTCGCTCATGAGACTCACCCTAGGAGCACTCCAATCTAGTTTAGGAAATACGGCTCCATCGTACTTGTTGATGGTATTTCGGATCTTTGCGTCCAATTCATCGAATTTCCAACGTTCCTCTTCTTCTTCATGATCTTCCTCCTCTTCCTCCTCTTCGGATGCAGCAGCAGCTGTGTTTTCATCACTTCCATGAGGCAGAACTATTCCATCTGACTCATACCATTGTAGGAAGCCTCTCTCCCTCTCTTTCTCTTTTCCTTTGGCACTCAGATTTTGAAAGAGTGAATCACCGTCTGGATCTTGATTGACTAATGTGGATGAAGGTTGCGTCGTGAGTTGAATTAAATTCAAGATGGTGGCTTTTTGAGATACTCTTTTAAAATTTGGGTACCATGTTGAGAATCGAGTCCTTGATAAAGAAAGTGGAATTGAAGGTAAAGGTAAAATCGTTGATGAATTGCAAGTTGAAGTTGAGGCTGCGCTTGTACTTGCACTTGTAGGTGAATTGACTGTTGAGGTTGAAATTGGCATCGAATGATTGTGAAATGAATCAAATATGAACCAAAATTGGAGATTGGGTAAGCAGAGTAAAAGTAGTTGTGGTTAGAGAGTAAAGAAGAAACCAACTTTCCTGTAGCACCAACTTGATCCATCAAACTTCCTCCAAATGTCATCTAGGCCTTCAATTCCAACCAGACCTTCAGAATCAACAGAAGAAAGAGCTCCTCTTCCCAATCGACCTGCTGCAGGAGGAGCAGCTCCATCTGGACCTTCAGGAAGAAGAGATGATCGAGGAGGAGGATACTCAAATGGCTCTTATAGAGGTGGAAGGGGAGGTGGTGATACTGGATATGGTGATAGAGTATACGATGATAGGTATAGATCTGGTGGAATGAGCTCAAGAGGTGGTTTTACTCCTAGAGGAGGCGGAAGGGATAATGGCTTTGATAGTAGAGGTGAGTACATTCAGACATCTCAGCTGGGAGAGGTGTTCATGATGATCGGGGTAGCTTCTGATGAGAATTTTCAGTGAGATTCATCAGATTTGTCAGAAGGATCTCAAGGGGAATCTCTTTGATTGAGAAGGTTGAATGTTTCCTTCAATGGTCAGATCGATCCACCTCTGGGAGCTTAAAGCTCTTCAACCAAGAGTGATGTAGCGTAGGTCAAGATAGAAATCAATTTCAGACAATTAGCAACAGCTTCGAATTTCAGTAGGAGCTCGTCTACTAGAGTCTCGTCTCTCCAATTTAAGCTCAGCCTCACTCACCCTCCTATTTCCTGTCCCTCATTTCCATTTCATTTCTCCCAGGTCCACCTCGTCAGTCCAGAGATTCACCTCCTCGAAAATCTTCCTCAAGATCAATTCCTCCTCCTCCTCGAGACTCCACTTCCGCCTCTTCTTCAAGAGAAGTTCCCCCTCCAAGGTCTGATCGAAATCGTTCCAGATCTCCAGTCAGATCCCATGGGAATAGAAGAGATGATGATAGGGATAACAGGCGGAGAGATGAAGGTGGAAGAAGAGAAAGAGAAGACGATCGACGAAGAGATGATAGAGATAGAGGAAGAGATGACGATAGACGAAGAGATGGAAAATCTAAAAGAGATAGAGAAGAAGGATCAAGTAAAGGAAAAGAAAGAGATGATTTAGAAGAAGGTGAAGAATTAGATGGAGAAATCGAACAAAGTCAAGAAGATATGATGGCTAGTATGGGTTTTGGTGGATTTGGGACTACGAAGGTGAGATTTCTTTCCTTTCCCTTTTTACGCTTTCTAGGTCCATCATTTTTTTGGTATTTATTTTTTGTGACTGACGCTTTGCGCTTTGCTTTTCAATTCTTCTGCCTTTTTAGAACGACAAACATCAAGATGCAGGTTATGCGGAAGTGAAGAAGGAAAGAAGTTGGAGACAATACATGAATCGGTGAGTCAGGTACAGGATTGATTGAGGGTATCGTCTTCTGGAAGATAGAGTTGACTGACTTCTTCAATCTCTTACTCTTTTCTCAATTGACAGTCGCGGAGGTTTCAATCGTCCTTTGGACAAGATCTGAGGGCCTACATGCAATTTGCTTTTGTCTTCCAACAAAAAACAATGTTGTTCGAGTTGTTTCTATTCTGAAATAGCTTTTTCTTTGAGCTCTTTCCACTCTTTCCTGATTCTCGTGAGAGTGTACTCGAAGGCGACATTCTTTTTCAAGTTGAATTTGCGAGGTTGAATGATGGAAGTGAATTGCTTCTGATTAAATCGTGACTAAAGTTACATAGAAGGGAAGACAAATGAAATCACACTTGAGAATGAAAATGAAAGGGAAGAGAATTGAAAACTAAAAGAACAGCAATCCATCTCAGACAATAGTCACGCCTACAATCCAGCCGTTCTGATCCTCTTCTACGACCAAGCCATCTAAACCATGCAAGGTAGTTCTGACATCCAATCCCTTCCTACTTGAATTCTCAAGTCCGACTGTGGTCTTGGCATTCGAGGTAATAGGAGTAGAAGGGAAGAGTAAACCTCTTAGAGAACCAGTTGGCGAAGAAGCTCTATCAAGATGAAGAATCGAAGTAGCATTGCTTGGTTGTGATTTTCGACCTCTGCTGCTAGATCCAGAGTCCTGAGTTCTTGGAGAGGTTTTATCAAAGAAGTCTTGCAGAGACTCAAACTGTGAGATCAGAACGGAAGAGGAGATTGACACAAAATTGAGTGCGAAGAAACTGAACTCCTGAGCAGTTTTGATAACCCACCTTCTTATGGAAACCAGCTTTCTCTTCTCCACCATTCCCAATCACCCAGCAACATCTACCATATCTGCCAAACAAAGCACTTCCAGGGACATTGTTATGAAGAATTACTTTCAAAAGAACAGGATTCTCTTTTTCTTCATCACTGTCTGTGTCTCCATCTTCTCCATCTTCGTTAGTTTCAGAATTAGAAGGATCAGAAGGACCAGAAAACATCAAATCGAATCCAAGAGCAAAGTAACTGTAGAAAAGAGCTCCTTTGGAAGAGACATTTGAAGGTGATTGAGAATGAATACTGAGTCGATCATCTTCTTTCCAATGCATCGATTGAGGAGCTCCTAGCTCGCAGATAACATCTTGCGGAGTAGTTTTGCGGAGAACCAATTCGATTGGAGAGACCGCCTGCGAGTTCGGAGATGGATTTCTGCTAGATCCATTGTTCTTTGCAGTTGAATGCTGCGAAGATGGAGGGTGCATGAAAAGCTTGACGCTCTTCCCAGGCTGAAAGCAGAAGACACATAAATTCGAATCTGGTCAGCAAGATTTCTGGATTTCAATAAAAGCATTTGTTGATGTTAAACTCACCTCAATGACAGCCCTGTCGATCGCTCCCATTCCCACCGCTCCCCTCTCCAACTCATTGATATGAGCCATCAAAGCCTCATTTCCTCCATTCGCTTCATAGTTACCCCTAATTCTATTTGATGATTTTCCTACTCCACTAGGAGAGTAAGAGCATCCAAAACTTCGGCTTCCGTTCTGCGCAGCACTTGAAAATCCTAGATTAGAATCTCTAGAACCCCAGGAGGCTGAACTTGTTGATTCTTTCGTGATGCTAGATCCTGGAATCGATAGACTTGGGTAAAGAACTGGTACTGGAGATAGTGGAGTTGAGCCATGGAAAAGATAAATTGATGAAACTGGGTGAGAGTTGTCTGAGAAGAAGGAGAGACAAAGAAAGGAAAAGACCGAACACAAGGTTAGCATAAGACCTTTGATAGCCACAAAGTTCTAATAGAGCTTTGATGAGGCGACAGACAAGGCTTGCGAGAGCTGTAAAGACAGTTGCACAGGCATCGAATTTACACAGGCTCTCCGCTTTCTTGATCTCCACTGGAACGTTGTCAGCCAAACTCGAGATTTCAACCAGTCTGAGTAGAAAGATCAAAGCAAGGCTGCGAAGCATCGAAGACCCCTCTTTGACATGCCTTTGTGCAATCACTCCCTCCACACTCAGAACTGTTTCGTACCTCCTGACTTCCCTCCGGAGGTATGACCTTTCTTTTCTAAGCTCTTTCTGATACCAAGAGCACTCACCGACGTCAGTCCTTTCCTTTTCGCCCTCCCTCTTCCGTGATCGAACGTCAAAGCCGAAAGCAACACCTGGATAAGATGTGATGACCTCCTCTCCCTTCCTTCCTTCACCTGGGAGCATTGAAGTAGAGGCAGACCTTGATCCAAAAGTCTTAGCTCTGGCTACTCCAGGATAGGTTGGTCCCAAGAATTGATGAAGACCAGCTCTTGTCAGGCCACCACTATCAGTTCCTTGAGTCTGACTCCCTTTCCCACCTTTATGAATCAGGTTCCCTCGTGGTGAATACATGATTTCGACATTAGATTGTTGTAATCCAGTAAGGACTATCATTTGAACTCTCTGAGATTTGCCATCAAAGATTAAATGCAATCCGGATTCATCTTGTTCTTGATCATTCCCTTTGAGTCTTGCACCACTGACGTTGTTCTCTTGAATGTTAAGAGGTAAACTTAAAACTATTGGACTTGAAATTGGATCGCTTTCATCGAATTTGATGTCTGCATTTGCGTACTTTGGGAATAAAGCTCTGACGGTTGGAAGTGCTAGAATGGAGAGGACGTGAGACAGAGAGAGTCCTAAAGTGAAAGGTGAAGTTGGTGGAATGGAAAGAGTAGAAGAAGTAGAATCAATTGAGAATGAATGAGATGGGTTCAATGATAGTGTTAGCATGGAGGATGAAAAGCTGGATTGAGTGTGCTGACTAGCAGATGGGAGAGGCTTATCACTGATTAGGATTAGGCTCACTGGATTAGCCCCTCGAGAGAAAGAACTCTTCAAATCGAACTCCAAAGGGTGGTGAATAAGTAAGAATTTACTGTGAAATTAAATGGCAGCCACTTGTATAGGATACTTGCTAGCTCAAAGAGAAGACGAGCTTGGTGGAGGGTAAAGAAACAAAAGAGACTTGGAGAACAGATTGTTGAAAATTACAAGTAAAATGAAGTGAAAGTAAGAGTGCCGTGTTGAATAGAAGAGATACAGAATGGAGTTAGAAAAAGAGCCTGAAGAAGAGAAACGAGGGAATCGATAACGAGAAACTAGAAGGACAAAAATACGTGGAGCGTGGAGAGCCCGTCGAAGACTAGGAAAAGCTTCAGAGACAAGAAACCAGCGAATCTTACAGTGAAAATTTCAAGCTGCCTCGACCGTCTTAGTCCATTGACCCGTCTTGTCGTTGTTATTGGAAGGTTGATCCATGACAGTTCCCTCTTGGCTCGAACTTGCAGTGGCAGCGAGCCTCGAGTCGTAAACGTTATTTTGATATAGCATAAAGAAAGGAAGGGCGATGATCCAGCCTGCAGAAGGGATTGAAAGAAGGTAGAAGGGGCAGAAGCCGGAAGTCAGCCTCCAAAAGAATCGAGGCAGCGAGGCAAGAGATCAAACTTGACTGTGTAGCTTGATCTTCCAAATCCTTCCTCCTGAAGCTGCTAGAGCACGAACCTCCGATTACATTTCCAATGAATGAAGCAATGAGACTCTTCCAGATGTAGAGTCCAGTATCGTAGTTGAGAGTCATGCCTCCAACCATTAGGGCGGAAGGAATCAAGTAGAAGTTAGCTACAACGTGATCGAATCTGTTGGAGGGATTTGCGAAATTGAATTGAACTTCAGCGTCAGTCGCTCGAAAGAGCCAAAGGATTTTCTGTGAAGGAATGGGGAGTCGCTAGCCTTCTCGAGTCGCTAGTCTCCAAGAAAGAGGCTCTCGACACTCACCCAGAAGCGACGAAGGCAAAGATTGGGAACCAAACAGCAACGATTGTGGAGACTACGAGGGACGAGAGAAGGGTGGAGCTGATCAGTAACAGAAGTGAAAGGAAGAGGGAGGGAGAATCGAGGATCTCAAAATCCAGCATTTCTCTTCTTGAACTCACTTCCATCTCTCATCAAAGCGGCTTGATAAATCGCAACTGTGACGAGCATATTGCATCCGATGGCTGCGGAGAAGGTCAAGCACGCAAGTGGAGGTAGAAAGCGTCAGTTCTTCCGTTCTGTCCCTCTTCGAAGCAAGTCACTCAAACAGAAAGATGCAGATTTGGTTCCAAACCGATATCTGAGATCTTTGATGCAGATATTGGTTTGGAACCAAATCTGAGATCTTTGAAGCCGAATCAAAGAAGTACTGACCTCGAATTAGAATCTGACCAAAGGAAGCTGACATCTTGGTGTCTCCAAACTTAACGACACTCTCCCCGAAAGCTGTAACACTGTCGTTGGTCAAGATTCCACTTCCTAGCACGAATCCAGCGTACAACAAGCTCCCAGCCAAATTACCAATAAAGACGATGGTCCAATCTAGAATCCAAGCCCATACAGGAACTTTGCGCTTGAGGACCGCCACAGTGAAAACTGGGAACGAAGCTGTCAAAAGATCGACCTATGGTTTTCCGATCAGAAAGAAGATCAGAGGATAAGTCAAGAAACGAGGCAGGAGAAGTGGGAAGAGTCAGCAAAGAACCACGTTCGAGAAGCGAATGCAACCAGGTGGCATCGACCTTCGAGACTAACATCAGTAAGAACGATCATGATTAAACCGATTGGAAAGACAGCACCCTGCAGGCAGAAAAAAAACAAGAACTTGTCAGCAAGTCAGATCGGAGATGCATTTAGCATGAGCACTCTTCTCTGAGGAGGTCTTTTTCTCTTTCCTCGTTCTCTCACTCGCCTCTAGTATCTTCAACAGCCCAGGTGCGTTAGTCGAGAACCAAGGATCGTTGCTCAACAACTGAGAGAGTAAACCTCCAAAAGAGATGAAGAGACCACCAAGGAAAGCTCTAGCCAATCGATTCTGTATAGACTGTTGGAGCAAATCGGAGGCGATGTCAGCATCCACGACGCAGAAGAAGGTTTCTTCTCCTGTCAGTCTCACCATGTTGTGAACTCTTTCGGCTTTGTTGAACCAATTCCACAGACCAAAGCTGGGATGGTTCATCACGTTAATCTCTTGGGTTGCCATGTTGCTTGATGTGGTTCGTGAAGAAGAAAGATTTGATGGATTTTTCCTGCAACGCGGTCCTGGTTCGCTTGATGAAAGAAGTTTGAAGAGAGAGAGAAAGATGAGAAGGTGGAAGAGAACCTTTTTATATACTTGTTGTCGGTTGCGCAATCTAACTTAAAATCCGGAGAGAGATCTTGTTGGGAGGGAAGAGGAAATTGATGGAAATGTGGGGGAAGGGAAGAAAAGCGAGAACCACGCTAAATGCCGCGGGTTAGGCGGTAACTGTCAAGATGGAATTCAAGTGACGTCACCATCTTGATGAACTCCACTTTTCAGAGTTCTTCTGAAGTTTGACATCGTCCACTTAGGTACTTGCTAGAAGAGAATTTGTCACTTGACCTTGAAGTTCAGAGAAAGGAGAGTTGTTGGATGTGGTGGCGAATCGCGAGATTCACATCTCCGTCCTCCAATTCCCGTTCCACTTTTTCCAAGATCGTTAAATCGCTATGATCATTTTGTCTCAGGTCCCACAGCAGGGATAGATATCCGAGTTTTCCTTACTTCTTCAACTTGCTCTACGAAGTCTCACGATCTCCCAGAAAAGGACCTGTACTGGCGATTCAAATCGCTGTAGACAGTCGTTGCTTTGAACTTCACTCACTAGTCACTTCATAAGAACCAAAGAAAGTAGAAGCATTCTATTAAGGAAAAAGAACCGGTAACTTAAAGGTGAAGAAAGAAGAGAAACCAAAGGATCGAAGAGGGGCATATCTATGGAGAAGGGGGAGAGAACCTGGACGTTGGAACGAACTGAGCTCGAAGGCAGCTCTGGAGTATGAGATCATGAGAATGAGAAAAAAGAAAAAGAGAACTTATGGAACTGCGGCACCTGCCTCGACGTCCTTGCTCCACTGATTGACGACGGTTCCTTCTGGACTTGAAGAGGCAGTCTTGGAGGGATTGCACTCATCTCCTCCATAAAGCAATAGTAGAGGGAAAACAATAATCATCGCTCCTACCAGGTTTCCAATGAAACTAGAGATGACTGACTTCCAGATGTAGAGTCCTGTTGACAGTCCAACCTTTCCTGTCATGAGAGCGTTCGGGATGATGAAGAAGTTGGCAACCACGTCTGAGTAGAGGACAATAGTTGAGTCAGTTCCAAGGAAGATCAAAGGGGGAGGAGGTAGAGATTGGGATAGTAAGCTTGATCCCAGCTGGAACTCACGATCGAAACCAGCGGCGACGAAGACGAAGATAGGGAACCAACTAGCCACGATTTTGGAGACTGAAATTACGAGAAAAAGAAAACAGGAACTCGTAAGTAAGGGATCGTCGCAACTCTTACCTCTAGTCATACTCACCTCCGTCCTTCATCAAACTGGCTTGGAAGACAGCAATGACGACTAGCATGTTGCATCCGATTCCTAAAAAGAATGAATGAATTCAAAAAGATGAGGAAGAAACTAGAATGAGGATCTTAAAGTGACGAGTGTCACTTTTCTCTCGGTCACTCACCTCTCAAGAGAATCTCTCCGAAGTTAGGCCCCAGCTTGGCTCTACCAACAGAGGCTGCTGAGATGGCGATTGCGTCAGTTGGAAGTTCGAAGATCTTGCTACCAGTTACGATTCCACAGAATAGAAGGGCTCCGCAAAGATTAGCTACAAAGACGATAGTCCAGTCTATGACGAACGCCCAAATTGGAACCTTTCTCTTGAGCGTTGATAGAATAAACACAGCTTGCGAGGCTGTGACGAGGTCTACGTTAAATAATACGATCATTACGAGACCGACTGGAAACACTGCTCCTTGAAGGATCTTGAGCAATCCCGGTGCGTTAGTTAAAAACCAGGGATCAGCTGTGCTAGAGAGAGCAGGTCAGTTTCGGGTTAAATTTCCCACTTCTGGACTACACTGCGAGCTACTGACCTTGAAGAATCTGAACCAGCATTCCTCCGAAAGACAAGAAGAGACCTGGGTGAAAAGTGTGTTCAATTCAGCACGAGAGCAAGAGGTGTGTGGCGAGCGGAACGCAATCTCCAAATACTGACCTGCCATGAATCCTCGAGCAAAACGATGGGATAGAGGCTGTTGAGAGAACTCAAAGGAAGAAAGGTGGTGAGCACGTATTGTAGATTGAGGCGTTACTCGAGGATGAGGGTGAAACGAAAAGAGATAAGGCGATAAGGGCTTGACGACTCACCATTGAATGTTTCTTCTTACCAGCTTCGATCCAAGCCCATACTCCTTGTTCGAGAGTCAACATAGGTTGATAGTCTGCCATGTTCGAGATGAGATGAGATGTAGTTGTGTGGAGATGAGGTGGACTGAAGGGAGGGGGCAGATTGGGGAAAGTCACTTCAAAAGACTTCCTATAAAGACCCCAAATCGCATTCCCCGCACCTTATCATCCACAGATTAAATCTTTTGTTTGATTTGAAATGACGTCGATGCTGGGAGAAGATGGAAGAGGAAAGTCGAAAGGTTCTGTGCTCCTTATCGTCGTGAAGCTAAGAAGTAGACCGCTCCGCACTGATAAGGCTTCTCATCGGCGATTGGTGAAATGACCCCATCAAAGAACCATTGTAACTATGTAGGAAAGTGAAGGATCAGACTTTTGCTTATCTAGAAGTTCGTGGGATCGTCTGTACATGTGTAGAGATCCGAAAAATTGTGGCGCTTATTTACATGTCGATGACGACAACCTTCTCAATTTCGGGATGGGGGTTGAATTCTCAGCCATTACCTTGACATAAGATACTTCAAATCAAGTCAATAATTTCATGAAATTATGAAAACCGGAGCTCGAAAAACGCTTGAGTTCTCCGTCCCTCTTCGATCCTTCACAGCCACTTGGACTCTCTCTTTGAATGCAAAGTCTACAAACTCTGTGTTGTGAAATGTTTCTCGAGAATGATGATCACAAAAGAATTCAACCGTCAAAAGGAAAGAAAGAACAGACTTGGAAGATTATGAAAAGAAACAGACCAGAGAGAACACAAGAAAAAACAAGAATGGGCTTTATCGAAAAGGAAGATTTTTCAGAACTAAAGGATGGTTAGTAAGGAGGGAAAAAGAAACGATAGCATGTTGTAAGAGATTTAAAGAGCGTGTTTTGTGTAAGGAAAGGAAAATGGTCCATGGAGAAGAGAAGATCGACGAGCATATGTAGAGATAAGATGGAAGGTCCGAGCCAAGGGTTTTAAAAAAGTAGATAGAATGAAAACGATCTTGGATCCAAAGATGAGTTATCTATGACTGGCATAGATTTGAAAGTCATCCTTCAAGAAAGACATTTAGTTTTCTAGACCATGGGAGTGAGCACGACGACGAGCCATCGAGGCGTGAGAGTGTGCGTCTCCGTGAAGGTCTGTGAAAGAATGAAGAAGTGGTGAAAGAATTGAGGAGAGGTGGTGCAAGGATTGAGAGGGAGTGTTGGAAGGAATGATCAAAGTCAGTATCGATTCACCACTCTACCATCACTTTCATGACCAAAACCAAACAAATGTACTCACTTCTACCGCTCAAGATTGGAATACTGTGATCTCTAACATCAGTCTGCTTATCACCAGCCTGGTTGAACATTTCAGCCAAAGCTTCAGCTTGTTCACCAGTTCCAACCAAACTCTTGACATCTTTACCATCCTTCTTCATCTTCAATCCAACCTTCTTCAAGTTCTCTAGAGTCTTCTGATAATGAGGAGATGAGACAGCTTCAGGGTTAGTTAGAGCATTAGAAAGTTTCTTGAGGTTTTCTTCGGTTGGAATTATATCTCCGATAAGATCAGCTAAACCGTCTCTCTTAACAACATCTCCAAGAGCTTCAGTTAACATAGATCCAACTTCTTTAACATCATCAGAGACATCTTTGATCATCTTCTTGGCAGCAACAGCGAAGGCAGAAGATCCTAAAGCCTTGTCAGTTGATAAACCTTCTTTCTTTAATTGTTTTCCTAGAGATTGGAATTGCTTAACATCCGCTCCATAAGTTGAGGATTTGGAAGCATCGGGTTGAGTTAGCTTTTGATTAAGAGCAATGAATTGTTCAACTTTTCCTGGAGCAGCGATTTCAGAAGTATCTCTTTTCAAGATATCTCCAACTAGTTCCTTCAACATGTCTCCGAGAGTTGCTACGTCGTCAGAAAGATCTTCCATCAACTTGACGGCGGCTTGAGCGAATTCAGAAGATCCTAGAACCTTCTTGTATTGTAAACCTTCAGCTTTGAGTTGCTTTCCTAGAGTTTGGAACTTCTTGACGTCGGCGTTGTAGGTGGATGACTTGGAAGCGTCAGACTCGCGTAGCTTTTGGTTCAAAGCGATGAATTGTTCAACCTTTCCTGGGGCGGCGAGAGTAGAGTCACCTGTAGTGGGCGAAGCAGAGGAGAGACGAGGGTGGGATGGTGAGTGGCAGCAAAGGAGAAGGGGGAGAGAGGGTCCGGCCTGAACCGGCGGCTTGCCCAAAAGACTTTGTATCCCCACTTTCACTATCAAAGATGAATTGAACCAACATTCCAAGGACAACTCCAACTTGTCCCGAGGGAAGACCAATGATCCCCGCCATCTTTCAAACCCAGCCAGACCACCGTGCCCTCCTTCCTCCCGATTTCCAAACAAGTCACTTACGTTTCTCATTCTCGTCATCGCACTCGCGCTCCTTGTTGGTAGAAGCTTCATCAGATACGGAATCCTTGACGATCTTTAGAAGACCTTCAATAGAGACATCCTCCTTAGTATCTTCAACCATCTTAGCAGCAGCTTTACCGAACTTTCCAGTTCCAACAACATGTTTGATTTGAGTTCCGTCAGCCTTCAATTGTTTACCCAACTTGTTGAATTTCTTCAAGTCAGACTTGTAATCTGAAGCCTTATCAGCATCTTTAGTAGAAAGTTTCTTGTTTAAAGCGATGAATTGTTCAACTTTTCCAGGAGCAGCCATTTCTTCATCTTCACAATCTTCTTCATCATCTTCCTTTGAAGCTCTAGATTTGATGATTGAATCTTGATCTTCTTCTGACATACCAGCTGACTTTAAAGAGATGAAAGAATCAATCATATCAATCAAATCCATTGAATCAGAAGAGGTTCCGATGACTTTGGTGAGATCAACATCTTGTTCATCTAACTTGGCTCCTAAGGATTTGAGTTGCTTGACAGTTTTGGCTGAATGATCTCCATTGGCGTACATGTTTTGATATTGAATGAAGGCTGGTAAGACACCGACAGAGTCAACATCTGGGGCTGTAGAGGAGGGAGAGTTAGCAGAGGGGTAAGAGAGTGCGGGGGGTGAGTGGGAGAAAAAAGGGGAGGTATACCAGTCTCAATCAAACCTTCTACTTACTATCAGCAGTAGCATTGACTGAAGCTAGAGCTCCAAAGAAAGCGAGAACGAAAGTGGAAGCGACACGCATGATTAGATTTGCGGTGGTGGTGTTGGTAGTTGAGGGTTGGTTTGAGGTTATTAAAAGAGAGTTTGGGTAAAAGAGGGTGAGTTGATATTGAGAGTTGAGGTTTAAAGAGCTGGCTTCACTTCAATTCAAAAGAAATTTGGTTGGGATTGGGGAGTTCGTTAATAAGAGGAGTGATGAGTGAAGGAAGGTAATGAGTTGGAGGTGAGCCAAATGAGCAGTCGATTCGGCATCGTGGTGCTAGCCCCTAAACACAACAAACAATTCCTTTCCTCTCTTTCTTTCCTTTCGATTCAGAAAAACCTAAAATTGTTTCTGAGAGAATGGCTCAAAGTGAGTACAGAATCTGAAAAGAGCATCTTTGAACCTCGATCTGCAATCTCCTCTCTCTTCCCTCCATTAGCCGAAGAGACCCTCGCTCACCTCCAGAAGAGACTGGAAACTTCTTTCGAGGAGACTCAATGCGCTTTGGAAGAGGTTAAGAAGCTTCGATCCAGCCTTTCCATCAAATCCAAGGAGGGTTCTTCGACTTCAAAACCGACTTCAACTCGACCACCAGCAGAGTCGACCTCGTGGATACTGAGATGGATAGCAAGAATTATTTTTCTTTGCATGCTAGCACTGGTCTTTCTTCCAGGTTTACTACCACTATATCTGTTTCTTTCGGATCGACCAATTCACAACGACCCGCTTTCTAGTTGGATGTTCGGAATCAACACTCAAGCTGGGGAACTACTTTGGATCTTGTTGAGTTTCGCCTCGGGAGGAGCCCTAGTAATAGCTTTGATGGTGCTATTTCTGGTCTTGATGGAAACTGGCTTTCCTGGGGCTCTCAATCAATTATCGAAGGAAGAGAGACGGAGTCGCTAGTTTCGTCGAGTTGTTCTGTTTCGAGGTTTTCTTCTGTTCAGCTCTCTCTTCCATTTTCATCCACCGATCTACTTCAATGTTCTGTACATTAGCTATTGATCTAATTTCAAGAATCGTCGAAACAATCTTTGCTTCCCTCTACGGTACACATTAGCTCTTCTGCCTCGAGACTCTCATCTTTCTGCCTCTGAATGGTCCCACCCTTCCTCGAACTTTCTCCTATAACATCAGCTTTCTACAAAATTCCGATGAAGATGTGATCGAGCTGGTTCCGAAGAAAGCAGAACTTTGAGGGGTTCGAGTTTGAAAATGAGTTCATAGCTTCATACGACAGAGCACTGCCACCCAACTCAGGGGGAAATTTCATTTAAAGACCTCCTCCAATTTCTACCTTCCCGAACATCTCAAACCTTTCAGATTTCTATCCGGAAATCTTCCAAAGCTTCTCACAGCAATGCACAGAATGGAACCTATCGTTCTCGAACGTCGTCTAGATTCTCAATCACTTTTTGAGAGAGTTCTCTTACTTCCAAGACAGTAAGTTCTTCTAACCACTCATTCAGATTTTCCCCCTTTCCTTCTAATTAATAAATCTTTCTATCTCGAAGTGATATTTGAAGAGCCATTCATCATCTCATCTTTCATTTTCTGTCAGAACAACTTCCGATTCAGCAACTCCTTCAAGATCTTCATCCGCAGGTTCTTCTGCCTCCACTTCTCCCTCAACTCCCACTTCGTCCTCGGATTCTACCAGCTCAACTCTAGAATCGAGCTCTGCAACTTCTTTATCTGAGACTTCAAGTTCAGCATCCAAAACCAGTTCTTCGACTTCCACCTCTTCAGAGACTCCCATGACCCCAGAAGAGAAAGTAGCTGATGGAAAACAGGTGAGATCACACCTTTAAACCTCATTCATCACAGAGAGAGGGGGATAGAGTAGGCAGCTGTTCACATAAATTCTTTAAAGACTGTCTCTGGAAGAACGGAATCACGAGTCACTGCGCGGTTTCGACAGTTCGTCAAGCCAAGAGTCCTTCATGTGAGCTGACTATATGCTCTCAAACTTTCTCCGACACCTTTCGTCTCTCAGAATGTCCTCATTCGTAAGTCAAACCCACTTCTCACAGCTCGAGAGCAGGTTCGTCAAACTTTTGACTGACTGGAACCCATCCACTTCTTTCTGATCTTTGAACCTTCTCAACTTTCAAAAGTCACAATCACTCTATCAGCTTGTGCCTTCTTCTTTTTCTATTGCTTCGGAGGTTGGTTAATCATGATCTGTAGAGACCATCGTCGTAGTCAGAAAAAGCTAAAAGCTCAAGGTTTGATCTTAAGTTCTCCGATTAGAAAAGGACATACTTATGCTCAAGTCCAAGAAGCAGACTTTAGAGATGAAGACGAGGAAGAAAGAGTTGATATTTTAGGAGGAGGAAATAGAGGTGTTGGTCAACAAAGTTCGAATCGTGAGAGTTTGTTGATTAGTGATGGATCTAGATTCAAGAAGAGAGGGGATGTTCCAACTTCTTTTACTCCTAAAACTGAAGAGGACATCTATGACGAGGAAGTTAACTTCGTTCAGGGAGATAGAGGGGACAGAGAAAGCGAAACTCAAGCCGGAATATCAAGATCAGTCGATGATGACGGCAATGCAGACGAAGAATCAATCACTAGAAGAACTCATTCTGAACTTCAAAGAGATAATCAGAAATATGAAGATGTGTTGGAAATTGTAAAGGGGATTTCTTCAAATCCAAGTTCTCCTTTCCTGGGTCCCACTAGAGATTGAGTTGAAGTGTTGGAAGAGAAGGGGAGGAGAAGAGTTGGTTGGTCTCTAGAACAAGAAAACGTTGGTTTTCTATTACACCGAACCCTCTAGGTCATAGTGAGAGATGTTATGAAGGAGAGAGAGAGAAGTGAGAGAAGTGAGAGGTAAAAGCAAAGAGAGAGAAAGAAAGAGAGAGTGCCCTTTTTAGATCCTGTCTTTCGCGTACTTTTACAAGTTGACTGCAAGCAACCACAGATCCATTTGCTCAATCCAACGCTTTTGAGAAGCCGTGAGTCAGCTCGGCGAGGCTGTTTATTCAGTTTCAAGGCGCTGAAAACGCTTCATCGATCAGAAAGTCGACACCCAGTGAGATGCTGCTTCTCATTTTTTTTGTGCTCCCGACTTTTTTTTTTTTTTGGCTTTTCTCCAATTAAAGTTCTTCAGAGATCCGAATGGCCAATCAGTAGTGAAAAAGAAAAGCACTTCGATCATGTGATTCGATGGAGAATCATTCGAACTTCTCGATTCAGACAAATTTCAAACAGTCAAAGCGAGGGAGGTCGAATCTGGGATGAGCTCGAAGTTTGGTTTCGTTTTTCTTTTGGTTGAAGGACATGAGTGGATTTGTATGAATAATGCTATTCAAAACAAGTTAATTGGGCGAACAAGTTGAACTGAACAGATTTCAAGAAGGATTCGGATCGAGATTTTGAAGCCTCCAAACTTTTTCGACCCAAAACCACACCAACGACATAATAGATGGAAGGCGCAAGTAAATTAGACAAGCTATTGAACGCTGCAAGAGGTAGAGGTAGAGGTAGCTTCAGTGAGAGAGGAGGTCGAGGAAGAGGCAGAGCAATGGAAAGAGGTCGAGGTAGAGGTAGAGGTGCTTGGAGTGATAGAGGAAGAGCAAGTAGTGATAGAGGTTTATTCAGAGGAAATAGCAGAGAGAAACCTTTCATCCTCAACAGCAGCAGCTCTTTAGGGCATCAAGAGCAAGAAACAGAAGCAGCAAAAGCAGAAGTATGTACTATAGATGAACCATCTTCTCCCACTCCATCTTCCTCCTCCTCTCCTCCTCCTCAATCAGACATTCTATCTAGAACTTCTCTAGTCCTATCTTCCAATCCTCTGCCGCCAGTCGAAGCCTTAATCTCAACTCTCTCAAAATTCATTGCTCTGAGGAAGATTGATCTTTGCAACGTCCCAAAATCTGTTGATTGGCCGAATGGGTTGAATCAGCTTAGTTGGTTAGGAAAAGCTGCTGAAATTAGTAAGAAGCAGATTAGGAAGAACAACAAAGGAAAGGAAAAGGAAAAGGCGGCAGAGAAGGAAGAAGAAGAAGGTGAAGCTTTTGGAGATGCTTTGACTACTTTGAATGTCAGTGGGAATGATCTGGGATCGAAAGGGCAGGAAACCTGGAAAGGAATGGATGGATTTCAGGAACTGTTTGGTGAGTGAGATGAGCTCGTTGTCATAGAGAAGGTGTGAACAGGTAGATAGTCTTGTATGAGAGGCCTCCCTGGAGGATTAGATGGACCTTTCAAGCTGAGATCCCTACGAAAATTTCGACCTTTGCCTTCTTTGTTCTAATCGCCGATCATTCTGACTTCCCTCGAATCCCACCTTCTTCACTTCCCAGTCCTCAACGCCTCACATTGTTCCCTCTCCCAACTTCCCCTCTCTCTTCTATCCTTAACTTCCCTTCGAGCATTAGTCCTATCTCATAATTCTCTTTCAAATCTACCTTCAATCTTTCCTCTTCTACCAAACCTCAACACTTTAATTCTTTCGCACAATTCAATCGAAAAGATACCGAAAAGTCTACCTGCAAGTTTACCTGCTTTGAAGAAGTTAGGATTGAGCTTCAACAAACTTTCCTACAAGATCAAAACCTCCTCCAACTCCAAGCCCAAATCCAGATCCAAAGAAGTCGAAGATTCAGAATGGGTAGATTTCACAATGTGCTCCTCACTTCGAGAAGTCAGATTGAACTCCAACTCTCAAATCGAATTCCTCCCGAAAAGTATTCTGACATGGGGTAAAGGTTTAGATTTGAAAGCTATTGGGTTGGAGATTCTAGATCTTGGAGATTGTGGACTGAGGGATTGGAAATCTTTGGAGGGGTTAGTGGTGGAGAAAGCTGGAGGTGAATCTAAAGGTCCGGAGAAGGAGAAGGACCATTCGGATGAAGAGGATCGAGAATCAGAAGAAGATGACGAACAACAGAATACAGAGAAGAAGGGAACAACCACACCGACACAAAATAAGAAGTTCAAGAAACGAGGTCTAGCTCATTTGAATTTGAAAGGAAATGGGGTAGCGGAGCTGGCTGGCTATAAAGAGAAGGTGAGCAATTCTTCAAAGTTGAGATAGCGTCTCGCTTTTGGTGGCATGCATTCAGCGTATGATTGATCGAATGACGTATCGGCGTGAAAGTACTGACTCGTCGCTCTCGGGCTCCTTTACCTCCAGATTCTATCCTCCCACCCATCTCTTCGAGTTCTAGACAATCAAAGACTTTCAGAAAAGCTACCTTCACGTCAAGAAGCTAGAGCTGCAATTCAAGCTGCCAGGAAAGAACGAAGAGAACAAGAGAAGATGGCTAGAAAGTTAGAGATTCAGAAGGAAATGGAAGGTGGAGAGGAAAGTAAGGAAAGAAGTGCAAAAGCTTGGGGAAAGAGGAGACGTGAAGTAGATGATGAAGAAGGAGATGTAACCATGAAGTCTAAGGAGACGTCGAAAGACAAGAGTAAGAAGAATAAGAATGCAAAGGGAAAGGATCAGGAAGAAGGCGCAAATCTAGCTAGAATTAGGGCTAGAGCTGGTCCTCCTCCTCCCGGAGATAGTGATGAAGATGAGATTGCGGATGAACCTCTGATGGGAGTAGAATCTGATGATGAAGATCTTCAAGCTGGAGAACCTCAGAAGGAGAATGCTGGAGACGAAGAGAAAAACATCAAGAAGAGAGGATTGAAAGGTAAAAGGGCTAAGGACGCTTGGATGAGAGGTGGAGAAAACGTTATGTTTGAAGAAGATGTTGTTAATGGAATCAAAGATGATGGAGAAGAAACGAAGGAAGGTGAAGGAAAGGCGGAGGGGAAGAAGAGGAAGAGGGATGATAAGGCTCAAGGTCTTCAGAAGGCTCACGAGAATAGTCAAGCGAAGAAGTCAAAAACAGATCAAGATGGAAATCTAAACTCGAAGCGAAAAGGAGAGGGAGATTCGAGATCAAAAGTTCCAAAGAAGAAGAAAGTCAAAGGTGCTTGGGATGAAGGTTCAGAGATTGTCAAACCTTCTATTCCTGAGCCTCAAATGCAAGTTGATAATGCTCAACAGTCAAAGGACGTTGATGAGCCGTCTAAACCCTTAGAACAGAAAGCCAATTCGTCGGTTGCAGGAGTGGTTAACGTCAAGAGGAAGACAAATGGTAACAAGGTTGGACAGAAACCTTTCAAAGCTATTACTGCTGCTTCTTCATTACTTGGGACTGGAGAAATTGGAGGGGAAGGAGATGCTTGGGGTGGTGGTTCTGCTTGGGACTGATGAGGTTTGAGAATGTGCTACGAAAGATGGAGAGGTCCAAGACAGAGCTACCAATTTGTAACATACACATCGAAAGCTCATCTGTAACTTTCGCTTGACATAAGCATGTCACAATGAACGTCAGTTCCAATTCCACGGACGCTTCTTCTAGATCTCCAAAGGTGGTCGAAAAGTCAAATAGATCACTCGTCACGTTCTTGAGCCTGCAAGCTGCCATGCTTCTACACATATTCAAATTGTGGATTGGAGGTTTTGTAGTCGAAAGAGAAAAAAGAGGAAAAACAAAAGAAAAAGACAAAGAAAGGGTTTGCTGGGCACTCAGCGCTTTCATTTGTGGGGTGGTTTGTCTTGAAGCGACGAGGTGTCGAATGAGAGTGTCTCCGCTGCCGCAAGTACTCATGAATCCTGCGGAAAAGCAGGTAAGCGGATTGCGAAAGGTCAGCTTCCTCAATGGAAAGCGTAAGCGTTTGAAACGTTTCACCAAAAAGTCAAGCGGTCCCAAACGCTCCTCACTACTTCAAGTGGCACCTCGAGCAGGAGCAAGAGACCAGATAGAAGGAATAGGGGGGGGGGGAGGGTTTGTAGAGTTGGCAAAAGTTTCGAGAGGAGTGGAAGTTGTTGACGAGTCTTGGCCTTGAAGGGAGGCTTCAGAATGAGCGGTGGTTCCTGGCGATTGTTTCATCTCCCTAAACGTACTTTGGATAAAGCACCAAATCAGTAAGCGTTCGGTAAAGTGAAGACTACTTCACCGTTTCAAAGCTTCTCAAAGCCCTTCTCAACAAAGTGAAGAGACTTCGAGGGCCTTTCACATCGAGCGTAGTTCGAGCTCCTTTGGGGGGGGGTGATTGAATCGGAACATGGGGTGGATGCCGTCCTGACATTTGATGGGTGTGATTCTAAGATAATGGAGTTCGTTTGAATTAGTATGACGATGGGCTTGGATGTTTTCGACTTTAAGTTTTCTTTTAGGGAGGAAGAAAGAGAGAGGAAGGTGAAAAATGATTAAGGTTGAATGGGATGGCGAAGAAGGGGGAAAGAGAATATGTTCAGTAAGTCGCCTCGTATTCAAAGAAAGCGCGCGAGGTTGAAACCATTCGAGGGCATCAGGCTAAAAGTAGAAAAAAGAATGATCAGCTTCAGCCTGGAGGTGAAGCATTTTCGCTCGTCGGTCTGAAACGGGAAGCCACGCGTCATCAGCTCGCATCCACAGCGATCCTCGAAAGGACGAAAGGTCGCGTCTGGTGAAGACCACTCTTGGAATGAGTTTATGTTTCAATAGATTTTAGCTGGCATTTTATTCTATTCTTTTCAGGTCACCTCGGTAGAGCTGTCCTCCAGTATTTCCGATGCCAAATTTCCATCACAGAGTCGGTGAAAAAGTGAAATGGAAGAACACCTTAGCTCAGCTCTTCAAGTCTTCTTGAAAGGGAAAGAATGGCTCATCCCTCTATGCCTCTAGTGTTAAGACACCAAAAGAATCTTCAAGTGCTCTCAATCATCTCATCTGAGTTAGACTGAAGCTCATGCTCTTCGTTCATCTTCATCTCGGATACCTGGAGTACGTAAGGCCTTCTGTCGTGAAGAAGTTTGCAGTTGACAAGAGTGGAACCTCCATTGATAAAAGAATAGTGGGTGATTTGAGATGAAGCGATGAAGAGAGAAAGACTGGAGGATTGAAACTTGTAGAGAGCACTTCCGGAACGAGAGGCAATGGATCCAGTTTTCTCTTCAGGGTCGGACCTTTTCTTCTGGACTTGCCATCTGATTGTATCTCAGCTCCAAAGAGTGAACCAGAGAGGAGGACGAAGTTGGGAACAAGAAGTTGAGGAAGAACCTCTCTCCTCGACTTCTGAACTTCGATCTTCTCGCGAAATCGCGATCAAGATTCAAAAAGTACCTCATTCATTCCTTTCCCCAATATCCATTGAATCTGGTGAAAGTCTGTCTCTCAGAAGGAACCAAAGACAGATTAGCCACTCCACTATTTCGCTGTGTTCCATCACTAGAAAGAAGAAAAGGGAAGAAAGACTGATTTGGATGGAGTAGTCAGGAAGGAAGAAGCAAAGCCCAACCGTTTCAAGCTTTCAAGAAGCTCAACGTTTCCAACGTTGCTCTGACTACATACTGTGAATGTCAGTTAGAATGCTCTGGGATCGAAAGGTCAGGATTCTTGGAATCGAATGGATTAACAGGTCAAGCTTGAGTGAGAAACTTCAATCTAGCTTCACTCTGTTACTATTTCACAATCAAAATACCTTCAACGTTCTCGTAGATGATTCTCAGAATACAAAACGTATATTCATTGCAGATTGCAACAAAGAAAACCCGTTATCTTCACCCATCCTCTACCTCTCTAAGCCCTTGCTCTAAAGTTCAATCTCCTCTCTCCTTTCTTCTCCACCAAGTTCCAAAACATTCTTCTTTCCCCCCGTACCTTCACCTCTCTTCTCCAAGATATTATCAATGAAGAATTCACCAGCTCTATAACTACTTCTAACCAGCGCCCCACTAGCCACATAAAGGAATCCCATCCCTTCAGCCTCCTTTTGCCAAAGATCGAATTTCTCAGGTGAAACGTATTCTGAAACTTGCATGTGTCTTTTTGTCGGTCTCATGTATTGACCTAGAGTTACTATGTCGACTTTGTTTTCTCGAAGATCTGGTTGGGTAAGAAAAAAAGAGGAGGAGATAGGAGGAAATTAGGACGAGGATGTAAAGGGAGAGGAAAGGAGGGGAAAGAAGGGGAAAGAAGGGGACACTAAACTGACCTTTCAAAGTCTGTCTAACCTCCTCATCAGTTTCACCACAACCTAACATGATACTAGTTTTAGTCAAAAGTTCCTCTCTAGTTTCCTTAGCTTTCTTTAAAACACTTAAACTCTGTCTATATTTGGCTCTTCTATCTCTAACCATCGGAGTAGTTCTCTCCACCGTTTCAATATTATGAGCAAAAACGTCTAAACCAGTTTCCTTTTTCGCAACTTCTTCAACATGATTTAAATCACCTTGAAAATCAGGTACTAATGCTTCAACTCTAGTTTTTGAGGTTTTCTTGATAAGAGAAATGGTTTTCGAGATATGAGAAGAACCACCGTCTAAGACGTCATCTCTGTCTACTGAGGTTAGAACTATGTAACCTAAACCCCAACGTGAAATCGCTTCGGCTACTCGAGAAGGTTCATCTATGTCTAAGGGAAGAGGTGTTTTAGAGGTCTTTACTGCGCAGAATCTACAACCTCTGGTACAGGTGTCTCCCATTAACTGATGAGGGAAGGAAAGAACATTTGAAAGTTAGTTCTGATAGACTTGAAGTGAGGTATTCGACTAGATTAGAAGAAGTAGAAAGAGAGAGAGGAAGAAATGAAGATGCAGAGGTTCACAAACCTCTTACCAAACGGTAGACTTCCTTCCCTATCTCCGTCTATCCTGTCCCTCTTCAATCTATCAACCTTTCTCAAATCCAAGCCAAACTCAACTCACCATGATAGTAGCTGTAGCTTTCTCCTTACCACCAGATCCACCCCAACATTCACCAATGTTTGGACATCTAGCTTCTTCACAAACCGTAGCTAAACCCAAAGCTCTAACATCCTTTCTAATTCTATTGAATTCAGTTCCAGTTGGAATGTTAGTCTTTAAATGTGAAGGTAATCGATTGTGATTGGTTCTTCCCATTTGAACTCTCTTGGAAGATGATGTAGATGAAGATGGGGATAAGAATTGATCTGATGAATCTATATGAGCATTGATTGAATCTTCTGCAGCTAGTTTTTGGCGTAGAGCTATCAATCTTGATTGTCTTTCTGTTGGTGAAGCTGAAGGTAGAGGTGGTGGTGGAGTTGAAGTGGCTGTGGCTAATCGTCGAATTGAAGCTGAAGTGGAGAGGGAGAATGAGAGTGAGAGTGACTTGGTGGAAGCAGAGGTTGCTGTTGATACAAGATGAGAACAAGTCATCCCTGAACTGAATTCGAACTGGAATTAGAGTTAGATGGAAGGATTGGGGTGATGGGAAGTAGAAGTAGAATAAGCTGACCAAAATTGTATCGTGTTCGAGGCAAGATTTGAAATCGTCGTTCCCTCAATGTCCTCAATCCCTCCGGATTGACATTTTGACTCCTCTCTCTCTCTCTCTCTTCGATTCTTAAGCTACTTGAAGTCTATTGGAACATCTTCTTCGGTCAATTATCTTGAATTTTACCACCATCCAGACTGACAAAGGAGGGGTAAAAATGGAAGGGTCATCAATGGCAGTGGGAGTAGGTTCCAGCTCGTCTTCGTCAACAACATCTGCATCTGCTCACACTTCACCATCTCATTCTAGAGCTCCATCTTCTATTCCAATGAGAAATTCGAATCTGGGGCTAAATCAGAATCAGATCGTGGGTCAGGATCAGAATCAGATCAACAGCTATCAGCCAAACAGTTCGATGCAATCTCAATCTACTTATTGTGCTTCCAACAGTTCACTTTCAATTCCAATCCTTCCATCAACTCCACTAGATTCAAGCTCTTCACATTCATATTCACAATCTCAACTTCCAACTACTCCAACTCAATCAACCAGCATTCCCATTCCCACTACTACTTCTACTTCTACTTCTACTTCACAAGAGCCTTATTCAACTTCTCTAATTCCCATCAATCATTTCTCCAGCCCAAATTTACGTTCAGATCTTATTCTATTGATAGGTCAATGGTTAAATGACGAAGGTTTCGGAGCTACAAGGTTGATGTTATTAGATGAAGCCAATGTGAAAAATAGAGAAAGAGAAGAATTGAAAGCAGACAACAAGAAACTTAGAAAAGCTTTGATGGAAGGCGATTTTGGCGAAATCGATAAATTGTTAGGAAAAGGCATCATCAAACATCAAAAAGCTTTTAAATATTCAGTTTATAAACAACAGTATTTGGAGTTGATTGAACAGAGAGAGTTTCAAAAAGTGAGTCTCTCTCTCTCACTCTCTCTCTCACTCTCTCTCTCACTCACTCTCTCACTCTCTCTTTTTTACTGACACCCTCATCATCTTTGTTCCGTCGACTTGACAGGCTTTCACATTCCTTAACAAAAGATTGAAACCTCTAGAACATTATCAACCTAACTCAACAGAATTTCAAAATCTATGTTATTTACTTACTGCCAAATCCGTCACTGATGCACCAGCTTTCCGAGCTTGGGAAGGAATTCAACCTGCAAGAGAGAAATTGGTTTCAGAATACGATGCGATTTTATCAATGGAAAGAGCTGAAAAGGAAGGTGGAATCCCGAATGAATCTACTAAATCCACATCTTCATCTACTATGCTTGGTGGAATGAGAGGGAATCAAGATGACTTGTCAAACAACGATGAAGATGATGGGAATTTGGAAGGGTTTGAGAATTTGGGGTTGGCAGGTGGGAGAGGTGAGGAGGGAACTGGCAATGGAAAGGGGAAGGGGAACGGCGAAGGAAACTTGAGGACGAACCCCAATGAGAATTCCAAGGAGAGTTTTAATAGACATCAACAAGATCTCAATCGTGGGAATTATGTTCCACCTCATAGATTGATCACTCTATTGTCTCAATCTTTAACCCATCAACTTCAATCTGCAAGGTATAAAGCTCAGAAAACTCCGGTCATTGATAGTTTAATGTGGGATTGGAGAGCTATGGTCGTTCCAGATTTCAATCAAAGAACTGTAAGTATGAGTAAAGTTTCTTCTTTCTCTTCTATCTAGAATATCAAAGGGAGGGAGATGTGAGCTGATCATATCATTTCCTCGTCTTCGGCTCTTGATAATCGCAGATGAGAGGTCATAGAAGAAACGTAAAATGTCTCTCTTTCGTAGGGGAATCTGGAGAGTTTTTAGTTTCTGGTTCAAGTGATAATACAGTTCGAATTTGGTCTGTCTCTAACAATCCACACCGTCGTCCAGTTTCAACTCTTCCGGCAACGTCAGCCTCAACTTCAGCTTCGACCCTTCCGAATTCTTCAGCTTCTTCTTGCGTTTCAGTTTTAACTGGTCATGCATCTAGAGTTTGGTCTGTTGATTCCACTCGAAATGGTGAATTCATTGCTTCTGGAAGTGGTGATGGAACGATTAGGATTTGGAAAACTGATGCAACTACTGAGAATCAAGCTCAAGCGGTTTTAGCTCCGAGTTCGATTCTTGAAGGATCTGCTAAAGGGAGGGACGATGTGAATGGGATCAATGGAAGCTATTTGGATAGTATCAGATCTGGTGATATTTATACTTGCAAATTTTTACCTAATGGGGTGAGTTTGAAGAGAGGGAAGTTACAGAATCGATTCGACTCTTGGTTTGGTTTCTCAAAGCACCGATCCTCTTTTCCATTCTCTGGTTCCCTATTTTCTTCTGTCCTTCCTCTTCAGAACCAAGCCGTTGCAGGAGGTTACGATCGAATTATTCGAATGTACGACATAGAAACTTCTTCTTGCACTCGAACTTTCACAGGTCATCAAGGTGCAGTCTCAAGCGTTGCAATCAATCCAAGTGGTACTTTCATGGTTTCAGCTTCAAAAGACTCGACCATCAAAGTCTGGGATCTGATTGGAGGCAACGTCAAGACTCTTGAAACTCATCTTGGAGAAGTGACTTCTATTGCAATTAACGAATCTGGAACTCTTTTGTTATCCAATTCAAAAGATAACTCTTGTAGGATTATTGATTTCAGAATGTTAAAACCTTTGAAAAGATTAACTGGACATTCAAATACTAATAAGAATTTCGTTAGAAGTACCTTCTTACATTCGAATTTGATTGCAAGTGGAAGTGAAGATGGATTGGTTTATCTATGGAACGCTGAAAATGGTGAATTGATTCAATCATTGAAAGGACATGGGATTGCTAACAAAGAAAATGGCAATCGAAATGGTGGGAGTCAGGTAGCACAACAGGAAGAAAGCTCAGGCTCTACAACGGTTTACGAACCAGTTTGGAACAGGAATAAGAATTTACTGGCTTCTTGTTCAGATGATGGAACTGTTAGAACCTGGGTAAACTCAAATCAAGAACATAGTTGAAACAAAAATCCATGGAGACGGGTTGATTTGTTCAGTTTTCTTCTAAGATACCATTCCATTTTCTAATCCCTTTACTCCAATGTTCATTTCCAGCTATGAAATCAGCTCTAACGCATTTGCCTCGAGCTAAGACTTTAGTTTGATTTTCTAATTTGATGTAAACTCCTTCTAATCTTCCATCGTAGTATTGACTTTTCGATTGTACCATAGCCTTCCTGTGTTTCCGAGTGAATGAAGACGAGTCGAAGATTAGATAGCTGCCGGATAGGTCGGTAGAGGACTCCAGAACTCCAAACCGGATCTTAGAACTCACAATTCGGCATCGGACGGTAACGAAGGTAAAACGTGAAGAAGTGGGACGACTGAGATTGAAGGAGAGAACCTTTGGAAGAGTGACATCATTTGAGCTCTAGGTAGAAAAATGTCATTCATTCTATCGTAGAGGTCAAAGGCTATGAAGAGCGAAGCGAGATGGGTGTAAGGGATACCTGTCGGAAGAGGATAACAGATAGCAAAGAGAGGTAAGATTTCTGTTGACAAGTCGAATTCTTCAGCATCCACTCAGAACACTGACTATGAGTGGCACTCATCCATTCTCCGAATAAAATAAACCTTGCTGGGAATCCTTCGTTGTCACGGTCCAAGAGAGAGTGCAATTCGACCCGATGTCTGTCAAGCCACAGTTCAACCTTCTTGAATTGAGGGTCTGAAGAAATCCAGTGAGAACGGTTTTGAACTTGAAGAGATCTGCAATCTGATAACGAAATTCCCACGTTGGCTCCGTCTATTTTCTCAGTGATCAGGCATTTTGTGAAAGAAGTTTCGAGTTGACTGGAAGATGGCTCTCTGTCTTTCCTCAAGACTTCTTGATCTAAACTAATGGTAGCTCTCCCGACTATATCATCATCTGTGGCCGCCCCAAGATTGAGAAGATGAGCGGTTCTTGGGAATTTGAAAATCCCGATTGGAGATAGAAGTAGAGCTAGATGAATGGAACCTGAGAAACTATCGACGGTGACTATGGATGAGAAGCCTTCTTGAATTGAGGGATGTTCCAGATTCTTAGAGAAAGAGTTGACGATGTTTGAAGCAGAAGATGGTCTGATTGAAGGATGAGAAGGTCTACAACTAGCCCTGAAGGAGCAGAGTTCTTCCGAATAGTTGAAGTAGACGACGACAGGTTTGGTAGATCTATGAGCAAGTTGAAGGAGGACTTTTCGACTTGAAGCAGTTACTGAACATTGATCTACGATTAAACCTTTGAAGGAGGAATGAGAAGAAGAATTTTTACCAAAGTTACTTAGAGCTGCTTCCACGGCTTTTCTTCCACCATCCTCATCTCCATTAACCCCTTGCCATCTTGAAGGATCTCTTGCGCAAAGAAGTTTCCGGAAGAAGCTCTTTCCGGATCCTGGAAGTCCCACCAGAATTAGTAGGTCGATATCGTCCAAGGCTCTTGGACAAGAGACTGTTTCCAAAGTAGTCTTTCCAGAAGTCGACGTGAGGATCGGAAAGGTAGGCTCAGGTTCTTCCACTAGTTTTGGAAACGCCCCATTTTGAAGAATCTCTTGTACCCATTTCTTGATTCCGGCTTCTTGGTCTTGAGTCTCAATAGATCCAGGTCTCAAAGTTCGAATCTTTTCGATGGCTTGAGAAGCTCCGAGTTGAGGATATGTCCAGATTTTGTCAGCTGTGTTTGAGCCGTACCACCGAGAAGTCGAATGGAGTGGAAGTGGTGGGGACTCGAATCCAAAGGCTGAGATGTAAGCCGATAGAATACTTCCTGCTCGCCCTTTCCCACCAGCGCAGTGGACTAATAGACATCCTCCCTTCTCCATGACTTCGATTGCTAGAGAACTGAAGATCCTGAAGCTTGCTAGACTTGGACATCGACCATCTTCGATTGGAAGAAAGGTGTAACCGATCGACAAAGCTGAGAACCAAGAATCTGGGAGCGGTGTCTCGGCAGTCAAAGTGAGGACGTGCGTTATGCCTAGGGTCTTGAGAGCAGAGATGTCCGAAATTTCTCGAGGAGTAGAAGAGCTGCAAAGTCGAAACGGAATGACCCACGACTGAAGAAGTAGGGAAGTGAGGACTCGAGTCAGCTTCGCCAGTTCTTTCGACCAAGACGCATACTTTACTTACAAAGAATCTCTGCATCTCATGGAAGTCGACTTTGTCTTCAGGTCGAGCATCAAATAGACCGAGCTCGAATTCCTCAATAGGCACCATCAACCTTTTCCCCCTTTCGCAAACCAGTCGGTCATCAACACTCCACCCGATGTCTCTCGACTTTGTTTCCACTCTGCTTCTAATCTCCTCCTTCAGTTCTGGATCCCAAGGTTGAAATATCATCTTGGAAATACTAGTTGGTAAAGTCGAGAGCTGATTTAACCATTCTTCTTTCAGGCAGCAGTTTCCCAATTCCGTGAACTTCCAACAAGATAATATACCTCTGATTGCTGCTGTCTGAATCTTAGTTGTGGGCTCATGAGACTTTTTCGATGTTGAATAACTTTTAGAGAAGCTGAGCATTGCCAATCTAAACTGAGAGTTCTCGAACGCCATGTTCCCCAAAAGTAGGAGAGCTCTTGGTAGCTGGTTCAAAGTTTCAATCAAATCTGTTCTGGAAGACTCACCCTCTGAAGTTGATGAAGATCTGTCAGAAGGAAGAGTTCGGGAGATGAGAAAAGTGACGAGCTTGACGGAAGTTTCCAAAGCTAGAAGGAGGTTGCCTTGGAGAAGATGATGTTTGGAGAGTGCCTCTAGAACCTCGACGTTGTTGGATCTAGGCTCTAAGTTGAGTTTCTCTAGCAGAGAATCAAGACCTCTTGATTTCGGTTTCCCAGTCTGTTCAGAACCATCTCCAGTTAACGTGACGTGAAAATCTTTCATCGGTAGACCATTCTTTAATCGGATCCGATTTATAGAAGGAGAGATAACCACAACGTGAAACGATAAATTCCGTTTTGTAGTTGAGCTTGAATACGACACGGATCCCAATCCGATGAAGTGTAGATCTTGAAGTGTTGGAGTTGGGAAGAGCGTTTCAGGTTCGATTGATTTCGATTTCAAGAGAGAGGCGTCCTCTCTCGTAATCAAAGTGATGTGCGGTTGTGAATGACGAGATGGACAGGTTTTTGATGATTTGATAGCTTCTTGAACCACATCTTGAGTTTGGAAGCTGGAGGCTATTGAGTCAAGATTTGATCCAAAGATTGCCGTGAATCCTGAAGACTTGGTTGAGATGTTGAAGAGAGAGTGTTCCAACATTTTGTGATCAGCAAATGATGAGATCAAAGAGGAATTTTTTTGCAGAACACGAAGATATGTAAGTCCCATTTGACTTTAAAACCACTTTCGAGGCCTCTGAAGAGATGAGTCATGCGCTCTTGCTAATGAGTCACAACTCCATTCCCAAGGAGCAGAGGTCGAACAGTTGCTCAAAACCAATTCACAAGAATATCTGTAGACCTCTGAGGTCTAAGATGACTCCGGAAGAGGACGACTGAAGAAGGATTTTCAGTGCTCAGTTCGATCCTTGAGTTCCTGTAATCGTGTTTCATCTGCTCTTAGACACTGAATCAGAAAATGAAATGAGAGCTGATGGAAGGATTGAGGTGTGGTCTATTGATACAGTACAAAAAAAGGGATGCAGTAAACAGAGTAAGGGACCTAAGATCGAGAGATAAGGAAGAGTTTGAAGGATTGACGTCTTGATAACAAGCGCTCGTAGTCTAGTCCCGAGTTCAAATGACTTTGATCTATTGTTCTTCATGGTTACACAGACGCGAAGCTGTTTTTCGAGCAGGCAGCTCTGAGAGGACTACGAAGGGAGTCCTTGATCTGGCAGCCTCTCGACTCTATACTGTCGTGAAACGATGTTCATCAAAGGGATACCCTGAGAGAAGAATGAAGCGGTAGGCAATGACGAGAACAAGAATATGGAAAAGTGAGATAGATGCTCTCAAAGGCAGGCGAGTTTGTTTCTCGATTCACTTCTATTCGATGATGGAACAGAGGTACTCACTGGAATCTTCCTGACTCTCCTCCTCAAATCCCTATCACAGGTAGCTACACAATAGCACTTGTGAGCAGTAATTCTGTCGATAATGCAGTCATCGGCATAAGATCCCTTGTGAGAACAAGGTAACCTCTCGAATCTTGGGTCTCTTGCAACTCTGAGAGCTATCCGGAACTTGGGTCCGAGGGACTCTAACTCTGCTATGACACAGTCTGTGATACATGGTATACCTGGAGGCAAACGGGAGAAAGTGAGAGAGTAAGAAAGTTGAGGGTTCAGAAAGCTGATAGGTTCCCACTGGCAATCCTCTAACCTCTTTGCCTCTTTCCCTATTGAAAAACCTCTTTCGTCTACAAGCGCATGTTGTAGTCCTAAACATGATCTTGAGGGAACCAGTATTCGATTCGGTTCTTGCCCCAGCTGAACTGCCCTCTTTGGCATCCGTCTGCAAAAGTTACTCACTCTCAGCATACAAGCAATCCATCATTCCCTGCACCAACTCGATCTTGTTCTGCAAGCTGAAGTTGATGAAATTGGTATCAACTATGACTCTATAAGGAGGTCCAAGAGCTTCGTTATGAGCAAAGAAGAGAGAACTGGCAGGAGCATCGATCTTCCTCTTCTTCTGCTTCTGCTCAGTCTCTGCAGCTTTCTTTGCCTGTTCCACCTTTTGATTGGCTTTGAGTCTTGGATCGTTTGGATTGAGCATTCTCTTGACAGCACCGAACTTCTTGACTTGCTTTGATTTACCCATGATGAAGATGAGATATGATTTTTGATGATCGATGGGGTGGCTGGGAAGAAGAAAAGTCTGTGTAGAACCCTAACTGCTCGCAGCAATTCGACAAGAACAACACTATTAGGAGCTAATCACTCATAGGGGGAATGGATTCTTGAAAAAAAAGATAATTTCAATCAGGCAATACTTCTCGCCCATCAAGGTGAGTCAATCTTCGGTAAGGAAGGGAGAGGGAGGAGCTATCCAGCTGACTCTCCATCCAATCTATCGTTGGTTCGTCGTTCAGTATGGGTAGGAGAAACAACAAGAAAAGGCTTGGTTATGCTTCTGGTGAAATACCAACGGGTCCAGGTCAGACTCAAGGTCAAACTGGTGGTAATAACAGAGGCGGCTTTGACCAAAGGAATGTCTATCGTCCTCAGCAGCAGCATGGTAGACCTCCTTATCCTAGACCTGGCTTCCCTAATCCTCAACAACAACCACAATCTACTCCTCCGTTAGGTCCAAGAACCATAGATTCAGGTTGGAGAGGAGCGACGGCAGCTGCTGTCCCACCTTCTAATCCACCTCAGATGACCTCTACCTTCCAGAATCAGCAGAACTTCAATTCCAACTTCAGGCCTAGGCCACCTCCTCAACAAATACATCAACAGCAACAACAGCAACAGAATCATCGTACTCAACCACAGCACCAGTACCAGCACCATCCTCACAACCAACCTCGACCTTTCAATCAGGCAAGCTCTTACTATCCTAGCGGTCCTTCAAGAGCTCCTGCTTCAAGATCCAATAACAATTCTTCCTCTTCATCTCGTCTAGACGATCTCAACTACAACTCTGGAGTGGGGAGCACGAATGGAGGCCACTCGAATGGGAGCTATCAGGACCATTCTAGACGTACTTTAGATTCTACCTTGGATGCTGGTGAGTTCGTTCTCCTTCCCTTCCTCCCCTGCCAGCGATGCTTCTTGCATCGTTCCCCTTCTCTTTCTCTTTCTCTTTTTGTGCCTTTCACTTCCTCGGCTCGATTTCGATCTTTAGTCTCTCTGAAACCTTGTGAAACTGAACCAACTTCCTTCCTCGCTCTCAACTGCCTTTGTTTGCTCTTCCGCTTCCGCCCATAGACTATCAATCCAGGACTAGGCAAGACTCAGTCGTCACCTCAGTGGATTCTCCAAATCGCCGAGACGTCAAAGAAAGCACTTCGAGGACTTCAAGAGCTGACAGTCCCAGGAGAACTGCTAGTCCTAGAAGAGGGGACAGTCTCAGACGAGATAGTCCAAGAAGAGATGCTCATGACGATCGAGACTCTAGAAGTAGTGCTGGAAGCGTCAAAGGGAAAGAGAGAGATCGAGGAAATCAGCAAGATAGTAGATTCAGAGAAGATTCGAGGAAACCTACGAATTTTGCCGAAATAGACAAGGAAAGAGGGAGGCAATTCATGTTGGAATCTTCAAGTCATATACCAGCTTGGAAGAAAGAACCTGGTAGTTCTTCTCCGCCGAGGAGAGGATCTTCTCACTCCAACTCCAAAAATGACAGGCCTGGAAGATCTAGGAGGAAACGCTCTAGGTCTGTCTCAGACATCAGTGCAAGCCCAAGAAGTCCAGATGATAGAAGGAGGAGGAAGAGGAGCTCTAGCAGGAGTAGAGAACGTGACACTGGATCATTGGACCATGGTAGCGGTAGAGCTAGGGATCGGAGACAAGATAATGGAAGAGATAGGGGCGGGGGAAGTTGGCGAGATCGAAGAGACGATGGTGGTAGAAATCGATCTAGATCACCGCCGCCAAGCAGACCAAAGTCTATGGGCAAGGATAGAGATCGATATCAAGTTCGAGATGACATCGAGAAAGCTAGAGCCCAGGTCAGAGAGAGGGACGCTGCGGCGGAGAGGGAGAAGAAAGAGAAGCAAAGAGTACAGAGATTGAAAGAGGAGGAAACGAGAAGAGAGGCAGAGCAGGAGAAGGCTCTATTCACTCACAGAGAGAATGCTTCGCTCTCCCCGGAACATCAACCTCCAGGTAGAGTGCTCTCAAGAAAGGATCGAAGCGCAACATCAAAAACCACTTCCGCTAACGGACAGAATTCTACTCTCTCGATCTCTGCCTCTCGATCTGGATCCTCTGGTTGGACTACCATTAGAGAAGGCTCAAAAGACGGAGAGGACACTCCAATGAAGGATGTGGCCATTCAAGATCCTCAAGACTCTGCAACAAACGGTTTCCACCAAGACGCACCAATGAATAGTGCCTCAGACGCTAGAGAAATAGCCAAAGAGGAGGCTCCGAGCAGTGCTATGCTTGCTGCCATCGCTACTGCCGAAATAGCTGCCGCTGCTCAAGGATCCAATCTTCCAGTCGATGAACCGCAACCCAACCAATCGGATCTCCAAGCTGCGTCTACCGTACCTTACACGCCACCTCGCTCTCCTGCTCGCGCCTTAGCAAAGGAAGGTTACGAAATCATGGCTCAAGTTGGAGAAGGAACTTATGGAAAGGTCTTCAAGGCTCGAGCAGAGTCTTCAGGGACTTTGGTAGCTCTGAAGAAGCTCAGGATGGAGAAGGAGAAAGATGGATTCCCTATCACAGCACTTCGAGAGATCAAACTGCTTCAGAGCTTGAAACATGAGAATGTGGTTCGATTACATGAGATGATGGTTTCAAAAGGTGAGTCTCGATAGTTAGTCATGAGATTAGTTGTGTGATTTGTCACTTCCGATCTACTTCTGCTGAGCTTTCTTGTCCTACTCCACCTCCAATTTTTGGCACCGCAGGCGAATTCTACATGGTGTTCGACTATCTAGAGCACGATCTGTCTGGAGTCTTGAACCATCCTTCTCTGAGATTCGCACCCCAACATCTCAAGTCACTCTCACATCAACTCCTTTCAGCTCTAAGTTACCTTCACAAGAAATCAGTTTTGCATCGAGATCTCAAGTGCTCAAACATCTTGCTAGACAATTTCGGACGACTCAAGATAGCAGACTTTGGTTTAGCTCGAGTGTACGCTAAGAGAAGAAAAGAAGACTACACCAACAGAGTTTGCACTTCTTGGTACAGACCTCCGGAGCTGCTCTTCGGTGCTACAGTGTACGGACCTGAGATCGATATGTGGGGTGCTGGGTGAGTTGAAGCTTGGTTCGCATCCCCATCGCCCACGAAGACGATGCTGACCCGAAACCTCTTCCTCATTGCCTATCCATCAGGTGCATCTTCGTCGAACTCTTCTCTCGCAGAGCCATTTTCCCTGGTAGTGATGATCTTCATCAAATCCAAGTCGTTACCGATGTTCTTGGTCCAGTCACTTCTGACAGATGGCCAGAAGCGGAATCTCTCCCTTGGTTCGAACTTGTCAAAGCTCCTGGAAGCGGTGGAGCAGCTGTCGAGAAGAAAGAACAGAAAGAAGCGGATGTGGCAACCGGGGAGAAGGAGACGGTGGAGAACGAGAGCGGTTCAAAGTCAAGATCGACCTCGCCGGTCAAAGGAACGACGGAAGAAACGAAGGAGATGGCTGGAGACGAGACAGAGCTGGAGTCGGAAGAGAAACCGAAGGTCCAGGTTTCGCCTGTCGATGTTCCGCTGGAGGAGAAGGAAGAAAAGATCTTCCGAAAAGCGTTTGGACGGTGAGTCTCCGATCATCGCCGTTGCTTTCATGATTTTCTGCTGACATTGCTTTCCTTTTTCTCTGGCTTGGCTTTCGCTCTATTCTTCCAATTGCCAACCTGGGAAATCAGGTACAAGCTCACCCCAGCTGCGCTAGCTGTAGCTCAAGCTCTACTCACTTACGATCCTCAGCGGCGATCGTCAGCCAAGGAAGCTCTGGAAATGGACTATTTCATAACTGAGTTGCCTGTAGCTGAACGACCGGCTGGGTGAGTTGAGAATTCTTTCTTCTCCCCATCGCGCTTCGCACTCTCAGACCACAAACTGACAAACAACATCTGTCTCTTCTCCTCTTCTCGACAGAATCCTCTCAAGTGCCGGAGGTGAATGGCACGAATTCGAATCTCGGATTCACAAGAAGAGTCGGAAAGCAACGACTGCTGCCTCGTCGAGCACTTCTCGAAAACACTAAGCTACACCACTCAATGTCCTCGAACAATTCAATCATCAACGCACGTGTATTCTTTGTTTCGTTTGTACTTTCAAGTCTCTTCTCACTTTACCTCTCCTCTCTTTTGTGTATTCTTTCCACATCGACGAGAAAATCATGGCAATTGCTTCAAAGTCTCACCCAAGAGAGGAGGCTCGTTGTGATGTCTTGCTCTTTATTCCGAAGGCCAATATTCCACCTTCTTCCTTTGGTCGCGGGTTTGGCTTCAGACTAGTATTCTAGACCCCAAAGTAAAAGGTCAAATTTATCCTTTTTGGTCGGCTCTTCCGTAATATCGAAGTAGAAATGATCAAGAGTAGCTTTGGAAACTAGAACCAGAAGAGTTGACTGGATCTTGCTTCAGCATCTCTCCTTCCTTTAGCCAACTCCTTTACAATCTTCGCGATCTTGATTCTTGAGTCCTCGGGCGTTGAAGTCTCTCGATCTGGAGGAGAATGCAGGATGGTAGGAGAGCTGATCGAAACCCCGAGACACAGATCAACTTTCCAGAGAAGAAAGGAGAACTTCCGAATTGAACATGCTCACTCAAAAGAAAGCGATAAACTCAAATGGCTTTTGCATGAAATGGGGTACAGGGTACAGTAGGCCTGAAAATGAGAAGGGGGAGGAGCAGGAAAGAGTTTGGTCACCTGAGAATTAGAATCCAATGTATAAGTCTTCTCTGGGCTTATGAAACTTGGGACTTGAGCTAAGAGATCCGTCTTTTGATACAGGTCTTTGAAGAAAAGTTGAGGCGTTACCGCTTGATCTAGCTCGATTGTGATATCTCGTTCTTCAAGGAGAAAGTGCAGAGCAGAGACTTGATGGGTGGCGATTTCTGTTCCCTAAACACCTGGTAACATTCGAATTTGGATGAGAAGAAAGAAAAGGTAAGAACAACGGAAAGCGTTCAGTCTCCTAAGATGAAAGATTCACCGAAGGGGTACTCATTCACATTCTAAGATTTCAGGGATTTCTAAAGAGCCGTACAGCTTGTCGAAGGTTGAGTCGAGGAAACTGAGGGATAGACGTCTCAACAATGGAAGAGAGAAGCTTTTCAGCCGCGTTTTCAAGACTTCCAACTTGTCCAATTCTGAAATTCCCTCGGTCTTGATTCCCAGCGGGCGGACTTCTTGAAGACAAACCGAAGTTAGAGACTCTCTGCAAGATTTTAGAATCCTGAGAATATCCTTGTGATTGTAATGAGCCTCTGGTCCACCTTGAAAGGCGTTGATCTCAATCCTTTGAAGGGATGTGGATTGATGCTTCAAGAAGAACTTGACCAGTTCTATATTCGCTTCCACTCGAAGAGTGTGAAGGGATTTGAAGTAAAAGCTTTCGGACCACCAAGGGCTCGAGCTTCGTCGAAGGCTAGCAGATCCAAATAAACGTAGCATTTTGAGAGTAGAGCTGAAAGGTCTGAAGGGTTCGAATATGGACACTTCTGCAAACTGTACGCGGGTCAGCGATAACTCTTCCAAAGCTTCTCCCACCCATTCCCCTGACTGATCCAGCGGAGTGACTTTATGGACCTCAAAGTTGAGATCCAGCACCTTGAGCTTCGAGGTACGTCTCTGACCGGATGAGCTTGCAGGCCAATCCAGGACATCGAAAGATAATTTCATCTTTAAGGACTGCAGATTCGGACAATCTGTTACTAGAAGAAAGCACTCTCCTTCATTGAATCGTCGAGCATAACGTGTGTCTAGATCTTGAAGGCTTTCTCTAGAAACCCTCAACCCAGCAATTGCAGTATTCATGACCATGCCGATGTCACAGGTCATTCTATTAACCCTCCTGTGAACTTGCTGATACATTGGGAAAGCTGTCTATTGTTCAAGGAGGTCCTTACTATGTCTTGGTCATAACGCCTCAACCAATTTCCATAGGAGTTGTTGCTAATTTTCAAAATCTTGGAGTTAGACTTTGAGATCAAATCATTAAGGGTTGAGGCGGAAATCTCTACTTCCTCCAACTGATTGAAAGAATCCAGACTCTGAAGGATAGAAGATATCTGAACTGCACAGTTTAAAAGAATGGTGGAACGATGTGAGGCAACGTCACGGCCCGACTCACTAGCTGTTATCTGGTCCTGACCATGTCATTGTAGATCGAGGAATGAGTTCAATCAGGCCGACCTGTTGCGAATGGGAAGGAAGACTACTATTAGAGAGATAGGAGCGTTCGTGTGGTGGAAGGAAGTTTAAGAATTAGATAGCAATGGTAATAGTTGGTACGAGTAACTCGCCTCATCACCGATTCCCTCTGTGAATCCGAATTATTAGTCACAGTTTGATCTGACCAAGAAAACAAGAGTTGAGTCGAAATCGTAGAGTAAGAGAAAGAGGAAGAGGGAGAGAAAGAGAGAGCAGGCTGCGCTGTATCGGGCCTTGCTACCCTTATCGTTGGAGGTCTACTTCTCCTCACCACAACCTTTCCTCTTCATCTTATCTTCCTCTTCATCTTATCTCTTCTATTCCCCTTACAACTCTCAACTCTCAGCAACCTCCAGAAGCAAGAGAGCTGACAAGAGAGCTGGCAGTCGCAGTCAAGCCAGGACGATCACAGCAACAGCGAACAACACTTTCTGCAACTATCTACCCTCTAAAGCCTGCAACTCTATCACTCCTCCCACTTCGCACACTTTCCTTAAATCATGTCCGGAAATGTAAAGGTAGTCACTCGGTAGGTGTTCCCTCAATAGTCTAACTCTAGCTCTCTCCTACCAGTTGCTGTGCAAGGCTCACCCTCCCCTCCCCTTTCCTCTCACTCTCCCTCGTCTCTTATCAGTTTTCGTCCTCCCAATTCTCTAGAGCTGAGAGAGGGAGGAGACATTGTAGTAGACTTCCCTCAAGATGACGATGGAACTCGAACCACTGTCAAGCTGAAGAACGCTCCTCCAACTGGTCCAGAAGCCAATGGTTTCAATTTCGACAAGGCTTTCCCGATGGGAACTGAACAGCAGGACGTGTTCGAGTTTGGAATTAAAGAGACTGTTGACGGTGGGTATCGGGTGCCTATGATCTGAGACACAGGGCTTTGTAGGAAGGAGGGAGGGATGGAGGGTGATTAGAGACTGAGCTGAGGAGGTGCACCAGTTCGCCTATCGCTTGTAGAGATCTCCACCTGATTCTCGATTGAAAGACAGAAAGCTCCTAGTTTCAAGTCATGGAATGTAGCGAGAGCTCCGCGTTTCTCTGCGAAGAGCCAGCTCGAAATTGACCTCGTTCCTATATCCTCTCTCGATTCATGACCTCCTCCAGATGTTATCAACGGATACAACGGTACGATCTTCGCATATGGACAGACAGGTTCAGGTAAAACTGTGAGTACTTCAATCTTGACAGTTCACAATTACCTCCTCGTGCTCAAATTCCTTCCGATCATTGACAACCTCTTCCTCTCTCCTTCATCTCTTCTTGACCGCTCTCCCTTGTGGAATGGCATGATTTTGAATACAGTATACCATGATGGGAGATATCAACTCAGACACCCAGAGAGGTATCATCCCAAGAATCACTGGTCAGATCTTCGAGAGCATCATGTCTTCTCCTCCTAATACTGAATACTTGGTCAAGGTTTCTTATATGGAGATCTATATGGAGAAGATTAGAGATTTGCTAGCTCGTGAGTAGATTGAGAAGAAAGGTTGGGGCGACGAGGAGGGAAGGGAGGATCAGGAGAGAGCTTAGGGGGAAGATAAGAAGCTGAGGTGTGAAGGCATGACTCTGCGAAGATTCCTTCAAACTTCTAGATCGAATAACCCTGAGAACCGAAGCTCACATTCACATTCTCCATTCCCTTTCCCTTCCCGTCCAGCTCACAACGACAACCTCCAAATCCACGAAGACAAAGCCAAAGGAGTCTACGTCAAAGGTCTATCTGACTTTTACGTTGGAGGTCAAGATGATGTGTACGAGATCATGAGACAAGGTGGAAATTCAAGAGCTGTCAGTTCTACCAACATGAACGCCGAATCAAGTAGATCCCATTCTATCTTCTTGATCACCATTCAACAAAGAAACGTCGAAACTGGAACGATAAAGAATGGAAATCTCTACTTGGTTGATTTGGCTGGAAGTGAGAAAGTTGGGAAAACTGGTGCAAGTGGTCAAACTTTGGAGGAAGCTAAGAAGATTAACAAGAGTTTGAGTGCGCTTGGAATGGTTATTAATGCGCTGACTGACGGGAAGGTGAGTTGGGTAATAAGGAGAGCAAACAGACAGATGGAGAAACCGAAGGACTGATTTTTTTTCCGATCATTAACTCAACTTCCTGCAGTCATCTCATATTCCTTACAGAGATTCGAAGCTGACTCGTATCCTTCAAGAGTCTTTGGGAGGAAATTCAAGAACCACCCTTATTATCAATTGTTCTCCTTGTTCTTACAATTTGGATGAAACGATTTCAACTTTACGATTTGGAGTTCGAGCTAAATCCATCAAGAATTCTGCAAGAGTGAACGCCGAACTTTCACCCATGGAACTCAAGATGCTATTGAAGAAAGCCAAGAGTGAAGCTGAAAGGTTCAAGGTTTACATCGCGTCTCTAGAAGCAGAACTCAAGGTTTGGAGAAGTGGATCAAAGGTTGAAGAAAGTGAATGGACTGATATGGGAAAGATTGTGGTCGGAGCTGGAGCTGGAGCTGGAGAGGCTGCTAGTACTCTACCTGCTGCAAGTGTTAGATCTCAAGCTTCAAGACCAATGACGCCTGCTATTGAAGGACTTAAAGACTTGGCTTCAAGACCTGAAACTCCAACTGCTACTTCTCTGGATAAGGATGAAAGAGATGAATTCTTGAAACGAGAGAACGAACTTTCAGATCAAATTTCAGAAAGAGAAAATGCTTTGAAGAGTTTGGAAGTCTCTTTGAGAGAAGCCAAGGATGAACTTTCTTTCTACAAAGAACAGGAATCTAGGTTATCAAACGAGAACAAGGAGAACTCGAAAGCTGTCAGTGAGATCAAGTTGGAGTTGGAGAGAGTTACCTTCGAAAGTAAAGAAGCTGGTATTACTATGGATATCATCAAGGAACAGAATCTGGACCTTACTTCTGAATTGGAAGAACTTAGAAAGAGTCTAAACGATGAGAGATCAAATGAGAACCTAAAGGCTAACGAAGGAAAGGAAAAGAAGAAGGCTGAGAAGATGGCTAAGATGATGGCTGACTTCAACGCTGGAATCGTTTCTGAAAAGGAAGAGCAGATTCGAGAAACTTTGGCCAAGTTAGAGAACCTCAGTATCTCGAAGAATAGAGGAGGCGAAGAAGGAGCAGAACTCTCTGCTGAAGACTTGAACATGTTAAGAGAACAATTGCTGGAAAGTCAAACTATGGTTAGAGAACAGCAAGAAAGAGTTAGACAAACATTAGAAGAAAATGAGCTTCTAAATCAAAGAAGAGAAGAGATTGAAAATCGTTTCGTCGGTCTAGAGATTTCTTATGAGAAGCTTTTGGACGAGAACATGAATTCAGAAGTCAACAAATCAGATCCTTCAACCGGTGCTTCTTCAGAAGTTCTAAACGAACTCAAACAGAAGTTGGAACAACAATATGCTAGTAAGAGAGAAACTCAACTCAATGAAATCAATGATCTCAAGAAAACTTTGGAACTCAAAGCTAGAGAGACTACCTCTCTTTTGGCTACTAATGAAAGTTTGAAGGATGCTAATGAGGAATTGAAGAGAGCTTTCGCTATTACTACTGCTGGAGTTGAAGGTGGTAAGAACTTGGCTGAATCGGCTAGAGAAATGGAGAGAGTCAGGAAAAATATGGCAGGTCAATTAGCTGAGTTTGATACTATGAAGAAGAGTCTGATGAGAGATCTGCAGAATAGATGTGAAAAGGTGAGTGAAGTTGTCTTGGTCGGGAGAAGTCGAGTGAGAGCAATGCCTGCATAGTCCTTGGATTCTGTGACTAACATACTTGACTTGCGAATCTAATTTTACCAGGTCGTCGAATTGGAGATCTCGTTGGACGAATCTAAGGAGCAATACAACAACATCGTTCGATCTTCCAACACCAAGACTCAACAGAAGAAGCTTGCGTTCTTAGAACGTAACCTCGAACAGTTGACAAACGTTCAGAAACAACTAGTTGAACAGAATTCAGGTCTTAAGAAGGAAGTCGGATTAGCTGAAAGGAAGTTAATGACAAGAAACGAGAGAATCGAAGCTTTAACTCAAAATGTCAGAGAGGGTGAAGAGAGGTTAGCTATGAAATCCAAGGCTTTCGATGAAACTATTGCCAAGTTCAAGGTTAAGTTCGATAACAGAGAACAGAATAGAGGGGTGGGGCAAGGTCCTGGAGGAGTTGGATTTGGTAGAATCGCTATTCCTATTAGGGGCGGTGGTCCTCAAAGTGCTGGGAATGGACCTTCTACTTCTCCAAATGCTAATAGAGGCTTCATTCAAGGTGGTGGAGGTCAAGGTACTCCTCGTCATCAATCGGTGGCTGGTGCTCAAGTCCAGGGTCAATTCGATTCAAATTCCCCTAAAGCTAGAAGTTCCTGGTTCTTCTCCTCATCAAAGTAGAGCTGCTACCCCATAAATAATACTCCAGCTTCAACCCCTCAACCAGTCCTGAGATTACGCGTGGGACTTCGGTCTTGAAGGCCATGTCTTTCTTTCTTTCCTGCCACCTACTCCTTTCTTCACATCCCACACTTAGTTTTCTACATTCCGTTTCCTTAAGCTTCCAGTTACTTCTCATCCATCAACAACAATGACGACTCATTTTCTTAATACCACGGTGCAGTTCGCACCTTCCCCCTCCTTTCTTATCACCTCTTGTTTCCGAAGCCCAAGATTAGTGTGTTCTTTTTCTGATTTGATCGATTGATTTCTTAATCTAAATTGAACGTTTTTCCGACCCGACTTGCCACGTGTTTGAAAGAACGGTTTTGAAGCGGAGGAGACCGATCGTCCACCGTCATAGCGCTTCTGAGATCTGAGACAGGCTCATGCCGCCGATGACAATCCAATGTCCAATCTTTCTTCTTCTTGATTCGAGGCCGTACTCTAGCTCTGTCCCTCGTAATCAGTCGCTGATAGGTAGGTAGCCTCGGGTTGAAGTGCGGGGCGAAGTTGATGAAGGTTTCCTTACCCCTTGGGCGTATTTTACCTGACTACCCTTTGTCATCTTTTCTCCCTTCTTTCTTCCATCTAAAGAGCCTATTTCAGAGTTTCGTCAGTTTCGGGTCGTCAACACAACGATCCCGCTAACATAACAGGTGTAGTTGACAAATTCAGTCATGCCGAAGGTCGTCCCTCATTCAGAAGAGACGTTTTCGAGGGTTGGGAGATCTCTCCCTGCCGCAGAAGGACTCATTGACTACCGCGGTTGTCAAGCAATCTAATCCTTTAGGTTCTCAGGAAAGCTCCGAAAGGTATTTAAGCAGAGGAGAGAGCTGTTATCAAGGATTCCCTCCCCTCATTCCACTGCTTCTTCTTCCTCTTCCCACTCATCTCTCTATCAACCTTCAGCCTCCTCACCCACCTCCTCCAACCTCAATTATGCTCTTCTACACTCCTCTTCTTGCACTAGCCTCTTTGGTTGTCGTCAACGCCTCTCCCCTCTCTTTGTCAGAGAGAGCCACCTGTTCATCTTACACCATCGTATCCACTCGTGGAACTGGTGAACCTCAAGGCCCTTCAACCGGATATAGATCCATGATCAGTCAACTTAAGGCAGCCGTTCCAGGAGGAACTGAAGTGAGTAGTCAAATCAACGTCTGGTCCACTGTCTTGAGTCTTCTGTCGCTGACTTGCATTCTGTTCACTCTCGAACCGTCGATAGTACGATACTGTCTACCCCGCTGGAGCTAATCAACAATCTTCTGCTGGAACTGCCGATATCATCAAAAAGGTGAGTGAGCACACCAAGTCTTCACTTCCTATGCTCTATGCTTACTTATTGATTCTCACTACTCAAACAGGTCCAGTCCGGTAACACCCCCTGCTACGTCCTACTCGGCTATAGTCAGGGAGCTGCTGCTACTGTCAATGCTCTTAAGCAGTTGTCTGGAGCTGCCGCTGATTCAGGTGAGAAGGGAAAGGCTTTGACGTCTCTCATGTCCAATCTCTCACTCTCACTTCTTACCTTTTCTCCTTCGATCACAACAGTCAAAGCCGTTGTCATGATCGGAGATCCACAACACAAATCTGGCTTGGCCTGCAACACCGATGCTGATGGGGGATCCAGAACCAAGAACTCCAACGGAATTTCAGCTTATGGACTCAATTTTGGAGTCCCTTCTTCATTCGTCTCTAAGACCTTGGACATCTGTGCTTATGTGAGTGACCTTGTTACCAGGCGCTTTGAGACCCAACCTCCAACAATCGACCGCGCCATTCCTTTCTGACTCTGACACAAGCCCTACTGTTCCAATCACTTTTACAGGGCGACGGAGTTTGTGACACCAGCTCAGGTCAGTTCTCAGAAGTAGAACGGTGAAGCTGTTTTAAGCACCTCGTAACTGACCTGTTTCTTCTCTTCTGTGCTTCTCTTTCTCTCTCTCTTCTCTCCCTCTCCTCTTGTCTTTCTTCAGGATACGGAATTACTGCGGCCCATCTCTCGTACGGAGGAAACGCCAAAACTCAATCCATGGGAGCTCAATTCCTTCAAAAGGGTTTGACTGCATGATCGAAAGGAACGAACGGAAGAGGATGGGAAGTTTAAGGGTGTCCAACGAATCAGTGTGTCTAATCTCCGTTTTCTACGTTCATGTATCTTTTTCGGATCTTTGAACCAATTTGAATCTGTATCCGTCTCTCACTCTGAATGAGACTCAATCCTCAACGCACCGCGATAACGAGAGAGAGTGTGACTTCTCAATCCGATGACAGGGTTTGTGTCTTCGATTCTAGGGATAAGAGACCTGATTCACACACAACCAAGCTGCAGTCCCGTATCATTCATTCCGGTCTGGTTAGCCCCAAATTCAATGGAGATACTTTGAGATTCAAAGTCTGAAACCTGTCTCACTGACAATCTCGATATTTATCAAGCTGGATGCGGGCCTTCAGGCTTCAGGCGAGTGTTTGATCTCTGGTCAAGGGAATGAGATGCTCACATATATACATGACACAACCTTGAGCTTCAACGCTGCAACTTTTCAACAAACTGACTTACTGAGAAATTCTCCGGGCGAGTACAAAGTTCTTAGGTCTTATGTACGCAAGTGGTGGCTCGCGGAAGATCGACTCGAGACAAATCGAAACCACTCACGTCACATCGCCCGCTTCTTCGCCCTGACTTGATCCGACTCACTGACGCTTGCGTGAAATTTGGATTTGTATTTTTTGATTGGCAGGACTTTCCCAACTTGACGCTTGAGTGTTGACTCCCGCGTGCGTTTCCGTACGGGAAAGTGCGCATCGCCACCTCTCCTCGACCCACTTCCAAACCCCAAGTCGCATTCCAATCCAAACATGCTCTCTTCTCTTATGTCAAGTCAAATAGGGCCCAGGTCAGTCAGACTGCGCTCCAATCCGGTCTCGAAGATGCGTTGAACATCAAAGGCATGCATGCCATTCTCTCGTCGACTCCAACCTTCCAGTCTTTAAAAGAGGCTTACTTTCTCTCTCTTTGACGTTGAGGGTTTTGATCTATTTTACTTTTTGGGGGCATTGTACAAATAACTAGACTGTACTACATTGATATTGAATCTACAAAATGAAATGTCACTGAGCGTTCAATATGCTTTTTAGATGGAGTCGTAGAGGGAGTGCAGTGTCAGGGAAAGAAATCGAAGTCAGGAAAGGAAAAGAGCTTGAAGAAATGGGAAAATTAGAAAAGGGAATCAAAAAAGAAAAGGAAAAGAAATAGATTGTCAAAGAAGGGGGGAGGGGTAGGACTTGTGACGAATGATCATCTGAACTTTTCAAGATATAAATGAGGCGGCTACTGATCGCTATCTCTTCATGAAGAGCCCAAGCAAAGAAACCTTTCCTCCTTGGAAGAGCTCGGAGAGTTTGAAGCTGAGGATCATTTAATCCGAATCAGAGTCACTCATGAACTGTTGGAAGGAAGAGAGAGTGGAAAGAATAGACATATGAAAGTCAATCAAAAAGGTTCGCAAACAAGTTTTCTCAAGCATCAGAGGTTCTTCCGGGCATCAAAGTTTTTTCGTAGACTCACCTCATCTTCATCATCTTCAAACACAGCCATATCTTCAAAGGCGACCTTGTATCTCAAAATGCCACCAATTCCTCCAAAACCTTTACAGAATTGCATTCCTTCCTGAGAACGATCCGTCACGAATTCTAGATTGGTTCCGAATTGACGATAGTTCTCAGCTAACCATTCGAGCAGCCTGAAAGTGGTAGTAGAAGAAGAGAGTGCGATGGACGTCAGTATTTGCAAATTCGTCAAGCCAAAGGAAGATCTATCATCTCTCCCTCTCCCCCCAATTTCACTTCGATTCCACTTTTACTCACAGAACTGGATCCGATTCCTGTTCCATTTCTAATCCAGTATCCTTATCCAAGAACCTACTTTTATCAGCTTCCTGTTCTTTATTCAAAAGCAACACCACAGCATTCCCGTTACTATCCTTCAAACTATGTCTAGTAACTTCTAAATTTTCCCAAACTATCAAAGTTTCCACGGCACCTAATTCAAGTGCTTTAAAAGTGTCTTCAATCCCAAAACAATATTTCCCAGTCTCCAAACTAATTTCATCGAAATATTTTTGAATTAATTTCTTTTCCTGAACGAATTTGACATTCTGTAAACTTTCAGCTGATAATTCAATGGCTTGATTGAAGCCGTTTTCTCCACCGTAAGAAATATCAACAGTTGCAACGATCTTGACTTTTAACCTTGGATCGAATAGATCAGATTGTCCTAATTCGGTTTTGAAGTCTGCTGAACCTGCTAAAACCAAACCTGCACAATTGCATTTGTTATCTGTGATGAAATGTTGAGTTGCAAATTCTGCTACTTTACGAACGTAATTGTGTCGAGCTTCTTCACGAAGACGTGAGAAACGTAGAGCAGATTGTCCTCCACGACCTGGGGGAAACAGAAAGTCAAAGAGATGTGGTGGGTTCATCAGATCCCAGGACATTGCTAAAATTCCATTCCCCTTCCGTTTGAGCGGATCCCAAGCCTCTGCTACTTCTGTCTGTCCTCAAAAGACCTACTCCTTCCCACTGCAGCTTCATCTTCCTCTCCAACCGCAATAAACTCACCATGCTTCTTAGGTAAATCCACACTAAATTTGTGGATGATCGACCTGGTATTCCCACTGACAGTTCCATAGAGACTTCCATTACCATCCATAATGATGAAACCAAACTTAGCGTCGGCTTCTAAAAGTTCAGCCAAAGGTTCAGTGATGAATTTGGAATCACAACGATATAGAGAAGTGTTGATAGGTCTGAAAGGTTCAAACGAAAAATTCACTTTCTTTTCCTTTCCTTCATCTGTTAAGACTGTTCCACAGTAGACTACTAAACCGTTTGGAGGGACTGGAAAATGGGAGAAGGATGGAGGGGAGTTAGGGCTTTGATTTTGAGAGAGCGATAGCCCAGCTGATTGAAGCTTTGGTGAACTTGTACACTAGATCTTGGTTGAAGTGAAAGGAGTGGAATCCAATGCGAAGTACCTTCATAGTCGGAGGTCAATGAGAAAGGAGAGGCATCTGCTTCCAAAAGCCCCCAATGCTACCATCATTTCTTTTAAGACCTCCTCCAGAACTCAAATGGAAAAGAAAGGACCTACTCAAACTACTCCAAGCAAGAACTGGAAAGGGAGACTTCAAAGCCTACCATCTGATGCGCAAGCACGATTCAGCCATTCTCAACTGCCATCTCTTCTCTGAAGAAACCTCACGGGTCCACCCTTTCCTCTGCCCAGGTCTGGCTCCAAAACAACGCCCCTATCTCCAATCACCAGCCAGGTACTTGACTCCGAAGAAGGCACTCTAGCACTCCTAGAGTTCATCCAGTCTTCAGACGCTTTCCAGCCAGCCAAGCCCTCGACCTCGACTGCCTCAGACTCTCAAGCCTCAAATTAAGTTCCTTTTCCAGAACCCAGAATCGCTATGTAATCACCTCAAGAATCATTCGCATTTGCCAGTTCCCGTTGCCCCTTTTCTCTTCTCAAACTAGTTCCTCTTTTTTGAAATTGCTCCAAAATGTTCACCTGCCCCGCGAATCCCAGATTCCTTGGCATGTATTCAGCTATTCTGTTCTCTTACAGGGATTCGTCATTATCTCCACACCAAGAGGCCACTTTGACGCATTCAATTCCTGCTTCTCTTGCTAAATGAACTCACCTCTGTTGTAAAGTTTGAGCCTCTGCTGGGTTGAAGTGATGGCGGCCAGTACAGATAACCTATTGACACGAGACTTGATATTTGAGGCAGTACCATATTCTTGAGTTAACATATTTGAGAACTGAGAGATTTGCGACTGAAGGAGCAACAGAGATGGGGTAAGAGGCGTTAGAATGAGCACCTCTCCAGCAGAAAGATGAGGATGGCAAAATCAGATCATGATTTTTGATCTGATTGTGAAGCCTGTGAAAGAGAAAGACTTGAAGGAAAGTAGAGGGGAGGAAAGAGAAACCTTGCTAGGAAGTAGAGAAGAGAGCTCAGCTCACCTTTGGAGGAATGATCAAACTGATCATGGAAGTTCCAGCTCCTATTAGTGGGAGAATGAGAATGATGGATTATTGGATTGAAGGAAGGATAGTGAGGTGACAAGGATTTAAGCATGATTGCTATCTTGCATCTACTACCAATCCATCTGTGGAAATCAATTCACTCCACATCTCTCTCTCTCTTATTTCAAGCCACCAAAGTAGATTCACTTACCACGAGCGTTATCCAAATTCTTCACGAGTTTCTTAATTTTCCACATCTATCAGAAGCCAAGGCAAGCGTAGAGAGATCAGAGAGATAGAAAGCACAGTTAGCTGCTCATGTCTTTTCTCTTGTTATCTGGTCGAATTAGAATCACGTCGACTTTAGGATGACTAGCTGAGTGAACTTACCTGAATGTTATGTTCAGCATCTTGACTAACTTGAGTTGCCATGATGAATTATAATTTGTGGGTGGTAGGTATAGTAGTTGTCCACTCCGAGAATCAATTTTCGCTGATGGTGGATATAGGATAGCGTTCGGTGCTGATCGGTGTTGCCATCTTCGACTGGGAGAAGTCGATTTCTTCTTTCTTTCTTTCCTCTATTTCTGGATCCAAGAGTTATTCCAAGGAAAGATCAAAGAGAAGCTAAGGAAATCAAATGAGTTCAGCATCTTCAAAGAAGAGAGTTTCGTATCTGCTTTCCCCTTCGCTCGTTCAAGCTTCAGATGATCTTCCTTCAAATCTAGGTCGATCAACTACAGTTCATTCTCTCGTCTCTCATTTGGACCTTTTAGATCTTGAATCTCAAGATCATTCCAAGCTCGGAGAAGAAGAAGGAGAAGATCCAGAAGCCTTCAGAGAAGACGAACCAGACCAAGAAGAACTCAATCAAAAACAAATCAGATCCCTCTTTGGTTTGACTTTCGAAATCGATGGTACCGAAACTCAAGAGCTTAATAGAGCTACCATCCTACCCCCAAGAGAAGCTACAGACAAAGAACTAAAAGTCTATCATTCTTCAACTTACATCGAAAGCCTTTTAGATCAACAGCGTAATGCAAATCCCTCTTTTTCAAAGATTTCAGAAAACAAAATTAAAGATGAAGAGGAAGAAGAAAATGATTGGAAAGAGGATGAGAGAAGGAGAAAGAGAGTTAAAGTGGAAAAGAAGGGAGATGAACAGAGAAGATTGAGTGACGAAGGTTTTGGTTTGACAGATGTGAGTTTCATGACATCGTGTTTAATGATAAAATCATGAGTCTCATTTGAAATCAATCTTGCCCTTCCAGTCGTTTTAGTCACTGACGACGTTTCGTCTTCTCCTTCCCAGGACAACCCTCGTTTCTCATCTCTAGAAGCTCACGTTCGATTAATAGCTGGTGCAGCATTAGTAGCAGCAGAAGAACTAATTAAAGATAGAGCTGATGTAGCAATCGTTTGGGACGGAGGAAGGCATCATGCTAAGAGAGGCAGTGAGTAAAAAGGAGGGTGAGAGAAGAGAACGCAGTATCTGGGCTACTCATTTTCGATTTTCATTCTCTTCTTATCTTGCACTCCCTCTCTACTTCTTTCAGCTGCTTCCGGATTTTGTTACATCAACGACGCAGTGCTTGCAATCTTGGCTCTTCGGAAACCTAGGCTCGTCAAACTTCCAGTCCACCAACCTGATTCTCCTTCAACTTCTATTACTACTCCTTCGGAAACCTCAACTTCCAGTGTTTTAGGTTTTGGAACTAGACCTTCAGAAATTCAGGCAGCTGCCGATTTGACACAGGAAGAAGAGATTCAAGACTACGAAGCACCTTCTTCAACCTCAAACCCTCGACCAATTTCTCACAAGTTGAATCCAAAGAACTCTAAACCAAAGACAGTTTTGAAACAGAGCAAAGTTCTCTATTTAGATTTAGATCTTCATTGGGGAGATGGTGTAGTAAGTTATCGACGAACGAAAGAACTTTCGACCTGGCATACAGTACATTCTGAAATTTCCCCACTTCACAACAGGAAGAAGCTTTGTTCAATTCATCTTCAGTCTTGACCTTGTCAATCCACATGTTCGCTCCTGGGTTCTTTCCATGTGGTCTATCCACAAGACCCAACACTGCTCCTTCAAGTTCAACTAGTTCAAGCGAAGCAGGTTCCTCTCAAGAAGAGTCATCGAAGGTCTCTCATCCAGCTGGATCTCTTCATGGACCTTCTGGACCTCCAACTCCAGATTCAGCTGCTCACTCAGCTTTAAGTCTACCTTTGAAACCTGGAGCTGGTCCAGAAACTCTTTCGAGGATCATGAAAAGTTGTGTCGAACCTCTGGCCAAGGCTTATGCGGTGCGTTGACTCTCGATCCGTTCTTCTCTTAATTCTGTTGTAGAATTTAGGTTTCATGCCGTTGACACCGATTCTTTCTTTCGCTTCTCTGATCCTATTTATCATTTCTCCAGCCCGATTACATAGTCATTCAAGCAGGATGTGACGCTCTCAAAGGGGATCCAACTTCAACCTTCAATTACTCTTCGACCTCAATTCTAGCTGCCGTCTCTACTGTACTCTCTTGGAATGTGCCTACCTTGATCTTGGGAGGAGGAGGATATAACACTTCTAATGCAGCCAAATGCTGGTCTAGTCTCACGGCTCTCTCTCTTGGAAGATGGAAGTTTGATCACGAAAAGAAGAATGATCCAGAAGAAGAGAACAAGGACCTTGGACTTTTCGACAACAAAACTCTCATTCCAGAATCAGATTCAAAGCATTGGGAGACTTATGCTCCAGACTTCAACTTAGGTGTGGCGGAAGGAAGTACTAGAGATGAAAATGATGAGGAATATCTATTGGAGGTCGAAAAGGTCTTTCAGGAACATGTTGATCATTGGAAGTCGTCGAAGCTTTGAGAAGGAGAAAGAGAGAGAGAGAGAGAGAGAGAGAGAGAGAGAGTCAGGTGAAATCCTGTCCGTCCAAAGGTTTTCAAAATGATAGTCTTGATTGAGTCTTTGATCGAAAAGTAGTTTTGGATGGTCTTGAGTTACAGATGTCGACGAGAGATTGGGAAGGAAGGCGTGAAGGGGAAGGAGTGAAGAGAGATTTCAAATTCCAGCTCTCTCTCATCCTGAATGAAACCATCAACCTTCGGGAAGCAGACCAGGCACAGGAACGGAGAATCAGAATTAAAGGCAAATTGTGGAATAGAGATACAAGAATCGAAGTGGTAAGAATTGAAGAGAGTGATTGAAGATAGCGCAGATCCTTAGTTGACAGAAAGAGGGCTGTAGAGACAAAAAGAAGAAAGAGAACAAAGGATGAAGTCAGCAGAGAGGATAAGTAGGGGGAAACCTCTCTTTCGATGAGACGATCCTGTCGGAAGCAAGAAGCGATACTCACGTGCACGAAGTTTGAATCAGACCATTGGCCTCATTTCCAGTACAGCAGACAGCAGTGTTTTTGCAAGAGTTAGAGACTGCAGCCGAGGCTCCTACGACGTTGACTGGGATTTGGTTCTGAGAGAACATCATGCAAGGGGGAGGAGGAAAGGAGGTGAGCTCGAATCAGGTCAAAGGAGATGCCCCAGTCTGAAGTATCTTAGTTTTTAAGAATAATCTATTTAAACTCACACAGCTGAGACCAATTTGTCCGACTACGTCGTCGAGACCTAGAAGAGACTTGATGGATTGAGCGTCCTCTCCATCGTGGACTGAAGAGCAACACTGGGCGGTTCCAGTGGAACAGGATCCTTGACTGGAAGATTCAAATTGAGGGAGAGCTGCGACCGAGACGGTGGCGATGGCGACTAGAGCGAAGAGAGCTGAAGAGAATTGCATTTTGAGTAGAGAAGAGAGAGAGAGAGTTGGGTGGTTTTGTTTGCGGCTTGAAGAAGAAAGTGCAGGAAAAAGAGCTGAAGAAGAGAGTTGTTGAGATGAGGGAGAAAAGAAAAAAGAAAAAAGAGAGAAAGTAAGCCTCTTTTATTTCTTTTCGAGCGAAGAGTGGGAGGTTGGAGTCTACGAGAGTGGGATGACATGCCTTTGATGTTCAACATATCTTCCATACCGGACTGGAATTCAGTGTGACTGACCTGGGGATGTTCGTAAGGTGATAGGAGAGAAGAGAGCATGTTTGGATTGGAATGCTACTTGCGATTGGAAGATGGGTCGAGGAGAGGTGGCGATGCGCACTTTCTCGATACGGAAAGGCACGCGGCAGTCAACTGTCAAGCTCGAAAAGACCTGCCAATCAAAAAGTCCAAATCCAACAAGCGTCAGTGAGTCGGACCGAGTCAGGGCGTAAGATGTGGGGGATGTGACGTGAGTGGATGACTCGTCATCGACTTGTCGTCGAGTCGATCTTCCACGATAACCCCACTTGCGTAAGACCCAAAAACTTTGTACATTCTCGCCTATGTAAGAAATTACATATGTTTGTACTTGTAAAGACAGCTTGTTGAAGCGTTGACGTTGAAGCTGAAGGTTGTATGTGAGCTTGCTGTCGTCCTTTCGTTAAATCTCATGCCCTTGACTTTGAGGCTCACTCCCTTCAATTTTCATCCCGCCCTCTCCGTACTCCCTCGAGATCTCCTCGAAGTTAGGATTGCGCAGTAGTGGAGCATTTGCCTTGAGTAACTGGTTAATACGAAGCATTTCATCTGAACTTCGGTTTGGCGAGATAGAATTGAGGGAAATGGTCTCCAATTTGGGGACCTTAAACTTAGATAAGAATTCTCCAATTGTCCTTCCGTTGAATCCAACTCCCAAACTCAAAGTCCTGAGCCTTCTTAAGCGGACCAGCTCTTTTCCTTCGGCTTGATCTCTTTCAGACCCAATCTTTTCACTGTCCGGTCCATCTCCCACATCCAACGTCAAAGTACGCAAAGTATGGGAATCAGAGCGAATGATTTCTAGATAGTGTTCCATAGTTGAGTCCGGATGACTGGAGACTGAGAGGGTTCGGAGCTGGGAATAGTCCGAGTCCTTCCATAAGTTTTGAATGAAAGAAGGAGAGCAGTCGGTGAAAGAGAGTGTATCGAAATCTTGCAGATCTATCGGATCCGATTCCTGTTGTCCCGAAGAATCCGTGTTCGAGAAACCTGTTAGATAAAGTAGGCTGAGGGAGGAGGCGATTGGCCTCAACATAGAGCGAACGAACGCTGGTTGAACTAATCTCTGAGTAGAGTCCCTGTTGCTTGATTTGAGCCAGAGCTGATGCAAGCTGCTCTCGATGTTTTCATGGGGAAAAAACTCCAAGAAGCGCAAGGCGTCTCCGTTCAGAGTCAACGAGCCAAGCTTGGGGAAGCAGACTCGGTCCTCTTTCGTAAATGCCGCCTCTTCCAAGAATTGCTCTTCCATTCCTGTCTCATCAGATTTCCCCAACGAGATCTCCTCCAATGTTGAGCTGGAAGAGACTAGAAGGTTGACCACTCGTTGAAGTGAAAGTGAAGTCGACTCCAGACGTAGATCACTGAGCTTTAGAAAGTTGAGTCCTTTCGGCTGGAAGTAAAATCCTGAGATCGTTAGATAGCGCAGGGAAGGGAAGCTGAGAGAAAACTCCTCTGGGTTCCGAGGCTCCTTTTCCCCCAGATCCAGATAGAATTCCTCCAACGAGGTGTTGCAGCACGCGAGCAGGGGCAGAACACTCGAATAGAATGACGACTCCTGTTCTTCTTCCTCTAAACCTGCGTCAGGCTCCTCTGCTCCATCTCCTGATACCTGAAGTTCTCGAAGTCTTGGGAGCAAAGCTAGAAGGAATGTTTGGATGGTGATTTGATTGCACCCACTGAGAATGAGTCGCTCAAGATTTGGCAAGTCGAGCTTGAATTGATTGGCTGATGATGGTTTGATGACGAAGACCTGAAAGAGGTACACCTCTTTGAGAGAGCTCGAGCTGAGCATAGAGGCCAGAACTTTCATTCCAACCTTTGGAGAGACAGCCCCCCCCCAACTCGCGCCCTGAGAGTCAAGCCTGCAGGTATGCAACTTGTTCCCCAGCCACGTTGGTAGAGAAGCAGAATCCCAATCCAGTTCTAATTCTTTCACTCTGAGATCCAAAGAGCGGAGGTCGGAAGTTGAAACGTGGCCAGGAAATCGCAACCAGCTCATCTCGTCCCAACCTGTGAGTTGCAGTCGAAGTTTGAACAGCCTAGGGCGGTTGACAACTAAATCCAAAGCTAGAGCCGAACAGAGCTCGAAGTGAAGGTCCAAATCCAGGGTCTTCAGAGTTGGTTGAGGTCTCTTAAGCGTCTGAAAGAGCTCTGTCATTCACTCCTTCCTGCAGGCCTTGATGGCAGAGATGGCAGAATCGTTTGGATCTAAACTCGATCTCCTTAATTCCAGTCCCGATGAACTCGCAAACTCTGTTGATCAGAGCACTTGCCTCGTCCGCGCCGTAGGGCAAAAAGACTCTAGTTTCCTCCTGATATCCATGCGCTTGTGCATGACACGACTGTATAGATGTCTCGACTGTGAAGCTCTTGATCTTTCAGGCATCACCTTCCGATACGGACTTCAAAGAGATGGGAAATTGAATCCCGAATCGAAGGATTCGCAGCTTTGGCAGGAGAGCGGCCTGGTTATCCAAAAGTCCCTCAATGATGGACGAGCTGAAAGCAGCTGCTGAACGATGATAGAACTTGAGGTTCTCCTCTGCCGAGGGATGCCTCCCGACCAGATGACTGGAATAGAACTCTGTCGGCAACGACTCCAGAAGCTGTGTAGAGGGTCGTGAGAAGTGAGATGAATCGGTAGGAGGTCATCCCCATTAGATCGTGGAAAGTCGGAGCAATGGGAAATCCTCCTCTCTCGTCCAATGATCTTTGAAAGCTCTTCCAGAAGCAGGCTAAGTTGAGGTCCAACTCTTTCATATACGAAGAGACGAAGCGTTGAATGAGGTCGATGGTTTCCATCTCGTCCAGTTCTCTCGTAGTCTGGCTCTCAACGTAAGGTTTGCAACCCGAACTAGTTCTCTCGGTGTATTTCCGGGATCAGGATCGGTCCATCTTGGGAAAGACAGATCTACCGCCTTTTGAAGAGCCGTATCCGTCAGCATTCGTAGTCTCCAATCTCGAGAGACTCCACTAGAAGTTGAGATGGCAGGGGTGGAGAGAAGAGAGAAAAGTGAACTCAGGATCTCGGATGGAAGGAATTTGATTGGGTCGACCATCTTTCTTGTCTGGGCTTGGATGTAGATGCGATGTTAAGGACTAGATGATGAGGATTGAAGACTAGTAAACGGGTTTGAGTGAGAATCAAAGAGGAAAGCAAGTAGAGAGTCATGGAGAGGAGGCAAGATTCGAACGTATCTCTTCCTCCCAAGCGATGAGTTCAACTTCTTCATATTCTTCAGCTCGAATTCTGATTGATTCACTTCACAAAGAAGATCCGGTTTACATTTCCAAGCAATCAACCCCATCAACTGAGCAAGATGAATTAGAATACGCAGATCAAGTTGAAGCTTGGGTCTTAAAATTACTTTCTTCAAATCAATCAAAAGATTTCCCTCCAGGTGTTTCACTTGCCTTACTTCAATTAGCTGCAAGATGTCAGCATCTAGCTAGATTCAAGAATCCAAGATCCGATTATAAGGATGGTAAATTAGGTTATCTCAAATGGAGAAGAGAACTTTATGAAATTCAAGCTGATAGAGCAAAACAGCTACTCCTACAGGCTGGAGTCACAGAAGAAGAATCAGAGCTGGTTTGGAAATGGGTTGCGAAGAAAGATCTCAATGTTGGGAAGGAAGAGGAGGGCGAATTTGGTACACAGGTGAGTGGGAAGATGGCAAAGTTCAAAAGGAAGTGAAATTCCAAAGGTTCTCTCGCTACGTCAAAGGCTCTTTCCTTGGCAATTGGTGCCTTTACTAGCATTGATACTGGGTTCTTGGTGCTCAACCCGTTTGTGTAGGATGCAGATTCGAGGGAGGAAAGGGGAGTAGACTGCAGACACTCTCAGCTTGGGTTGAGTCTTGATAAGAGAATCGGCTTTCGAGATGACTGTCTCTGGTTGCCATCGGAACTTATAGATATTCTATTATTACGAATGAAACAATTCGAGTGCTTTCAAGGGGCTATGCTGTCGCAGTCGATCGATCAGTAAAAAGGTTGGAGTGGGCCACCTCTCACTCCTTCTCTGGTAGCAGGATAGTCCCATTTTACTTCTTCAACCTCTAGATCCATCCAATTCAAATCAATCATTTTTTCTTCCAAAGAGATCGAGAGACACATCTTCTCGCAACGATCTGTACCCTTCCATCGCTCTCCCTTTCAACCTTTCTCCTCGTCAGTTCCCAAATCCTCCATCTTCTCCAAACCCTGACTCCTTTCTCTCCTCCTCTTTCTGTATCTCTCTCTTCCCTTCTCTCCTTCCCAGTTACTAGAAGACGCCGCAGTCTTGACCTTCCTTCAAACCCAACTTTCTCAGTTCGCTGCCTCTCATTCAACCTATCCTCGAGAGAAATTCATCGACATTCTAAGGAAAACTTGGAGGAAGCTTTCCAAGAGAGGTCAAAGTGCTGCGGTAGAATTGGCCGGCGAAATGGATGAAGGTGGATTGAAGGGGATTGTATTGGAGGCTGTGAAGGATGAGACCCAAACGAAAGGGGAGAAGGAAGAGTGAGTTGAGAGGACGCATAGACGCTCTCGTTGTACTTTTAAGTAAAAAGGTTGAAGTAATTGATTTTTGGTATGTTGACAAATATGTTTTTCTCTCTTTCCCTTGACTGACTTTTTGATTTCAGATTTGGCTTGTCTGAGCTTTCTGTTCAAGGTTCATCGACTTCTAAGGCCAAAATTGCTTCTTCGGTACTTTCAATTACATCTACTTTGACGGGTATTCCAGGCAGAGGATTGGAATCGGAAGAAGGATGGGAAGAAGCTGATTCTAAAGAAATGGAATCCGAATTGAAAGAAAACGGTACTGGAAGTGGGAGTGGAGAAAAAAAGAATCCAAAAGGTGAAAGGGTATTTGGTGGTAGATTATTGAAAGATGAGGAAGATGTTTGGGAACATAATGCTTGGTTAGTAGATTCTTTCTGGCTCTCTCGTTAGAACTTAGATCACTGGAATCCGAAGATTACTGATTTGATCTTGAACGATTTATGATTTCTTCAAACAGGGATCACGTCACACCTCCAGCTTCATATCTGGCCACTGTTGAGGAGAAGCTGTCGAAACAGAGAGAAACTAGGTTGACTCTTGAGGAGCAAGGTGAGTTCGCTGCTTCTTCTTCTCCCTGTCCTCCGAGATTTACACTTATACCCTCTTTCTGAATTGAATCTTATCATTTTCATGTTTCCTAGAGCGTTTCCATGCAGCTCCAGCTTCTTTTTGGAACAATTTCTATGCCCAACATGATCACAGATTCTTCAAAGATCGACGATGGCTTCATATTGAGTTTCCGGAACTGGTTGAGAGTACTTTGGAAGGAGTGAGTGTGTTTGAGGATCTTCTTTTATCAAGATAAATTGTAAAAACAAAGTTCCGATATTGATCTCATTCTTGTCCCCTCCCTCTCGCTCCCTCAAACAGGCACCTCCGACAACAATTGTAGAAGTCGGCTGTGGAGCTGGTAATACGGTGTTCCCGCTACTAGAAATGAACAAGAATCCAGGCTTAGAAATTCACGCTTGCGATTATTCATCGGAAGCTGTAGAAGTGGTCAAAGTGAGTTCTCAAATCTTCGTTAAAGATCGAGGCAACTCAGATACTAACCTTCTCTCGTCCCCTCACTTCTCCAGAACAACTCACTTTGCTCAAATCCGCCTACAGGAAAGTGCCATGCTTCAGTCTGGGACCTCTCAGGTTCGAGTTCGGATTCAACATCCTCAATCCCAACGACTCTGGCGGCTAACTCAGCAGACTTCGTAGTTCTGATCTTCGTTCTTTCTGCTCTTCATCCGAAAGAATGGGAGAATGCAGTAAGAAACGTCAAGGCGATGTTGAAACCTGGTGGGAAAGTCTTGCTTCGAGATTATGGATGGGGGGACCTGCCGATGTGTCGGTTTGGGAAAGGAAAGCTTTGTGATGATGGATTTTATGGTACGTGTTTACAGTTGCTTTCTTTTAACCAGCTCTCGCAGGCTGTTTGAAGAGAATCGCAACCTTTACTGATCCTTTTCTCTTTCGTTCTTTCCTTCCCAATAGTCAGAGGAGATGGAACAAGAGGTGAGTCAAGCTGCGGGAAAGCTCAAGAACCTCCTGTCGAATCGCCAATCTGAGCTTCTCAATCTTCTTCTCTCATCCTACCAGTCTACTTCTTCTCTCCAGAGGAGCTCACGAAGATGTTCAACGCTGGTCCACCTCCAACTTCAAGTTCACCTCGAGCTGTCCCAATCCCTCTTCCTCAAGTCGAACCTCAAACCTCGGAAAGCAACATCCACTCTTTCGAAACTGTTCAGCTAGCTGTCGATAGACGACTACTGGTCAATAGGAAAGAACAGAAGAAGATGTATCGAGTCTGGATGCAGCTGAAATTGAAGAAGTTGGAGGAGTGAGTGGGGTCAGTAGTCCTCAAGATGATCTTGAAAATGTACCATACGCAATCATAGAATCTCATTCTCGCTCCATCTCGTCCACATTTTGATCTGCATCCTCTCGCTACACCTAGAGCTCCTCCTCAACCTCTTCAAGAACGGAGCGCCCAGTCCTGATCCTTCGTCTCGGGATCTACGTTCCGAGCCTTTCATTTATTTATTACCTTTGTACTTTCTCTTCTTTCTTCCAAGCTTTTGCTGCCCAAACTCCCTACAAATCCTTCATTCCAGCTTTGACTCTTGTTGACGTCTATTTTCACTTTGCTGTATTGTTATGTCTTCATCATCGCCGTCGCCTAATTGAATCTATACTTCGCCCAAACGGGTACAGAAAGTCTGAAAGGCAGCAGACTATAAAAACATCAAAGTCATTGGAGGGAGAGAGCTGAAAAGAGGGGGGAGGGTGGGCGAATGGAAACCTCACACTCGATTTCAAAAGAGAGAAAATTGGTACAAAAGGTTCTATCCCCGGCTTCTTGGCTCCTAATTCCACACACAGTTTTTCTCTTGAAACCTGTTCATCTCGGTGACCTTGAAAATGAGGCCCCAACTGGAGTGTTTCTGCTCCTTTCTCCTTTCCCTGTCGTCCTCTACGTTTCCCAAGACCTCTCCAAAGCTGAATCGTCTCTCTCTTTCCAACTAGATTTCGACCCAAAACTCTTCTCTCCTTTAGCACTTTCCTCAATTTTTTTTTAAAATGATTCTAATGCAGAGTTCTCCAGCTCCTCGAAGGCGGCTATGAAATACGAGATGGAACTTTTGATTTGACTTGACTCGAGGCGTCTCTTGAATAACACGTCTTTTTGGCGACTTGTGTACCTCAAGGGAACAGTCAAAAGCTGTCGGCATCTAGTGAAGTGGAAGACACATGAGACACATCTTAAGACAACTAAAGCAAGGAAGATCAAAGATGGAAGAGCAGGGTCCTGTTGAGAGGGACTCACCAAAGAACGAGGTCCTGGGATTTAAGCTCGGACAATCGAGAGACGAATAAAGTCTCTGATAAGTCGATGAGATAAAGCACAAATCAAGATTCTCTAGTTGAGGCAGAGAAAAGGTCTCTGGAACTGAGGCCAAAACTTCCGACTTCTCCGACTCTGTGATTTGATCTGCCGCATCCCCATACATCTCGTCACACCATTCTATCATCTCGACAGAGACCAGAGAGTTCCTGCATGATTCTAGGATCCTGAGTATATCCTTGTGATTCAAATGCAATTCTGCTTTGCATTTAGCAACGCGAATGTCTAGTCGCTGAAGGGAGGAGTATTGATGTTGAAAGATGAAATGACCTGACCAGATGGTCCCAATTAACGTAAGGACTTGTAGTGATGGAAAGGAAAGGATAGCGGAAGGACCTAGACTAGAGGATACAGACGCACGTAAACTTAATGTCTTGATAGAGGAGCTGAAAGGTTTGAAGAGTTTACAAAGGTGGAGACCGTCCCCTCTAAAACCTGAAAGCCATAATCCGAGTTCTTCTAATTCCTCCCCTAGCCATATACCAAGATGCTCCCATTGCCCAGCTTGAAGTTCGAATTTGCCGAGCTTAGCCACCTTCAATCTTGAAGTACATGTTTCAACGGAAACGTCTAGCTGCCAATCACGAAGAGTGCTAACTAGGTACATCTTCAAGATCCCGAGATTAGGACATGCAACTATCAGAGCAAACCATACTCTCTTATCCAAACGTCTTATATCACTCAGATCTAAACTTTCGAGCGTTTTTCTTGACTTCCTCAATTCCAGCAGGAGTCGATCCGAGCGCGAATCAGCTACACCTTTTAATTCTAGATGAGTCATGCCTACTCCTGTGAACTTTCTCATGCTCTTGAGGATCTTGTCAACCTTGACTTCTATTTTCGCTGCGCTATAGGGATCGTAGTAGGAGTCGTTACTAGTGATTTTCAGCGTCTCGGAGCTTGATTTTGAGATGACGTTACATAGAGTTGAAGCACTGATTTCTATTGTCTCAAGCTGATGGAAAGTTTTGAGGCTTTGAAGAATTGAATTGATTTGAACGGAAACATCTGATGTTTTTTTCTTGCTGTAATCTATCTTAGCCAGCTGAAGGTAGAGCCTTTTGAGGGAATGAGCAGATAGAGTAAGAGTATGGCAGAGTATTGAGTAGCGACTTGACTGGGCTTGGATTCCAACTAGTCTTAGATCTTCCATAAAAGGGATAAGATTGAGGGAAACATCTGTTAATCTGAGGTTGGAGAGGCGAGAGAACCTTAAAATCCTCTCAATCGCCTTGCCCATTTCTAGTTTCGAATCCTCTCTACTCAATTCATCGTCTAACGCGTTTCGTGAGATCAGATCTACTTTTGTGAAGAGGATTGGATTTGAGTGAATCAATCTTCTCCATTTCTGGTTGATTGATGAAGCGTGGGCGATTTGAGATTGAGAGAGAGTCTCCAAGACTGAAAGACTGAGCTCCCTTGGAAGCAGAGGTAATAGATCCAGCTGCGTCTTCATAGTCGGGGGAACTCTTAGTCTTCCTCTTGATTTGATGTAGAGTTTGAAAGAATGAATCAAAAAGGAGGATGCAGTTGAGAATAAGAGACGAAAAGGTCATCTCCTCTTCTCCCCCATCCGCATTCTTCCCTTTCTCATTTTGAATGTTAGCAAGAATGGTCTCCAAATTACCATCTTTAACACAGACCTATCTAACAAGATCAACCAACCCAGCCAACAAGAACTCAGCTTCAAAATCGCTTCTTGCCACCATTTCAAGAAAGAGAAGTAACCTTTGCGTAAGCGTAGATGTTACAAACAAGCAGGACTTGTTGGACGTTGTAGCTGCTGTAGGGAAAGACGTTTGTCTAATTAAGGTGAGAATTCTGAATCTGGGCTGTGGTTGCAAGAAGTAGAAAGTGGTAGTAGGGAAGGGTGGAACTGGGGGAAGAAGATTGAGGTACTCAATCTATCTATCCTCCGTCTTTGAACAGACCCATATCGATATCATTCAAGACTTTGATTCGGATCTGGTTACTCAGCTTCAAGCTTTGAGTAAAGAACATGACTTCTTGATCTTTGAGGATAGGAAGTTCGCAGACATTGGTGAGTCAGAGATCAGAGAACGTTGGCTTTGGAATGCTGAGTCGAGAACAGAAGGGGAACAAGAAGGTCTCATGAGGTCGAATTTAAATTCGTAATATCGGACAGAAACAGGAAGGCAGGATGATGGCGAACAACTGCTTGCATTCATTCTGACCCACCTTCTCTTTATCCCCACTCTTCCTTCGAAACAGGCAACACTGTCTCCCTTCAGTACTCATCCGGAGTTCACAAGATCTCATCCTGGTCGCATATAACCAACGCTCATCTTCTCCCTGGTCCAGGAATCATATCAGGTCTCTCTGCAGTAGGAACTCCACTCTCACGAGGACTTCTCCTCCTAGCCGAAATGTCATCAACAGGAAATCTCTGCACAGGAGAATACACCAAGAAATGTGTAGAAGCTGCTTTGAAAAGCAACTCTTCAGATGGTTTCTGCATTGGATTCATTGGTCAAAGAAGAGTTGAATTGGATGTTCAAACGGAAGAGATGCCAGATTTCTTAGTCCTAAGTCCAGGAATTGGTTTAGACATGAAAGGAGATTCAAAAGATCAGAATTATAGAACTCCTTTGGAAGTGATTAAGGAATGTGGAAGTGATGTGATTATTGTTGGAAGAGGGATCTACGGACCGATTTTAGGATTGAAAGAGAATACTGACGAAAAGATTAGAGAGGAGGTGTTTGAGAAGGTCGGAAAAGAGGCGGAAAGATACAGGATAGCTGGCTGGGAAGCTTATGAGGAGAAGATGAAGGAGAATGGAGTTGATTTGGAGAAGAGAGAGGTTGAAACGCAGGGTTAGTAGATGGTTCGCTTTCAGGAAGAACCAATGGGTTCTTGGGAGTCCTACATAACGTTTCATTCAATTCAGGTCTAGATCAAGCTACTTCTAGTCTTTATGGTCCTTGAAGACCTTATCTTATTCTATCCCCGTCCATTTCTTTGTATCACTTCTACACTCAAGAAATACGAAAAGATTTGGGTTAATCGAATCATCTATCTCTCTCTTTGGAAAGCTGCTTTCATTTGATTGGGAGTGGAAAGGCTGACGTTACGAAATCTCTCTCCTTCTCTCGACAGATCACGCAAACTCTCAGTCAATCAAAAGGCCTTCCTCGCCTGCCTCTCAAGGACCAACAAACCCTCCCGGATCCTCTTCCTTTTCAGTCGCTGTGTCCAACGATGCTACAGCCGAAGCAGGAAGTTCGAACAAAAGACGAAAGCTCTTTGAACCTTCAACCTCAACTTCATCTCCAATCTCAGCTTCCAAGGTCCTAAACAAGATGATAGTCGCTCCCAGAAGATCCGCTAGAAATTCTGACGTCGATCAAAAAATGGAAATAGATCAAGACCAAGATGGATCTGAATTATCCGAAGAAGATGAGATCAAGGAAGAAGAATTAGATCCGACTTCCTCTCAAAAATCTGTCAAGACTTCGAATCTCAAGACTTCTCCTCCAAAAAAAGGAAAAGCCAAAGCTTCTCCTTCTAAAGCAACAGCTTCAGATCCATTCGCAATTTCTCCTAGAAAACCAGTCCCAAAGAAAACTTTTAAATTAGAATTAGAAGGTTCAGAAATCAAACCTGCTCCTAAGAATTGGGAGAAACAATACGAAACCATCAAAGCTTTGAGGAAAAGAATTGTGGCTCCAGTTGATGTTATGGGATGTGAAATGGCGGGTGAGAGAAGTGGACAGCTTCCGGGGAAGAAGGAAGAGCAAGAAGAAAGAGATCAAGAGCCTGTCAAAGATAAAGGAAAGGCTAAATCAAAGGCCAAGGGAAAAGGAAAACAAGCCGAAATACAGACAGAACCATCGGAAGAAGATCAAAACAAACTAGACTCTTTGATTTCAAACATCGATTCAAATCCAGTCTCAAGTTCTACTACCTCTGATCCTTTCTCTAGTTCTTCTTTTTCGAGCTTTCAAGGTTCAGCTTCTTCATCTTCGCCAGAACAGCTAGCTAAGAACAGAAGGTTCGCCATTTTGGTCTCTTTGATGTTATCTTCTCAAACTAAGGATCAAGTCACTTCAGAAGCTGTTAACAATTTGCAGAAAGTTTTACCTGGTGGCTTGACTGTTCGAAGTGTCATCGATGCTACTGATGACGAAATTAGCAATGCTATCAACAAAGTTGGGTTTTGGAGACGTAAGACTGGTTATGTTAAGAGTGTGGCTAGAATTTTAGAGGATAACGAAGGAGGTGATGGTGAGTTCAACAAGGCTGGGACGTTTGAGAAAGGATAGAGAGAGGGCGATAGAAATCGCCAACAGAATTCTGAAGCCTCTGAGAACATTGTGATCTACACCCATCTCATCTTGCCTTGCCTGTGATCCACTTTTTCTTCTACTGATCTTTAGTTCCCGATAACCTCGAGTCGCTACTCTCTCTGCCGGGAGTAGGTCCCAAAATGGCTTTCCTAGCACTGCAAGCTGCTTGGAAGAAGAATTTAGGAATTGGTGTCGATGTCCACGTTCACAGACTGTCGAATCGATTGGGTTGGTCAAAAACGAAGACTCCAGAGGAGACCAGATTGAGGCTGCAAAGTTGGTTGCCCAAAGAGGTGAGCTTACAAGAAGGCGATTGAGTTCCAGGAGGGGTGGGGGGGGGGACACGATGACTCTCTGGCCTCGCCTTTCGTGGTCTGAGATTCAAACTGACTCTCGAGTTTCCCTCTTGATGGAATTCTAACCCAACAGCTTCATACCGAAGTCAACAAGATGCTAGTCGGATTTGGGCAAGTGATTTGCGTTCCTGGTGAGTCGAAAGATGCAAAGACATGACGCTGGAAAGTTCTATCTACAGTCGAACTTACTATCTCTGCTCTTTTCTCGTCATTTCGAATCGTTCTCACTTCAGTCACTCCCCGCTGCGATCTCTGCACTTTGGGCTCAGCGAGGATTTGTCCGTCTTACAAGAAAGTGGATCCTAAAGCTGCAGAGTCGAGGGTCAAAGTCGAATTGTTGCCTGAAGAAGTCGTCGACGAACTCAAGGAAGAAGTGAAAGAAGTCGCGATGGAGATGGATAGTGAGAAGGTCATGGACGAAGGGAAGAAGCTGGATTGGTGATCTGAGTTCGAGGAAAGTAGCTTCAAAGTGAAGACCCCTAACACTTCTAGTGAAGACCGTTGTACATACAAATGTCTTTTTGAATTGTTCTAGCAGCATCATGTGCCTTCTTTGAATAGCAACTTCTTCAGTTGTGTCATCCTCGAAATTGCACTGGCTCCGCAACACAAATTTCAGAGAAGATGAAGAACGAAAGACGAAGTAGCGATTGAGCACATACAGGCATACAAAAAGACAGCGAAAACACACAATGATAAGAGACTTAAGATGTACTAGTTAGTAGTTTGAAGACTTGATTCCCTGTCACTCAGAATTTCACATCATCGAAGCCCTTCATTTTCCCTCCCTCATCCAAGTCCACCCACCTCCTTTAATCCACCACCACATATCGATTCTTGATAGGTTTCTTCTTTCCACCCGGTGGAGGTCCGCCTCTCGGGGGCTGAGCCCCAGGAGGAGGAGTTCCCATTGTGCTACTCGGACCAGCAGAACCTGGAACGCTTGCAGATCGCATAGAAGGTTGAACTGCTGCAGGTTGACCAGCCTCTGCCAGATTCGATCGAGCTCTTGGAGGTGGTGCACCAGCTCCCATCGATGCGAACGAATTCGATCCCCATCCTCCACCTTCTTCGTCTCCGGATTCGCTGATCGGAGGAGTCCCTCGAGGAGGCGCCTGACCTTCTAGAGAGCCTCTGCGAGCCCCGGAAGGAGGTGGCGCTCCGAGTCTACCTTGCATCGAAGGCGAGGTGGTTTGAGCTCGAGGTGGTGGTGGAGTAGGCGAAGCGGTAGGTGAAGCGTCTCCTGCAGCCTATAAAAGAATACAGGTAGAGAGATAACAGTGTCAGAAAAGAGAAAAGAAAGGTGACAGAGATGACGATTTGCAAAGGCGTGCTACAAGTCGATAGACTCAAGTGCATTACTCACCTTCTTGTTGACCCATCTCTTTGTTTCTTTGTCATAATAGAATGAAGTCTCTTCACCAAGATGAGCTTTCTTAGCCTTGGTGTCCTCCAAAGAAGAAGGATCCTTCTTACCCCAGAATCGACCAAGCCAAGATCCACCTGAAGCGCTCGACTTGAGTTCGGGCTTCTTCTCTTCCTGATTTGCAGGAGGGGCATCAGCTTTCGGAGGATTGGCATTAGATTGCGAATCCGGCCCAGAAGCAGCATTGGTGTCTGGATTTGCTTTCTTCTTGTTGCTGCTGTTTCCGAATCCCAAGTCATCTTCTTCTTCTTCCTCTTCCTGCCTTCGAGCATTTCCATTGTTGTTCTGGTTCGAATAAGAGTTTCCGTAATCAGGTTGAGGAGTGGTAGCAGAGAAAGCATCCATTGGGGAAACGAAATTATCTCCAACTTGACCATCGGCTTCCACGTTCGTTGCGAATTGATTCTGCTCTGCTCCGTGAGATTGATATCCGTAGTAAGGAACTCCAGTAGTCGGACTTCGACCTTGAGAGTCTTGACTAGTTCTGCCATTGGCAGAAGCTTCGTAGGAAGAACCCCATTGAGACGATGGGTCTCCAGCTCCAGAGCCTCCAGCTTGATCTTGATTGTTGTACCAAGGAGCGTTGCGAGTCGGGCCTTGAGAGCTATACGGTCCTTCATATCCACCTCCAGATTCAGAAGACTTTTCGGAGTTGACTTGCTGGAACTGAGATGATTGCTGTCCCCAGGCGGTGGGGGTGACTCCCGGCGAGGAGTTAGCTTGCTGATTCTGGTTTGATTGCGGCCATTCGCTGAAAGGATCTCGGAGAGGTTGTCTGATTCCCATGGCAGAGGTAGCTCTGTTGGCAGGAGAAGAGGTCCTGGTAGTTTGATGGAAATCCATCGCCGATCCAGCTCTTGAAGAGGGAAGAGGAGGCGTGCTCATCCCACTGTAACTACCGAATTGTTGGCTATGAGCTCCTCCACCATTAAAGTCAGCGAAGGACTGAACTCTTGAAACTCCTCCTGAGGTGGCATCTGGAGTGATAGAGCTGTAATGTGAGAACGGTCCAATAGCATCCGATTTCCCATTCGACGAAGGCTTCTTGTTTGGAACTGCTGTCTTGGGTCCATTGATCCCTTCTGGATCTTCGCCAGCGATGAACTTGGTGAACCTTCCTTCGAGAGCTCCCCACATTCCATCTAGGGTAGGCCTCTGCATCTTACGAGCCATCCAGCTGCTCGATCCTTCAGAGTGATGAGGAGCACCAGTCAATCGTTCGGAGAGCTCCTTGAGCTGGGATACCAGAATTCGGTGGAAGTAAGGCGAAGGTTTACCGGATTTGAGCGTCGCGGCTATGGCTTCGCAGTATCTGGAAAAAGATTGTGAGAGGTTCAAGTCAGCATCAGCTCGAGCTTCAGAAATCTCTTCCGGTTCGCTCTCATTTAATACTCACTTCTGAGCCTTCTGCGTGTCTCCCATCTCAGCGAGGAGATAGGCATGAGCCAACCTGTAAGCCTGCAGATGAGGAATCCCATTGAAAGGTTCTTGACCTTTGGCTACCGGAGTGAGGCAGTGAGCGAACTCGTAGATCTCCGTCAAAGCCAGACTGTCCAGATCCGTTAGGTACGAGGAGCTAGCTCTAGGACTTTTCGCTCCCAAAAGAGTGAACCTAACTGTTGGAGTATCGATTCCACCGAAAGGAGCAGTCAATGGAGAAAGGAGATAGCAGATATGAGCTGCTTCGTGCCAATCTCCAGCTATTAGGCCATCTCCAATCGCTGTCAAAGAAGCTGAATCTCCAGCGCTACGATTGGCTACCACCACAGCAGCAGACTGCTTCCACTTCGGCTGACCACTTGAAGTACTTGAAGCGCTTGCATCTCCTGAGGACAGAAGAGCGTGGGTGCTGAGCGTCGATGCAGAGGGGAGACCAGGAGCAGAAGGTGCTGTCGGTTTCGGCCGGAAAAGAGAGTAGGCTGAGAGGAAAAGAAAAAGGAAATCCAAGTCAGTTGAAGAAACCTTCTCCGAGAGTGGTTGGTTCAAGACCGACTCACCTTCACTTGGCTCTTGACCAGAAATCAAATCATAAGCCACCTTCAATCCAAGTCTCTCAGCCGAGACAGCTCCGCTCGAAGTTGCAGCTTGGAGGATCTCAAAGTCAGAGAACTGTTTGACTACGTCTCTCCAGCTATCCTTGTCGACTGAGCTAGCAATCGTCATAGCGTGAGCCCACATTTTCTTCTCGATTGCGAATTGAACTGCTTCTCTCCTTTCACCTTTCAAAAGCATTGATTGAATCTGGTTCAAGAAATCCGACTTCAACTCGTAGGTTTGAAGGACTTCACCTGATTTTTGATCCGAAGTGGAACCAAAAGGAGAGACGAAAGTATTGCTTGAAGAAGCAATGGAGTCTGAAGATTCTATCAGCAGGTCTCTGACGGCAGAATCGAACTTTGGATTGTTGACAGTGTTCCCATCGTGAGTGAGAATAATAGCCAATAACCTCAGTAGAAGAATCTTGTCCTCTTCTTTTGCTGCTCTTCTTTCCGATTCTTCTTCACTTGCACTCGAAGCTGAGTTCTGGTTGACCATCTCAGTTGAAGTCAAAGCATTGGTGACCGAAGTAGAACCTCTTCTCCTCAGATATCCAACTCCTCTCTTCATGTCTTCCGCCTTCTCCTCCAAGTACTTGATGAGACTCATCTTCTTGTTCTTGACAGCAGTTGGCAAATTGTTTGCGCCACTTCCGGTAGCTTTGCTGAAAGCAGAAGAAGCTGTCGTAGAAGAACCTTCGAATAGAGGACCAGGGTAGGAATTCGGCTCGAAAACTGAAGCGTAAGAGCTAGAAGGAATAACGTTCTTCAAAGGTCTGATCGAGACTTGAGTTGGGAAAGAAGATCTAGAGCTCGACATTAATCCTCCTGAAGAGTATGCTCCCATTTCGGAATCTCCACCTCCATTAATAAAAGAATCGAAACTTGGAAAGTAAGTCAAGATCTTTCCATCAACACCAAAGCTGATGACCGGGATTCTGGTAGATCTCTTCTCCTCCAGCGGATCGTGATAACCATCTATTCCGCCAATGGCAGAGGTCGTTCTCGAGTGACTTGGTAGAGAGTTGGGAGCTCCGTAGTCTGATCGAGGACCGTAATTACTGGAAGGAGCGTACGGAGAAGTGACTGCTGCAGAGGGTGGACCACCACGTCCAAAGGAAGGAGGACCTTGAGACTGTTCATTGGCAAAATATCCACCGAAGTCCGATCCATTGGCAGTCCCAGGAGTTGAGAGTGGGAATCCATAATCTCCCGTTCCCTGCCCATAAGCAGGAGCTGACTTTGGAAGGTTCCCATAGCTATGAGACGAACCAGGACCGCTGCCAGAAGGAACATTGAGTACTCTGGAAGGTAAGAATCCATCTTCATTGTTAGAAAGAGAGTAGTTCCTCTGAGTGACAGTTCCATGACGACCTAAGTTATTCTGACTGTGATTGGAGCCAAACTCATGAGCAGAGTGAGGAGGCTGTCTTGGGGATGGATCGTAAGGAGAACTGAACTGGGCTGAAGATTGCTGGTTTGATGGAACAGATGGAGCTTGAGGTAGTTCATGGTGAGGTGGAACGACGTTGAGCTGAGAAGGTCGACCTGGTTCTTGATTTCCATTCTGCTGAGGAGCTGCGTAAGGATCGTAAACCTCGGTAGAGTTCTCATAACCAGAGTGGTTCATTTCGTCGTATCCATGACCCGAATTGTAGTCTCCTCCTTGTTCATTTGAAGCAGCTGGCTGATCGTAGGCTCCATACTGATTCTGCTGCTGAGGAGCGTAAGGATTGTAGATCGAAGCTCCTTGATCTGCAACCGGAGTTTGACCTTGATCTCCAGGATGTTCAGTATCAGTCGACGAAGAAGAAATTGAATGAGAAGCAGGAGCGTAAGGATCATAGGTTGAAGTTCCAGAAGCGGAGTAAGGATCCGAGCTTGGATTAGCTTCCGCTACGTAAGGATCTTGTTCTCCAGAGACTGGAGCAGCATCATAGTGATCTTGAGTAGAGGCGCCGTATCCTTCCGCTCCGTGTCCAGCTTCGTTTCCATAAGCTCCTTCTTCTCCATAGGCTCCATAACCTCCTTCATCCTGATAAGCTCCATACTCTCCACCTTCAGCTTGATACTCTCCAGCTGCTTGTTGGTCTCCAGCTTGGTTCTGATAGTCATAATCGTAGTTATAGCCGCCCCCATTCGAGTAAGCTCCGTATTCACCTCCAGCTTCGGGATCGACCTCTTGAGCATTGGCCTCAACGGGTAGACCTTCTGAGTCATTCGCAGATGATGTCCGAGCGGAGGGCTCTGCTTGTGTTTCCCCCTCAGATTGGCTGAAAGGAGAAGGGGCTTTGATGATTTCAGCTTCGTCCAAAAGACCTGCGCCTTGATCTTGACTCTCAGCGTTAGTGTCTTCTTCCAAACTCAAAGCCTCCATTCCTCTGTTGGCGACTTCTTCTGTTAGGTCTTCTCCAGCAGTTGAACTGAGATCTGTCGTCTGAGCTTCAGCCGGAGTTGGATTATGATCGTCCGATTCCTGATGAGCTGAGACTTCGTTTGCAACTTCTTTACCTTCTACGTCAGGCACAGAAGGAGCTTCTGGATCTATCTGCTGTTGCTCTAATCCTTGCTGGGCAGTCGATGGATGGTCCAAAGATTCAGGATCAAATTCATCTCTTCCTTGATTCTGTTCCTCTTCCGCATCAGCCTTGTCCTCCAAATCACCAACCCACCCAGCATTCTCCCCACCATCTCCTTCATTTCCCCACGACAGTGAGTCAGGTTCTCCAGCACTTGTCACAATAGGAATAGACTCTCCTCCAAATTGTTCTTCAGAAGAGACCTCCAGAGCAGGAGGAGCTTGAAAAGTGGAACTAGAGGCTGGAGTTGGAGTTGAGGCTGGTTTTGGAACTTCGTAGACCCCCAACGAAGTTTTCTTGCTAGGTGGACCTCTTGGAGGCCCTCTGGCAGCACCTTTGGGTGGAGGAGGAGTTGCAGAGAAGGTGATAGAAGCTCCGTTTAGAAGTGGCGTTGCTGGTTGAGGTGGCATTGGATCAGAGATCGTAGGAACTGAAGAATTCGAGATTGGATCGTAAGGAGAAGGACCTCTTGGAGGAGGGGCTAGTTCTGTTATTAGAGAGCTAGGAGTAGCTTGAGGTGCATAAGGATCGACCCCTCCTTCTTGAGATTGTATCGGCTCAGGAGAGTAATCATAGATTCCAGAATCTTGAGGCTGAGCGACTTCAGAAGTGGTTTGAGGGGCATAAGGATCGTATTGAGCTTCAGTCTGAGGTTCTGTAGAGTACTGATTGTATTCCTGATCGTAATTGTATTGCGGTTGAGGTTGAGAAGGGGCGTAATATCCTTGGTGCTGCTGATATTGGTTAGGATCATAATTCTGTTGCTGCTGATCATACTGATTAGGATCATATTGAGCTCCCTCTTGACCTTGAACTTGATTCTGATCAAATTGATTAGGATCGTAATGTTGATTCGGATCATATTGAGAATTCGGATCCCATTGAGTTGCTTGATTTGGGTCACAACCTGCCTGCTGCTGCTGGGAGTAGTCATATTGATTAGGATCATAAGCTGCTTGTTGAGAGTAATCATATTGAGCGTTTGGATCATAAGAAGCTTGTTGATTGTATCCTACTCCTCCTTGATGATAGGTTCCTTCTGAATCGTAGTATCCTCCCTGTTCATCGTAACCAGCAGCAAACCCTCCTTCAGCTTGACCGCCCTCTCCTACTGGCTGTTGAACTCCACCTGCCAGAGAGTAGTCGTAACCAGGTTGTTGGGAATAGTCCCATTGCTGCTGCCCTTCCTGTTGATGTTCTGGCCATGCAGCAGCAGGGTCTTGATGGTAGTGATGATTTGGTTCTACGGGTGCTTCTGATCCGACCTGCTGCTCCTGCCCAGCTACTGCTCCCGATTCTCCTCCTCCTCCTAACCAATCATCGTTTCCATTGGTAGTATCTCCAAACAGAGCAGTCGGTGAAGGGATTTCAGCTGAGGCTGGTCCTGGAGGTTGAAGTTGAGATTGAGAATCGATGGAAAGATTGGCTGCTGCTGGCTGTTCTGGCTGACTAGTAGATTGAGCTGCAGTTGCCTCTGTAGGGTGAACTTGATGAAAGGGATCTTGAACTTGATTCTGGATCTGAGAGAAAGGATCTTGTTGAGTGTCTTGAGTTGGATCTTCATCTTCAGCAAAGAGAGAGGAAGCGTTGGCTATACTCGGCTTGGCTTGATGTGACATGGCTCTGTGGGTGAATGGGCTACTTGTGAATTGATTTGGGCTTGTTCAGATGATGTATAAGAAGATGAAAGAATGGGAGATAGGATATGAAAGAGATGAAGGAGTTTCGTTGCTAGGCCCTGCTCTGCGGAATTGCAAGGAGGAGAGCGAAGCAGTAGATGAGATCGAATGAGTTGAAGTTAATAGATGAATGTCCTTTCCTTTCCTTTGTTTCTTGAACTTTGATTTCAACCCAGACCTAGATTAAATTCATGGGAGGATGGCAGGTGAAGGTGAAGATCAAAGCTTGGGCCAGCCTCATTCTTGCCTCACTGTGATGCTGTCTAAGAGACCTCCGAGCTATACCGCCGAACACACACCCAGCAACAGCTCTCGATTGGTTGGGAATCATTTTGGAATCTTTGAAAACATAACTTATTTTCACTGCAGAAAATGCGAGAAAAGAGAAGGCATGATCCCACCAGCGAGGTTCTTCCCAGATCCTCGCTCTTGTCTTTCTTCCTTCTGGACCATCGCATCCCCTTCGTTTATGGCTACCGCCCCTCTTCTCGCTCCTTATAGAGCTCAACAATTCTCAGCAAAAGGTGAAGCAGTCTTGAGATCTCATAGAGAAGCAACTCAAAACGAAAAGTCGACTTCAGAACTCGTCTCAAACTTCACTCATCTTTCTTACACCTTCCCTTTAAAGCTACTCACTCCAAGAATCTCCTCAAAAGATGCCATAGCGAGCGCAAGAAGAGAAAGACTACGATCACCTTCATCCAACAATTCAACTTCATCGAGGTCCAAGTACAACTCAGACCCGAACGCATACGTTTTCACTAGGGAAGAAGAAGCCGAACAAGAAGAAAGAGATCGATTAGCAGCGGCCAAGCTTCCGACGAAGGTTTTACAGCAACATCCGGATTCAAATTGGTCTGAGAAGGCAATAGCTGCTCTTTTTATAGTTGGTTATGGAGGAGGACTCGTCTCGGGAGATTGCGTCTCTCTATCCATCGATTGTGGACAAAAGACTGCTCTACTTCTGTTAACTCAAGGGTCTACTAAAGTCTTCAAAACTAGAGAATCATTCGCCAGTAAACAAGATGCTCAGATGAGAAGTCACTCACTTGAAGGGAAAGTGCTTCCAGCTTCAACCGATCAATCTTCAGGCCCATCTACGCCTTTCTCAACTTCAACTACATCATCTCCAAGTCCAACTACTTCACAGCTTTTTAGATGTCTGGTACGGGGAGATTCTACTCTGATACTTCTACCGGATCCAGTCACTTGCTTCTCTCAAGCCAAGTACTTCCAGACTCAATTCTTCGACCTCAGAGATAGGAAGACGAGTTCTTTGGTTCTGCTGGACTGGATCACTCCTGGGAGAACGAGGAGTGTTGGTGGGGATTTAAGTCATGGGAGGGGTAACGTTGGGTTCAATAGAGAGACTATGAACAGGGAAGAGAACGAGAAGGAAGCGTCGAAAGGAATTGCCAAGTTTGGCCATCTATCTGGTCCAGAACTGTGGCAATTCGAAAGCTATCGAAGTCGAAATGTGAGTAATCGTTAGGTGGGATCCGATACCACACTCAGAGCTCAAGAATCTGTGGTCTCTGAGCTGATCACCCCGCGACTTCTTCCCCCCTCCCTACCCTTGCATATCTTCCAAATCCTTTCACAGGAGATCAGAGTTCAGGGAGAAATCGTGGTCAGGGACCTTCTATTTCTGGATCAAGAAATGGCCTCGCAACTACCACCGATCTCGAATCTCAATCTCAACTTCAACCCAACCTCTTCAACCTCAACCTCTTCAACCTCAACCTCTTCAACCTCAACCTCTTCAACCTCAACCTCTTCAACCTCAACCTCTTCAACCTCAACCTCTTCAACCTCAACCTCTTCAACCTCAAAAGCAACTTCCTTAGCAACTCGGCTTTCACCCTACACCTGCTATGCAACTCTCTTTCTGTTCGGTCCAGATTGCGCTTCTACGTTGTCTCACCTCAAATCTCTCTATCGAAGGATCCAACAGAGAGTCCTGCCACAACCTGAAGATCTGATTTGGAGCTTGAGTGAATTAGGCCCTGCAGGTGGGATCTCTTCGATGGATGGTAATGGTAAAGAAATGGATTTGAAGGACGTTCCAGAGGCTGCTGTGATCAGAATAGCTGGGAAAGAAACTGAAAGTGTTAGGGTATGGTTGAGAGAGAATCTGGAGGAGTTGAAGAAGGTTGTGGGAAGTGATTTGTATGCGGTAGCACTTGGTCGGTAGCATTTTTAACTCAGAATTTCCCTGAAGTTGTGAGAGTTTGGGCTTGGACTGGAGCGAAGCGGTTGGCAGGCTCCAAGAGAGATCACAGCCTTTGTCTCTCTCTGATTGCGACTCGGTAACTTATACCATCTATACCACATGCTCTTTTTTCACGGTACTACACCGTAAAGTTCAGAAGAGGTCGGAACAGCAGATAAACAAAGAAAGTCAAATATACGAGTACAATAGCAGCAAACGGAAAGAACGAGTGTGGAGGTTGGTATCTCATAATTGGAGCTACAGGATAACAAATAGGAAAAAGAAAAGGCAATTTTAACGGGGTTGGTGGTGGTGGTGGCGGCGGTGGCGGCTGTCTCTCCTAGCTGCTCTTTTTGGTGGCAAAAGACCACCTCCCATTTCGATTTCTTCATCATCTCTTCGTCCTTCTCTGAATCTGCTGCGAGCTCTTTCTTCAATTACTTGAGATCCGAACCTGTTGGAAGAGCTGAAGTTCTGAGCGTTTGCTTGTGCCCATGAAGGGAGAGCTGAACCTAAGATCGAAACTTGACCAAGCGTGTTCGAGTCTTCAGAATCGTTTCGACTGTGTGGTCTAGTAGGCCCATTGTCAAAGGCATGGAAGGATAGACCTGACATGAGAGAGCTCTGTACAATTAATTTTGACTTGTCTGTTTGAGAATAGGGAGCGTATGGATGAGATTCGTTTAATTGAGGGACTTGCTCGAAAGAAGAGTTGGGTCCAGGAGAGTCGTAACCTTTGCTTTCGAAGGAAGATCTTGGAATGATAGATTCTCCGTCCGTGTTGAGGTTCTCCACTGAAGATAGAGCATCTGAATTCCAGTTGGGATGAGCCACACTTCTCTCTTCGCTTTGAGTTCGGCATTCGAACGAGTTCTCCATCATTTCAGTCTCTTCTCCTAGTCCATGGTTGCTCCTGGAAGATGATTCGGTTCGGTCCCTGTATGGATCTTCTCTCTTCTCTGGAGACTGAAACCTTGCTTCCATTAACTTGAGCTCCAATTGATGAGTGGCTGCCATTGCTCCAGTTGCTCTGAAAGTCTCTCTGAAAACCGAACTAGCTAAGAGAGAGGAGAAAGCTCCCATACTGATGACGACCATCTGCCTATAGAGATCAGTAGTAAGGGCTATACAGCAGACTAGTGCTATGATGTCAACGACCAGGAGGTAGAAGAAAGCGATTAAACCTTGGGAGATTAAGGAGACTGCTAAACGATTGCCAGCCGGTTCGGGCTGCCCATTGACGGAAGATTTGCTCGATATGAGGAGTCTGCCAATGATAGTAGTACCTTTGGATAGAGCATCAAGGATTGGAAGAAAGGGTCAGCAAAGAGACCTAAGAATGAAGTGCGTGGTGTTGACACGGAAGGTCAATCCCATTTGTAGGACACTCACGATTGAAGAAATGATGAGATCCGGAGATATAGACCTTGTATAAGGTTAGGAAAAGCATTGCCGTGTTGAAGATCACAGTAGAGAGTAGAGCACCTCTGATCAAGAACAGACCCAGTTCGTCTTCGACGTAGGCGCACCTTGACGCGAGGAGAGGAGAGGGCGTGGTCAGCGAATGACGACTCCTCCTAGAGAGATGATGCAAATGTTCTCACCTGGAATTCGTTCCTGGCATTCTATGCCCGTCTGCTTCTTTGACGTGGATACCCAGCCAAATGGCGTTGTTCAAAAGTCCTAAAGCAGTCCCCCATTGAACGCCTCTGTCAAACTTTGAATCTCCAGGATAAAGTGAGAGTGTTCTGAAGGCTAAGATGACCATTGTAAACCCATAAGAGAGTACTAGTAGAGCTTCATAGATGAAAGGTAGATTTCTGCAGGCCGCTTCGCTCCAACCTTCAGCCCAAAATAGAAGTGCGAGACTGATGGATTGAGAATTAGGGTCAGCAACCAGAGAAGCGGAAAAGTTGATTGAGATCCACTCTACTCACAGCAAAGCAGCCAGCCCCAATATTCTAGAGAAGAAGTAAGAGATCCTAGTTAAGGCCCTTATCGGAGAGCTCCAACCTTGAGAAAGAACCAACCTGGATTAGGAGATTCTCGTTAGCGCGAGGATTGGAGAGCTCGAAACCATGGTGACTGGACTCACTCAAAGTCCCATAAAGCATAATAGAAAATATCCCAGCCTAGAGTGAATAGCCAGCCGCTGAAGAAGATGAGGCAAACCTGTAGAGACAAGACGTGCAGGAATCGAGGTCAGGGACAAGAATTGCCATCGCGGTCGAATTCTCAATCAACTCTGTAACAGCCCAGTAGAATATATGGTTCAAGGGTCAAGACTCACTTGAATGGAACTGATGATTTCAGAAAGTTCGGTGCCGCTGTCCAAAGCTAATGAGAGTGGATTGACGTCTGCCATGCTTTCCTGAAGCTTTGGTCGAAGTTGAAAGCTAAAGAGATGAAGTCTGAAAGTCGTGTGACTGGGAGAGATTTTATGAAGAGGGATAGTGAGGAAGAAGAAGAGGACGAGATGAAGAAAGGAGCGTCTGCCTGAGATTGTTTTGAGGGATGAGTAAAGTGAAGGACCGGCCTTGCACTGAGTATTTGATTTCACCTATCTATCTATATAGGACTAAAATTAGGGAAAGGGGGATTGAAGGAAGAATCGTTTTAAAGGATTTGCGTCCTTGCCTCAAAAGAAAAACCCATGAGGCTCGGGCGCGCAACGGTTTGTCTTTGCCACGTGAACTCAGTACCTCTCGAGGTTTGCAAAACAGCAAGTATTTGAGATACGTAAAGAACAACAAAAATTGGAAGCTATCATTCAGTGTTTCTCGTCTCCTTCTTTTGAACGAGATCTCTAGACGATCCGACTCTCGTATTGTTCCCCTTTCTACTCTTGCGTCTAGGAGTTGGAAGTGAACTCCTTGGTCTACGCCCCTGCATCTCCAGCTCATCTCTCTTTTCCCAATCACTCCGAACCCCACCAAGAACCGATACCTTCCCCAGAGTCTCGACTTCCGCCACAAACTCTCTTTCATTTCCATCCTCGAACGCATGTAGATGTAAGTCTAGACTAGTAGCAGAGAAATGATGAGTACGTTGATTTTGTTGTTGATGTTGACTTCCAATCGTTGGTAATGATTGAACTGAAAGATTTTCCAAATCCTCCTCTTCAGAAAATGAACTTCCATCTCCAGAAAGCGGAGAAAGCTTCTCGAAGTGACTTTCGTCAAATGAGTAATGTTGACTCCCACTTGGTGAGAAATTATTCGAATGGTTAAAAGAAGCTTCTTCAAGCGTTGTTCTTCTCCTGTCAACTTCCATTTGTCTCCTCTCTAGTTCTCTGTTCTCAAGGTAGGCGATCTTGTCTAAAGCCTCTTGAAGTTGCGTTTCGGTCTTGACCGTAGAGTTCAAAGCATTTGAAGCACGGTAGGTTTCTCTGAATAACCCGCCTCCACAGATTGCTGAGAACGAAGCTAGACTTAGGATTGTCATCAATAGATAGATGCTGTCTAGCTCTAGGGCGCAAATTAAAGCTATTAGAGCTACGATGACCAAGATAGTGAAGTTGAAGAGACCTTGGGCAATTAACGAAGTTGCGAGTTGATTTTGAGCACTCTTTCGAACTTGCAGTTGTTCGACTCGGAAGAGGCGACCCAGAAGAGTGTTTGCTGTTGGGGAAAGAGTTGACGTCCAGACGAAGTTAGAGACGGAGACGTGGAACCAAATTCTGAACTTGTGATAACCGATCAGAGCTAACTAAAGGAACTTTACTCACGATGAAAGAAATGAGACGAATTCGCGATCATTTTCCAAAGAGTTAACCCAAACATGGCTGGGGGTGGAAAAGGAAAGATGTTCAATACCGAAAGCAAAATCGGAACTGATTGGGTAACAAAAGCAGCTGGTAATGAACACATACCCAGGTTGAATGCAAGGACAGAAGACATGATTCCAGGCACGATCACGTCCCCGTGCTTTGCGTTGTAGTATTGACATCTGGTAGAAGGAAGAGGATGTTCAGTGTCCGATCAGTTGACCCCCCCTGTCTCTCTCTCTCGTTCTCTCTTATTTGTCTCTCCGTCAAAACCACTCACTTGGTGGTAGTGCCAGGAAACCTGTCGCCTCTGACTTCCACCAGGTGAAAAGTAATCCAACAAAGTGCAACCAGTAAACCGATCGACGCAGAAAGTTGAACAGTCCTGTCCAATCTAGAGCTACTTCCGAATAGACTCAAAGTTCTCAGAGAAAGAATAATTAGAGTTCCACCATAAGAAATCATGATAAGACTCTCTATAAGTTTTGGCAACACTGAACAAGCCTCTTCACTCCAATGTTCGCTCCAGAACAAGAGTGCGAGTAACAAAGAGGCAAAACCTGTGTAACGAGATATAAGGTAGGAAGCTCTTGTGATGAATCGAACTGGAGATTTCCAGCCACTAGTCAAAATGATCAATTCAAGATCGAAGGGAAGATAATAAAAGAGATCCCAGCCGACTACGCCTGATGTGTTGAAACAGAAAGAGGCAAGAGTCAGAAGAGGTTTTGGTTCTTGGATTCTTTTTTTCGTTGACTCACCTAACCAGAAGGCGAAGAAGATGGTTGCAATCTGGAATGTGGAAAAATGGAAGAAATGCGTCAGAAGGTTGGACCCCTGCTTGAACTGCCTCGGCTTTTTGGATCCAAGACTCAGAGTAGAACCAACGAAAACCTCACGTTGATTGCTCTCAGAACTTCATAAAGGAGACCATCGCCATCTAAAGCCAGCGAAAGAGCGTTGGGGGCTGAATCGAGGACATCAGACATTTTGATTTGATCCACCAGGGAGGAGAAGAAGAACTTGCAAGTTGAAGAAAAGAGTTGAGAACAAAAGAAAGTGTTTTGACCGGAATCGAGAAATATAAATAAAGGAAAGTGATTTGGAACGTCGACTTTTTAGACGTTGAGATAGAAGTGCTTGAAAATGATGATGATGTTGAGAAGAAGATCTTTGAATTGAAACTTTTGACGGGAATGATATTTCTCGGTCCGCAAGATCGAGCCAAAATATAAAGAGCGGTGCAAGTGTAGTGTCGTGTGCAAGGACCAACCTTTCCTTCAGTCGCCAGGCAAGACGGATAGCTCATCCCTCATCCCTGAATCGAATTCGGACAAGATATAAGCAATGAGAAGACATGATTATAGCAGAAGATAGACTAAATACAAAGGTAACCAGAAAAAAAGGACATTTCATGAAAGGAAGGAAGGTGAAGTCTTCCTCATCATCCACTCCACTGTTTCGCACCTCTTCCCCCTCTTCCACCCCTACCATTACTACCTCCTCTACCCCCACCTCTACCACCTTTTCCTCTCCCACCCCTATCACCAAACCCGCCTCTCCCTCCACCTCTTGATCTATCAGTCCTAGGTCTTTTACTCCTCTCATCAACATCCTCTTCATCTTCACCATCAACAGTTTTATCCCCATTCAACTTTGGATTTGAAGCTTCTTCAGCTTTTCTATCTCCTTGAATTAAAACCTCTTCCTCTTCAACTGAAGTTCCAGCTGTCTCAATTTCATCAGCATCGATTTCTCTACCTCTCTTTCCACCTTGAACATTTGAACCTTTTAAAGAAACTCCAACTCCTAAATTCACTTTGGGTGGAACTTTGAAACCAAAAGCTCTTGAAACTTTAATTAGATCTAAAGAATGAATGTCAAAGATTCTTTTTAGGGAATAAGAACCATAGGCTTGAAGGTATGAACGATAACCATCTCTAGCTGATTGATGAAGGTAATAATTCTTCGAGATGAGTTTCTCGAGCTGTGTCAAAAAGAAAGAGAACAGAGAGAAAAGGGGGTTAAAGTTGGTTGTCAGCATCAGCAGCATAATATCAATAACTTTTGCTATTTCTCAAAGTTCCCCCTCTGATATTCTCAAACATCCTAAATCATTTCATTGAGACCACTCACCTGATCCTGAACATTAGCAACCTTGTTGGCAGGAAAAGTATATTCATTCAAAGGAACCTTTGCAACTTTCAAGAATCTCAAGAAGCCCAATTCTTGAGGTAATAAGAAAAGTAAAGATTTCCCACTATTTCCAGCTCTTGCTGTTCTACCAACTCTATGGATATAATCTCTTGGATCATCTGGTGGATCGAATTGAATAATCCAATCCACTGATGGAATGTCTAGGCCTCTGGCTGCTACATCTGTACAGAGTAAGATTCCGGAAGGCGCATTACAATATTCGAAAAAAGTTGAGGTTCTTTTTTGTTGTTTTTGTTTACCCTGTAGATTTGTAGGTGGAGGTGGAGTAGATGAGATGAGATGAGGGAGGAAGGGAGAGAGTAGGAGAGGGAAAGGAGAGGTTAGAAGGAGAGGAAGAAGGGGAAGGGAGGGAAAAAGTGAACAGAACAGAAAGAAAACAACTCACATGTAAATCTAAAACCGGTACATCAACATAATTTAATAGTTCACTATGATATTTGACACCATTACAACTACTCATAAAAACAATAATCTTCTTACCCAAATTCTTCTTCAAAAAGGTGAATAGCAACAAAAAGCGTCTATCAGAATCACAAACGACATAACCTTGTTCTAATTTGCTTACAGTTGAAGCTTTCAAATCTTGATGAACGTTGATATATAAAGGACCAGGTCTTAAAGAAACTCTTGCAAGGTCTTTCACCTTTGTGGTTTGAGTTGCTGAAAACAATGCAGATTGTCTACTTTCTGAAGGTAAAAGTTGAATGATTTGTCTCATTTCATCTTCGAAACCTATTTCTAGAATTCGATCTGCTTCATCTATTACTAGGGTTTTTAAGTTTGAAAAGACGAATCCTTTGGTGTTCTGTGAGAAGGGGGGATGGGGTGAGAAGAGATAGGATGAATATCCTCGAGAAACCAGAGACCTGAATGCTATTCTCTAAAGTAACGTCTTCTCTTTAATGAAACTAGATACTAAACTCACCTGTAAATGATCTAACAACCTCCCAGGAGTTGCAACTATCAAATTCACACCTTTCATCAATTTATCAGCTTCTGCTTTTCTGTTAGCTCCTCCCATTACGATTCCAAACGTTTGACGATGGTTTGACATTAGTTCTTTGGCTACTCCAAAGATTTGAAGTGCTAGTTCTCTTGTTGGGGAGATGATGATTGCACCGGTACCTGGGAAGTTGAAGAGGTTAGAGAGGGAGGTGGATCAGTCTTGAGATCCAGAGGGAGAGAAGAGAGCTACGATCTTTCTTCCTTGAGGTAGCATCTTTTAACTGAGCAGAAAGGCTCTGAAAAATGAGCTAATGTGGGTTGAAAAAGGTAGGCATACATTCAACTTCAATGTCCCAACCTTGCTTCCTTCCTAGGACTACTAAGTTCTCTCCCACCCCCCCCTCTCCCTCTGACTCACCATTCCTAGGTTTGAATTTCAACCTACAAAGCATTTCAATAGTGGGAATTAAGAAAGCCAAAGTTTTTCCACTACCAGTTTGAGCTGCACCCAAAACATCTTTTCCAGCCATTAAAGGTGGAATCGTTCTAGCTTGAACTTCAGTCATCGTTTTGAATCCCATCTCTGTTAAAGCTTGAGAAGTTTGAGTCGACAAATCTAAATTTGAAAATGGTTGACGTAGAGCTGATGGAGTTGAAGTTGATGTTGATGGAGAGTTGGAAATCGATTCTTCTGTGGATTCTGAGACAGAGACAGTACCACTTTTCGCTAAGTCTGATGCTAATTCTGCTGCTAATTTGGATTCTGCATCCAGTTGAGAATTGGATTGCTTGCCTTTGGAAGACATTCTTGAGAGAAAAGGAGGGAGAGGAGAGGAGAGGAGAGGATTCAGTAGTCGTGGGATGGAAAGGAAATTTTTGGAAGAAAAAGTGTGATCGCAGATCGCAACTGGCAAGCAACACAGCGCTTCTCCTTTGATCCTTTCCTCCTTACTTACTCAGTGAATCAGATTTCGGAAGATTCGATCAGAATGGAATCAAGCTCAAGTAAAAGGCAGAAAGTCTCATCTAATGATCCACAATCAACCACAGCTACAGCTACTGCAGTCTCTTCAAGTTCTTCTTCTTCTTCTCATCAGCCAACACTTTTCTCTCCTTTCAGAGCGCTTGGTTACATTTCAAATCAGGTTCCATTCTTACTTCAAATTCATCGAGGTGGAAAAGATGCTCAATCTATTGACTTAAACATTGTCACTTGCTTGGGAAATAGTTGGGCCATGTGGGAAGGGAAGAAATTGGGATTGCTTTTTGTGGGTGAGTAAGAGTCATCAGTAGGGGAGCAGGATGGATCTCCAAGAATTCATAAAGCAGAGTCAAGGGTTGAGAAAGAGAAGGAGAAAGAGAAAGAGAGGGAAAGAATGCAAGGAGAAGAGAACTCACTCGATCAGTGGCGGTCAGTCGTGCTCCATACTCATGTGAAATGCTTCACATGACCTTCATATCTGGGTACTTTTTGTCTCTCTGGATACGAAACAATCAATGAAGTGCTTCATAAGAAGCGTTTTGACACTTTTCTCTCCATGTGAGCTCATCTCACCTCATGGCTTCATATGGACAGAAATGAAGAGAAATGAAGACTGTTTCAGTTCATCTGAGGTTGACTGAATTGAGATATAGATATGAGTATAAAGCATAATCAAAGTAGAGACAAAGAGAGAACTGAGTCGTTCTTTGGGGGGAAGTGATGATGAAAGCTGATCAAATTGTGGAAAAATAAGAGAAGTCAAGCGCTGGAGGTCTCTGAACATTCACTCTCCTGCAAAAAATCAAGACTTCAAGAGCTAAGATTCTGAAAACGAGAGAGAAAGATTGAGGTTAAGAGAAGAAGGGAGAGAATGGGACTCTTAAGGGTGAAAGGTCCAATGGAACAAGATGCTAGCTTTTGGAAGGAAGGAAGTACGACCGAGAAGACAAATCTGAGGTTTTGCCTCATTCCAAACTTTCCTTTGTCTCAACTACTAGACTATCCCGGACCTCAGGCTTGTTTTCCTAGGCTTGCTTTATGTCGCCTCATATGAAGAGGTCTGACCTGACACATGAACATGAAGCAGCCTCTTATATGCTTCAGTTCTTCGATTCTTGAAGGGTTTTGACACGAAGCAGATATGAGATTCCTTCATATGAGATGTTTCATATGAGTTGCTTCATGTATGTGAGCAAGATTGAGGCTGCTTCATAAGAAGTTACTCTACTCCTTTGATCCTCCAGAACCTTCTCTCCTTTTGGCTTCTTCTGATTCGGATTATCATTCTCTAACTGACTCTCTCAAAACAACCTTCTCACCTGCTCTACTCAGGACCGACTCTTTCAGAACCTATCAATTCAATGGCACTCTCAACTTCTCCAGATTCAGTTCTCTGTTCTTCAGGTTCTCAAATCCATCGATACGTCAGGGGAAAAGAAGTGGCAATCTACACTCAATCCAATCCGCTTTCTTCAGATGATGAACCAGATCCATTCGCATCTTCTTCAACTTTCAATCAAGAAGAACCTGCTCATTCAACCTTATCTCAAATCTTAGTCCTAGGAGATCTTTTGATTTCAATCTCAAAGGATGGGGATAAATTATTCATCTGGTCAATAATCACAAATGAACTTTTGAAAGTTATGAAATTCCAATCTGATTTCAAAGCCAGTTCGATTTTACATCCTTCTACTTATCTTAATAAAATTTTGATAGGTTCTAGGAATGGTGGATTGAAATTAATGAATGTTAGAACTTATCAAACGATTTATGATTTCAATGGTGAGGAGTTGATTGCAGATGGAATGAAAGCAGTTGGAGGAGGTTCAATTTCAGAAAGAGAAAGAATTCATGATTTATTGAAGACTGGAAATGGGAATCAAATTACCAGTTTGATTCAATCACCAGTGATAGATGTTATAGCCATTGGATATTCAAATGGTTTAATCATCTTACACAATTTGAAAAAGGATGAGACTTTGTTTTCGGTTAAGATTTCAGTTGGATTGTCTAAATCTAGTCAGAGCATTAGTTTCAGAACTGATGGGAAAAGTCATACTATGGCAGTAGCTAACTTGATTGGAGACGTTAGCATTTTCGATTTAGACAGTGATGTTCCAGTGATTGACGAAGAAGAAAATCAAGAAGTTGAAGAAAGGAGAATGAATAAAGGAGTCAAATTGACCCAAACTTTAAGAAATGCTCATATCCCTTCTAAGAACTCTAATGATGAGGTTTCTATTTCCTTATCGTTCTTACCTTCTCATCCATTGTTGATCACTTCTTCTTCTGACAATTCATTAAAACAATGGTTTTTTGAAGGTGAGACCACTTCTACTCAACCAAGACTTTTGAAATCTAGATCCGGACATTCATCGAATCCAATCCTAGCAACTTATTATGGTGAATTCGGTAGAGAAATCATTTCAGGCGGTGAAGATGGTGAAGTTAGATGTTTATCTATCAATAGAGAATCTAGATCTTTCGAAATCTCTCAAGGTTCAATTTCTAAAAAAGCCTCTCAATTAAATTTACCAGTTTCTCAATTACTGTTACCTAGAATCACTTCTATCAGTTTTTCAAACACTAGATCTAGAGACTGGGACGATGTGGTTTCTACTCATCAAGGAGCTGTTAATGCTCGATCTTGGTTTGTTCAAAATAAGAAGATTGGAAAGAATCTTCTTGGCAGTGTTAATGAAAATGGTACCAAGAGTGGAAATGGGGACGTTGAAGCTACTGCTTCTGCCGTTAGCGCTTGTGGAAATTTTGGTCTGGTGGGAAATGAATTGGGGAGCGTCGAGGTTTATAATCTTCAAAGTGGGATTTGGAGGAAATGCTTTGATACGAGAGAGAAGAGGCAAGTCAAAAACAAGAAAGGAAAAGTTAAAATCGTCAGAGAAAATGGGAAGAGAATTACTGGGATTGTGATGGACGAAACTAATACTGAGGTGGTGATTTCAACTTCGGAAGGGAAATTGTTTGTGAGTATTTGAGAAGCTTACTGATTTGTGAGATGACCTGTACTCACTCGTGATTCTTTTCTACCTCTTTCCTCCTCTCCAGTTCTTCGACTTCCACACGACCGAGCTTCTCCACACCATGACGTTGCCATCATCGATTTCCTCTCTAGTTCTTCATCGACCTTCATCGCTTTTATGTCTAATCTCAACGGATTTGACTCTTCGATTAATTGACATTACCTCTCGTAAACTAGTCAGGCATTTCAAAACTTTTAGAGGAAAGATTTTATCAGTAACTTTTTCACCTGATGGTAGATGGTTACTTGCCTCCTCTTTAGACTCTCTAATCCGAACTTTTGACATTCCTTCCTCAAGACTCATCAACGCTTTCAAAACTAACAGTATAGCGGTTTCAATCACTTTCAGTCCTACTTCCGATTTCTTAGCTACCTGTCATTTAGATGAAAAAGGGATTTTCCTTTGGTCTAATCAAACTTTATTTAAGGATGTTGCTCTTAGAGGTTGGACAGAAACTGATTTAGACAGAATATTGAACGATGATCAAAGTGGAGTTTTACCGATCACAGGTGGTAACTCAGAAGATCAAGAACAAGAATCAGATGATGAAGATGACGTTCCGGAACTCTTCTCTTCTCCTTATACTACTCCAGACCAATTAAGCTCTTCAACTAAAGGATCGCTTATCACTTTAACTTCTTTACCCAAATCCCGCTGGACTACTCTACTCAATTTGGATGTAATCAAATTCAGAAATAAACCTAAAGAGAAACCAAAAGTTCCTGAAAAGGCTCCTTTCTTTTTACCTCAGGTTGAAGGGGTCAGTGGGGATTTCGATGTTAGTAAACGAATTCCTTTGGGAATGGAAGATGTTGAAATGGGTTCAAACGGTGGGGGTGATAGTAGAAGATTGGTTAATGAAAGTCACAAATTCTTGGACGTTGAGACTGATTTCACTAGGAGACTGAGGGAGGCTCATGAGAAGGATGAATGTGAGTTACCGAAAACAATTGCGTCTTCTTCTTTTGCAAGAACCTCAACTCTAAAAATGAAGAACCTCAGATTGATCTTACCTTCTTCACCCTTGCATTCTTGCCTTTCTGCCCTTGTGTCTTCAGACAATTCTTTCTTTCTCTATCTCCATTCATTACCAGTTCCGACTCTAGATTCCGAATTGAGATCTTTGACCTCTTTTCAACATCTCTCATTTTTCCTAAAAGCTCTATCTTCAAGAATGAAAGAAAGAAAAGATTTCGAAGGGGTTCAAGTTTTACTTTCTGTTTTCTTGAAACTTCACGGAGATGTTTTAGTTGAGAATGGGAAGAAACCTAAAAGTTTAAAAGAGTTAGTTGAACAAAAGACCAAGGCTTTGAATGAATCTAATGGGATGGGGATGGAGATCGACGAGGAAAGTGAAGACGAGGAGGAAGGGGAAGTTGGTGATAGAGAAGGTAGACTTTTGGCTGAAAGCTTGAGAGAGGTCATTGTTGAACAACATCATCAAAGTGAACGTTTGATTGAAATGTTGGACTATTGTTTGGGAACTTTGGCTTTTACTAGGAATTTACCTTTGACTTAGAAGAAGACCATTTCCTTCCCAACCCGAAACATTTTTCGTGTTTCTTTAATAACTCTCTTTCTTCCTTTTTGGCTCGATTTGTAATTTGCAATCATAGATAGAATTATCATCCATTATTTACGTGGCAATTCAAATACGATGTGTGGTTTGTGATTGGGCCAGAAAGGCGTTCGGGCAGAAAATAAAACTTCCATCCTTCCTCTCTTGACAATGCATCTTTTCATACCAATTGACTAGAATCCTCAAGGCTTGTTCTATGGTTAACGTTCTATGGTTAACGTTCTATGGTTAACAGAGACAGTCCTTGACCGACTTCAAGTGAGTCAGAAGCGAAGCAATCGGAAGGAAGAGCATACGTCTCGAACTCGAAGAGTCGAAGGCAAAGATCAAAATCGCTCTCATCTCATTCATGGACTGTTGACTGATCTGCCTCTCTGTTTTGGTGCTACACCTTTTACTTTCCTTCTATAGCTCTGTCTACCCACGAGCCATAGCCTCGAAGTCTACGACTTCAATGAGCTCATCCTCTTCTTCCAGATCCAGACGTTCGTCCTCTGCTTCTGCCTCCTCCTCCTCCTCAAGCTCAGAACCTCCAGCCAAAAAGATCAAGCAAATCGAAAAAACAGTAGACGGGTTTCTTACGGAAAGCTATTTGATAAGCTTAATCAAGCACACCCATGTCGGAAAGCAAGACAAGCCTTTCTTCTTCCTTGCCCAAGCTCGCTTCTCCAATCGATCTGGAATCAATGTACCTTTCAGTAGAGGATTCCTCAATGATCAAATCATTATGTATGGAGCAGCCACTCATGGAGAAATCAAGAACCAATTACTACAGTATGGTGTGGCTAAGATAGACGGACTGCTTCGATGGAACGTGGTGAATAAGAAGGACAAGGAATATCAAGATATGGGAGGGAGGATTTGGATTGAATCTGAAGATGCTTATTACATTTTGATCGTGAGTTGCTTTCAACAGAAGACTCTTTGAATGGAGGTCTTTATGATAAGAGACTTCGGTTTGCTGACCTCGCTCGCTCCTCTCGCCTCCTCTTTACGACACTAAGTCCTACGACAAGACATATCAAGAATGTATGAAAGGCTGGTTCGAACTCGCTGATGCAGACTTTTGTCTATGGAAAGCCGCCAAAGAAGGTGTGGAATCTCTCGAAGAGGTCGATTTGGAAGCTTCTTACAAACCTCCTTTTCCCCACAAACTCAAAGTTCAACCTCTGACCCTAGATCACATCAGTGATTTGGCTGGATCCATCTTAGCAAATGCCGATACTAGTATCGAATCTTCTCTTTGGGAAGAGCTGGAGGGTATCCTTGGGAATGGAGCTCAAAAAGGGGCGGTTCGCAAACTTGTTTATGCCGACGTAGAGCCAGAATATTCGTTTGCTACTGTAGTGGAAAAGATTATCTGGAGGAGATTATCAGATCCGACGTTCCCTGAAATCGGGGAGGACGTTGAGCTCGATGACGTTGATTTCGTCGACAGGGAAGATCATAGGAAAGGTCTTGTGAGTTATAGCGTCTCTCGAACAACTCCTGGTAAGGTTGGAACCAGAACATGATCCGCTGAAAGAGATGCCTTTTGTTTCGCTCCCACAGAGACTTAACGAAGAAACGGTTCTGAAGCCAAACTCTTTCGTCATCGCCAGGAAGGAGCCAGAGACAAAGAAACCGACAGCCGATCAAATCAAATCAGAAACTGCTAAACAACTTTGGATTCTCTATGTGATCAATATCACAGAGGAGGCTTCGGAGTTCGACTCTGAGAGAGACTTTCTCCTTCATGGCTACTGGGTTCAAACGTTTCCCAACTTCCCCCTTCTTGGAACCTCTCAGCCTCCAAACATGCTCGTTCTAGAAGAATCTGAAATTAGGAAAGGCTCTCTCAACCTTCTAGGAGTCTACTCTGAGCTGCAAGTCACAAGACTGAGTGCTGAACAGCTCTGCCCTGAAGACGAATGGTTTACATGTTATATGTACTCGAAGAAAGATGTTGGAGAAGTATTCTCCGATTTCTCGGATGCTTATTTCATTCATGGAGCTCAGCAACAAGATCCAGAACTTCAGTATCGGACAGGAGATTGGGTCAAGTTCAGATACCTGGGTTCAGCTCCTCAGGATCCGCCTATGATCGTTGGAAGGGTAGTCGAGGTCAAGGAAATCTCGGTTGGAGATGAAAAGGAAGTAGTCATCCAGCCGACGTTTCTCAAAGCCGTCTTGCTCGATCGTGTGAGCCCTGCTCATCTCCTCAAACCTCGAAGGGAAGCAAGAGACGATCGTCAAATCGTGATGCTCTACAAGGACTCTGAGCCTGAAACACTGTCAGTCTCAGTTTCAAACGTCTATGGTTTCGTCTCCGTCTTCACACAACAAAGTCATAAGCTGATGGACAAACTCCTCCCGGAAACCGAAGAAGAAGACGATTGGAGAGTATTGGTAGGCAGGGTAGAAGGTGACTCCGCTCGTAAAGGTAGAGAAGGAAAAGGATTTCTCGAAAGCTACATTACACCTGAGATTTCTGACTCTGTTCTTCCGCAGAGCTTTGTCAGTCCTCAAATGAAAAAGGAGTGGCAAGAACGTCAGAACTCCACCAGCCAGAAAGCCAAACTTAAGGTTCACGAGGGTGCTTGTGGTGCGGGTGCATTTGGTCTGGGATTCGAGCAGGCTGGATTGGAGTCCACGCTTGCTGTAGATCTGAACGAGATTGCGACTAGAAATTTCAAGCTGAACCGTCCCAACTGCGATGTCAAGACCGAAGACCTTCGCTGTTGGTTACAGCGAGAGCATCTGGACCCTTTGGGAACGACTGGAAGTCCTAAAGAAGGAGCTGAACTTCCTCATTTGGTAGCTGCAGGACCTCCTTGTAACGTGAGTACCAATGTCTTGATTGATCACCATCGTCAGAGATGTCGCTTATCTTTCTCTTCTTGTTTCCCCATCCGTCAACCTGCTCGCTAGAGTTTCTCCACTCTCAATCAATACGCAGCCAAGGGAAAGCACAACGACATCTTCTTCACTTTCCTCTCTATAGTGGCGTGTCAGATGCCTGACTACCTTGTGATCGAGAATGGTGGGTAGAGTGGGCACCAGTTCTTCTCATCCGTTAGTTCCACTGCTCTATGGATGTTGACAAGCATGCCCTTTCTTACTGCACTTTTCCAGTCCCCACACTCGTCACTGCGAGATCTGACAAGAAGCCACACGTTTACTTCCAGATCATCCTTTCCATCTTACTTGAACTCAGATATCAAGTCGCTTTCTCGAATCTGATCGCAAGCGAGTACGGAGTTCCTCAGGATCGAGGTCGACTCTTCTTCGTCGCCACTCGTTCCGGCCTTCCAATGGCTCATCTTCCGGACGCTACTCACAAGATGCCTTCAGGTACGAAGAGACAGAAACATCTGAACGAAGATGGAGCCGCGGACGCGCAGTATAACAATTTCGTCCTCTTTGCAGGTGAGAGAAATCGTCCACCTTGGCGTCCTTACAACTCTGTAGAGACAGCCATCTCCGACCTTCCCGAGCAGACTGGTGTAGATGCCAAGTACGCTTCGGAGAAAGGACTGACTTCGTACCAACGACAACAGAGAAGCGGCAAGGAGTACGTCATTAAGAAAGATGCCTCAAACCTCAATCCAGTTCTCCTAGACCACACCTCTCCTCCAACTCCGGAGGCGGTGGAGAAGATGAGAAAAGGACCTCACACCCTCGAAGACTTCAATACAGATGGAACTCACAAGTTCTATGCAGAAGCCCCAAGTAGCACAGAGAAGCCTTTCAAACGACTCAAGAGAATTAACCCTAACCAACCATCTCAGACCTTCTCGAGGCATTTGCAACCAGGGGATTCTCGATCCGCTCCTTGTGTTCATCCGTATTACAACCGTCTCGTTAGTGTAGCCGAGATCAAAAGGCTCTTCTCCTATCCTGACGCTTTTCGCTTCACGGAAGACACTTCTGTCAATCAGAAAATTGCGGTGAGCTTTGAATTTACGTTGATTGAAGTTTCTCCTTCTCGACAGCTTCTGATTATTTTCCCCTGAACCTTTCTCTTTCAAATTTATCAGCTGCTGGGGCAGTCAGTTCCACCTCTAGTCTCGAAAGCCATAGGAAAAGAGATCTTGAAAGCGAGGAAAAAAGCTTTGAAGTTGAATCCGAACCTTGAAGCTACCGAAAAGGCCGAACAATTGGAAAGAATAAAAAAGATGTACGAGTACGTAAATTCAACTCCTGGTTCTGAAGGTGAAGATGAAGAGGTAGAGGAGAGAGAGAGAGTCTTCGACGGAGTGATTATTGGTCATGTCGACGAGACGGATGGAAACGAGAAGGAGCAGAACGAGATGGAGGAGAACGAAGCTGATTCGACCTTGTAACGTCATCCTTTTATGATCCAGAAAACAATGTTTGTAATGTTTTGATTGGATTGCGAGAAAATTAATGATAGTGAGTTTATTACGGTAAAGCAAACATTTCTACCCTCGTTCACGACTCCACCGGCACATCTTTATAAGTTCGCACTAGATTATTGAAAACTGAACCGAAGAATAGAGCAATAACAGTACTCGTCATGATGATGACATTATAGGGCATACTGAAATCAGGAACTGCCAATTCCACCAAACTGGGAGAAGTGAAGATTTTTGGAGTTCGAATCCTTCTTTGACTAAATCTTCTCTGTTCTCGATTTCCATCCCAGTCTCGATTGATATTCTCCCTCCTCTTGAAATCGTAGACTTGTATTGAAGAATCGCCCTTGACTGAGATTGGAAATTCATCCAAAACTTGAATGATAGCTGGAGGTAAATCGAAACCTCGATGAGCGTCAGGTGGATGTTCCATGTATCTCAAGAAGGCTTTCTCATACTTAAACTTCAATGTGATTGAGCTTGTAGCTGGAATTCGGAGAGTGGCTTCGATTAGGGAGGGCCTCTCTCGAGGGACTGAAGGCTGGTAAGAGATCGATTCCAAGATCGGAAGAGTTAAATCGTCTTTGAAGTGGACTATCGGAGAGTCTTCATCTGAGAGAATCAAAGATTTCAGAAAGAAAAGTCAGTGAAGCAATGAGAAGGTCAAAGCTTTGAAGGAGACTACTCACCAAACTCATCTTCCTTCACCTCCGTCGTCATAGTGTGAAGCAGAGGTTTAACAAACCAAGGCAGTTGTTCCACGTATAGGACAGTTCTCTCCCTTCCTAATTCGTTGTTTCTGATCTTCAACTCTATCATACCTCTCTCTTGACCATATCCCAAGAATGACCTTGAAGCTAGAAGCGTGGGTGGAACGATTCGATCGGCTGTGAAGAATGGAGCGAACGCCAAGGGATTAGAAGAGTCCGAGAGGAGAGCTTGTAAAGCAGTGATTACTTGAGGTTGCTGAGAACTCCAGTAAGAGACCAGAGCTTGTGTGCTACTCACGATATTCAAACACTTGTTCTCCCGGCCACCTCATTCCAACATCCAAAGTAGAATTCTCATATTTCGCCAAATCCAAACAATCATAAACCACATCTCCTGACTTCTCCAATTTCTCAGTCAACTTCTCATAAGCCAATCTTTGCTCTTCCTCTATGGCCTCTAGGTCTTCTTCTTCGACCTCCTCTTCCGCTTCATCGTCCTCTGACCCAGCACTTCTCTCGGCTCCTTGCTCGGAAGACTTGGGCAAAGACTCCGAGGCTGACTTCGGAGGAATTGGATCCAAGACGTATCGATCTTTGATTGAAAGTTGCTTGATCACCGGTTTTGAAGAAGAAGTGGAAGCAACAGAAGCTGGTAGAGCAAGCGGTCTCATGACTCTGACCTCAGAAGTAGTAGCTAGAGGACACGAAGATTCCAGCTTCTTGTTGAAAATTGAGGAGAGAGACCAATCTGTTGGATGATAAGAACGAGGACAGATGTCGTTCGAGTCAGCAAGGTAGGTCTTCCTCGAATCAGAGATCCGGATTCTTGCATTTACCAGAGAGTGAGATTGCTACTTACCTCTACGACCAACTTCACCTCTCAAGGCTGGACTGAAAACAGCTTGAAAGTTCAATTCAACTTTCCAACCTCTATCAATTCCCTCATCATCGATCAATCCATCTTCCCCTTCATCATCAATTCTCCACAAATGTACTCCCATCCCATGAAACCCAGCTCCGAAAACTTCATGTGGGGTTAAAAGACTTGCTAAACCAGCTTGATTTCTACAAGGAAGTAGTTTTAAGAAGGGAGTCAGATTTTCGGTGCAGATGGTTTCGGTTGGTAGGAACGCATGAAGAAGTGTGGAGTCCGATGAGATTTGAGGAATGGCATTGGACTTTGAGGTTGAAGATGAAGAGGAGAAAGGGGAAGAATGGAAGGCTAAGGGGAAATTTGGAAGAGTGGTGGCTGTTGAATCTAAAGCATCTAGGGAGGCACAGAATAAACCAGCTAGAGATGATGTTAGAGATCGCCATCGTGTTAGAAGAGATGAAGGAATGGAAGTTGAAGAAGAACTTTTGAGGAAGATGAAAGAAGGTTGGAGTGGGGAGAGAGATGGAGATGAAGGTCAGTTCGACACTTACAGCTTGAAGTCGCACAACACTTTTGTCGGAATTGAAATTCTCCTGAGAGCTGGTAACTTCGTATCAGCTGCTTGGCTTGCTACCAAAGAAGAGGGCAAGGTCTATCTTCCAATGCACCCTTTCCATCTCTGGTGCCAGCCTTTGACCCAAGAAGCAGCACTCACTCTATTTCATTTTGAGATCCTCTCAAGCTAGCCCACATTTCAGCTCCACTGCCAACGTTTTCCTCTCCCATCTGCCTGCCCAACCTCCTACCACCTTCTCTATCCACTTGAACAGTTGGCCAACCCCATCTCTCATAATCCCATTTTCCGGTGTTCAAACTTAAATGAAGATCCTTGACATTCCTAGACCTTGCAATCTGAATGAGCTGTCTTGGTAGAAGAGTGAAATGTTGAGAAGTCAAAGGATGAGAATCATCGATAGAAGAATTTGAGATTGAGGAAAGTTGAAAGGAGAAAGAAGCGTGAAGTCTTCCATCTGGTAATGGTCGGAGAAGAAGTGATTCATGGAATTCAGATTTGGTTGGATTTGAAGTTGAAGTTGAGAGAGAAGGAGAGATTACAGATAGAAGGCAGAGAGTCAGTAGATAGAAGTTAAAGATAGAGGTGAACCTGAATCGACCAGTTCCATTCCCTTTCGTTCGCTGGATAGATGAAATTGAAAGCGTTCTACTCCTCTGTATCCTGCAAGGGCTCTCCATTTTGGGGGAACAATGGGCGCAAGAAAGCTAGAGAGCGAGAAGTGGTGTAGAGAGAGAGAGAGAGGGACTCATATTCTCCTTTCTCTTAACGCTACCTCCATTCAACCTTTCACTTTCAAAAGAACCGTTCAAGCAAACCACAATATCACTGATTCATGTCATCTTCAACCACTGCCCCTTCAATTGAGCCAACTCTTGATCTAGTCGAATCTGCCACCTCACCTTCTCAGTCAGAGTCAGAAAGTCGAGATGATTTCCTCTCATTCTCAGTGAAATACTCAAAGTCAATCCTCTCTTTACGTCTATCAATCGAAGATTCAGTATCAGATCTCAAAGCTGTTCTATTCTCATTGACAGATGTTCCTCCAGCGAGGCAGAAGATCATGGGATTAGCGAAGGGAAAGTTACCCTTAGATGAAACCACTATCGGCCACATCTCCCTCCCTTCGACAAGTCTAAAAGGAAAGAACGAGAATGGAGAGAGAAAGGTTCTGATCATGTTGATCGGAACTCCAGAGGCTGATACTTTCAAGGATCCTTCTGGCAAGGTTCAGTTCAAGGAGGTGAGTAGTATGTCGTAGCTCCACTCAAGGGAACGAGTGAAAGGATGGGGTCGATCGAGCTCCGGGAGCTTCCAATGAATCGCGATAGGATTGAAATGATGTTTGGGATAGTCTAACAGCGAGACAGGTAGCTTGGTTGGTCTTAGGGAGCTCATCTGTGTCCATTCTATCTCACTTCCCCACTTCTCTCACCTCTAGGATCAAACTGAAACAGCTGCAGACGTCGATTACGCTGAAGATAAGAAGAACAAGGTTCCTCCGTACGTCTCTTTGAATTAATTTGCACATCACGCCTCCAAATCTCATCTAACTCTCCATCTCCTCTCACCCTTGACCTCCCTTCTCTCATCAGTGCCGAAGATCCAGAAGTGAGTTCTTAAGACGGACCACCGATTCAATTGATCTTGTAGTGGACTCCCTATTCAATTGATCCTGTAGTCTCTGACCTAATCCACTTATGATTACCCTCATCTCTTCCAACAGAACCTAGCAAAGCTTTCGAAAGTCATCTCTCGATTCTCAGATTTCGCAATCATGCACCCTCCTCGACCTGGGAAAGGTCTCTTGGTCCTAGATCTAGATTACACTCTAGCTGATACGTAAGTCCTTTTGCTCTTTCCTCTCTTCTTCTCTCGCCTTCTTCTGACCCGCCTATCCTCCATAGTAAACGTCTTCTAGATCCACTTTCTCTAGCCTCAGAAGCAGCTAGACCAGGTTTACACGATTTTCTCTCCTCTCTATGGCCCTACTATGACATTTGCGTTTGGTCTCAGACCTCCTGGAGATGGTTAGAAGCTAAGCTTACAGAATTGAACATGTTGGCGAATCCAAATTATTCTGTCAACTTTGTTTTGGATAGAACTCCTATGTTTAGTATCAAGAGTTCTAAAGAAGAGGGAAAGAAACACGAGGTTAAAGCTTTGGAATTGATTTGGAGTAGATTTAAGGGACAGTATGGGAAACGTGAGTTCTGAGAATTGGAGAAAGAGATTGACTGAGTGCAACTCGACCTGGTTTGGTCTCAGCAACAAGTCTGCGTAGCTAAAATTCTTGTTTCTATTTCCACCCTCCATAGACAATACTGTTCACATCGATGATCTCAGCCGTAACTTCGCAATGAACCCAACGAATGGAGTGAAGTGCAAAGCTTACAAGTGAGCATAGACTGAATCGTCCTCCAGATCCTTCGCTTGACTCGCTAAGCCACTCTTCTCATTCTTCTCTGTCCAGGAACTCGCCTAACTTCGACACCGAACTCGCAGCCTTGAAGAAGTATTGCCTGCAGCTCACTCTCTGTCCTGATATCAGTGAAATGAATCACAAGCACTGGAAGCACTTCACTGGAAATCTACCTTCTGAAGGTGGGGCTGGCAGTGGTGCAGCTTCGGGAGAAACCTCTACCTCAACTGCTAACGAAACCCAAGATCAAGGTCAATGAGAGAACTCCCATTGACTTGAGATGTTTCTTGACTTCCGAGTTCCTTCTCATAATGAGCATTTCTATTCTCCCACTTTATCGTGTTGTTTCGCAAAGCGCATCCTCAAACATCTTCTCAGCATTCCCTCGATTCCCAATTCAATCCATTTCTGTATTTTATTCTTCGTAAAGTAATCAAGTCACGTTTCATGATATCAGACCTATTCGAAGTGTTTGAGACTAACGAGTTTATCTATTAATGATGTGAACTAAAGTACTTGATGAATTCAATGACTGATTCAACCCCAAAATCAACGCTCACCCTGATCTCAAAGCTCGACCTTCTTCCCAATCTCCTCTTTGAGCTTTTTCTCCTTCATGCTCTCCCACTCTTCGAACTCCTTGAACCTCTCTTCGAAAGACTGCTTCTTCTCCCATGCAGCAGCTGCAGCTGAAGCGGTCATGGCGGCAGCTCCAGAGAGAGCTGTCGTCGAAGCTGCTTTTAATGAGGCAGAAGCTGCTGAGGAGAGAGAAGAAAGACCGCTTGCAACTACCGCCGAAGATGGATTGGCAGGTGTAAGGGAGAAGGCAGCTGAGAAGCCCAACTCGTTGTGAACCCGAATGAGGTAGCTGTGGAGAGTTGAGGGGAGAAGTGAGTGTCAGCAGTTGCTCTGGTCTTCGATTCCGCTTTCTGTTGAAACTCACAAGGTCATCATTAGCGTAAAAACGAAGAGGGTTCCTCCTAACTGGTAGAGTCCCTCATCACCCCGAACAGGTCCAAGAGCCTTTGCATCACAGCAAGCTTTGTGAACCTCCTCTCCCATCTTCTGGACAGAGAACTTCTCGATCAGCCTCTTCCTCGCATTCTCTCCCAACTTCCGCCTGGTAGCTGGATCTGAGTTCAATAGACTCTCGATCGCCTTCGACCAAAGAACCTTGTTTGCTGGCCTTAGCAGACCAGTGCCATTCTCATCGGTCTGAGAAGCATCCTCCAACGATCCAGCATCTACGACCGTCTCCACTGGACCTCCGGTGTTGGTAGCTACCACTGGTAGTCTGCAGACCATAGCTTCTAGTGGCACGATTCCGAAGTGCTCCTCTGTGGGAGTATAGAGTAGAGCTCTAGCAGATGGATTTAGAAGCAGGGTGTAGAGGAGAGGACCTGGGAGAGAAGGAAGGAAAACTACAGCAGCACCAGAGTAGTACTCGGAACCAGGAGCTGAGGCTGGAGGAGCGAACTTCTGAGGTCTGAAGAATAGAGTGAAGTGAGGTAGCAGATGCTTTTTGCAAAGAGCTTCACATTCACTTAGAGTGGAGATGTTGTCTCTGACTCGAGGGTCGTATCCACCTGTCCATAATTAGGTGAAAACTCGAGAGTCAGAAAGCAGAACAGGTTTGACATTTTTCTTGGACTTCCAGCACTCACCTGCTACAACCAACCTCGCTCTCGCTGCGTCACTCTTTGGATCCTTCTCCATGGCACTCTTGCGCGAGATAGCGAAAGCCTCGATTGCCAGAGCAATGTTCTTCTTGGCCTCGAAACGGTTGATGGAGATGAGAAGTGGTCGATCACTATCATTTCACAATCATGGGAAGAAGAGACGCACACAGTCAGCTTTTTTTTCCGTCGCTCGCTCTTGATTCTTGACTTCTAAAACTCACGTAGCTTCCACCACTCCTCTGACAGCTTCCTTCACACTTTTGACTCCTTCGTAATCATGGCCACTCTTCTTATCACTTTCGTCTTGATCTTTCATCAGTTGTTCTAGAGCCGATTTGACTTTGGATACTTCGTAATCTTCTGGATTGATCCCTGGGTAGACGACTCTTGGAAGTCTTCTCATTCTAGGGAAGGAGACTTGGAATTGAGCAGCGGTGAATTTGGAATTTGCTAAGATCTTGTCAGAGTAACCTGAAAATAGATGAGAGAAGGAAAGGAAAGAAAGAGTTGTCAGATACCGTCTCGAGACGCCTTTCCCATCTCGTCTCTGCGACTCCTCAGAGCTCACGAAATCAAAAGATTTGTCTTCATAGAATCGTGATTCTGTTTCATTGCAGCTCCTGAAAGGTTTCTCTTATCCCAAGCTCAGCTATCCAATTCCCTCAGCTCTCACACCCCATCCTTCCCCTCTCGGCTACTCACTGGTAGTGACCTCCTCCAAAATATCCAACGGAATCCGATAGAAGTATCTCAAGATACTAGGCCCTCCCTCACCCCTTGCAATGGCTCTCTCTTTGGCGATACTGTTGCCGACCTCTTTGTCTGGATAGTGACAGTAGAAGATAGTCCTAGTCCAACCTAGTAGCTTCAAGACAGGCACTCCAGCAGAAAGTTGATCCACGAAGAATAGATCGAAGGATTGTAGGGGAGGGCAAGAGGACAAAAGAGGATGAAGGAATCTTGGGAAAGTTGAAGGATAGTTGAAGAGGAATAAAGAGAGCAACAATTGGAAGACTAGAGACATTTGACGTAAGATCGAAAGTGGTAGGACCAGGGTATTGAAGAACGATCTTGGGAACATGGATACAAGCTCGTAGACTTGAAGTGTACCTGAGAAAGGGAAGAGAAAGGGATTCAAGGAATGAAGGAAGGAGGTGAGATCAAGGTTCTCGTCTCTCTGACTTGCCTTCACCTGCGAATTTTTGATCCTGCTCTCACCATCAGCAGTCTGTGGGAAACAATGATTCTTGTCATGGTGACTTGTGAAGACGACGACTTCATGGCCTTGACTTTGAAGTTGAAGGGCAGTATCCACTATCAGTCTTTCGGCTCCACCTGGTAAGAGGCCATAGATGGGAATAACAATGCGACGGTGGTTGATTGAAAAAGAACAATACAACAAGAAGAACAAGAAGAAGATAGAAGATTGTAGAGGTGAGTAGCATTCTTCTCTTGTCCATCCCTCACTCCACTCCTCTGGACTCACCGATTCCAAGATCTGGATGAATAAAAGCTATTCTCATCGGCTTGATATGATCAACTTTGCTTTCGTCAGCCGAAACTCTAGACATCAGGAGGTGAAATTGAAAGGTAGAGGCGCAATAGAGGTAGGTCGTGGACAATTGGAACCTCTCTTCTTCCCAGTCATCATCTTCTGAAACTCTTTTCAATCTTCTTTGATTCTTCTTCAACCTGAAATCGATTCAATCTTCTACCTACATCCAGTTCTAACTCTAGCATGGTGGATCCAATCAAGTTCCTTCCTTCCGAAACGCTCAGCTCACTTTTCTCTCTACTCAACACTCCTGCCATCGCTAGGTCAGAGAGAGTGTCAAGAGAATGGAGAATACGATTGCAAACGGATACCGCACTTCTACGATTCATAGATCTCACGCCTCAATGGATTGGATTGAGGAATGCAAGAGGACTGGAGGAGATCGAGACGATTCAGTTGGTTCATCGGCTGGTTACTCCCTTCACTAAGGAGGTCGACCTCAATGTAGCCTGCTTCTGGAAGAGCTTTCAAAAAGCATAGGACGAGAGAAATGGATTTCCTCTGGCCCCGACTTTCCACGATTTGATGGGGATGACCTCCTACCGATTCATCTCACTCCTCACGACTCTCCTTCACGGCTTCCGGTGGCAATCTCAAGAGGTTGTTCATACAGCTATGGAAGTTCGAGGCGAGAACTGATGAAACCAAGAGCCTCAGCCGGACAGCGACTGCCTTGTGCGCCGCTATCATCGAAGGGGCATGGGAATTGGACGCTCTGTTGCTCGACCTTCGGGAGCTTCACTTTCAGATCCCTTTCCCGGTTTCTCTATCATCCACTTCTATCGATGACTCAGAGCAAACAGGAAAAGTCTCGAGCCACAGGAGGTTCGTTTTGGATTCCACTTTCGGCAGAAATTGTCAGACCATAGAAGAGGAGAACTCGACCATGCCATGGGACGCTGACGAGGCAAACGCTCTCATCGATAGAGTCCACAGATTCACTGGGAGTGGGTCAAGCAGTCTCTCTCTTCATTCTCGAGCGTTTTGTCATGGATCGCCCCAGGAATGAATCCTTGCTTTTGAACACGAAGTTTGGGCAAACGAGCATCTCTTCGAAACGCTCAAGAAATCACGATCTACCTTACAGAGCCTCGATCTGGTGATGCACCTCGGAGACCTTCTCTCTGGGGCTGTGAGCTGGCCCTCAACTCATCCAGGCTATCTAGTCTTCGACTCGATCTGACAGGAGATCCTCCACAGGAAGAAAATACAGAGATGACGAGATTGGCGGTTCCCCAAGAGACCCCCACTCCTGCTCTTACGGATCTAGGACTAACTCTGAGGGGAATAGAACTGGATGGGATTCCGAATCGCTTTTGCAGTGGGTGGGGAAACGTTTACAAGCCTTCAGTCTGAAATCGTAGCGGGCCTGGAATCTTCAGCCTTCTCCAAAGGTAAAGGCAAGAGGTCTATCTTCCATCCTCAACTCCAATCCATCGCTGATCAGTTTGGACCTCCGTTGCCTCTTCGTCGTCAACTCAACCACCCAAGTCGAAGCTTTGGACATGCCAAACCTCAACAGATTCGGATTCATCCAATGCAACGAATCCGCGATTCAGATCTTTCATCAAGGCTCGCTTCCCAGACTTCGCACTCTCGATGTGCGGGGAGACCGTGACGCAACCCCGGAGGAAGAGGGGGAGTCTATGCTCTCTTCAGCTGGCCTGCTCCCGATCCTCAAATGCTGCAATACCTCTCTAGAAGAACTTACCCTAAAGAAAGAACTGGTGGGAAAAGATCCTGGGACGCTAGCAGAAGCCAATTTTTCGTTTATAGCATTAAAGATTTCAAACATCTCGGCTTTCTTCCCTCTGACCGGACTCAAGTACCCAAGTCTCACATGCCTGCAACTCGAAAGGACCTCCCTTCCACTTCAAGGCGTCATCAACCTCCTAGCGTCTCTCAACTCTACGATACAGCAGATTTGGCTAGGTCAAATGCACAAAGTTGGTCAAACGGAGGAGTTTGCGGGAGAAGCATCGTTCAATCGAGCGATCTCCTTCCCCCGACTTCACATGATAAATTATTTTCGAGATGCCATCTCTACCTTGGAATTCTTCTCTGGTGCGAACAGGAAAAATCTATCCGATCTCAAAGTCTACTCAGCTAGGCAGGACAATGAGAGGATCGATCAAAATAAGGTGATCAGCACCATTCTAAGACGAGCACCATCTCTCACTTCTTTAACAACTCCCCTTCACTCGGAACTTTCAGAAGAACAGAACTTCAACTCCATTCAACTTCTTCTTCTGCGGAATCTGCGCATCGATCACCTCAACTCCACCACAGCAATTTCAAACTTCTCGGAATCACTCGTGGTTTCTGTCCTCGAGCAGCTGTCTCTCTCGTTTCCAAAAGAGATGACGGAGCAGTAAGCGCTATCAATGATGAAGCACTACTGGGGCTTTCTGGGGTCTTGCTTGAAGTATTTCGGCATGCATGGACCTGGCTTGGGAATTGGAAAAGGAGCTTCTGAAAATCCAGAAGTATCCAACCAAATCTCACTTGCCTTTCCGGAGTTGAGAACTGTATCATTTGTAGAGACAATCAGTAGTCGAGTCATCGAGATCTTCGCTCAATTTCGACTTCCTCAATTGACCTCTTTCATGAGATTCAATCACCAGGACAAAAAGAATCTTGAATGGATTCTTCGGATTAACAAACTACTCAAGATGAATGCTCCATTGCTTCAAGAAGAACACTATCTAAAGGTTCCGGAAGAAGAGACGGGTGGGATGGAGGTGAAAAGAACAAGACCTAGGACAGCAAGGAAAGATGAACGTCAAATTCAAAAGTTCAAATTCCAAGATTACGCTCATTGCACTTCCAACTGACAGGACCAGAAAGGGGTACGTACATACATACCTCGAGGTGAGTGCAAAGGCCTCGCATTTTCGAATGTGTATCTGTGGTAAGGCGTGAGGCATCGACTCGACGACAAGTCGATGACGAGTCATCCACTCACGTCACATCCCCCACATCTTACGCCCTGACTCGGTCCGACTCACTGACGCTTGTTTGGATTTGGACTTTTTGATTGGCAGGTCTTTTCGAGCTTGACAGTTGACTGCCGCGTGCCTTTCCGTATCGAGAAAGTGCGCATCGCCACCTCTCCTCGACCCATCTTCCAATCGCAAGTAGCATTCCAATCCAAACATGCTCTCTTCTCTCCTATCACCTTACGAACATCCCCAGGTCAGTCACACTGAATTCCAGTCCGGTATGGAAGATATGTTGAACATCAAAGGCATGTCATCCCACTCTCGTAGACTCCAACCTCCCACTCTTCGCTCGAAAAGAAATAAAAGAGGCTTACTTTCTCTCTTTTTTCTTTTTTCTTTTCTCCCTCATCTCAACAACTCTCTTCTTCAGCTCTTTTTCCTGCACTTTCTTCTTCAAGCCGCAAACAAAACCACCCAACTCTCTCTCTCTCTTCTCTACTCAAAATGCAATTCTCTTCAGCTCTCTTCGCTCTAGTCGCCATCGCCACCGTCTCGGTCGCAGCTCTCCCTCAATTTGAATCTTCCAGTCAAGGATCCTGTTCCACTGGAACCGCCCAGTGTTGCTCTTCAGTCCACGATGGAGAGGACGCTCAATCCATCAAGTCTCTTCTAGGTCTCGACGACGTAGTCGGACAAATTGGTCTCAGCTGTGTGAGTTTAAATAGATTATTCTTAAAAACTAAGATACTTCAGACTGGGGCATCTCCTTTGACCTGATTCGAGCTCACCTCCTTTCCTCCTCCCCCTTGCATGATGTTCTCTCAGAACCAAATCCCAGTCAACGTCGTAGGAGCCTCGGCTGCAGTCTCTAACTCTTGCAAAAACACTGCTGTCTGCTGTACTGGAAATGAGGCCAATGGTCTGATTCAAACTTCGTGCACGTGAGTATCGCTTCTTGCTTCCGACAGGATCGTCTCATCGAAAGAGAGGTTTCCCCCTACTTATCCTCTCTGCTGACTTCATCCTTTGTTCTCTTTCTTCTTTTTGTCTCTGCAGCCCTCTTTCTGTCAACTAAGGACTCTGGCAGTCTTCGATTCTCGTATCTTCCAGCCTCTTGTATCTCTATACCCTTCAAACTACTTCTCGTCAATTTGATCTCGTTCTTCTAATTTGTTGAGCTTGTTCATCAGTATTCTGAGATCCGAGAATGCGAATGTACGGCAACTACCTGAGCACGAGTCAAGTCGACAAGCTGGTCTTGAAAAACTGTAGAGTACTGCAGAGTGGAAGGGGGGGCAGAGAACGGAGGAAAATCCCATTCCCTTCCCTTGGACAGTCGTCGTTGACAAGCGTTCGACAGTGTAACTTCATTAAAGCCAGCTTTGTTTCTGCTCGTGAAAGAATTTCCAATTGATAGTGTCTCACATCTAAAATCAGCAAAATCGTGATACTCTGTGCATTGAAGAAAGGAGGCAATGAGGTCTGAAGATTAAGAATTACAATTGAAGGGAAGAACCTAGTTCTGCTTGCACGGTTTTGACAATTTGAAGCGTTGAGAGAGGCCTTTCAATCTGTCCGCCCCTTCACTCGTCCACTTCCACTTCCAACATTCCTTTCTCCAACGTCTTCCTCTTGATTTAACCTGGAGTAATCATGCCGCCTGAAATAGCTTGAACTCGATTCAGATATGGTAGCCGCTCGGGCATCGGATAAGATTTGATACTGTTTACCTCTCCAAAGAACTGTGAAAAAGAGGGAGCGGGGAGAGAGCGATCAGAACGAGTTCGGAGAGGGACTAGATCAGAGTGACTAACCAGTTGAACCCAACATTGCCCAAGTCCAAATAGGCAAAGCCAAAAGTTCTCTCAAAATCCAAGCTTGAGTGAAAGTGACTCTTTCATGATCAGGTAAAGGAACTCCACCCGAAAGATTAGAAAGCACCCTCAAATCGACCAAATGCCAACCTACAAAATGTGCCCCTATGAAGATTAATGAACAAAGACTCCATCTAAGATCTAAGTAGCTTTCCTTGTTCGGCGGATCTAAGAGATGAGTAAGAATTAAATTTCTGAAAGCATATAAACCCATCAATCCAGAGATGACACTTTCGGTTAAAGGCTCAGCATAAGTAGCAGCCGGAACCATATGTCTTCGAACTCTGATCCATCTCATTCTTCTTCTTGCATAATCAGATAAAGATCTAATATCTCCAACGGCAGTATGAGCGACGTCTCCGGGAACTAAAGAATGAGTCAAATTTGATGGAGATCTCCACAATGAGAGTGCTAGCATGTTATCTTCTGCTAAATAGATTCCAAACCTTGCTAAAGCTCTAGAAGAAGTCTGGATAGTTGCCTTTGAAGCTTGTTCTGTGTTCGATTCTTCTTGATCAGTTGTACTTGAAGTTTCGAAAGCAGCACTTCCAATAGCACCACTTTCACCTCTACTCCCACCATCCCCAACACTAAAGAAACTATCTGGAACTTTCTCTAAATCACTTTTCCTATACATGTTCGATTTCCCCATAACACAAGAATCGATCGAGACTGAATTGATGGCTAAATACATTTTAGCATGAGTCGTACTTAGGAAAGCTCTTTCTACTTGAGATCCCCAACTTGGACCTGGAAAAACCGCTAAAGGTACGTGATGAACTAAGCCAACTCTTGAACTATGAGGTGATCGCTTGAGGAATGTAGGTTCAGGTCGTTTTGGTGGCAGGGTTAAGGAATCTACTGCTCTTCCTAAAGCTCCTGGTGGGAGATAGACTTGAGAATCTATTACCCAAAGAATGTCAAACTCGGCTAGAGAATATGGTTTGACCAGATTGTTTACTTTTGGGTTGACTCCTGCGTCTTCGTCGCCTGAGAGGTTGGAAGGTAGATGGAAAGGAAGGTTCCGAAGTGAGTTGCAGAAGCAACATCAGCTCACTGAGACTATTCTCCTCCAGCTCCCTGCACCAGTTCCTGTAACAGATCCACCATTTACCAGCGCATATATTCATGTGTCTCTTCTCCTCCGACTGCACTCACCTATGATGATCCTACTCTTGACCTTGGGATACCGTTCCACCACCTGCCTCGCCACATTCAAAGCCTGATCCTTTTCATCTTTCACGCTGAGTATCACCTCAAACCTTTCCAAATGATATTGCTGTTCGAAACTGGAGCATAAATTTGTGTAAAGGTTGCAGTCCAATCCAGAGAGAGGTCTAAGAATTGAGACGCCTGGAATTGGCTCCTCTTCTTCTTGCTGCTGAACATTAGAAGACAGATCTGATCTTGTTGGGGCAGAAGTTGAAGATAGAGGAGATCTTGGGATTGGAGGATGATAAGCTCTTGAAGCTTTCAGACCTAAATAGCAGATTGACCAAATGATAAAGTACCAAGCTAAACAGAGAACCGAAAGATAGAAGTGAACTGATGAAGTGGTCGTCTCTGTTGAAGTTGAAGCATCTTCATTCCCATTTTGGAAGCTTGAGGAGATACTCGGAGGTGGAACCATCCAAGTTGTTGTTAGGTTCTTGGTGGAGATTGATGGGAAGTCTAGAAAAGTGAGAAGGTCTGCCGCATTTCGGGGGTGGGCGTCCTTCCTCCGCTTCCTCTTTTTGCTTGACAGGTCCGTTATCAATTTATTTTTGGTTCGATCAAAAGAAGGTCATTCGAAGTTCTATCGATACATAAAAGGAAGGCCCTTTTTCGAAAGAACTTTTCATTCCCCCTCCCTCTTGTCCTCTCCTTCTCAGTTGTCCCTTCCCTTTCCTTTGTTTCCCTTAGATGGACCTTACCCCTTCCACATACCCATTTCGACATGATTCTCACAATACCCATAAGGAAGATCATCACAGAGAGAAGCAGCACCAAGAAGCAAGAATGGGAGGTCCAACCGCAAGGCTCGTCGGCAGTGAGTCAACTTTTTAATTTACCGCGCCCAGAGGTCCTACTTACCTCCTTCTTTGCCCCTTTTCTGCAGTCATATTTGGATGCGTATTTGGAGCTTTGATCCTAGGACTAGTGCTTCGAATGATTTTTGATAGGACAAGGCGCTCACAACTCCGACCGACTCAAGACTCTACTTACCCAACCAACAATCAAACCTCCAACCAAGACTTCTCGATTTCGGTCAGAGATCAGATAGAACCTCATCCTTCGAGTAGACCTTGGAATCAAACTCACAAACGAGTTTCAAGTTTAGGGAAAGGTTACGGACGAGGAGTGAATGAACCCAGTCGAATTTCTTTAAACCCCGAGGGGTTTGATTCTAGAGATATAGGTTTACTTCCTCTGATATCCAATAACGGTACCATCTCTAATGAAGAAGAAAACAAAGAGGAATTGAATGAGGATAAACAACAGAGGAGAGAAGAAAGCCAAAGGGTTGGTCAAAAAAATCAAGACAATGGCTGGGAGTCAAGTTCTCAAATCGACTTAAACGAACCTCCTTCCTACGCCCACTCTAATTTACGTTATCAGAGTGGGTATGTTTGATTGGGCCTGAGGGTTCAAAATCTATCATTACATGGACATTTCACTCTCCCTTCTCCGTGCTACTTTCCATCTTGTTGACGTCCGTTTCGTTGTTCTCAGTATAATCCCAACTTATCAACTTGTTCCTCTTTGTTTGCAATCTTCGACGACTCTGTTAATTCTAACGATTAATTTGAACAGCTTCTATATCTTCAAAGGCGGCTGTTGCAAACTCTTCCATGACTCAAGAGGGTCTGCACAGTCGAGCCTCCTTCTGAGCCATCTCGCTTTCAGGCCCTATTGACTGAGAGTCCAAATATTTCCAGGAGCAAAGTCTCCGAAGTTCTCATCTCATTAAAAGAACAGTCCACCCACCATTCCTCACTGCCACTCTTGTAGAGCTCTGCTAGAGGTACTTGGATGAAAGTTGAATACCTAACGAAGGCGTCGAACCCAGCTTTGGACACTCCGAACCTCTCTTTGGTACGTAGAATCACCAGAGACTTGCTGCTTTTCGAATACGAGGGTGATGTAGGCGAGAAAGAATGGGTAGTGAACCTTGTGAGAGGGCGTAGAGGTAAGAGCCAGTTGTAGAGGTGGACTCTCTCACTCTGATAAGTAAATGAGATATATGTGGAATGAATACGTACAATAGGCAGGATGAAGGCTCGCATGGCGATAGATACGAGAGGTCACTTCCCTCTTTGCATTCTCACACTCTTCGATCTTGGCTGCGATGGACGATGGTCCATCTCCGATTCTCCTCACTTGGTAAAATATTTGCTCTGCAATCTCTTCTGGAAGAGTTTCAACGTTGACTGGTATTTTTTCTTCTTCTGATTTAGTTTCTTCTTGATTTCTTCTTGAGCAGAGGGTGAAAGTCAGGGAAGAAAGAAGGCTCGAGGTTTGAAAGATTCTTTCTTCTCGCCCACAGCCCAAGAATTCCTCCAGCAGAAGTGCTCGCCCATGGCATCCCAAGGTAAGCTGCACACGTAGAGCCCAAGGCTGAAATTCTGCACAGTGCAGAAGATTGCCTCTGCAGCATGTCAAGCTCTCCAACCTTTCTTCTCTTGCCCACCTTTCCCAGCGACTTCTCTTTACTCGATATCGACTTCTCTAAGCGCAGATTCCGTAGAATCACATCCGTCCATTCAAGGTCTGTTCGCTCTTGGTACTTACCAAGTGGATCAATCAGAGATCAAGCAGAACCTAGAGGGTGAATCGGATCAGAAAGAAGAAGATGTGAAGGACTTGGATGAAGGAGAAGAAACTTCCACCTCACCAACTTACTCTAGAAGAGGTAGAATCACTTTAAGGAAAATTCAAGAAGAGGTAAATGGAGAAGGAAAGGTAGAATGGTCAGTTGAACGTTTCTTCGTTGTTTTTTTTTTTTTTTTTTTTTTTTTTTTTTTTTGCAGAAGCAAAACTTCTGTACGAAGTCTATGCTGACCTTTCTCTTCTCTTGTGATTTCGATGTATGACGTTTCATTCAAATAGTTCAATCCTACAGAGCTTCGAGACTCCTGCTGTCTTGGATATGAAATGGTAAGAGATTCTTCTCCTCTTCGCCTCATTCCCTGAATCTGCTTACGCTGCTCTCCTCTCCCATATATACTTCAATCACTAGGACCTTAGCCAGACCTTCAAGTTCCACTCTCAACTCTGCCGGTGTCTTGGGAATCGCACAAGCATCTGGAGAACTACAACTCTCCTCTCTCGAATCTGCCTCTTCGACCTCTACACAACCCCTCTTGAAACCTTTCTCTTCTCTCCGAATGAACCAAAACAGGTCCTTATGTCTAAGTTTGGACTGGTCTGATCGGATAGGAGGAGAACTCGGAGGCTACAAGGGTTGGGAGGCTTCAAGTCGCGATTCACCTTCTGGGAGTGAAGAAAAAGAAATCAAAGATACTTCTTTGATAGTCAGTCAAAGTGATGGAAGTCTGGCATACCTCCCATTCTTGGTTAATGGCTTGGAATCGGAAACTGAAAAGGGCAATGAGAAGTCCTCGGTGGTGAGGAATGGAACTCAAGAAGACAATGAAGAAGATGAAGAAGAGAAAGAGACCTTGAGATCACATTCTATTCTTAACCAGAATTGGGAAAACAAACCGAAAGGATTGGAAACTTGGAAAGCTCATGATTTTGAAGCTTGGATAGCTGCTTTTGATTGTTGGAGTGACGGGAATTTGATTTGGAGTGGTGAGTGCGTCTTATGCTCCTTTTGTTTCGTCGGCTTTTGTTTTTCTGATTCGAAGTGAATTGATTTTGGCTTCTCTAGGAGGTGACGATCTGAAGCTGAAAGGTTGGGACGTCAGAACTTCGAATGCGAATCAAGGAAGGCGTCCCACTTTCACTCATCAAAAGAGGTGAGTTCTCGCCTCATCACCCTCCCCTTTTAAAGACCGACATCCCTTTGAATTGATTCAGACTTTCTTGGATTCCTACTGCCAACGTTTAGCTTCGAAGGAGGGGTGACAAGTCTACAAAGTCATCATCTACGTCAACATCTTTGGGCAGTCGGAAGGTAAGTCTAGCAGAGCTCCCAATTCAACAATCATCAACTTCTCTTGATCTACAAATTTCAAAGAATTCTTGCCGTCGACGTCACATCCCTTTCTCAAGCATCGATCTCTTATCCCTCCCCTCCTCTCAAACATCAGTTACGACTCAAACCTCCGACTCTTCGATTCTCGAAACACTCTCCGACCTCTCAGTACAACTGCAGTAGAAGGAGGTATTTGGCGTATCAAATGGCATCCAACAAACCCTTCAAAACTCTTGTTAGGTTGTATGCATGAAGGCTTCAAGATTTTGAACTTGGATTCTCTCAACATCGAAGGAGGAATTTACGAGAGACAAGAAATGGAGATTGTTAGAAGATTCGATGGACATGAAAGTCTGGCTTATGGATGTGATTGGGATAGAGGGTCGATTAAAGAAGGAGATGGAGATGATGAGGAAAGGAGAAAAGTCATCAGTTGTAGTTTCTATGATTCGATGATGCATATTTGGGGGTCGTAAAGTCTCCATAAATTTCAGCTGTCTTTTGAAACGTGTGGCTCTCTCGCATGAGCTTGGTTCTTAAAAAGATCCACTCAAAGCCAACCCGCTCAAAGCGTCTAAGAAAAATGATTTTATTGAGTAACACAGTTGATAAAAAAGGCAGTGACGTTTGAATATAGTATCAAAGAGTAAAAGAAGAAGAAAAGGAGACAGAGAACATAGTGACATGTAAGGAAACGAGAAAATTGCAGTATGAAATGTGGGAGAGAGCTTGAATGAATGAATGAAGAACACACCTCTAAAACGCATGTTCATGATTTTGCGAAATCTCTATCTTGAAGAATAGAGAACGGATTTAAAGCAGGGGGTTGGAAAGAATGGAACAGCGGCGTAGGGGAGTGGGAAGTGGGAAGTTGGAAGTCGGAGGGGCGAGAGTTGAAGTGGCGAGGAGATGAGGCGCAAGGCGAGAAAGACAAAGAGGGCTGAAGAGATTAAATTGAAAGGTTCTTTAGGTGAAAGCTTCCTGTTTTCTCCCCTTCTTGATTCTAGTAACCAAACCATCCCTAGGAATTCCATCCCCTCTAAAAATGGCTTCCAAAAGTCTAGCATCAGTAGACTTAACGTTATCTTCCAATTGAAACAATTGAGTTTGTTTGATTAAATGAATCTGATGTTCTGTTAAATGCAAGTTTAGATTTGGATTAGAATCTCTCTTCGTTTTGATTTGTTGGTTGTTGATTGTGGTATCATCCTCTGAAATTTCATTGTCAGCATCATTTCTACCATTTGAAGAATTATTGTCTCTAATAGAAGAATAAGAACTAGTAGTCAAAGTTTCTCTAGAAGATTCTTTAACTTTGCCCTTTCCTTTTCCACCTCTTCTGACCTCTTTCAAATCCTTTTGATTCCTACTAATCTCCTCTAAACTTTCTCTTAAACATTTCCAACTATCTTTTTGAGCTCTCAATGCACTTAAACTTAAAGCTGCATCGTTCTCCTTCCTTTGTAGTTCTGCTTGAATCAAACTTGAGGCTTTTGAAACTCCTTCGACTTGAATCTTTGGCAACCCCTTAGAGACATTGGATGGAGAGTTTGAATCTTCATGTTCATCTTGAGCGAATACCAAGGTGTCTAAAAGAGATAAAGAATGTCCTCTACCTGAAGAACCGATTTCTGAAAGTCCAATTTGAGAAGAAGAAGGGTTACGAGAAGTGAGAGATGGATGTGGAGGAGTTAAGGAAGGGAGTTGATTGGATCGAAGATGTCTGACTGCTGATCGAAGAGTTGTTTGGACTTCCTGGAAGAGGTTCAAGAGAGGAAAAAGAGGAGGGAAAAGAGAAAAAAAGGGGGGTCAGTCGGAGTTGAACACCCTCGAGTTTGCTTCCTATCTCTCCTGTTCCTCAGTCCCATCTACGTAACCCCTCAATTCCATTTGAATATTCTCTCAAAGTGAAAAGCTCACATTCAAAGTAGCGAACCAATCCTGAGCTTTCTCCTCAAAGACTCTAGCTCCAGTTTGAACTGTTGTGGAAGGAGTTCCATCTTGGTTATAGAACTTGGCGGTGATCATACCAATGTCTGAATTCTGTTTCTTAGGGTTTGGTTTGGCGTAAAGCTTGACTGGAGGTGGTGGAGGTAGAAGAGTTGAGATGGCATCGGCTGCTCCTAGTAGAAGTTGAGACAATCGCTGGTGGAGGGTGATGAGAGAGAGAAATGAGTTAGAGTTGGTTCGTGGAAGATTGATTGAAGGTAAACAACACAGACAATCTCAAAAGTGAAGGTAGAAGAGAAGGAAAATTCCACGGATCGGGCATCGAGGGCATGGTGTGGTGTGCAGATCGGTGATGCTCATCGAACCATCGAATTGATTGTCTCTCCGCCTCTGTCCACCTCTCCTGTTCCCAATTCTTTGAAACTTCATGAATTGGCCAATGCTTTGTCTATTCCACCAGTCCGATCTGCTTGCCCATGCTCGATGAGCGTCGTAAAGAGTGCCCGAAACTTCTTTGTTCGATCTCAGCTGTTCTTTCATCCCAAGCTCAAACTTGCTGTACTCACTTGATCATTGTCTCTCAATCTATTCATCATTTCCTGCTTCTCTGAATTCTCCTTTCTAATTTTATCCTTTGAAGTTGAAGATTCAGGCTGAATCTCGGATTCGGTTTGAGGAAGAGTTGAAGACATTGGCGGAGGAGAGAAAAAGGGAGAGAAGTAGAGAAGTAGGAAAAACTTGTAGCAACGAGAATATAGAGCAAAGCTATAGTATAGTCAGAGAAGATCAAAGGAGAATTGTCCTATTGAATCAAGATCTTGAGTAGTTTAGAGAGAAGAAGAGGAGAGAACTTCAGGAGAGTGGAGTGGGATTTGCTCCTTGCTCCTTCATCCAGACCGATTTAGATCGAAGTTCGAACAGAGCCCAGACCTTCAACGGTTCGCGGTCCTCGATCTCGATTTTCTCATCGTCATCATCCATCGTCCTTCATCCATTCATCCTTGGAACTTTTTCGGTCTTCCAGTTTCCACTCAGAAGTCAGAACACACGATGGCACGTGACAATCCTCAGTCTCCTGATCCAAAATTGAGCAATTGAGGTGACCTTTGGTGAGAGTCAAGGGAAGGGAAAGAGACCTATCGCTTTGCTACCTCTGCAACGAGTGAGAACAAACAGAATTTCAACCATTGGATTTAGGTTAAGGAATCGAGATCGAATCTGACGCCTGGGGAGGGGAAAGAGAGTAATGAGAGGATGGGAGGAGATGCCGCCTGTCAGTTGAACAGTTCCATCTCTCACCCTTTTCTGGCGATGCTTCTGGTTCTATAGAAGTCGATGGTCAATCTTCAGAATACTTCGGTACAATTTCTTAGTCTTACATCAAAAGAAGTACTGATCAGAAGAATTTGCAGCTGTACGGGATCGCGCTTCCAACTTCTGTTCTTATCCTTGTACTCAAAGTTACGAGCTTCAGAAGCTTCTGATAGCAGGAACCATAAGATGAAATCACATGGTAATACTAACTCTGTTGTTTCACTGAAAGATCGAAGAAGATGAAAGCCAACAGGCCGACCCTAATCGTAGCAGCAGCCAAAAGTTTGTCGACCCAAGATTCTGGGGCGGGAGACAGCTCAAAGACATCACTTCTCCTGATTTTGCGATCCTTTGAAATGAAGTGATTTTATCTCATTTCGTTTCAAATTGTTTCTCTACAGGTTGAGAGGAAGGATTGCCTCGTTACGCAGGGCTTGGAAGAGCGTCAATAACGTTACCCTTGATTCTGATCATCGTCACCTCTATCGACTGATTTATATTGCATCATCCCCCTAAATTCTACTCAAAAAGAAAAAAGGGGGGGTCAGTATTCACTCGTCAAGGGAAGGTCTTACAGTGGAAAAGAAGTGAAGATTCAGAAGAGATTGCCAGATTGAACAGATCCTGTTTATCAGTTCTCTCCAATCGGCACCTGATCTCAACTCTCCTCTCTCCCACTCCATCTGATCTCTCAAAATAGATCATCGTGGAATCAAAATAGATCATCATGGAAAGAGTAGCTCTTCATGAGGAGAATATTTTGAGCTGAACTCTCCGAAACTCCCAGGTGGTCGGACTCATTAGAATCCTCGACTCTCCCCCTCATCATCAAGCAATCTTCAACTTGATTCCCTTCTCCTTATCCATCTGAGGTGTCATTCTATCAAGAGCTCTTGAGAATCCATTTTTCGAACGTTCTCTTAAGCTTCCAGAAAAGCCCTCCCTTCCAGCATCTTCCATCTTCAACCCACCCATCAATTCCTCCTTCTCTTTCTTTCAGATCTCTTTTCCTCTCTACTCAACATTCAAGCCCTCCAAATTGATCTCGTCATTTTCAGTCCTTGATTCCGTTCGCAAAAGTCTCGCAAGTTCTTTCATCTCTCTCGTCCTCTAAAGTTTTCTCTGTAAAATTCATTCATCCTGTCGGCTTTTTTCAAGTTTCCCCTATCATTCTCAATAACTCTGTACTCTGATTTTCTTCTTCTTCTTCGTCTTCAAGTATTTCGTTTCCCCTCTCATGATCCTCTCTTCGTTTCGCCTCCTCGTTTCTTGCTGTTCTCTTTGTTTCCTGTAGCTGTAACCATCACGACCAAACTCGTTTCATCCTTTCCTGTAATTTTTTCATTCTCTTCGCCTCTTCAATTCCACGAAGATCTGATTCAATCTGATTCTTTGTTCTTCTGCATCCTTTTTTCAGCCCCCCTGTGTCAACAGTTCTGTGGCTGAACGATTTGAAAGACAGTTGAGAGTTGGACATTCGTCGATACCAGTGGCTCTGCGACCAAGTTTAAAGTCTCGAAAGCATTCACAATTAGACAAAACCTTTTACTTGGGAACGACCAAAAAGTGAGCTACAATACAAGCAGGTTGTCAAGAGAGGGAAGGCTGTTATGGAAGGGGGAAGCAGAGCAGATCAAACAGACATATGGACGTAGGAACTTTCTGATTTAATAGTCTTTCGATCATTCGATTACCTGTTATGATGGAATTTAGCAATTGTGGGGCGAGTTCCTAGTCGTCGCTTGATAATCCTCCTTGGCAAGCATCCTGGCGACGAAATCACGTCCCTCGTTGGTGGACAAGAAGTCCTCAGCTGTTAGAGTAGAAGATCGAGATCAAAAATGTTTCGAAGAGCGTCAGATGAAAACGAAGAGACAAGAAGAGGGAAGATTTGGGAAGGTCAAATAACAGATTTGAAAAGAGCGTCGACGCTTTGATTCGAAAAGTTCAACTCACCTTCCTTCCTGCTTTTGGTTCCTTTGCTGGCATGAAGAATACTGTGAGTAGGAGAATACATATCACATCGAGAGCGAAGAGGAGAGTCAGTGCTTTTTCACGTAGCAGGATTTTGGAAATGCTTGACATCCCGAGATTGTGAATGAACTAAGCTGGGTGAGCTCGATCTGCTTATTTTGATTCCTTCCCTCCAGCCACTTTTTCCTCCTTCGACCTTATCTTTTAGTCTAAGTCTCTATCCCCATATCTCTCTTGATCTTCCTTTTTGACGGGAAGAAACGGTGCTTTCTTCAAGAATTCAGACCTTAACTTCTCACTAGATTCTAAATATTTGAGTTCCGGCCAGCTCCATTTTGAGAGCCATCTTCCAACTGTCTCATCTTCAGAACCTAGATACAACTCCACAATATCAATGAAAGAGAAATCAGACTTTTTATCAGGAAGCTTGGGGGGTTTGGAATTGTGATAATCAAAATTGATGGACAATAAATTTGAAGAACATTTGTTCAAGATGTTCAGCAGGGGATCAAAAGCAGCCTGAGTCCCAGAAGCATTTGATTCTTCAGCTACAGCGATGTTGATCTCCAGTAAGTTTGGAAAGTCTAAGTTTGAGAATGAGCTGTAAACCGAGCTTGAGACTTCATTGAGAGTCAAAAGCTGAAGTAGAGAGAAGCTCGATTCCTCGAGCTTTAGCATTTCTTCTGTTGGCGATCCAGTTAATCCTATGAGTGTAATGTATTCGAGGGTGTCGAATGATTTGAGTATGGTTGATGTGATTACTTGCAGAGAAGAGGGGATGAGAGAAGATTCCTCCGCCTCACTCAAATCTGAGATGTGAATGGTTGTTAATTCTTTCCCAATCCAACCGACATAGTTTCATTCCAGATGATCTCATAACCGGAAGTTTCCAACCAGAGCTTCACCAATTCTGCTTTCCTTTCCATCCCTGAAGGTACGCTGAGCTTGGTTCTTCCTTCTAGTTCTTCATTCTGATGGAGTTTCAATCCAAGATGGATCAAATTAGGACAGGATACTGCGAAGTCGAAAGTTTCTTTTGAGCCTTTAAGATACGATAGATCAAGTTCCACGAGAGTAAACCTGGATTCTGATAAAGTCTTGATGAACACGTGGGTTTCGCGATCCGCCCGTGGATTCTCCATCGATGGTGCTGAAGGGAAGAGTAACATAGTAAACCCAGTCTCCTTTCCAAACAACTTTTGTCCCTCTTCCATCAGGTCTCTCACCATCGTCCAACCAGTCTCCGTTTCACATGGCTCTTCCCGGCAGTTGAAGAGTTGTAAAAACCTATCGGATTCGTCTGAACCGATCTGAAACGTTGACATGCACTGGGTCTAGACAATGAGTCTGTTTAGAGATGTAAATCCGGAAAGTCTCTGCATGACCTGTTGAATTAGGAGCTCTGGAAGATCTTGAAGATCCATCAAGCTCACGGGGTCTAAACGTATCGACAATTCTCTGAGACTATTGCGTGACTTTGAAAGGACTTTGAGTAGTTGAGAACATTTAGTATCTTCCCAATCTCGGTGTCTCCGTTCGGTGTTGAATTCCCAGTCGTCAAAGAAGCAGGACAGATCGAGAGAGACGTTGAGCAGCTTGTGGAGGGACAGAGAGGAGAGTCGTTCGAGATGGCCTATCACTTTTTCCGGTTCAACCCTCTCTCCCATCAGCGAGAGATCCACCTCGTTATGCAGAATTGGATTTGAAAGAATCGAAGTTCTCCAGGCTTTGCAGACGGCACTTGAGGTTGCGACCGAGGCTGGAGGCAAAAAGGAGCAAGAACGAGAGAACAGCTCCGCTGGAAGTGCTTCGATTAGATCTGGTAGAGGTTGAGAGCGTTTCTTGGACTTTTTTAGTTGGTTTTTGACCATTATGAGTAGTGGAAAGAAGACGTAGAGAAGAACAGTGGCTACTGGGAGGTGGGGAGAAAGAAGAGAAAGCAGCATCAGCATGTCGATACACAAACTATAGATGTACTTCAACAGGTTGATTTAGATTCATCAACTGTACACTGCCTCTACTTGGATTTCAATGAACATACTTGCTGCTCCACCTTTTCATGTCGGGACACACACTCAGAGACGAACTCCAACAACGCCTTCTTCCCCTTCAGAGCTTACTCACTCGAATCAACTTGATCGATTCTGTGTTCCCTTTCGCTGTTTCAGCTCGAATCTGCAGTTTTGTCCAAATCGTGGTTGTGGTCAAGAGCAAGAGGCGACTTGAAAAATCTCCTCTTTGGATTGGCCATCGGCCAGCAGAGGCCACGTGACCGTCACTTCTATCCTTCTTCTCTCGATCCTTCTTCAATGCTTCAGCTTGACGTTAAAATTTTGAAGGATTGTTCGATTCGATTCGATTCGATTCAATTCAATTCTTCCAAAGAGCAACAGAGTCTTGAACTTGGACGGAGTACTTCAACAGAACTTTCCACCAGAAAAAAGAAAGAGCCCGACTCATGACTCGAAGAATCGAAAAGGAGACAAGTCACTACGAGAGAAGAAAAAGAAAAATGGTAAAGTTAAATTAAGAAGATGCTTGCAAGATAAGATTAAGAGAGACTACTGAAGAGACAAGTCAGGGTATGAAGATACAAAGACGCTGGGTCTTTTAGTTGACGGAAAGTGGGGTGCAGTCCGCTTGGATGAGACCGTTGGCGTGAGACCCGGTGCAGCAGACTGATAGGATGGGGAAGGAGAAGAGACGAAAAAAGTTGTGAGCAAAGGGGGGGAGAAGAAGCGACACACTGCACTCGAAAGGAATCCTTTTGACTACTCACCAGGGGTGCTCTTGCATTGGTTTTGGATAGCAGCGGAACCACCAACGGCGTTGATCGGAACTTGTTGCTAGAAGACGAAAAGGGGGGAAGGACCAATCAGTGACAGGGCGGGTGTAGTCCTTCAAAGTTCTTTCTTCTCTTCCCTCCTCAATGAAAGTACTTACACAGCTCAATCCGATGTTGCCAGCGACGGAATTTAATCCCAAAAGAGCTTTCAAGGATTGGGCATCAGCACCGTCGTGCATAGTTGAACACTGAAAGAAGAAAGAAACAGCATGGCGTGAGCGAGTTGCGACGTTTGATAGAGAAATTGGCGAAGGAACTTACGCATGAAGCCATTCCAGTAGAGCAAGATCCTTGAGAGGCAGCGTTGATTTGAGGAAGAGCTGCGACGGAGGAGACAGCGACGACGGCAGAGATGAATAGAGTAGCGAATTGCATGTTGAGAAAGAGTTTGAGAAGAGAGTGTTTTGAGAGAAGAGAGAGAGAGAGAGAGAGAGAGAGAGAAAGAAGTTGATGAGGAGATTGAGAAAAGTGGTTGAAAACTGGCCCTTTTATACCTTTTCTGGATACTAGAGAGGTCACATCGAAATTGACGAGGCGACGAGGTGGATGATGGAGGCAGAAAGCTGGAATGTTGTTGATAGAGAAGGAATGGATGAAACGGAGAACATTCTTCAACGTTGGATGATCTCTTTTCATCGTCCTCCGCAGATGGAAAGAGAACTTTGGAGAAGGTTCGATGGGAAGATGGAAGGGAGGAATGTGTCGGGTCCATCCGTCGTCGACACGCGTTGCAGCTAGCCCCTGACCTGTCAACACGTCAACGCCCTTCCTAGACGCCTTCCTCCACTCTTGTTTCCCCACTCGGAACTTTCTGCGAGAGAAAAATTATTTTAAAACTGCTTCCGAGATGTGAATCGCATGCCTGTAAGCCCGAGGAACCTTCCGGATTCCTTCGACATATACGCATGACGTCCAACAACGGAATGTACATAGACCAAATAAATCGTCCTTTCTTTCTGTTTCTGGGTACCTGAGAACTTGTCTTAAATCTCGATCGAAAAAGTTATTCCACAACGTACTGGACCCTGTGGCGGGTGGTGGCTTGCTCCTCACAGAGTAGGGCTCTGCATTCGATCCGAGTACGGTATGTACATACCTTGTTATGTATATATGCAGTCTGCATAAAATTGACGCGAAGAAGATCAGTCAATCAGATCTGGGATTAGCCAGTTTAAGAATTTCGAGAGGAGAGAACTTGGCATTGGAAATGTGTGGAGAAAGAGACACTGCGGGCTAAACTTTCTACTTCAAACCTTGACCAGCAGCAGCCATGTTGAACATTCTCATAAGTTCGTCATGACTCCCAGATCCCGACAAATGATCCGCTCCATCCTTCAAGTAACAGAGTAGGGAGAGCGAGGGGAAAGAAAAGAGAATCAGTTCTGTCCAGACTTGCCGTCTCCATCATTGTTAGCTTCCAATCCTCAAACTCACAGAAACTATCAAGAAAGGGATACTCTCAACACCATTCATCTTAGCGACCTGTAATGCTTGCTTCACCTCATATTCCATTTCATCGCTTTCCAACCATTTCAAAGCCTCTTCTTGACTTCCGAACAAGCCTAATTCTGAAGCCAGTTCAGAGAGGTAGCTTCTATCTGAGATGTCTCTCGATTGGATAAGAAAGACATCATATAACTTTTCCGCTACTTCAATCTGAGTAGAAGGTTTGAATCCTTCTTCGACTGAATAAGTGCATGGCTGGGATTTCTCAGCGTAAGCGATTAATCTATGACAATACCAAGTAGCACCGACTTTACCAGTCTCAGAGCGGAAATCGAAGCTGGCTATTCCTAGAGGTTGTGCAGCTGCGTTGATCTTGTTTTCGAAAGCGTCTACTCCGGTTCCTACGAATCTGAAGTTGAGAAGGTCGTTTGAGCCAGGAGATGAGCTCTAAGTCTAAGATGGTCGAAGTCAAAGGGACTCACTTTTGATCGTAGTAGGTCTTTTTGGAAGGTGGTTGACCTGCTGTCCAGTTGGTGTTGCTAAGAGATTCGTAAACATCTTCGGGTGGATCGAAGGACGAAGCAGGGAGCCTCGGATCCAAGATGTAAGGTAGTAGCTTGACTTGTGGAGACATGAACTTGCCCACTTGTTCAGCAAAATCCGAACTATTCAGAGTCTCGATGAGTCCTGGAAAAGAGGAAGAGAGAGAGAGAGGGGGGGGGATGAGCCATCAAGAATAAGGACAGTTCTGTTCATTCTCCCAAAACTTACTCAACTCTCCAATCCTGCACCAAGGACACTGTGGATCTACGTATACCTCTATCAGTAGTTCTGGTCTGGAGCTCATTTCAGTAATTTGATGTTGTGTTTGGAAAGAAGAAGAAAGATGGTGGAATCTTTCCTCTGGCCTCACTCCTCCTCCAAGTCCAATCACCGGGTCACACGGTCACTTTTGATTTTCTAAGTGAGAGATCGGGTCTTCATGATTTCATTCATCTCCTACATTCGATTTAAGTCAGATTACAAATGAGAACAAGAGAGTGGTGTAGAGAGATTTCTATAAAAGGCTTGTGGGAATGAAGGTTAAAAAAAAGAGATCGGGAAGGAGAGGGAGAGAGTCGATACATGTTTGGATTTTGTCTTGGAAGGAATAGATCAGAGACATTTATTTGGCAATGTCAATTCCGTCTGGGAGAAGGAAGGGAAGAAAGAGAGGGAGCAAGACAGTCAGATGGGGATTCGTCTCTTCTCTTGAGCTTTTCATTCGGATAAGATAAGTATACTCACTAGTGGCACCGAGGACACGCTTGATATCTCCGTAGATGGCGAATTGACCAGCAGTTAGGGTTCCGATCATGAAGAATCTGCAAAAGGAAGATGAAAGAAAATCAGAACCCAAAACAGACTCTCTCAATCCAACCATCAGCAAAATCTTTCCCTTCAAAACTCACCTGGCAGTCATACCACCGAACAATCCCTTAACACCAAGTTGACCAGCGATCTTGATCAATCTACCAGTGGTAGTCTCACCAGGAAGAGCCTTTGACTTGTTAATCTTTGAAAGTAGAGTATCAGCTGGTTGAGAAACGAAAGCAGCAGCAAGACCGGCCAAAACACCAGCTCCCAAGTTAAGAGAAGTCAAAGTAGAAGGAGAGAGTTCAGATTTGTCCTTTCCAGTTAGACCGACAATCTTCTCAAAAGCGATTTCGAAGGCTCCGAATTTGGCCATTGTGTATGGAACTTGCTTGAATAGAATTGGACCGAATCTGGAAAAGAAAATTGACACATCGTTAACATGGATCGTGGGAGGGAGAAGAGAGTCAGCTTTTTCGTCTAAATCCAACAAGAATCTATGACCTGGATAGAAGACAAGAGCTCTCAACTCACCCAGAGTAGAATCCCTTGATTCCCTCCTCCTTTGCAATTCTTCCGAATCCACTGAAAAGACCAGTGGCGAAACCGGGTGTGGAAACTAGACGAATACGAGTGGCCTCTAGAGGACAAAGGGCAATGTCGGCGAAGAATTCGGCAATACCGGAAGCTCCCAGGTAAATCAATTGACGGTTCTCCTTGGCTTTTTCGTATCCTATTTGGTCAATGATGGTCTTTTTCCAGAATTCGTATCTGAAGGAACAAAGGGAAAGTAAAGAGTAATAGGGATAGGGATAGGAAAGGGAAAGGGTCAGTTATCGATGGAAGGTGGAGGTTGGAGGTGCGGGAAGATTTCCGGAGAATTTATGTGATGAGCAACGAAGGGATGATATGAGTCCTCGAGGGGGAAGAGTTTGAGAGTCTTGAAGCTGAAGGATTGCAGGTGGTTGCTCTGCAACCTAGTCCCGAACCCTGAGTTGGAATCGCAAATCGATTGAGCAAATCCACATCTGGACTAGAATTCTCAACATGTAAAATCCGGATCGAGAGCCAGTTCGTAGAGATAACGAGCTCTTTCAAAAGATGACTCGATTCAATGTGATTCTTTCCACTCTGTTCCTACCTCGACTCTCATCCCCAATTCCCTCTAAGTCCAAACCCTCAACCCCAACCCCACTTTCAAGACTCGAGTACTAACCCTCCGAATTTAAGAGCACCTTGAATGAAGTATCCAGCAGCGGTTGGTCCTAGACCAGTGAGAAGAGCACCAGCACCTGGGAAAGGAAGAAAGGGAGCGCGTGCGGATAGAGAAGGGAGAAAGCAGAGCAGTCAACAAACGAAGCCTTAAGGTGAAGCGTTGATGAGTTTGTACTCTTAGAATCAAGGAAAATCTCCCAGAAGGAGATTGGAAAATAAGAGAGGGGTAGGAAAAGGAGAAGATTTCGAAGCCATTTTGGAAACTCACCTTCCTTAGCGATAACTTGTCTGAAACCAGTGACCATTCCCTGTGGAGAGAGTTCAAGAGCACGAAGATCAAGAGTTAGATACTATCACTTCTAATGTCATTCCACTCAACGGGTAGAGCGTCCCTGAGCCTAAACTTGAATGAACCAACCACCTTCCCGGCTCTCTCCTTGAAGTTTCTTCCCCCCTCTCTCTCTCTCTCTCTCTCTCTAAGCTCTCCCTTCCGAGTGTACTACTGCTTGATAACTAACCTTGTTGTAAACTTCTGGTTCAAGTTGAATTCTAGTTTTGACGACATCGACTGGAGTTAGAGCACCGTGAGTGATAGCACAACCTAAAGCACCAGCTAGAGCGAACCTTGAGTAAAGATCGATTCCAGTTGGTTTCGATTCTAAAACTTCAGCGACAGAGTGAATTGGATACCTTGAAGTGGTTCCGTTGAACGATGAGAGCATTGGTGAAGTGAAAGCCATCGTGAAGGAAGTTTGTGAGGGAAGGGAGACTGGAGAGGAGAGAAGAAGAAGCTCAAAATTTTGAACTCTTATTCGGAGTTGCAAGGGAACCCACACTAATACTGTTGGCGTCACTACAAATTCCTTTCCTTTAGAACACCAATATTATTGTTTATTAATCATGGCAGACGCTGAACAAGTAACTCTATCCCCAGCCAAGGCTCCTTCTCCAAGATCCATCGAGGTGAGTCTCCCGACCTTCGTTGCCTTCGTTCTCCCCCTTCGATTCCTATTCACAACTCCCGCCTTTCCTCTATACAGGCCTTCGAGCAAGTCTCTGACACCATCAAAAAGGCCATCATCGATTCACGTAAACACTGGGATTCTCATGAACCAAGAATGTGGTCCAAAGCCAAAGGAATCAAAGATGATGAGCTTGTGAACTTTGACATCAAGAAGGATTTGGTGTTGATTAGAGCCGGTGTTACTACTTATGGAACTATGGTACGTTTAATGAAAAGTGAACTACAGGATTCATCAAAAGACTTATATGCAGAGGAAAGATGGCAGTTGCAAAAAGGTCTTCCTTGTCCTCCGATCTTTCGTTCTGTCTAGCTAACCCTTGAGTCTTCTTCTTCCTTCAGATCTTCGGAAAGATTCGCCTTCCTTCAATTCCAGGAGGATTCATGCATGGTAGGTCATGTTCTTGTGGTGTTGAGCTGATGACTTGTGCTGATGTTTCCATCCTTCGTCTTATACCTGCTTCGTCCTCACCAGTCCGAGTTCACGATCCACCTGATGAGCAAAGAAGTACCAAAGATGTTATTTTCCATTCTCTTTACACTGTGAGTCAAATCACCCGCGGCTTCACTAATTAACGGCACAGAGATGAGTTAGGACCTTCGGTTTCCCTCTCTTCCCTCTACTTCCTCTTCCTACCTGCCGTCATGCGTCATGATTGATTTGATCAATCAATCTGATTTGATCAGGTCTCCATGTTCTACTAATGCGTCGATCTCTTTCTCTCTCTCCCATTCTTCAGGAAGAAGGAAACAAAGATCAAGATGGAAAAGCTCATTCTTATAGAGCTATCCTCGAGGAATCGGATCCAATTGAATTCTTCAATGAATGAAATCTTTCTCAAGTTCTTCATTCTATCCTCTTTCCTTTTGGGATTTGAAGAGAAAATAACTCAAATCAAATGAAAATACCCGGCCTGACTCGTACCCCCTTTTTGCTTCTTGTTATACTCTCTTCAGACTTCTTTTTCTGGTCATTTATTTGCCTCGATTATGTGTTTTACCTTCTCTACTGAATAACAGTTGGTCCTCAAAACAACAATGAACGAATGAGAACTTGAGAGTCCACCGACTTTCGAGGTTGATTGAGGGTGGAAAATCTTTTTCGTTAACCCCATGTTAAGACCGTCATCTCTCCCTAAAATTTCAGACTCGCCGCGGCTGCTTCGTTGTGAGGGCTCGGTTTGAGATTTTGAGGTCGAATTGAGATTCCAGGCAGTGAAAATTCTGGCCAACTAGGAGAAGTTCGGCTGAAAAGAGAGAGAGAGGTGTCCACTGCGGACTGCGAGATCTTCCTTTCCCTTTCCCTGACCATTTGACGGTAAACAAGATCCTTGAATCTAGTTGAAGAATTGAAGAATTCAATAGTAAGCAACAGCATGGATAGGATCCAAGACGATTCAAAAGAAGAGACAAACAATACCGGTATGTTTTCAGCGTCTTGCAATTTTCTTTTACCCTTCTCTTCCTTCCGACCACCTCTTTGACCATCCTCTCTCCTTCCCTTCCTCCTCAACCTATTCATCCTCAAGAAGATTCAATAAACGTTTCCACTGAAATTGAACTTGCTACTCCTCCTCAATCCAATCTTAATTCGCCAAAGCAAGCTTCATCTTCATCTTCCAACAGCCCAGCTTATCACCAATTTCAGAATTGCCTCTCCTATCCGTCAAACCAGCAATCTTCATCGCTTCAAACAGAATTCCCAATCTTCAAATCTCATAATCAGTTTTCAAATTCACCCGGCACTTTGCTGAGCAGCTCCTCGGGCTTGACTCTTTCCCTTTCCCTTTCACCTTCACCTTCACCACCTATCGCAGCATCCACTCATTCTCAATCAGTCGATCTCTCTCCTCCAATTTATAATCAAGATTTCCAACTTGAAACTCCCAGTAAATCTCATTTTATAAACCCTATTCATTCATTTGACTCTTTTCATCATCATCACCATCAACTTGAAGACCACCCAGCCGATTCCAATCCTTCAGAACTCAATCCTTCTGAAATGCCTTCTCAGAAGAACCCAGCTTCTACCAGTAAGAAACCTTCAACCAATTCAAGGAATGTAGGATTAGGAAAATTGAGTAGAAATGATTCTGCAAGAGGTCCTTTCACAGTAGATGGTGGTGGAGGAGAAGGTGAAAGTTCTTCAAATTCAACTCCTATCGCTTCAACAAGGATAGCCAATGGTAACAATGATGGTATAAGCTATGTAGGAATTCAATCTGGACAATGGGGAAATCAGATGGCTATGGCAATGGGAGGAACATCCAATCATCAGTCCTACCCTCAATCTTTCACTTCTTCCTCAAACGCAAGTCCGAACAATAGTAGACCTCCAAGTTCTTCAGGTATGAATCATGGTGTTTTCGGTGGACATGGGAATTCAAGTAATGGAATTGATTGGAATAGTTTAGCTTCAGTTCAAAGTGGTACTGGCGCAGGAAGTAACACTTCTTTATCTTCGAATGAGAAGGATTCAAGTAATGGTCATGGAAACACTAATGGTGGAGGAAGCATAGGAAAGAATTCATCACTTTTGACTCAAACTATGAAGAGAGGAAGTCAGCATGGTGCTTGGGATGTTGGAAATCAACAAGTTCCTCCTAGTTTCCCTACATCTGGATCAAATCCAAGTCTTTATCAACAAGGAGGAAGTCATCATGGTTCAAATCCATCTGTCAATTCTGGTTATGGTTCTTCTTCTATTCCACTACAACATCATCCTGTTGGTTATAGAGGAGCGATCCCTAACTCTCAAGAGTATGGAGTTTACAATTCTGGCGAAGGAAGTCACTCAAGGTTCGCATCTCACGAAGCAAGTGGATCTTTTCCTGCAGCTCAACCTCAAATGATGCCTCCAAGTTCAGTTCATCCTAATTCAAGACCTCATTCAAGAGCTCCTTCTATCTCTGGTAGTGGAAGTAGACCTCATTCTCCAACCATCGACATGAGATTCTCTCATTCTCAAACTGGTGTTTATACAAATCCAAGTCAGAGTTCATTAGGAGACGATGGTTCTGGAATGGTTTCGATGGGAGCTCCTTCAGGATCAGGATCTAGAAGTAGGACAGGATCATTTCATCAAAGAGGAGGACAAGTCGTAGGTTCAGCTGGATCAATGATTGGAAATTTACCCAATCAAACTTCAACTTCCTATCCTCAAGGTTCACCTTGGAATCAAACCCCTTCTTTGAATTCTCAAATGCAACTTCAAGGTCAGCCTTCTCAAACTCAACAACAAGCTACTCAATACTCTCAACCTCAATACCAACAACAGCAATATTTCCAAAGTTCAAGTCTTCAACAACATCAACAACAAATTCAACAGCAAGCTCAACAAGCTCAAATGATGGGTTACAGAGCCCCTCCAGTTGATAGTGGCATGATGTCTCCTACTACTCCGGGCGGACCTTTCTTTCAAACGCCAAGTTACCCTCAATCGCCGATTAATGGTCAATGGCCTGGAGGTTATCCAAATCCTCAAAATGGAGCCTCCAATGGAAATCAATATCCTTCTTTTCAATCTCAAGCTTCAACTTCATCTTCTTTCTCAAATCAAGGTCAAAGTCAAGCTTTCAATTCAAGTTTTGATCCTTCTACTAATCTCAACGTTAGCTCGATCTTAAGTGACCCTTCGGTTTCGGCAGTTGAAGATTCTAATCCTTCAGCTTCAGCTACTGCTACTGCTCACTCTAAAGCTCGTTCGAGAATTGGTACGAATCAATCGATTGGGAATGACCTTTCAACTACTATGTCTCTTTCTCTTGGTCTAGGTCTTTCTCCTAATAGACCTGGTTCGGTTGGAAATATTAGTGATGGTGAAGACGCTTTTGATGAAAACTCTGGTGAAATGGATGCTGAAGAAATGCAAAAGAGAGATCCTTTGGCCAAACAGGTTTGGAAGATGTATAGCAAACAGAAGAATGCTTTGCCTAATGGTCATAGAATGGAGGTGAGTTTTGTCAGAAGGGATAAGTAGAATCGAATCTCGGTTTCGCTTCGATTTCTCTTAAGTTACGTGTTTGAGACGAAAGTAAGCTGACCCTTCATGTCCACTTCCTTTCCCGCCCGACCCATTTCAGAACCTCACCTGGCGTATGATGGCTATGACTCTTCGGAAGAAGAAAGAGCAAGAGAAACTCGAAGCTGCTGCCGCTGGGGATTCGATTGGAGAAACTGCAATTTCAGATGGAGAAGGACTCTCTCCTTCTGGTCCTAATTCAGGTGTTCAATCTAGCTCAAACTCAAGGCGTAGTAGTGCAGGAGCTAGTGTATCCAATCCGAATGCAAGTGATAGAGAAGACATCAAAGCTAGTACTCTCAAAGGTCAGCTTCATAGTCTTACTACCCTTGTAGACGCTGGATCTAATAAAACCTCTCCTGTTGCCTCTGCTGGATTTAAAGGAAAGGCTAGATTTTCTGATGAAGTTGCTGCGAGAGAGGAGGAGGAGAGAGGTAGAAGAGGTAGAAGTTCTAGGACTCCTGATAGTAATGCGTGAGTATTTGTGGACTGGAGACTCTCTTCCCTCTTTACGACCTTTAGTTCAGGTGCTGAAGAGGTGGTTCTGTTTCTCATTTCTCTCATTTCCTCAGTGCCAGCGTAGCCAATTCGGCTGAAGAGGTCATGGACTGGCGTGCCAAATCGAGCTCCAGGTCTCGTTCTCGTTCTGTCTCGGCGATGGATTGGAGGAGTGGAAATCGCTCGCGCTCAAGACCAGCAGGCTCTCAGCGTCTTCAAGCGATTGATGATGACGACGACGATATCGGCCGAGACCCAACAGAGTTCAACATTGGAGACTTCGTCAGAAGTGAAGCCGTAATCTCCGAGGCGATCTCACCAGCTCTTGGTATGGAATCCCTGCCCACTACTTTCGGAGACGATACGGATATGGGAGCCTCTACGAGAGTCAGAAGTGCAACTACTAGTGGGGCTTCGACTGTCTCTAAGGAACGTAAAGCCAAGCAGATGCAGAAAGCTTTCAAGGAAGCAGCCCACGCCGATCTCTTCGGAAATCCAGACAACCAACGTAATGCAGGTAGCGTTCCTTTCTTCTTCGGAGGTAGGAACACCAATGCTCGTTGGGAAATGGGAGCAGCTCAGTACTACGGAGCTCCAATCTCTAACTTGGGATCTGTGGCTGGAATCGGAGACTACGCTGGACATTCTGGAAATCAACATCCAGAGTATGGTTTCCTACCCAGGTTGGTCAGAAAGACTTCCTTCGATCACAGTGTCGAGAGGAGTCGATCCAGAGGACCTGCGAACAAGAACAACGCTGCTGGATCTTCCAAACCTGTAGTCAGGTTCGACGATCAGTCGAACAGTGTTCAATCAATTCAGCCATCTACCAACTCTGTCTCCGGCAGGAAGCGACCTTTCAGGGAAGATCCCTCTCCCGCCAGACCTCAAATGAGAATTCCAGTCTCGGCAGAAGAGAGATTGGCTGTTGGTCTGTCAAGAAACATCCCTTCTTTCCTCACCTCAACTCCTCAATTTGGACCTTCTTCATTCAGCTTCTCTGTCCCTGGTCAAAGCTCTGCCGTTCAGAATGGTCAGCCAGCATCTTCAATCGCTCAAGATCTCTTCGATGAGCTCTCTTCTCAAGGAGTCTCTGATGGAAGTCCCAGCGCAGCTGGAACTGGAGCTGTCAACTCTCCCTCAAACCTCGGATCTACTGGAGTTCCTTCGAACGAAGTGAACATCAACGGAGTCAACTCGAGCGGAGCTACTGATTTGGACGCTATCATGAACATGTTCTACAACTCCGACGCCTCGATGCAGAATCAGCAACACTCCTTTACTCACGTCAATCCGAATCACGTCTTTGGAAGTATGGGATCTGGTGGACCAGCTGGAATGAGTCCTAATAGAAGAGGCGATGAGCTACCTCTCAATTCTGATGAGAGCTCTTGGACTTATTCTCCTTCAACCTCCTCTCCAGCTGTTACCCCTCCACCTGCTTCTGCGATGACCAATCATCAAGGAAACTATCAGCCATCTCCTTTGACCATGGAAACTTGGCAGCCTCAGCAATTGCATCAGTCTCAACCTCATCCTCAACTTCACTCTCAACCTCAACCAGTCCTTCATCATTCAGCATCTGCTCCAATCACTAGAAGACAGTCTGCAGAGGATGAGTTTGTGATACCTCATGGCCCGAGTCAGAATCCAACCTACACCGCTGCTAGATATGGAAGATCTTCAGGTCCACAACCCAAAGCTCCCTCCAAGAAGGCTTCAAGAGCTCCGGATCCCGTGACCGCCAGTTCTGCTTCTACTTCCAAGACCAACACTCCTTCTAGCTCAAGGAAGAACACTCTGGAATCTGGAGAACCTAGTGGTTCGTTGACTTCGAGCTCTCCAGGAAAGGTCGATGGCGCTACCGAAGAGCCTGAGGCTCCTACGACTTGTAGCAATTGTAAGACCTCCAAAACTCCTCTCTGGAGAAGAGATGCTGAGATGCGTCCCCTTTGTGAGTTCTCGAGCTTGCCAATCGAAATCGAGACTCTGTCCTTGTTGACTCACTCTAACTTCACCTCCTTCTTCCTCTCTCGCTATCAGGTAACGCTTGCGGTCTCTTCTACAAGCTTCATGGAAAAGTCAGACCTCTTTCTCTAAAGACTGACGTCATCAAGAAAAGGAATCGCACGACCGCTCCAAAAGATGGACCTAAAGCCAGGACTTCTACCTCTAGTAGATCTAGTGGTCCAATTATGAACTCGGTAGAGTCTTCAGCTCCTACTCCTACTATTCCTTCGCAACTAGGAGATGGAGATTCCTTCTTCAGAGAAGAGCCTTCTTTCGGTGGCTTCATGGGTGGAAGCTCTCCTCAATCATTTCCTATGCCCTCTTCCAGTCAAACTGAACTCAAGAGACAACGCAAGTAAATAGAAACACATCCAGAAGAAATGAATAAAAGTTAATAAGAATCAATAGAATATTTATGCAACTGGATTATACCTCCTCTCAATATCAACTCTCTCCTCTCCCCCCCCCCCGTCATGGCTAGATATTTATCAACTCTTCAAGGTTTCACATCGAATCCTTAACTCGAATCTGTTTCCATTTAGCAGTAAATGCTCTTCAAGACCAACTCAGAGTGCAGCTTTCACTCTCTCTCTTTCCCTCCCTTGACATAGACTTCACCACTTCCAATTCCACATGACTGTTCTCTTCTTCCCTTCCCTTTTCCTTTTCCTTTTGCTTTGTTCTTTTTGCCTCAGCTGTCTCTCAACGCTTCCGTCCCCCTGCAAGTCTCCTATTTTACCTGTCTCAATCTCGTTTCCTCTAAACCCCTTCTGTATGAGTAGAAATGCAAAAGCTCTTACCCTTTCACTTTCCCTTTTCGCCTTCATTCATGTTCAAAGTTAATTACAATAGATTTCTAGTTCATTCTTTCGGTTGACGAAGTGGTGATGTTCGAGAGCCTTTTGTTGGAAACTGAGAAATGAGTCGACCCTTCGCCTCCGCTACCTCCTTCCACTACTTCCATGATACGATGTTATGCCTCGTAGGACCCGGGAGGTGTCAAATAACTTGCTTCTATGTTGATCCTGATTGCTCAACTTTCCCGTTTGTTAAAGCTCACTGGCCGGTATAGATGTCCTTGGTTTAACCCGTTCACGAAGGTGAAAAAGAGCGATAGTCCAGGTAAGCGATGATAATATTCTGATAGTTGAGTTGGTTAAGTTACAAGAAGGTGGAATGCCTTCTGGCGTGTGCGTACAGCTAGGGAACGTGGCGTCTACTCGAGACAAGGGGAGGATACAGATAATGAGTGTAGAAGGAGATATCTTAGATATTGGGGATAAGATAGAGACGACATAAAGAGGGAAATAGTAGAGATACTGCTGATACAGACGGGGTAGAAAAGGGACAAAAGGGGGAGGAATGAAGAGGACAAAAACAGCGAAGATATACGAGGAAATAAATGAGAGACAATTCTGCGAACTCGGGAGTTCACAAATCCACAGATCCCAACACCTTTCCCTCTCTCTCGTGTCCTTCGCAGAACCATCACCTCAAATCAACACACAAGTCGGACGTTTCAATAGGAGAAGGGGGTGCTGTGCACAGAGAGTAAAGCCAAGTGAGTAAAGGATTGGCTGCGTTCAAGGAGGGAGGAGGGGAAGGACAAGCAAAGTGCAGTCAAGTGAAGTGAAGTGAATCTGAGGTGCCTTCAGATTTCTCCTGAGAGGATTGAGTGCATCGAACGACTCCAGTGTCTGGTTCAGTCGATTAATTGATTCAGAATCCATGCTTCAGAGGCCAGGATCATCGAGTCAGAGAAGGTGAAGCAGCAGAACAGGAAGATAGAGGCGGTTGTGGAGATGAGGGTTATCCTCGTCGAACTCTTCATGGCCGTGCACTCCTCTGAGTTAAGGTCTGATTTATTGAAGATTGCAATCAAAAATATATTGCATCACGTTGGTTCTTCAAAGCAACTTGGAGCGTCACAATCTGAGCTCTCCCTCTCTCTCTCTCTCCATTCACTCAGCCGTCCCACCAAAATGTCGTCATCTCTCTATTCCTTAACATCAACGGTCCCTCTAATAAAATCTCCTTCACTAAGATTACTCGCCTCAATCACATTCCCTCAAGATCTTCATCCACTACCACCAGACATCACCGCCTATTTCGTCTATCCATTCTCTCTCGAATCCTACGTCCTATCAGATTATTCACCAAATTCAAAGACTCTTTCTTCATTGCACTCAAAGCATACTGAATATCTAGCTTTCCGCAAGGCAGAAAAGGAGAGTATAAGGAAGGAAGAGGTTAGGAGGTTAGCTCCCGGATTCGAGGAGGATAGAGGCGTTTTAAAACCAGACGTTAAAGCCAAAGGAACAGAGAACGAAGCGAAGGAAGAAAAAGTTCAAGGAATGGTTAAAGAACAAAGAGACGTTATGGATGATTTGGTTGACCATTTAGCTGCCTTGGACTCTAACTCCACGAACACTTCTACTTCGGTCTTACCTCCTCCTTCTAGTTTGGTTAATCAGGATTCTCAATTACCTCCTCCCCCACCAATAACTGGGACTTCTTGGCAAGGTTCAATCTGAGTCGAGTTTTCAGTGACTTTCTTGCATCATTTGTGTAGCATCGCTTCCGTCTCATCGTGTACCAGTATCTCTTTCAATTCGTTTCAAATTCTATCGTCAACTTCAATTCAAAGTATGTTCAAAGTTGACACAGTGTTTGTACAAAGGGTTCATCAACAGACTAACCGGCTTTCGGATACAACTTTGGTCGGTCTTCTTCTAACCTTTTTCGATCTCCTGTAAAGCGGCATCAGGCATGGGTTTTTTTCTTCAGTGAATTTGGAGCATTTGCATAGAACAGAGATTCGGAGTCCCCATCATGTGTTGGCACGTATAACCGTTCGAGAATCGGATAGTGGAGTGAAGAATACAGTCTCGTTACTTTTTGGGGTAAAAACAAAACCAACGAGGACAACAGCGGAAGAGAGAACGACTCTGAAGTGTGGTTGAGTTCTTCAGCTTCTTCAGTCCAACCATTATCAAAGCTATCCCTAATCGTCAGCATGTGCAGGGCGAGTCTGAGAGACTTAACCAGTTGTAATAAACTCTCATGGTTGAAAGGTTCTTTTCCTTCGCGCTCGACACGTAAATGTAGAGTTTTAAGGCAGGAGTATTGGAGTTTGTTAGTGAAGAAATTGATGAGTTCTGTATTTCCGTCTGCTTCAAGATATAATGGATTAGGAAGGGGTTGGACTTCCGAAAGGGGCTCCCCTAGAAGGGGTATAGGTCAACCCCGCTGATGTCTAAGGTCTGAAGGGTGGATTGCGTAGATTCGAGTAAAGCTGTCAAAGACCTAACCTCAACAATCTCCGTGTAAACGGAGGCAAAATAAATTATGCAAATTCTTTTGATCGTTGAGCCAATCCATCTAAAGAGATTCTCGTCCAGCATCAATGTGCCCTTGCCCAACATCAACTCCAGACTTTGCAACCCCGAACCTTGAACTCCTGCAGGTACACGTAATTTCCATCCCACTTCAACTACTGCTTGTGCATCGAGACTTGGCTTCTTGAGTCTTGAAAATCCCAATGCTCGATTCAGGTGGTCTCGAGTAGATTGAGCTGTATTTGCTCTTGGAGAGAATTCTTCTACCGATTCTCTAGATGTCTCCAGTTCTTCGAGGACTTCACGACTGGGTTGTGGATACTCCAAAAATTTGATTCCAAATCCAGTAGATCTCTTCACCTGCTTCATAAGTTCAAGGTAATCTATAGAGCACCCTTGAAGATAATCCGAAGAAACATCATGGATGCGTAGGGTTCGCGAATTTGACTTAGACTCCAGAACGATAAGAATGCTAGCTAACATCTTGACTTCCTTTAGACTGGAGAATTGAGTAAGACTTGACACGACTGAAGTGACTTGCTCGCATGCTTTTTGTAATTCATCCTCTCAAAATTTCCAATAGTTCACGGGTGCGTCTAAGTAAAGTCTCTAGAGACTGCCTTTCGAGAGGTTTAGAACTTAAGAATGGAGAAAGCTCTTTCAGTCTCCCAGTTTTTGTAGAACAGGTCAGGCTCCGGGTGCAGGCGATCGAAAGTCAACCAGACTTCCACCAGACCGTTGTTGGAAAGTGAGGTGAATCTGATAAGCTGCTTGAAGACGGATTCGTAGGTCTTTGAGTCGCTTAACCAGACTTCAGTGAAGAGCCCCCTCTCAGATTGAATTACATCTCTTCATTGTTGATTAACAGAGGGGACGAGCGCTCTCTGAGGTGGTTGAAGGAAGTAGAGAGACTGCGGGAAGACCTCTGGCGGCAGGCAGGAACTGCAGTGGGTCTTGATGTTATCGGTTGATGACTCCATGATCTGCTCAATTTCAGCTGAGAACAAAGGCAAAGGAAAGAGACCAGGCAGAAAAATCATTTAACAAGACCTGCACTTCGTGAGACGCGAAAGGTGAGACACCAAAGAGAGAAAAGGAGAAGAAAGGAATGAGAACCCAAGATTGTTCTCTTTTTGAACCACATATTCGAGAGCGCGGGTAGCCCAAGAAAAGGGGTTCGGCTCATGGCGACGAGGGATCGATGCACCTGGAGTGACTAGTGACTGAAACGTTCAATGGAACTCGAACCTTCTTCCGCTCTCTGCACTCGGTTCTGACTTTTCTAGAACACTTACTAGGCTGCTGAATGGTTCGCTGCTAGAGCTGCTAGACGAGGTATGGGTGGCGCCTACTAGAAGAGCAGGTAGGTGTGATAGAGTCATAGAGGCAGCGATGGAAGCCGGAGAGCAGGAGAGGCTAGTGGTGAAAATCAGAATAAGTAGAGATGCATGTAAGGGGAGGACTTACTTGCCGTAGTTTGAAACTCTCTGCGCATAAGAAGAAGAGCAACTCGCACAAAGCTTAACCACTATGATCGACTTCGGATCCGATGATTCCAGATTCTCTGAAAGTCAAGAAAGAAGCAACTTTTGGGCGGCGAAGGATTTGGCTAGGGGAAGATACATGGTGGAAAAACCGGACAGGAGCTTTCAGTTGAAAGGTAGGGATGACTTCTTCAGACTTCCTCAGGCGGATCTGAATTCTAAAGAAGTCGATTTATCCTAGGTTCTCTTTTGTAAATTACCAGATTCTTTGTGAACAAACTTTTGAATTGTTGATGCGTTCTATGTTTAGTGTTTAGGAGCCCCTCCGCAGCTAGTCTTCTTTCTGCAGTCCCTTCACGCCATCTTTTGACCACCACACAATCGTGAGTTTTCGAAAAAGTGATATTAAGAAGACATTCTCTGGTGAGATCTAACATCTGAATCATTCTCATCCTTCCAATTCTCTAGTTCACAAAATGGAAAACGATCGCGTGAGTATCCGAGAGAAGGATGAAAAGAGAGAGGAAGAATTTTCAATCCAGAAGAAAGCGCTGCAAGCCTCAACGCATCAACGCTAGAGCTACTGGAAGGAGTTGAATCGTAGAAAAAGTGGATTGATGAGCCAGAAGTGCTAATTGGAAGAGTCAGAGAGGGAAAGCCAGATGGGGGCAGAGGCATTATGACAGCAGCAGCAGAAGACAGAAGGACGAAATCTCAGAACCCATCAACTTATCCTCAATGCATCCAGAATCAAGATCAAGATTAAGATTGAAATTATTATCAGATTGAAATTACCATAAAATACAGTACAAGAATCCCATTCATTCGCAATCCTTGAAGACACCAAGCTCATCCTTGAGTCTCTCCCATCCTCCCTCCTCTTCCTCTTCTAACAGGGAGACCTCGTCGACATCTACGTCCCAAGAAAATGTGCTGCCACTGGTCGTCTCATTGAGGCCAAGGATCATGCCTCTGTTCAAATCGCCGTCGGTGACGTTGATGCTGAAGGAAAGATCATCCCAGGTCAGAACACCACCTTCGCTCTCTCTGGTTACGTCCGTAACGCTGGAGAAGCCGATGATTCATTAAACAGATTGGCTACCAAGGAGGGACGTGAGTATTACGATGGAAGTCTTTTGGTTGAGAGATTCGAGATTTGGAGATGGGAGGTTTCAGCTGCTGGTGGGGTCAGGATGGTAAAAGAAGGGAGTAACGGAACTGGGAACGAAAGAAGGGAAATCAAACTTCAACCCAACATCAAATCTTCAACATCTCATCCTAGAAAGAGAACGAGAGAGATCAACTCTATTCCTCAAGACTTCCTCCTGAAGATAGGCCCATCATTTTCCGAATCCACCCCCAACCCATCCCCCAAATCATACCAATTCCAGCTCCTGACAGTCTGCGCTCGACAACAACTTCTTAGAGTTGAGTGCAGGATTCCAGTATGTGACGTGAGCAAAGATCAATCTTTCAAGGAGCAGATTAAGAACTCAAAAGCCCAGCCCTTGGCTTAAATCAGTGGGCTCCAGAGTGTCAGACTGCTTCTACAACTTTCAATTTCCTCTTCCATCTTTTTCAATTTGAGGTTCAAATGGGTGCATGCGGGTCGGAATGGTTGGAAGCTGGAAGGGGTTTCGATGGAGAGATTGAGGGTCGGAGGCAGGACAGGAGCACTTGGCTGAACAGCTGAGTGTTGCTCATCGTAGATCTCTCTTTGAATTGTAGAGATGAACCTCTATTCTCAATTCGAATCGACTGTTCAGTCTTCTGGCCTGATACCCAGAAGCTCAAGGTTGCAACGTGCTTCGTTTCCAGACCTGCCGATTAACCTCGCTGACACTCTTCTCCCTTTCTTACTCCCTTTGTTCCCCAATTAGTTCTCCGTAACGTATGGACCTACGCCAAGTAAACCTTTCTTCAATTCTCAGAATAGAATGTTTTCAAGTGTTTAAATTCAAATTGTAGTTTCTCGTTTTCGGTTTTATTTTTCCTTTGCAAGATCCATCCTTTCATGTTATTTTTTTCATCCAAGCCAATCTCTCTCAGGATGTCTGTCAACTCGATTTCGCGAGTCCTCATCGATTCTGAAGATTGAGTCGATTCGTTTTAACTGTTTTACCCTTTGTACTCGTAGAAGAACTCCAACCCCCCCCCCCCCCAAAATCTTTACAGAGTTTCTCTGTTGACACATCTCGATCTTTGATGACCCCCTTGCTTCTCTTGTGAGATCGAAATTCTAACTTGGCAAGGAGTTGAAAGAGGAACCTCACAAGGGATGGATGTCGACGAGATAGAAGGAAGTCTGTTTTGAGAAGTTCGACACCTCCTTTGCTTCATCCCTTGAATTGTGGCAGCTGGGCTGAATTTCTAAATTAAAATGATTTGAAAGTCAGAATTCCAATTTGACAGGGGAGAAAGAAAGGGAAAGGAAGGGAGAATTGGAAGCGGAAAGAAAGAAAGGCCCAAAAGAGGATCCAGGGATCCAGCGATCCAGGTCACCCCTTCTGGTATGGACAGGAACGACTAAATGCTCATAGTGAAAACAAAATCATATGATCTTCGACGCCAACAAGTGGAGTTGTAGAATGACTGCGCTGTGGTCTTGTGGGAAGGGGAGAGATCGATCTGAATCAGCGTCCGAGTCGATCTCGCAGCCGCTTGTGACCGTTATGCCCTGTAATGCTTTGAAGCGCATCTGGCCTCAGGTAACGATGTTGACCCAATTCAGCGGGTGACCCCAGAAAGATTGAAAGTTTGGTGTTGTAATTAAAAGTCTTGAAAACCTTATAAAAGCGACCACGAAGCGATCTTGCAAACTTCTTCTTCTTCTCCTCATCTCGTCCCACTTCTTCCCTCTTCTTCTCTCACCTTTCATGGAACAACACAGTCCAACATTTGGAAATCTTCAAAAAGAGGATTCTTTCTTCTTTCCACCTCACCCAATGGAAACCAAGGATAATTTAGAATCAAGAAGACGTCGTAATCCTCAAGAAGACGACGGGTGAGTTGGATGATTCCGCTTTGGGAAACTCAAAGATGCTTTTCGCTTTCCCTCTTCCAACTTCTCTCCATTTGTCTTACCAAAGTCTTAATCCCCACCTTTATCTTTCAGAAACGACAACTCGGACTCAACCTTCAGACGTGGTCTCTTCAAGTCAAACCTTTCCAACTCTACCCACGGTTCCATCGAACCTGCATTGAAAGCCATGGACTTCGCAACTGTTCCCGTTCAGAATTATAACAACAAGACCATTCTGAGACCAGTAGGCTATCATTCAGCTGAGAATCGTATCTCTAGAGGTCAATCCACAGACTCGACTCCTTCCAATGCAGACAGCGATAACACTTTCGGGAGCTTGTCCGCTTCTGCAAGAGATTCTCCAAATTCAACTAGATCTAATTCAAGAGTCGACTCTAGCATCAGCAACTCCGGAGCTGGAGGTAATGTTCCTCGTCCTTACACTACTTACGCTGGAAAACTCAAGGTCAAATACGAACAAGTCGAAGAAGAAGAGGAAGACGATGACGAATACTACGCTTATAGTGAGAACAACGACGAAGCAGCTGAGACTCCAAATCCTCCAGGTTCTTATAGTTCTCATCAAAACAACAACAGTAACGTTCTTCGTAGTTCAACATCTCATGACAGCCTAAGAGAAGCTCAAAATCAATATCAAAAGCAAGTAGCATTCAACGAAGAAGATTCTCGTCATCTACATCCAAATCCTCCTCTTCGTTCTGGAAGTCTTAACGATATGAATCAGAATCAAAATCAAAATGATATGATAAGATCTCCATCTTCTTTACTTACGGTTGTAAGAAATCAAAGTAGATCCAGTTCTCCCATGAGACCCTCAGTCGATGAATCTGAACCTGAAGTCAACATGAGAACCGCTGGAAGTCTAAGAGGGTTGAAACAAGAATATCAAAACTCTTCAGCTAGGAGACAAGAGGATGCTACTGACTATTCAAAACTTAGGCAAACTATCAGAGAAGTCCATGCTCGTGATGGGGATGGAGACGGAAGTCCTAGAAATGAAGAAGAAGGTAACTTTTATAGACGTGCAACCCATCGTTCGAAGCTTTTGGAATTCATTCCACCTTCATTCGCTCAACCTATTACATCATCTGGAGGAATACAGAACGTTCATAATCTTCCGGATTGGAGTACTATTCGTCCTGGTGAATTGTAAGTATTACCTTACTCTGGAGAGAAGAGAACTTCTCACTCTCAACTGACCGATTTTGTTTTTCTGAACTCCTTTCCTCCAGAACTTCGAAGCCAATCTCCAATGTCCGCAGAGATATGGATTGGTCCCTACGTCGTCTCATCAGTCGTACTATCTTCGAACAGTTGATCTCAGATCCTCTTGGAAGACACAGGTTCAGAGAGTATCTCGTCAGAGCTGAGGGAACGGAAACCAAGTTGGACATGCTTTTCGACATGATTCAGTTTTCAAAGATGATCACCATTATCAAGGATTCAGCCGAGGTGAGTTGGATATGAAGATGTATAGGTTTCACTACCTTGATGAAAGGATAGACTGGAACTTGAAATTCTGTCGACTTCTCGAAGCAAAGCCAGAGAGTCGAAGTGTTCACTCATTAGACTGGTCTTTCTCTTCTCTTCTCCTCCCTTTCCTTTCTACTCCTCTCTTCTCAGGCTATGCACGATCTCTACCTGTCCTCCGACTCGATGGGTCATCAAAAGTTACCTATCGAAGTAGATGAAGGTGTCTTCGATTCCGTCAAAACAACCTTTGACTTGAGAATCGGAGGGATTGACGATGCTCAGAATCATCTTCTTACCTCTTTCTAGTGCGTGAACGGCTCGAACTTAGCTACCTCTAATCCTCCAAAGAATTCAAGCTCAAGTCTTTCTTTTCTACCTTCCCTCTTTACTCCCTTCAGTGCCAACGAATTCCAACGCTTTATCCGTTCGCAACTTATCGAACAAGCTAAAGTCTCCCTCAACTCCGACTACTTTGATCCAAATGAGATGAATGGACTTGGAGACTGCTACTGTCTCACCAATCCTAGATTGAGAGAGAATCCAATCGTGTTGGTCTCGGGTGGATTCACTTCGGGTGAGTCGATGCGATTCTGATTTCAAACATGAACTTCATAACTGACGACTTTGTTTCCGATATGCTTCCTACCCTCGCTCTCACAGTCACCGGGTACAAAAGAGAGCAAGTGAGTTCGAAAGCGAAGTCCTCGGTGTACATTTTCAGTCGACGTTTTCTGACTTGATGATCTTCTCTACTCTTCTGAAATCCTTCTAGATCATTGGAAGGAACTGTCGATTCTTACAGGGGCCTTCGACCAACCCTGACTCGATCCAAAGAATCAGAGACGCTCTCAACTCTGGGGAACCTCTCACCGAACTCATTCTCAATTACAAGCTGGATGGAACTCCTTTCTGGTGCCTTCTGAACATCATTCCGTTGAGAGAAGCTAATGGAAGCTTGGCTTACTTCATCGGATCTCAGACCAACGTCACTGGAACCTTGGCTTCTTCAAAAAGTCTAGCTTTCCTCACTGCTGGCTCTCACGAGGCAAGAAGTGGCGAACTAAAGAACTTGGTGAACGGTAGAGAAGTGAGTGTTACCGGGGAGCGTCTTTCTGTCTCGTCGCCATACGACTCCTAACAATTCCAACTCTCATCTCTCCACTTCAGGTCAGTGCAAGTATGGCTCGTTTCCTCGGTACTCAACACGCCGCTGGTTCAGGAGCTATCGAAGGATCTTCTACTCACGATCATGGTTCTGTTAGAAGTGGTAACAACAGACATGGAGGAGCTGCTGGTGCGGCAGGAGCCTACGATCCACTGAAGGACAATCAACATGGCTACAACGCCAACATGGCAGTCGGAATGCTAGCTCCTCCTGGAATGGAAACTGGAACGGCTTCAGTGTCTAAGAAGTCTGGATTCATGAAGATGTTTGGGAAAGGAAATTCAAGTCAAGCTGCTCAAAGACTTCCTGGAGCAGAAGCGTCGATACCAACTACTCGAAAGAACGCTAGTACCATCGATGATCAAATGGACTTCTTCTCTCAACAGACTGGAAAGCTGTTGATATTTAGAAGACAGAAGAGAGAAGTACTTTTCGCTACTCCAGAGCTAGGTGAGTCTGAATGAGCCTTCCGTTCCTCTCGACCTTTACTCTCGCTTGATCGCGAAGGAGTGAAGCTCTTTTGAAGCTTTCGGAGACCCTCTCAATTGACCTTTCTTTGCCCTTCGTCGAATTTTCATCTCTCTCACAGTTCGATACTTTGGATTGAAGACAGATACCTCTCGTCAAGTGCTCAATTCGCCTTTAGTGCACGCTGACGTCCTCTCACTCCTACGTGGAAACGACAAGGAAGACACCAAGGTCTTAAGAGCAAAGGTTTCAGCAGCCATCTCCAAAGGAGAAGGGCTGAGTATGAGAGTTGGAATCAGACAACCCAGTAAGAAGTGGAGTCTCGTCAAGAAGGATGATAAGGACGTCGTCGTGGTCTGGACTACTATGATCTTAACTCCTCTCCTTGATAGGGATAACAGTAGTTTCGCCATGGTCTGCTTGTTCGGTTGAATCTTCAAGTTTTCTCGTTCTATCGAGCTTTATACCCTTTCCGTAATGATTCTAGGAAAAGTCCCCTTTACCCCCAAAGTTTATCTTCCTCTTTCCCCGTTTCGCTTCTTTCTGTTCTTTCTGTTCTCTCTCTCTCTCTCTCTCTCTCTCTCCCTCTCTTTCTCTCTCTCCCTCTCTCTCTATAGCTGTATCTGTCTCTAGTCATCTATCGTTTAACGTCATCCTATCAACTCATCTTCGGTTTCGCCACCAACATTCTCTCCTCTCACCTTCACATGTTCTCTCTCAAACTCAACTCCTATCCTGTCTTCTAATTACATTCAACAATCTCCACTTTCTCAAGCTCATGATGAACCAATCTTCAAACCTGAAGTGAAGGAGTGCTGTCGCTTCTGAGACCGACTTTAAGAAAGAGGGCCTCTGGTAATCGGTGGAGAGTTTGATTCTTCCATCTCAGCCATCATCATCGGTTCTTTGTTTCACTACCTCGCGTCTTTTGGAATTTAGAAAAACTCAATGAGTTGCGTCGTTGGAATAAAAAAATATGGAAGCCTTTGGAAAAAGGTGTTAGCCTGATGAGAGAATCACGAACTGGGAAGGTCTTCGATCAAGGAGGAGTTCACTGGAATCTTCCAAAGAAAGGAGTCATTGAAGAATCGAATCGGGAATCTCCATAGAAGTCTTCCGGCTGTGAGAGTCTTTTTTTTATGGAGCTTGACCTAATTTCTTGAAAGTACGATCAACAGCAGCTTTGATTTGAGCGTAAACTTCATCTGGTGAATTGATTGAATCAACCTGGAAGAGAAAAAAGAAGCAAACGAAAAAGGTTCAGATTTCCTCATTTTTGAGATCTTAAAAAAGAGAGATAGAAAGAAAAACAGTTGAAAGGATTTATCGAGTTCGAACAAAAAAACTCACCTCAACAACTTTATCATTTTCTCTATATTTCTCAACTACTGGCATTGACGTTTCGATGAAAGTTCCTGAACAGTATCAACAGTCAAAGCAATCAATGTCTTTATTGTTAGCTTTCAATTCAAAACAAGGGCGCAAGTCAGAGAGAGAGACTTACGGAATCGTTTTTGAATGCTTTCGACATTATCATCTGCTCTACCTGAGGTTTCACCTCTGTGAAGTAATCTCTTTAACATGACTTCTTCACTACAAGAAAGGAAGAGGACGAACCTTGAGAGACAAACCTGTGATGTGTGAGGGGGAAAATGACGGATTGGAAGTTCAATGCAGGTCTCACTTTTTCCCCCTTCAAACCTCAATTCTTCCATCGATTCCTTGAGAACTGAAACAAAGCGAGTTTCCTAAAGTAAGTGTTTGAGGAGATCATTCCTAAATCCACAATCCCCTCCACCTCCAAAACCCCACTCGTACTTCTTTCCTCTCTCTCTTTACAAGGTACTCACACTCTCATCAAACTTAACAGCTTGATTCATCTCTCTGGGAAAACCATCGATTAAGAATCTTCCTTTTCCATCTTGCCATTTATCTTTATGTTTCTCTCCAACAGAATATTCTACCCCATTACTACCTTTCCCATTGGCTTGAACTTCCATGGCTGATTTCATTGCGTTTTTTAAAAGAGCGATTGTGATCTCTGAAGGAACGATTTTACCATCTTTGATGTAAGATTTGATCAAATCACCGTATTCTGAAGATGGACGAGACTGTTCTGCTCGGAGAAGGTCACCGGCTGGGAGGGAGAGGGGTGGGAGTGTTGGGAGATCAGATAGAGGCTACGAATAGAACAAGGCAGGCCCGGAAAGCAAAGAGTAATCGAAAGAGAAAGAGAAGACAGGCAGCCCCCCACTTACCACTTAAATGAGCGAAACCGTAATCTTTAACTAATCTTTCACATTGAGTTCCTTTTCCTGCGCCTGGTCCACCTAAAACAAAAATGACAGTAACTTTGGATTGTTCAAAAGTTGTCATTGTGGATGAGATTGAGTGAATGGTTCCTATTAATATTACCTGGGAACTATTTGATCTCTTGGAGGGATTAATGGATTTGGGTGATGAACTCTTTTCTCTCTGGTTTCAATTGTGGCTTTATTGTTTGAATCTCTAGCAGATGAAAGATATGCGAAAGATCCAAAAGCTAAAACTGAAAGTACTATGAATCCAATCGGGTTCGGTGAATTAGACTTCTTTGGTGGCATTAGGAGAGGAAAGAGAGCTGTAGCTATAGCTAATACCATCACAACCACAACACAACAACTTAATACCCAAAAAGATGAACATCGTTGAATCACTGTTTGGACGAGCCAAGACGCCAGCTGAAAGGCTACGTCAACATCAAAGGTCTTTACAGAAAGCTCAAAGGGAATTGGATAGAGAGAGATCTAAACTTGAAGGTCAGGAAAAGAAATTAATTTCAGACATCAAGAAGAGTGCAAAGCAAGGTCAGATGGTCAGTATAGGTTAAGATTACTCAGTTATTCCGTATAGAAAGAGAGAGAGAGAGAGATAGATAGAATCAGTGCATATCAGAGATGGATGGGAGTGGAGTGAGGCAGTGGAGTCAAGTGGTGATAGTACAAAGCAGTCACCTTAATCTTATCTTAGACAGGTAGAGATCTCTTTCCTTAGAGAAACATTTCAGTATTGGAATATTCAAGACTGAAAGACTGGAAGCCCAAAGATAAGATCGAAGGGTTTCATAAGAAAGGAGAGAATCCAAGGTAGCTAGCTGATAACGGTGTTGATTCATCTGTCTATCAGGTCAACCTCGTTCTATCTTTATGATTCAGCTTCTACTGGCATACAATCCACTTTTTATTCCCCCAGTCAAAATGATTAATTATTGACCCTCGAAGGAGAGAGCCATGATCCACCTCAGGCGCAGTTTGAAATCTGTACTCTTTCCCCCCCCCCTCTCTCCACGTTCTAACTCTCTCCCTAACCCTTTTTTCCCCTCCTCAGCAAGCCTGTAAAATAATGGCCAAAGACCTAGTTCGAACTAGAAAACATATTCAAAAATTCTATCAAATGAGAACTCAGTTACAAGCGGTTTCATTGAGAATTCAATCCTTACGTTCCAATCAACAAATGGCAGAAGCAATGAAAGGAGCAACAAAAGCAATGGGTACTATGAACAAATCAATGAATTTGCCTGCTATTTCAAAGATTATGAGAGAATTTGAAAAAGAAAGTGAAGTAATGGATATGAAGGAAGAAATGATGGGAGACGCTGTAGATGAAGTAATGGATGATGAAGAAATTGGAGAAGAAGAAGAAGGTGATGCTATTTTAAAGGAGGTTTTGGATGAGATTGGAGTTGGGTTGGGACAACAGGTTAGTTGGATTCTTGAAAGAAGCGGTCTCTCTCTCTTTTCGATTCAGGCTTCTTTTTACCTTTTGCTGAACACCTACCCTCTTTTTCTTTCTCCTTTGCTTTTCTCTTCTTTCGAATCTACCTAACATCGAATTGTCATAGCTTGGAGAAGCTCCTTCTGGATCTTTAAATGCACCTTTAAGTGCTCCTGCTGAAAAAGTTGCAATCGGTGAAGGAATTGGAAGTTCAGGTCCTTCTGGAAGTGGAAATTCTAACTCGAATAATAATAACAATTCAGGAGGTGGAAATACTGGTGGTGGTGGGAGTGGTGGAATGAGTGATGAGGATCGATTGCAAGCTAGGTTAGATCAGTTGAGGAGGGATTGAGATCGTTTCAGAATTTTTTATTTTTTTTTAACGACGTTGCAATCTGAGTCTCTTTTTGATTTGTCTGGAATGCTGACTGGTGCATGATCAGTGAGAGAGTTTTAGATCTCATTGTGAGTGGGGTTTCAGGCAGAGATGAAGTGCAAATGAAGAACTTCTTTTGATATTCAAAAGGAAACGAGAAACTAGAAAGCGTTGGAATACAAGAAAGAACGGAAAAGATTTGATACAGTTTTGAGCAGAAAGTGAAAAAGAGAAGAGAAAGCAGGAGAAGCAAAACAAAATATAGAGAGAAGACGAAAGGAGAGCACTGGAGTAATAGAGACAGAGTCGGGAAAGCTTGTCGAAGATAGACAGAAATCGGATATCGGAAATGATATAGAGGTTTAGATAAGAGAGCTTGATTCTAGATTTAGAAATACAGGAAAAATTGCTTGAAGATTGAAAGAGCTGAGTGAAAGCTACCATTATAGGAAAAAATTGGATGCGATTGAATGTAATGAGACTGACTTGAAATTGATGAAAGCTTGGGAACTAGAAACGAGAGAAGAAATTCTGGAAGAGGGAGCTCAGTTTTTTATGTGTTGAGTTTAAGCTGAAGTTCTACGAGCCAATAGCTTATCGACGACGTTCTTTGGAGCAACTATAACTGGAAGGTTAACTTTTCTTTGCATTTCAGCAATTGAGGTAGGTCTTGGATTTGGTTTGACTGCAGTTTCCTGTAAAGGTTGAGAGACTTCATCGTTGATATTTCCGATTCCTAAGATGATGGTTTCGAATTCTTCATCGTCATCTTCTTCTTCTCTGATAGAATGACCGAATTCCCAATCATCTGAATCCTCTGAATCGCTCTCGAACGGTGCTGAAGAGAAACGGTTTGAAGGACTAGATCTTGAGTTGTAGGCTTTGAGTTGTTGACGGTTTAAATGGTGAGTAGATCTGTAATCGTAAGAAGGACAAGCTCCGTAGAAAGGTTTGGAAGGTTGACTTTGGAAAGTGGAATCTTCTTCGTCTGATTCAAACTCTTCTTCTGAAGATGAGAAAATCGAGTTTGTGAAACCTCTGTAGAGAGAGTTGTCTGAGTCGGAATCGTATCTCTTGTGATCGTCTTCTTCTGGCTTGAGCTCTTCTTCCGAATCCTGGATTGAAGTTTGATTGGTTGAGATAGAGTCGAGAGTTGAAGTGGAAGTTAAACTTTCTGAGGAAGAGGTAGATAGCTTTTCTAGAGAGTGAAAGGTAACCTTCTCTGGAGTTAAATTCTGATAGATTTCGGATTGTAAGACTTGGTTAAATTCTTCTTCTTCATCTTCATCACTTAAATCGATGTTCTCTAAATCTTCGACCGATCCTTCTTCTGAGCTTTCATCTAAATCTAAATCTTCAGTTGAAGAGAAAGAAGTTTCCTCCTCTGAAGATGATGAAGAAGATTCGGAAGAGAAACGAGAAGTTGGCTTCATTCCAAATTTAGTTCCCTTTTCCTGTTGAGATTTGATTTCTTCATCTTCATCATCTGCGAAAGGAATCGTTTCTCCTGACCAAGTTCTAGCGAAAGCTCTTCTTGTAGTTGGTTGAGCATGGTTCAAAGTGCTGATGTTTAAGCTCGAATAACCTCCTCTTGAATGACGACGTTTAGGAGCGTCAGGGAATTTCTGGTTCAATGAAAAGTCTCTTGATAGATTGTAGAGAGTGGATGGCATTCTTCTAAGAGGATGAGAGCTTGAATAGAAGTTCTTCATTGCTGTAGAGGTTGGAGCTTCGATTTCTTGTTCATCACTGGAATCTTCTTCGTCACTTGAATCGATGACTGCAGATTGTCCTTCTTCTTGAATCAAAGCGGTTGATCCTTGACCTTGAACTTGAACTTGATGCTCTTTGGAAAGGTTGACGAAGTGGTTTTGAGCCATCTTTAAAGTCATTGATCTGAAAGTTGAGGCAGAAGTTGATTTCCTAGCGTTTAAAGGCAAAGATCTTGTTTCAGCTCTTTTTGGAGTTGGATTGGAAGAAGAAGAAGAGTTGAAATCAGAAGTAGCAGTGAAGCTTCCTTTAGGAATGATTCTACCCCTACCATCTGTGGAAGGAACGAATAAAGATGAATTTGAGAAGGTTGATTGATTTGAACTTCTTGACATTCTATTTCTTGGTGGAAATGAAGAGAGACCATTCAATCCTTCTAGAGATAGTTCACTTGAAGTGGTAGAATCGTCAGAAGTGATTGTGAAAATCGGACCTGAAGAAGTTCTGGATGGTTGAGGTTGAAGAGGCTTTGAGCTTCTAGAAAACTTTGAGGTTGAACGTCCTCTTGGAGAATATTGAGGTTGAGCAGTTGAAATCATGGTTAAAAGAATAGCAAAGGTTTGGGTTTGTATTCTTGAGAGGGCAGTGGCAGGCCGGCTGAGGGTTTGAGGATGTTGCTGAAAAGTAAGGGTGGATGGATCGAAAGGCTAAAGCGTCGGTGCAAAGAGGGGTAGGATGTAGAATGGATGGAGAAGAATGAAGAGAGGGAAATGAAGAAAGTAAGTTTGTGATTCCCTTATATACTTGTCGAGATTTTGAAGACTGGACCGGTTAAGAAGAAGTTTGAAGGGTCGCGACTGAGCTGGGGTTGGTCGACCAACCCAGTTTGGAGACGCGACTTTGCCGTTGCCGTTCTGACCGTTCGCTCTCTTCCTCAGAACTCACCCACTTTCCTTGTAATCGGTTGATTTTGAATGCCTGTCAGAGAGAAGAAGAAACTGGAATCATCGAGGGTGAAGGAAGAGGAGGATGAGTGCTACCTGTCAACGTGAAACGACGTAGGCGTTCATTCAACAATTCGCCAAAACCTTTATCGCCCATCTTCGTTTCTCTAGATTCAAATTTGATAAATTAATCCATCGATTTGTGTCTTCTCTGGGGAATTTTCCAAGTTTAGCGTGCTCGTAAAAGATTGCTTGAGCCAGCAACACGAATCGCCTTCCGTTCTGTTTCTCTCCATGATTTCCTGATCTCTCACATCCGAGGAGCCCGATACCTTGGCATACTAAGAACCGTCAAAGCACGATGCACAGTCCTGCCAAAGACTCACAGGAGAAACGCCCGACGAGAGATCTACACCGGTGAGGAATCGAGTCTAGCTCTAGCTTCCCCAGCGAGTCTCTGATCCTCGACCTATCGTTCCTCTCGAACATCGTAAGATCAGGTGAAGTTTTTCATCAGGAGGTTTGAATCTGAGCAGACATGATCCAAACTTCCGAGCCGAGTTCCCTCGTTCTCATATGATGATCGAGATCAGAGGCCTGATCCAACGATACCATCCGGCGTCGAACTTTCAGTTTGAAGACACATCCTTAATTTGATTTGTGTGATACGCTGTTGAATTTTAGAGGAACCATATGCTTTATTAAAGTACAGAGGAGAAAGAATAAGAGAAAAAGAACCGAGAAAAAAAAGTGAAGGTTGAAGTTGAGACTCGTCAGGTGTAGAAGAACTCTGACGAGGAGTCTGATTAAAAATTTGAAGAGTTTAATGGACTTAGATTGATGGTCTAATCCACGACAATGTTCTTTCTTGCGTGAACTAGAGGAAGGAGAGCGGGAGGAGGGACAGAGGAAGGTGTTCAGTCGAAAGGTTTGGTGGCTGCTGAGACAGTGCACACCTTGTAGAATCACTGTGGGATCAGGAAAACAGACAGAACGAGATCTCAAAGACACGCCCTAGTCGGTCTCGGCTGAGTTGAGATGAAGAGCAGCGAAATTTCTGGGTCTTGAACCAAAAGTTGCATGTTTGCCCTCAAGGCCCCTTTTCTGCTGAGATGAATGGTTGCGCCATGTTGTGTCTCTAATTCAATCAGCAACGAACATTCAGTGTGAGAGCTCTGCGAGTTTCAATGCACCATTCCATCTGATTGAAACCCATCCTCCAGCTCTCTACCTCTCCGTCTCTCCGACGCGCATTTTAAGATGCTACTCTTTACCAGGGGTTGCTACAGATTTCTTTCTTTTAACTCACTATTGTAATGCAGGAGCTTCTCAATCAGATCAACGTGAGTGAGAACCATTCTTCTACAGCAATACCTCCGTAGACCTAGCTCGGTTAGAGCCTCTCCCTCTGTCCTTCCAGCAAGCAAAAGAGCTAGGTAGGCGTTCCATTTGTCTCCAATGACTTTACCACAAGAGAAACAACGAACTGGAATGATCTGTAGGCGAGAGAATCGGGAGAACGTAGAACAGGAGGAAGAAATGGAATTCTTGAGCTGAGGTTCTATCGGACTCATCTGCACTCCTTGTTGATGGATCGGTAATTTCTTTTCTTTCCTTTTGTTTCTAGATGTACTGAGATACGAACCATGTTTGATGTCGTCTAGAGTGGGATGGTCAAAATCTAAGGGCTTCTCAGCAGCTCACCTTGGTGAGCTGAAGCCTGAAGCCGCGTTCGATCGTTGTCGTTCGTTGACCTGCCTTTCCGTCGAACTCTCCAAAAGGTGAGATGGATCAGGGAAGAAAAGTCAAAAAATCTTATGTCCAGGAAGAGAATCCGAGGAGAGAGAAGTGTTGGGGGAAGAGGTACAGCGGTACAGTCCTCCCTCCTCTCCCCTCTTGATCCCTGCTGTGCAACCCCCTTCTGCCATTGATCTGGAGGACCAATCATCAAAGTCACATTGTTTGGTGGAGAAACTGAAGTACAACGAAACGGGATGATTCTCAAATGAATTATCAAATGGAGGGTCACAAGGCTGCATAGTCTAGACCTCGCAGCCAGGAGCGTAAATCAGTCTCTCCGCTCTCCTCGAACCCAACTGCACTCCATTTACTATCTAAATTCTTCAACCTTCTACGTTCAATCCTCAATTCTAACACTCCTTATTACTTGAAGCTTCACATTCAATCATGTCAAACGCGCCAATCAATGGCGTAAAGCTAAGTCGTAAGTCTACTGTTTGATGGCTGCGTTGGTAGGGAAGGGAAGTCAAGGAGCAAACACAATCCTATCATGTTGGCCTATCTCTCTTCTTCTTTCTAATTGACAGGCTTTTTAAATTGTCTATCTGTCTCTAGTCAATCCTCTCATCTCCATCTCCTGACCTTCTTTCTCTTTCCCTTCCTCCTCACTCCCTTTCCCCATACCAGCCATCGACGACCCTCTCAAGGTGATCAAAGTGACAGCCTCTGATGGAAAGACAGGAGCGACCAAAGAACTAGCTTACACTAATTGCAAAGTCATTGGAAATGGTTCTTTCGGTGTCGTCTTTCAAGCCAGGCTCGTCTCTGGTGGGAATGGCACTCTGGTTGAAGGTGCTGGTGCGAGCGCTGGAGCTGGAGCTGCTCAGGATGCAGCAAAGGAGGAAATGGAGGACGTTGCTATCAAAAAGGTCTTGCAGGACAAGAGGTTTAAGGTTAGTCCACATCATCCGATCTCTTTCTATGGGCAGGCCTACGGTTTAGAGCGGCAGAGAGAGGGGTGCAGCTTTTGGTGATAGAAGGCTAAGAGGGATTGAGGGATAGGAAAAGAGTTCAGAGTAAATGTGACCCTTTCTCTAGCATAAAGGCTCTAGAGATAGTTCTGTGAAGTCAGGATCGATTACCTCAACTGCATTCTGGCGAAGAGAGAGGGGGATGTCCTCTTTTCCATGATAGGGAGGCAAGGCACAGCAAAAGGAAGAGGATCCTCTCGCGTGCCTCTCTGATTGGATCAAAACCAACACTTTCAAAGAGCTCGCTCCCGCTTGTGTATTGGTTGAATCTTTGCATTTCTAGAAAGGGAATCAGGTTGGAATGAGACTGTTGGGTGCTGGATCTGCAAGGTAGAGGGAGGCAAGAGGTGGAGGAGCAAGCCAAAGCCAGATCGAGCTCAGCGAGCTTGAGGAGTCGGTGATAGAGCAGGGAGCGAGAATGTAGAATCTGGGCTAGGAGGTGGAATAGCTTGTTGCCATCTACAGCTAGAGTGGTGTATATTTGCCTTGAGCAAGAGAGAGAACAGCTGTCCTACCTCTTTGGGAAGACGCTTGGACAGACCGAGGGGCTCTATTCTGTTAGAAGAACTTTTCAAACAAGTCTTGGAGTAGTTCAGCTGGGATCACGATACTTGAGTCGAAGATGAGGGCGCGGGGCTTCCTAATTCTCCTCCCTCCTTTTTCGAGCAGCCAATTTACCCTCCCCCCTCCCCCCTCTCTCCTCACAGAATCGTGAACTTCAGATTATGCGTATCGTAAAGCACCCAAATGTTGTGGATCTCAGAGCGTTCTTCTACTCGAATGGCGACAAGGTGAGATTGCAACTTTCGATCGAGAGATGAGCTCGCTCCTGAACTTGACAAACGGCGCAAGGGAACCTCGAGCTACCGCCTGTTCCTTTATTTCTTCTACTTATTTCTCACTTCTTATTTTTCTGCTGTTTTCTCCTCCTCACAGAAGGACGAAGTCTTCCTCAACCTAGTCTTAGAATTCGTTCCAGAAACCGTCTACAGAGCTTCTCGACACTACTCCAAGCTGAAGCAAACGATGCCAATGTCTCTCATCAAGCTCTACATGTACCAGTTACTTCGTTCTCTGGCATACATTCACAGTATCGGAATCTGTCACAGAGATATCAAGCCTCAAAATCTTCTACTCAACCCAGCCACTGGAATCTTGAAGTTATGCGATTTTGGTAGTGCGAAAATCTTGGTAGCTGGAGAACCAAATGTCTCTTATATCTGTTCGAGATATTACCGAGCTCCAGAGCTCATCTTTGGTGCTACCAACTATACCACCAACATCGGTAGGTTTCTCTCGAACGGCTTCTCTCTTTTCTCGTTCTCTTCAGGTCTCTTTCGGCTTACCGTTTCTCTGTTCCTCTTTTTCAGATATCTGGTCAACTGGTTGTGTCATGGCAGAATTAATGCAAGGTCAACCTCTATTCCCAGGAGAATCAGGAATCGATCAATTAGTGGAAATCATCAAGGTCTTAGGTACACCTACTCGTGAACAGATCAAGACTATGAATCCAAACTACATGGAGCACAAGTTCCCTCAAATCCGTCCTCATCCTTTCTCAAAGGTCTTCCGTCCTCGTACCGATCCTGGTGCGATAGATTTGATTTCTCGTTTACTCGAATACACTCCAAGTGCTCGTTTAACTGCTATTGAAGCTTTATGTCATCCATTCTTTGACGAACTAAGGACTAGTGATGCTCCTATGCCAAATGGAAGAGAAGTTCCTCCTCTTTTCAACTGGACAAAGGAAGGTGAGTTGCTCTTTTCCAGTCGAAGAACTCAAAACCCTTGTCGAGAGATTACTCACCCTTCTTCCTCTTTTCCCCTGTTCTTTCTATCAGAACTTTCAATCCGACCTGATTTGATCTCCAAACTCGTACCACCTCAAGCCGAAGCAGAGCTAATGGAACGTGGAATCGACGTTCATAACTTTGAACCAGTTTCATTAGAATCTCTGAGAGTTACTCTCGATTAGCAATCTTAAAAAGCAAATCAATATGAAAGAAAGAAAGAAAGAAAGAAAGAAGGGAAACAATGGCCTCAAGATCGAAGAAGAAAAGAATGTCGTTTATTTGTAATTAAGTTTCTTTTTTAAGAAAATCCGTGAAAACCTCCAAGTATCGAGAAATGAAATTGAGAGTGGAGACGATTGAGAGAATGAGATGGTTTAGAGAATGGTGGAGATGAAGAAGGGCTTGGCTTAATTCGAGAAGCGTCAAAGAGAGAGAGAGCGAAATCCATTCCCATCCCTTCAAGACCAATCTCAACAAAAGAATCAAGCCCCATCTCCTTCACCCTTTCCATGATCCCTTCAAATCTACCTCAGCCTGTTCTCTTTAAAATCTGCTCATCCTTGATATCCCAAAAAAAAGAAGAAGAAGAAGAAGTCGAACCCGGTCGCGGCGAAGGGGGGGGGGGAGAGGAAGTTGAAAGGGGAAGAGAGGGATGTTGTTCTATGAAGGATGAATCAATTCCTTTCCTCTTCTCGCTCTGTATTAACGATGAATCATTGTTTTATGTTTGTTTAATTTCTTGTTTTCCAATCCAACTCGCACACACACCCTCTTTCCTTGTCTTTTCCCACATTTTCCCTTCTGATGAATCTCAAGTTTCTTGTTTGTCCAAAAGCTCGTTGAAGATTGAAATTGTGATACTTCCGAGAGAAAGCAACAATCCGGAAGTTTTGAAAATAAGGTATAGAGAGGTACAATACACAAAGCAGTCCAATAAATTTCCAACCCAAGATAATCAGTCCGACTTTTCAAATTCGTTTCCTCTCCGTCTCTCCTTCAAATCTCAAAACTCAAATCTCATCCTCAAACGAACCCAGCAAAACTTGTCCCCTTGATTTCAACTTCAGCCCCCTCCAATAATTCCAATCCTCCCCCAATCGGATCTCTTTTCAACATGGTAAGTCTAGAACCTTTTCCCCCTTGATCATCATCTCCTTGATTAGCGACAGCAATAAAACTTCCCAGAACATCTTTGCTAATACTGAAATGTCTAGGGTTTCTACCACCAGTATGATAGAAAGAAGTGGGGCCAGTTAATGTTCCGTCCATAATCGATCTCGAGAAGATAGCAACGGAATCTCCTGGAGATTTATTAGGGCCTGTGTGAGGGAGATGTCGTAGGGCTACGTAGGCGAAACGTCCGTCGGGGGAGATGATTACCTAAAAGGGAGAAAGAATAAGTTAAGAGGGAAGGGAAAGAAGGGGAGGGGAGGGAACAGGGGAAGGGACTTACTTCACTAGGTTGAATCCCAGTTAAATCACTTCCAGTAAATGCAGGTCTGGTACTTTGAACTTTGAGAAGTTTTAGAATTCCAGAATCTTGAACTAGGTAGGTTCTTACAACTCCTGATAATTCGGTAACGACGTAGGCATACGTTTGACGAGTTATAACGTCTTTGTAAAACTCCATATGTCTAGGCCCATCGCCTGCGTCAGTTTTGATTGATGGAAGCTGAGTTAAGGTACAATTCGATGGTTTGGTTAAAGAGAAGGAATGGATTCTGTCGGCTGAGAAAGAAGGGGGGGGGGTTGTCGAAAGATTGGGTCAAAGAGTGAAGGGATGCATCTTGATTGAAGAAAAACTTACCTCCTAGATCTGGTACATAGATGAATTTCCCATCTGGTGAATCGATGGCTTCATGAGGATAGGAATGAGATTGTCTGTCTTTAACAGGTCCATTTCCTAAGGAAAGGAGAGGGAAAGTGTCATCAGTAGAGATGCCATGACCGCAAGATCATTTTCTAGACCTCTCGAAAGACCTTGCTCACCTTGAAAGGCAAAATTAAAAACTTTCTTACTTAAATCAATACTTCCATCTTGAGAAAGTTTCAAAACACTCATAGAAGCACCACCATAATTTGCTGCATACAAACATTGTGCGCTTCCTCTAGATCTATGAACCATAACAGTTCCATCTCCACCTGATTTTTGAACGTTCAAAGTTTTGAGCCCCGTCTCATTCTGAAAAGAGTAAGCATGAATTGAATGTTTCCCAGCTGAGGAATCAGCGTGATCGTTGACTGTGTAGACGAAGTTTTTTGAGGAATCTAAGGTTGCCCATGAGGCTCCACTACCGGCTGATGGGACTGTTGATAGATTTGAAAGAGCTAAAGTTGAAGGATTGAAGGAGAAAACTGTTAGAGGCGAACCACCGTAGGATCCGACTATTAGTGAATGATTGGCTGAGAGAGAAGGGGAGACCGAGAGGGAGAACGAATGTTGGTCGAGAGGAGATGCATGGGTTGAGGTGGCTGCTGCTACGAGAGCTGAAATTATTGAGAACACTTTCATAATCAAATGAAAGGAAAGGAAAGGAAAGGAAAGGGTGATTGTTGGGTGAAAAGTAGGGAAGAAAGAAGTTGAAGAGATCCAATTTATAGGGGCTTTTCAAGCAAGCCAACCGCGAGGTATGCGACGGGTGTGACGGGAAAATACGCGAAGAGTCGCTGACATTTCAATTTTCTCAGCTTGTCGAGTGCTCCATTCAAGCAAAGATGTCAATTCGTTCAATTCTATCCCTGACAGCCACGAGGAATGCTCTACGAAAATCTAGCAATAGGAATCAACTGGCCATTCGACAGATTTCAAGTGAGCGATTTCAAACAGAAGTGGATTCTTGTCAAGCAACAAATAGCTGACGATTTATTCTAATGTCTTATTCTCAGCCAGTCTAATTCAACTAAATCAAGCTTCTGATGAAACGATATTGACAACGATCAAATCGCAACTTAAAGATGCTATGAAAGCCAAAGATTCGAATTCAGTATCAGTTCTCAAGGTGAGCCATAGCCAGAGCCAGTATAGCCTTCCTCATCCTTCTCACCTCACCTCACCAATCTTTCCTTTCTCAGTCACTCCTATCAGATCATCAATACTCAAAAATCTCATCTTCAACAACTCCTCCAACTTTAATCTCTCTAATTAGAAAGGCCATCTCAAAGAGACAGGAAGCTGTCACTTCTTATCAATCTGCAAAGAGAGAGGATTTAGCTGAAAAGGAACAGAAGGAAATCCAATTGTTAAATGGGTTTTTACCGAAACAGATGAGTTTGGAAGAAGTCAAAAAGGTGGTGGAGGGAGTTATCAGACAGATGGAAGGAGATGCGAAGGAGGGGGAAAAGGCTACCGGTGGGAAGCTGTTGGGAATGGTAATGAAAAACGTTGGAAAACTTTTGGATAAAGATAGAGTTGATGGTGGGATGGTTAGTAACGTTGTGAAGGAATTGTTGGAGGGGAAGAAATCAGAAGAAGTGGCAAAAGAGATTGGAACTTGTAACAATTAGACAAGAAAGCAATAGACGAAATTCTTACATCATACTTCGCTCCAATTCAATTCGTATGGACTTAAAGGATCTCTGTAGAAGAAGTCTTAAAGGGAGAGAGAAGGTCTAGAGGTAGATCTTGGAAAGAATGAGTAAATTTTGGAGAAATGAAAGTCGTCAAGAACAGCAGCTGATAAACGTATTTAAACCCAGGTTCGTCAAGCTACCAAATCTGCATTCAAGTTCTCCGGAAAAGAGATCGAAACCTTTTCTTCTGGTTGGACATCCCACGTTCCAAATACTCGAAAAACTTTTGACTGATGATTGCTCCAGTAGATCTCGTGGCAAGGGGCTGCTGTCCGTGTTCACGTCGCCTGACGCCTACAGTTCAGTGAAATCTTCTGTTGTGTATTCAAATGCTTGCTCGGAGAACATCTAATGAAACTCTGACCTTTTTGGTCAAGCAGATGAAACTGAACTGGGTTTCGCCACCAAAAGGGCATAACGCTCCTTGAAAGTGAGCTCTTGAAATGAGTTCATTTTGTACTATTATCCACGACAAATGGTTCTCTATTGAGAAGGATCAGCGTGTCAGTGTTCTGAGCTCATCGCGCTCAAGTCGGTGTGAAAGTTGACCTAAGTTGACCTCTTCCAGAATTCTTTCTCTCATCTTTCCTACCCGTCAAACTCGCACCAAACAGCGAACATGAACTCATCGAACAAACAGAACGAATCGCCACATGGAAGAGTATCTCTCTTCCAGAAGAACTCGCTGGACAAATAGTCAAGGAAGCAAGGAGCTGGACGGAAGGAAGCAAAGGACGAAGATGAAGAGAGAGAGGAGGCAAAAGTGTGAGTCAATCCTCTTTCCACCAAGAATGACCTCACTCTAATCAACCAGTCCTTTCTCGTACATTCAATTAGTAGATTGAGAGACTCGACACTCTATGCTTTGATTTTGGCCTCCACTTCGAGCTACAAGATCTACTGCCGCTTCCTTCTCACCAACATCGCTTTGTAACCCTATCACATAGAGGCTCTGCTCTCATTCTTTGAACGTCAACCAGAAGCAGAGACACTCGTTAAGACTTTAACCATCCTAGATCCGTCTACCAGAGAGGTCAAAGTAGCAGATACGACGGTAGATTGGCTGAATGCCTTCGTTTCTTCGACTTCTGATTATTCCCGGCCCGAGGCTGAAAGAGCAATCTTGATAACAGGTTATAGACAGGTCATGATTAACTTCTTTCTAGATCAAATGAAGAATGTGGAGACGTTAGTCATCTACTTCTCCGAGGCTAGTCAATTTTCTTACGTCCAAAAATTTAATGGAAAGGATGGAACTCACCATGAAGACGAGCCCCAGAATAGTTTAGATTACGCCATTTTCCAAAACTTTCAGTTTCTGCGTTTTGATATGTTTTCATTGTCCAGCTTTATTCAACACCCCTGCCTCAATCTTCAGTTGCCATCAACTCTTCGAGCAATCTACGTTGGTTACTTCCTCAACGAACCATCAGTTCCTTCTCAACACTTTGACGAGGAGCATCACTTGACTACCATTCTTAGAACCAGAAAGCTTCCAAATTTGGAGTTTATAGGAGTGCCAGAAAAACCGTTCAATAAGTTCGATGAGCCAATCACCAGTACCAACTTCATCAAGACCTGGAAGAAACATAGGGAGAAGCTCAAGAATTTAGAAATGTTCAAAAGCGGAAAGGTGTAATTACGTTTACTACAACCAGGAGAGATTCGTGAGTGAGCTACAAAGATTTGGTCAAAAGATACAGAGAGATCTGACGACTCTTCTTTTTCGTCAGCTGGAGACGAGCCTAAAAGAGAAAGCCGTCTCACTAGTTTCTGTGACTACTCTCCTTTTCTGACGTAAAGGCTGGTTTCTCCGGAACTTCGATGAAAGAATCGTGTGGATACCTCTTTGATGAGAAGAGTTGACGTAGTGGAGAGAATCTCGAGTTTTGATCACACCGGTGCTTTGCGTATCAGTCGAGGTTCTCTTGAACGATTCAAAGTGTACTCGATGCGGCTCCAGAAAAGACACACCCTTGTCAAATGATGACTCCCTTCGCTCGTGTTCTTCCTTGTCTCGATTCCAACGTGGCTCAAGAGCTCAACAATTATTCGCACCAGAGTGAAAAAGCAAAATGTACATTTACATTGGAAAACCGGATCGCTGCCCCTCTCATTCCTCACGCCAGCAGGTCGCTACTTCCAGCAGCGATCGGTCTCGGAGCGTCAGCACTGTAACCTCCCGAGGTGGCTCCGAAGTCATCTGGAAGAGAAGCGTAAGGATCTTCCCCACTTTCCGGTCCTCCATTAGAAGTGGTTCCAGTTGCTTGAGCAGTTGAGGTTTCCGTCGTTGAGGTGACGGCAGATGGAGAGGTGAGAGACGTCGTGGTGGCAGATGCCTCTGAAGCAGGAGCGACTCCATCCCCATTCGTCGATAGAGCTTGAGGTTGAAAAGGTTGTTTGGCAGAGAAGGGAGCCTTTTGAACAGGTTTCGAATAGATGTGATTTGATGCGTACCTCCTTGCAGCTTCGTCCAGAGCTGGAGAATCCGGCATGTACCTTGCCTTACTTCCTCGAATGAAGGTATTAGGAACTCGATGGAAGATGCTCGCTAAAGAGCTTCCGTGAAGTAGGAGTTGGTCTAACAGTTGTCGATCCATCCTATCGGTTTCCGTTGAGATGGGGGGCTTTTCGGAAAGGACAATCTCTCTAGCTGTGGTTGGATCCGTAGAAAGCAATCGCCAATACATGAAGCCTCGATCTCTACAATCGGGATTCTCCACTTCCTCCGTTGCCCATTTGAGGACCTTTGGGACTAGATCTCCTCCCACTGAAGGTCTCTTGAGGAAGAGTTTGACTGTCGCTGTCAACAGAGCCAGCTGGACCTGTCGAAGGAATGGAAGCAAAGAGAGATCGAAGGATGGTTTAGAGCAAGAAATAGAACAGCTTGCTCATAATTCTCTGGCCTACTCACCTCAGCGCTTTCCTCCAAGAAGCTATACAAAAAGTCTTCCAACAGTTCATCCGAGTTCTCAATTCTATCGGCATACTGTCCAATGATCCAGATCATAGCAGCTTTTGCCTCCGGTTCATCCAAGCTATCTAGGTTCTCGCAAAGAGTAGCGATGATGCTCTCATATCGATTTGGATATTTCCTGAAGATGTCCTTGATGACCACGATCGCTTCTTGAACAACGTAGTTGACTTTGGTTTGAATCAAAGAGAGCAAAACTTGAATGCATCGATCTGCTGAAGAAGAGATTTTGATCGCCAGCCTACCGATCGATCTAACAGCTTTTCGGACAAAGTCCACATCGACTTCGGAGGCATACCTGAACAGGTTCGAGAGATCGAGGAAGATTCTAAGTCAACAAGTCTTTACTACTGGTCGAGATCTGAGCCCGAAGATCTACTCACTCTTTCAATTCGGCTAGAACTTGCTCCACGTTCTTCTCACTTCCAAGTCGATACATGATCTCCAGCTTCGCCATCTTGACATAGATAGGATCGTTGTACTTGCAGAAGAACACCTTCACCTCGTTCTGTAGTACGATAGGCCTTCTCTGAATGATTAGAAGAATGTTCCTGAGAGCTACGTATTGAACTTCCGGACCTGAAGAAAGTAGAGTGACCAGAGGAGGACTCAATTTCCTACAAAGAGTTTCTTTAAATTCGGCACTAGAGATGTAGTTCATGAGATATAGAATAACCTTCGTACTCGTTAAAACCACAGCTGAATTAGCATGTTGAAGTCTAACAGCGATCCTTTCCGCCAAAATCTCAGCGTCAGCGAAATCTTGAGGAACAAAGAACAGGAGAGATTCTAAGATGTAGGTTTGACCCCACTCCGAACATTCTCCCAAAGCAGATACCAATTTACTAGCTACTGTCAGGTTTAATTTCAGTTGAATGTTGTCCGATCTCTCTGAGATTTCCACCAAACTTGCGACTGCATTTGCTACTACTGTTGGATTGTTATCTGCTAGAAGATCTCTTAACATATTGATGAAGCCATTTTTATCCACCAGTCTCCTTTCATTCATGTAGAGTTTTGCAACGCAGATGGCTGCCGTCTTTCGAACGTAAGGATCGGAATCCTTGAGTGAGTTTCGTAGAGGATCGACTAGAGCTGATAGGATAGATGAGACTTGGATGTAGGACATGGTTCTAATTGCTAAGGCTCGGATTAAAGGATTTCGATCGTTACAATCCTAAGAGAATAAGTTGGTAGAGGCGGGAAGTCAGAGAGGAGTCCGAAGGGGGGCAAGAGAACCCTCCTAGCCAACTTACTGAGAGGAAGCCAGGGATGGCGTTCGGGACCTCTTCTGGCTTAGCTTTTCCGTAGTTGATGAGATAAAGATCTAAGAAGGAAGAGTAGATGAGAACGACGGAAGATCAGCTTCCACATAATTGCTGTGAGCTCAAAGTAGGAACTGTCAGAGTAGACATCGCTCTATCTCCCTCTCTCTCCCTCTCTCCCCCCACTGCCTCCTTCTGAGTCACACGATTCCCAAATATGATTCTAAAGTCGACTCTGATAGATGTAAAGATGTGACCCCGGTCTGATCCTCATTGAGGGGTTGGGTCTGGTCTAATCTCTCCACCTTACTACCCTTTGAACCTGTCGTTTCTCTAGTACTCACAAACCATCTTCTTAATCTCCAATACCTGAATTCCCATACAATGAACTACATCCGAGAAAAGAGCAGACATATCATTTCCCATTGTAGCGTTTGCGATGATCTTCTTGAGTACTGTCTTCTTCCTGACCCAACCTTTATCTTTCCTGTCATCTTGAAGTTCTGCCCTCAACTCTTGTACCTTTCCTCGCTGGAAGAGTTTGGCATCCTTGTTTGTGGAAGAAGAATCAGCCATCAAGGTTGCAAGATAGGAGATGTGATGATGGGATGGATGAGGATGAGGGATGCGCTACCCGTGAGATGAAACGAAGGGAAGCCACTTCTTTCCATCTTCACCTCCTATCATCACATCTTCTAAAATTGGAAAACTTCTTTGAAAGTATGCTTATCAACTATCAAAGCTGACGAGTTAGCAGGCTGCGTTCGTTCAGAGACTGGCTGCCGACTTGCCAAAGATGCCGCTGTCAAACACTTTTTTGGACCTCCTTGCAAAAGTTGAAGGAATGCTGGCTTGGAAGGGAGTCAATGGCTGAATCCCTCTTAAATGAACCTCTCCTTCAAATCTCTCCTGTCTTCAAACTTCTTATCACTCAACATTCGTACATAGCTTCTACCTTAAACAAGAGAGTTGCGTTCGTGCTACCCTTTAAGCCAACCGGACAAACCCCAGCTACTTCTCTCCTCCTTTCCCAATCTTGGATCATGGAAAATGATCATTCAGATATCGAGCTGCCGAGACTACCATCTCAACCAGTCGTTAGACCTTCCACTTCAGAGTTTGGTTCTCTGGCCGACCTTCATTCCACCGACCAACATCAAACAATGTGAGTTACCCTCCTCTCTTAGGTTTCCTCTTCTCCCTTTTTACTGAATTTTAGAGATACAACTTGGAATGGAGCTCCATCTGACGTCATAATCTTCCATCTTCCACCTGTCAGTCGCACCCTAGCACGTTCCGAGCATACAGAAACCGACGTCCAAAACTTCAGAAATTCAAAATTCATCTATAGATCTAACAATTCTTCCAGTTCCTCTTTAGCCAATTCATCTCCTCTACTTCTTGATCGATACCACCTCTCATCAAGTGCTGGTTTTTTAGAGCCTGAGAAATCTACTCGATCTAGCAATGCCTTAGGACTTCGTCGAGGTAGTAGTTTCTCATCTGATTCTGAATCCGATGACAATTTCGAAGAAAGAAAACTGAATCCTGAAGATCATCATGTTCGATTCAATCAATTCGTCAACTCCAACCAATTCGCCAACTCTAATCCTCACACGTTATATCCATCTTCAAAAGGAAAGAAATACATTCCACCCCTAATGCTTCTAGTTCCAGTCGTAGTGGTTCTGACTTTAACTGCAGGTTTAGCTTCTTGTATGCTCTATTGGGTTTGGAGTCATAAACTTCCTTTAGAGTCACCTGGAGTTATTTACGTTCGAGAAGGATTTGAAGATGAGATTGGAAGAGAGTACAAGGATAGTAGTAGAAGCTCTAATGGAACTTTGACCTTCAATACCGAGATTAGTCATACTACAACTTTGAGTTTTAGTTCTAGTGAGTCGAGAGAATGACAGAAGTTGTCTAACTTTCTTACCTCTTGCCTCGTTGCTGACCTCCTGTCTCTACTCGTGTCCTCGCACAGTCATCTCAACTCTCGTCTCTAATTCAGTCTACCCTCTCATGTCACTGGTCGCCTATTCTCTAGGTGCAGACTGGCTGATGCTTCAATCGAAAGTCGCCGCGTCTGCTTCGATGACAGTTGTCGAAGAGCTTCCAACTCCCTTACAGTACACGCTACTTATCCAACTCTGTTCCACTCAATGGTCGGCTCTTTGGGATAGTTTGAACCATGTGGTTAGAGGAAAAGGATCAAAAGCTCACGTGCCTAAGATTCTCATCAAGGCCATGGTTTGGTTGGCGATACTGTTGACTCTGAACAGCGGAGTGGGGTGGACTGACTTTTGGCTTCATGAAACGACAAAGACTGGTGAGTTTACTTTCGAAGGGCATGTCAGAGCTGATAAGCACGGATCGCTGACCTCTTGATACCTCTTGATACCTCTTGATACCTGGCCTTCGCCAGTCGAGGTCATCAGCGTTCATGGTGGAACTCGAACAGAAGCGTTTGGAATGGCTTTGAACGAAACTACCTGCAGCAACTCCAAGAATCTGACTTCGCCTGCTTGTTTGATCTCACCTTCACTCAACGCTGGTCTACCACTTTTCGCTCAGACTTCGGATTATGAGAAGACTTACGTAGCCGAAGAAGGATGGTTAACCTCAAGAAACGCAAGTAAAGAACATGGTGTCTTGACAATGAATGATGTCGACTCTGGGCCTGGATCTGAACTCGACGGATTAAGCTACGTTATCAATCCCAAGTCTCATCGTCAAGATATCTACATGGCTTCTACGATTGGATTAAAGACGGAATGCAAGGTTATCACCTCGTCCTGCAAAGCTGACGAACAGTCTTTCAATTGCTCTAATGTGAATCGACCGGAACTTCAATCGCAAGTCACTGGATCCAGTCAAAACGTTCCTTTCAATAATCTGGCCTCAGCTTTATATCTAATTGATTCGAGTAACAACTATGTCGGATCGAGTTCTACAGTAGCAGCTTCTTCCAATCCCTTTAAACTTTCAGTCTTAATGTCATTCTCGCTTCCAGGTGGTGGATCTATGAAAGACTTGAAGAAGGACGGCTTCGTCTCATATCAAGTCGGACCGTCAACTTACGCTTACTCACTTGCAGAGTGTTCTCTAACCTTCAAAGACCTCAATCTTGATTACTTCAACTCAACTTATTCAATAGCACAAGATGACGGAATCAAGAACTCATCCTCTTCAATCGCTCATGCTCTTTCTGGTCCAGTCTTAGCTGGGTTAGTGACTAGTTTAGCTTTGGATCCTCTTGGAAAGCTGATCGGTAGAGTTGGGAAGGAAGAATTCGAGACCACTCTCTCAAACGACCTTAGTCAAAACGTGCTGGCCATGGCGAGCGGTCTACTTCAATCTACTAATGTCGAAGTGAGAAGCTGGGAGGACATTCTGGCCTCTCAATATGATAAACTACCACTCTACATCTATCTCGGTCTTCTCTATATCTACGCAGCTGTGGCCGTGTTTCTCTTCTTGTGAGTAATCGATAATTTAACTTCTAGGCTTCACAACACTGACGCCTTCTCCTCTAACTTTTCCTTTCTTCGTACTCTAGCTGGGCATGGTGTACCTCTTCCGATTGTATTACTTGGGACCATCCTTCCGGTACTCATCGGGTTCAAGTTCCAGCTGCAGTGCTGGCTCAAAGAGTTCTAATGGATCCTTCCCATCTAATCGCAACTCATCTATCCAAAGCTCAACAACATGCTCATCACGCAACAACAGCTTCACTCTCCGCTATGTTAGCTCACGCCGGTCCAAGCGCTTCGAGCCTCCATCTTGCAAACCCAGAGGCAAAGCTATCTCATCAATCCTCAGCTCCTCCAGTCTTCAATCGTCAAGCAGTCATTCGTACTGCTGCCACAAGCCTGCTAGATCTCTTCGATGAACCTTCTCAACAAGAAAGAGTCGTCGTTGGACTTGAAAGCAATGGAAGAGGATTCGGAGTTTGGCCAGTCTCAAACGCTGGTGGAGCGATTTCATCTGGGAATGGAAAAAGAGATAGTATGCTGAGAGCAAGAATGATTTGGAGTACAAGAGATAGAAACGATAATCAGCTGCCTAGATTCCATTAATGATTTATGAGCCCCCCTTTCCCCCTTTTTATTTAATCACTCCCTTTACTTTCCTCATTTCCTTTGATCTTTCAATCATAGACCTTCACAACATTACGTTACTTCAACTTCTCGACGAGGAAAATAGACTCAGATATATTTAAATACTTTCAAATAGACGACAACCTTCTCCTTCAAATCAGTTCTCCGCTATCCTTTCCAATTTTACTCGTTCCTTTGGAGCCTTCGAGTGCAGCTGATCCTGATCCGATCCTGCTAAGGAAGATTCAAGGCAGGCATGTAGCAGCCGAATCCCACTCTGACAGGACAGAGGCGTGGAAGTTGGGTTGGTTTGCATCCGAATTGCTTCTCGTCCTTCCGGAAACCAGCGTGTCAAAAGCAAGCTCGATAGCTTGAGAGAGAAAAACGAAGGATTTAGCTCAGCTTCAGATCAGTTCAACTCCAGAAACTCTAGTGAAAGCTCTCTGCGCCCTTCCACGTCTCTCCCCCCTTTTCCCTGCTTAACTCACCACAGCATTGAGATCGATCTGTGATTTTGGGATTACGAAGATTGAGTTTAGAGTCGGACCACATTTGGAAAACGAAACCAAGCTCGCAATCGAGAAGGAGAGCGGCAGAAGTCCAGCTTGAAAACAGATGGAGGCCCAAAATGGTAGTCTTCCTTGCCTGCGAGGCGATTGCCAGTTCTGATCCCTATTTGACGAGGGATAGACAAAGTCACCATCTGATATTCCCAGAAAAGAGAGCAAAGTCAAAAAGAGACTTACGTGAACTTGAAGATCAAAAAAGTCACTCCCAATGCATCTGTTGCAACTCTGCTGGAGAACATGAAAAGAAGTCTTCCCCTGTGAATACCTTCAGACATGTCCAGTAGGAAGAAAATAGAAGCTGCGAGAGAAGACACGTAAGGAATTGCCAAGATCAAGCCTACGAATGTCCAAAGAGGCAGGCGAAGATTTGATGATCCAGAATTTGCTCCACAGATCAAACCGACGAAGTAGATTTGACAGAACAAGGAAACGTGACAACTGTGGGGAAGGGAAGATGGAGAGTCAGAAAGGACAAAAGAAGCCAGGTGCTTAGGTTGGATCTTCGACTCAACTCGAATAGGTTGGCAGTTGGGATGTGATACCTGGAGAGGCGTCGCGCGTCAACGCACGTAAACAAGGGGTCAAGTGTCCGCAGGTCAGTCTCTAATTCCTAAACATCGAAGACACCCATCTTACTTGCCTGAAAAGAGCTGGTGGCTCTAACTTCAAATGACACAGAGAGAGAGAGAAGATTTGGAATAAATTAGTCGCTTTCTGTGAGAATGAGCCCCTTGCTACGACTTACTGGCTCCGACGTCACCGTTTGAATCAACCATAAGCCCAGCAAGCAAAGCTCGATCCAAGTAACAATCAAACAGAACTTAATACCTTGTCGTATGAAAGTCACCTGAGAGCTTTTCCGTTGTCTTTGATCCTCTCTGTCATCGGAAATTTTAGAACTTTTTCTTGACTCAGTCAGGGTTGAGCTAAATAGGTGGTCTCAACCTCTTGAGACAGATTCAAGTACTCACCTGCTAGCTAGAAAGTAGATCCCAATCAATGCCATGTTTGCTCCTGCAGTTGCATAGTACAGAAGAGCCCCTATAGTCACATATCGAAGGGGCATGATTCGTGTCGGTAGTAAAGAAGAAGATTGATGAGGACGAGGAACTGGAAGGAAGATAGTTTAAGTTTAAAGTGAAACAGTGAAAGATCAGTTCATTTGAAACATCTTTCAAACTATCGTTCAGCCCTCGATATCCGTGGGGTTACGTACCATTCCTTTTAGCCTCAACTCAAGAGGTGTGACCTCACTTCCCTCGAGGGAAGAAGACAGGCTCGATCCTTTTTCTCTCCGGACCTTTTCGAAATAGAACATACTCAATACCACTCATGGATTACATCAGATAACAGTAAAGAACTAAATACAAGAAGAGATGCGGGTTATGGAAGGACTAAAAATTAATCTACAGTGCGGTGGTCAGGTGAGCAGGAACAGGGATGGGAAGTGAAATATCATTCGGAGACGTGAAATTGAAAGAACCATTGCTTTGAGATTAGATAGTAGTCGAGACGCTAAAAAAAAGAGAAAAAGAAGCCAAACGTGTACTAGGTATCATTTACTAGATTGTGTGTGAGGGATTTGCAACCTTCGAGACGTCTTCCTGTGTTCGTGATCTTGAGTCGGAAGAGTGGGCTCTTGAAGAAGAAAAGGTGCTTTGAGAGAGTGGAAGGAAAAAGAAGAGGATGAAAGGTGAACCTTCAGTTCTAACACGAAATCGTCAGTCTGCTACTCAACTCACCAACGAGCCACTTCGCGCTACTACCATTCTCATTTCCATTTCTCATCTCAGCAGTCCCGCCGCTCTCAAAATCACCGCCGTGGAATTCCTTCCATTCCATGTTCTTCCAACTCCTCTTCACAGTGCTACCAGCAATTGAAGCCGGTCTCGAATTCTTAACAGAAGAAGCCATCTCTTCGTCTCTCTCTCTTTCAAACTTGTAATTCCCATAATGAAATCTTTCTCTTCCATCACTTTCCAAAAGGAACGTTGGGTTCTCGCTAGACTTCAGCTCCGGCAATGAAGTTGTTCTAGTCAAAGTACCTTCATGAGAAGCTTTTCGACGATGAACTTTTGGAGGCAGTTGCTGATTGATGAACTCGTAACTTGCTCTTGTGTCCACGGGTGGAGTCTGAGGTTTGTTCCGTTTCCGATGCTGGCCGAAGCTGAAAAACTGAGGTAAGAATGGATTGGAAGCTTGAAGGGGAGGTGGATAAAGTTTTTGATCTGGATCTCGAAATTCTTCGGATGAGATATAAGAAGATACTACATCCCTTAGATCATCTGGTGCAGTCACCAGAGCGAACTTGTTTGAGGAGATGGTGTTTGATGTAGTTGGTCTACTTGAATTGAAGAATCTAGCTCTACTCCAACTTTGACCGATCTTGAACGATCTGTCTGAAGAAGGGCTTGATCTTCTTGGAGTCAGGTCATTGATGGTTCCCCTTTCCTCCGTACTCTCTTCTGAGATTTTTCGCTGAGACGACGAGAAGATCCAATTTCTGCTTAGAAGACTGGTCAACTAGGAGAATGGGAGGACGAGACGAAGGTGTCAGCGCTTAAAAGGGGAAGATCTGCTAACCTCAAATTCACTCACCATAGCTAGAAAGTAAACTTGAGAGGCAGCGAGCACCAACATAGCATGCGTAAAATTATCAGGGTAGCTTAAGTAAAGAATCACTCCTATAATCGACCACAGAGAAGAAATGATCCCCAATTGCATGCTCTGAGCAGCCAATCGAATAAAAGGCTGTCTTTTCAAAGATGTCGCCACTCTCTTCCTCCTTTGAGGTTTTCGAGAGCAGGCAGAGTCAGAGTCAGAGGTGCTCTCACCTCGGAGGAATCTCAACCTAACCAACACTAATTCTGAACTCACAACAGAGAGACTACCAACGTGGTGCTGATAGCGAAGTCCACAAATCCTCTGAGACAGCCAGCTATCGATATCATAAGATGGATTCTACCGCGTCTTGAAGCTGCAATGCTTGGAAACCAAAGTACGATGACACCAACCGAAAAATAAGTGCAGAAAACCGTTAGAACCAGAAAGGATAAGGCTAAGAAAACGTAGATTCTAGATCCTGTGGTCCTCCATGCTATGTATCCGAAGTAAGATTGCACTATAAAAGCAATGGTGGCTCTGTGAAGAGGAAAGGTGGGATGGGGGAGAAGAGATGAGTCGATGATGCGTCAAGCGGTTTGAGGGAAGGTGAGAAAACTTGCGTGACTAGCTGGCAGGCTCCGAGTTGCCAACTGTGATGAAGGAACCAAAGTTTTAAGGAAAGGAGTAGAACATCCGGTCAGTCGAGGAAGTTGATCAGATAGATAATCTGGACGGGGTTCAACCCCCTTGAAACTGGAATCACGTCTTGACCCCCCATGACTTGGCCGGTTGAGACAACATTTATATCTTTCTTCCACTCACGGCAAGACTTGGATTTTGTCCTGCAAATATGTTCAAAAATCCACGGTTGTGAGAGATAAAGAAACTTTCAGCGACGCTGGATCAAAGAAAGGGAAGAGTTGATCTTCAGATAGACCACTCACCGGCAGGCTCGTTGCAGCTCCTACTATGAAACTTGAAGCCATTATCATCTCTGTAAAAGTCAAAATGGTTGCTAGACTGACTCCGACTTTCTTTCTCATCGAATCCTTACCATATCTGTGAGGGTGAAGAACTGAGTGAGTATTGATACGGAAAGAACTTTCTCTCCCCGGGTCTCTTCTAACCTCCGAGACCTTTATCTCACCCAGACAAGTAGAATATGCTCAAAGCAATGTTTAGAGATGCGAAGGAAACTTTGAGAAGGAATCCAATAGTTAAGGCTCGAAGATCTTGATTTATGGTCGCCATCCCTTGGTTCTTGGAGCATACTTTTCTTGAAGGTCGAAGTTGAAAGAAGAGAGAAGAGAAAGAAGAGATGGGGCGATTGGGGAAATTTGGAAAGGGTTTCGAAATTGAGTGATCGAGGTTGATGAGGGTGGTCTCTTATTAAGAGGGGGGTCTGATCCCAAATTCCAAGACACCTCAATCAATAATTTGAGGCTCCGCAATCCGCAATTTCAATAGTTCTATTTAAATTTGTTTGCTTTGATGAAAAGAGATTGTTTGATAGCATGCGCTTTATAAGGAGGAGGTTGGAGCCACTTTAAGTGGCTGGTTCTCGCACCACCCATCGCTCCTATCTGATTCCAACAAACATGAAGAGGCGTTCCACTGTAACTGGGGCAAAATGGTCTACTACAAGTCAAGTAATCAACAGGAAGACAACCTTGAAACTCATTCCGCAAAAAAGAGCCGTTTCAGCCTCTGGCCTCGATTCAACAACTTTCCCTTCACCTCACTTTCGTGCCAAGCGTAGTTCTGTCCAACCTTCCTCCTCCATAAGAGCGGATGATGACAGAAATACTAGCAATGTTCAAGCAGAGAGGAATCGTAACTTGTGAGTTTCGGAAGTAATGAAGCTACAGCGTGTTCCTTCTCCCGCTCCCCAACTCATACCCATTTCTTTCCCATCTCTTCCAGGCTGAAAGCCACTCCGGAAGGCTCTCGACCTCCGAAGTACGTTCTAGATTAAAGGGCATCTTGATTTGAGATCACAAATGGCAATTCAGATGGCATACATCCCATTTCTTTGAGCTTCGACTGACACTCCGAGCTTTGCCCTATCACAGGCTTACCCCTCTTCAACTCTTGGAAGGACTGGCTTCCTCTTTCGTGAAGCAGCTGGATGAGATGTATCGGAGGAAAGAAGAGGAGGTGCAAACTTTGGAAGTGAATGCTCTGAGTAAAAGTCATGAGCTTCCAGAAGAGGGTTTGGATTGGGAGCCCGAGTCGGAAGGAGATGAAATGCTCGGCTTCGGAGGAGACGCAAAAACTTATCCTATTGTTCAAGCCACTGAAACTTCTCAAGCGGAAGATGAACCTCAGATGGGAGAAAAAGAGGCCCTCAAGGTCAAAAGAACCAAGCAGCCAGTGAAGACGCGCCAGATCTTATTGAAAGTTGGAGTCGAAGGAGCTCAAGCCAAGTGAGCTTGTCCGTTTTCTTTGAATTATAATTTCCTAAAATCTGACCTCAGCCTTTCTACAGACCTTCCATCTATCCTTTTCCAGCCTTATCACTAGCTTCTTCTCTACGCCTCGCCAGACTCCTCAAAGTGGTCTTGGAAATGCAAGCTGCTCTCGTAGCTGGAATTAACATCACTAAGAGAGACATCTTTTATAGAGACAAAGCTCTTTTCGGAAATCAGAGCGTTGTGGACAAGCTCGCCGACTCCCTGTCGCTAGCCCTCAATGTCAAGAGATCAGCTTTAGGAATCGTAGCAGCCTCCAAGGGACTAATTTCTGGTTCATTATCTATAGAAAAGGTCGATGGGAAGAGGTTTACTTCAGAGGAAGGTGCTGAATCTTTGATCTCAGCTTTGGAGTTGGAAGACGTCCAAGGAGTCGAAAGTAACGCAAGTTGGATCTTGGTTGTAGAGAAGGAAGCTGTCTTCAAGACGTTACTAGAAGAAGCTTTGGTTCAAGGGAATGATGACACTGGAAGTGGAATCATGGTCACAGTGAGCGGCTAACAAAGGAGGATCAGACGGCAAGATCGAGAGCGTAGTTTTAGTCGAGACTAATGACTAATCACCATCCCTTTGCCTCTTGTCAATCTTTTCAGGGAAAAGGGTACCCGGATCTCGCTACCCGTCAGATGTTGAGTATACTTTCTGCCCATCTTCCAAAGTGAGCTTCGCTTTTGTCCTTGATCCTTCTCGCTTTTCAGCTGACCGACTCCTTCCGACCCTTCACTGATACTTCCATCAGCATTCCAATACTGGCTATAGTAGATGGAGATCCACATGGCTTGGACATTCTCAGGATCTACAAATACGGAGGAATAACTGCAGTTGAGCTAGCGCTGCTCGACAGAATTGAATGGGCAGGAGTGAAAGGAAGTGAATGTTCCGAGTAAGATACCTTTGCTTTCATCTATCTCATTGAGAGCGAAGATTTCTTTGTGACTTTTGCTGACTCGACCACCAATTTCTCTTCATTTCTCGTCAGATTCGGTGTCGATGAAGACTTGCTGTTGACTTTGAGCGCAACGGATCGAGTCAAGGTACTTGGAATGCTCAAATTGGATCCTTCCCTCCCAGAGGAATGGAGGTGAGTAATATGGGAAGATCTAACAAGTGAAATGGGACTGGTCAGGGCGAGGCTCGCTGTGATCACTCTCGCTAATCTTTTGCTTTGGCCTCCTTTTCTCGTCTCTTTTCTTCTCCCTCAACTACAGACGAGAACTAGCTAGAAGCCTTCACTCCAACAAGAAATCAGAGATCGAGATTCTATGCTCTCTTTCCCCAGAAGTTGTTCCGGGTTTCTCTGATTCAGCTGGAGAGAGCCATTCGATTTCAAGCGGTGCTTTGCTTCCTTATGTGAGATCGAAAATCAGACGTGCTATTGACGCTTTCTAAGGTCTATGAACGTGTATGATAACAATAGAATTGAAGGCCAGCATCTGCGTTTACAAAGCCATTCCCATTCCTCTGAGACTCTGACTAGCACTATCCCTTCCCTCAGTGTCAGTTCCATCTTCTTGATCATCTTCGCTTGAGTCTCCACAGTAGGAATTGGAGCCACTGTTTGCAGCTCTCTCGTCGAATCTCGACATTTCTATTGTCTCTCCCCTGACTCTCGTGACGTCGCCGAGCGAGGCGAAGCTTTGAGAACGACTGATTTCGTTTGGAGCCGTGCTACTCGTCGTCGGAGAAGAAGAACTTCCTTCCGGTTCCCCTTGGGAATCGAAGACGTCCGGTGAGATAGATTGACGCGGAGCTTCGAAACTCAGAACAACTTTTGATTTTCCAGATCCTTTTGAGCTACCGTTGACCGATCTTCCTCCTAGAGAGACCGGCCTCAACTTCGATTTGGCAGGAGGTGTAGGAGCTCGAAACTCCCGAGATGGCCAAAGAGTAGAGCTTCCAGGTTTCCCGAGCTCCCGGAGAGTCTCTACGACTTCGAGATCCCTCTGAGGAGATGCACCCTCTCTGTTGACTGGTGGTTCTGGATGATCTGGGTCAACCCGTTCGAAGCGTTGGGTTGGAGATGTTGATGGCATCCTGAGAAGAGCTGCAGCCAAAACTCCATCCCTTTCCAGACCAGTTCTCTCCAAGGTAGAGGGGACGAGACTGCTGATTGGAGATCTGCTGTTACGTGGAAGTTGAGAACGAGATCTTGCAGCCAAATACGGGGTGACGTCACTGTTTGGATGAAAAGTCGAGGTCAGAGAGCCAATTAAAGACAGAGTGGATGGTTCAGCCTACTCACTTGATAGCCATCCCACGAACGTTCCTTCTTTCGACCAAAGAAGGCGGAGAGATTGGTGAAAGCGTGCCGTCGCTGATTCCTGAATCTGCAGTACTTGGTCTTGAAGTTTTAGAGAGGCTCCTGTGAGCTCTACCACTTCCTTTCCGAAGCAGTCCGAAGGAGAGAGAAGGCTTCAAAGTCGGTGAAAGACGTGGAGAGGAAGACTCGAAAGACTTCTTGTAGTCTCTCTCAGGAGTCGCTGGAGTGCTAGGAAAAGAGAGTTGGTTCTGATAATGAACCCTTGTACTCAAGGGAGAAGCGAAAAGAGAGTAGGTTCTTGAAGTCGTAGCTCCCGAAGACTGACTTGGAAACCTCCCAGTTGAACCCGATCCGATCTGAGGTGTAGTTCTGTGAGTGACTTGCGCCTTCTCTATATCGTCTTCATCTATGAATCCACTTTTTAGTCCAGCGGTTTCACTTCTGACGAACCTGAGACTGTCTTCTGATGTTGGTCTATGGATTGGTCGAGACCTGAAACGTTGAAAGCTTGGGATTTGAGCTGGGTCGATAGACTGTGAAACTCCAGAGTACGATCGTATCGATCCATTTGAATGGATTTTCTGATCGTCTACGAAGGTCTTGTTTCTGTGAAGACGTCTAGTCTGAGTTCGGAAAATATGCTGAGATACGCTTGAACTTGAAGAGAGGAAGAAATGAAAAACTAGGTGTTAAAAGAAACTCTCGCCCCTTGATCTTCACTTTTGCCCAAGACTCACCAGACTAAGACGCTGACTGCCACGCTTCCGAGAGTTGCGAAAGCATTGGCTGGGCTCTTAAGAGTGACGATAGCAGCCGATAGATTGGCAACAACGGAGACTGTGTGGGGAAAGCAGATGGGTCAGAATAGATCTCAAAGTTTCGAGGTCGCAGGACCTTCAACTCACCAAACATGAAAAGGATTCCATCTTCAAGCATCGAACGGGCGATACCACTTCTTGGTAGACCTCTCTGTTGTGCTAGGATCGAGAACACGACTGCGACCCCTGCCATCGAATCGCAGGCAGCGACCAACCAGTACTCCACTGTGAAAGAAGGAGAGACTGGGCGAGGAGCAAATGCTGAGTCGGCTTTGAATTCGGAGACGAAGCCCCAAAGAACCAATCCTACTGCGAAGAGAGTCGTGGAAACGACTGCGACCAATGCCAAGCTCAGAGGCGAACGATGCTGAAGCACAGGGATTCTAAGAGAGCCAGAGAGAAGCATGGAGGATTAGACAATGTTGATCTTCGCTGCCACCGCCTCTTCCCTACTACCGTCTTTGAAACTCGCCTGAGAAGAAGAATTGTTGAAGAAGAGCTACTGGCAAGAGCAAAGAGACCCGCCAGTGCAGTTTTGGTCACCAGAAAAGAAGAGAGTGCAGCATCGAAGTTGCCGGTCCTGGCTGATGTTTGGAGTTGCAAGCTCTGATTGAATCCAACGATGACTGCAATTAGGGAGCTGAGCCTGGATAGAAAGTAGGCGATGGCCTGGAAAAGTCGAGGAGACGAAAAATTGAGCATGTCTGTAAGGAGTTAAGCGGCACATCCTCTGAACTCACCATGGGACCAACATGTCTCTTTCTAATCATTCCTTTGAGTATTAAGAAATCGAATTGAAGATGTTCCAGAAACTCTGCTATCACAAATCCGCAGAGGAAGCTGAAGGTGATGATCGTATTGCTGAGTTGAGTCTCCAACTCAAGCAACACTTGAGCTGCGTGAGATCAGATTGAGAGTAGTTGAGTTAGATCGAGTGAAGAACGAAGCAGAGAAATCTATAGAGTCAATCCAGAGAAGTATACTGACCATCTGGAGAGGACCCGTCCATATGAGTGGAGAGAGGTTGCGAACAAAGAGAAGATGAAGAGATGATGAAAGGGTCTATTGCAACGTATAAATACAAAATGAATCGACTTAAAAATGAATCGAAAGAAATGGGTGAAAGAGGGTAAACCTTCTTGAAAAAGAAACTAGAAGAGCCGAGAGCAAGGCGCTACAATTTCCTTCTGAGAAAAGCTAACGGAGATGGACGCACAACAAAAGAGCAAGGGAGATTTTCTAAATCTTCCCTTTTGAGCTTTCATCTTCGTCATCATCTTCTTCTCCGATCTTGAACTCCTGATCTTCATCATATTCCTCCTGATCTATCTTATTCTTTCCGTTGTTTCCCCTGCCCCTATCATCCTCTTCACTTTCTCTACCAGCGGCATCTTCACTTTTTCTCATCAACATTTCGACTTCTTCTTCGCCTTCTTCATCTTCCATTCCACTTCTTAGACCGTCATCCCTTTCAGCTCTACTTCCACCCCTCCATTTCTGTAGGAGTGAAGGTAATCGACCGACTCCTTGCGTCAGATAGTAAGCTGGTACACCGAGCGTCACGAAACCAAGAGCTGCTAGAGCTTCAGTTGGAGATGCAAAGATAGGCATGAATAGAAGGAAGAGAGCCACTGCCGAAAAGAGAATTGGAGTGACTAGCCAGGTCTGTTGGGGGAAATAAAGAAGAGGAGTCAGAAATTGACGACACCTTTCTGCTTTCATCTGTGGTCTCACCTTGTAAGGTCTCTCAAGATTTGGCTCCTTGATCCTCAGGACTAGTAGGCCTAGCACAGTTGAGAAGTAAAATAGCCACTGGAGAATCGAAGAGGAAGGGTGGGTCAGTCAGGGAACGAAGCGAGATGAAGTTTCGACGTCACTCACAGCACAGACAGCGTAGAAGTTCACAAGACTCTGAAAGCCTTCAGCGAATAGAATGAACAGAATCACTAATAGACCTTGAAGAATGATAGCAGCTAAAGGAGTATCGGTTCTTGAGTTTGTTCTCCCAAACATCGAGGGTAGATAGCCTTCCTTTCCGGCTGCCAGCACCAGTCGAGCTGTCGTATAGAACTGAAAAGAGCGCCAGGGATAAGAAGTTTCAAGAAATTCAGAATTTCAAGAGGTGAGGATGAGAAGCCAAAGTCGAATCAACTCACCTGACCATTCAAAGCACCAAAGCTATTCCAAAGATTCAAGGCAAAAGGGATGAGCTTTTGCGCTTTTGAGTCTCTACCTGGCCTCTCTCCAACTCACCAACTGAAAGCCACCAATCCAGCAAAGACCACCCCACCAACAGTGCCCATCGTAGCACTTCCAAAATCCAACGCCACGGTGTTAGTTCTCTGAACCAACTCCGCAGGTAAAACCACAAAATAGCTGGTAACAGTAGCTAAGAAAACCACCAAGACTATAGAAAGAGAAGAATGAATGACTCGAGGAAGATCTCTATTGACGTTTTTCATTTCCCCAGCTACGAAGGAAGATTGATCCCAACCATCAAAAGCCCAAAGACCTGAATAAAGAGCTAAAGCATAAGAAGAAGGTGAAGTGGAAGATCCTTCAAAAAGATTGCTAAAAGATGAAAAAGCTAATTTTGAAGAAGTTGGAATTTTACCTCTTGCAGCTTGGATGATGGCTAGGATTGGAACTGCTATTAAAGCTAGAAGTTTTATAATTGTGGTTAAGACTTGAGTTCTAGTACCTAACTTTGAGGAGATTGCATTTAGTAGACAAACCAGGACAGTTATTGAACAGGCTATTAATTTGATTGACCAAGAGGGGATTCCTTCTAATCCTTGTTCATGAGGTTTTGAATCTGTTGAAGATGAAGTTGCGTGGAAGACTACTCGAGCTACGTATTCTCCGAAAATGGTGGCTATGATGGCGCCTGATCCTGGCTGGAGAAGGTGGAAGAGGGAAGAACGGAAAGGGTGAGATGGCACAAGTGAGAATCGCAGGAGACTAAGGATGGAGTTCGCCTCGCCTTACCTTCAAAGCGACAATGGCAGTCCAAGCGAAGAGGTAAGCACTTAGAGGGCCGAAGGAGTACTGTTGGTGAAGAAGAAGGTAGAATCTTATCGAGTAAGCTCGATGCTAGACAGAAAGACCTCAACCTCCACCCATCTTGCTTTCAAAGACGATATATACTGACGTTCAAGTAAGCCTGAGCTCCTCCGTTCAAAGGAATAGCAGCTCCCAGCTCAGCAAAAGAGCTAGCGCCAGTCCAAGCTAAGATTCCAGACACGATCCAAACCAGTAGGCTGGCTCCCACCGATCCAGTGTTTAAAGTGACTACTCCTGGAGAAGAAAAGATTCCACTTCCCTTGGTAAATGTAAGGTAGATTTGAAGAGGAAGATAGGAAGCAGAAGATATCAGCACTTGGAGCTGGCTGGAGAACAACAGATTCATATCCCAAGCTCGATCGCTGCAAGACACTCACTATCTGAAGACCAACAGTCAAGGCGATTCCTGAGAGCGAAACCAAGAGTAAGCAGAGGTCAATGAGCATATACCCATCATCACAAGAGCAAGACGGTTGCTGTGACCCCCTCTCTCTCTCCCTTTCTTCCTCGAGCTACCTCTCTCTAGTCTCTCGCCAAAGCACGTTCGTGTACTCACCATCAACCAGACCAACTCTCTTCTCATTATCTCTGCTTCTAGATCTATTCCTCCTCCTGCTCCTACTGCTAGCACCAGCAGGTTCCCTCAAACTACCTTCCATTTCACCATAACCAGCTTCAAAGCTCTCGTCATCGTCAGCTCCTCCACTGAGACTTAGTGGTAGTAGATGATCTCGATAACCAAAAGATAAAGATTCTAAGCTTGCTCTTGAGGTTGAACTGCTGAGTTTGGATAGAAGAAGTATGGTTCTGGAAGTTGATGGTGATAAGGAAGGGGAAGAAGCTGAATGACTGGAGGATGAAGGTTGAGGCTGGGAAGATGAAGGTGAAGTAGTTGTATTATTTCTGGTTGATTCAGATTGATCTAGCTGAGGTTGGTGAGCTGGCACTTGATTAGAATTAGAATTAGAATCATCGGGTACACCTACACCTTGGATTTGAATGGCTGACTTGACTTCATCCAAGGAGGACATCGAGAATTTCAAGCTGAAGAACCTGATGAATGAGTTTAATCAATCCAACTTGTCCAGAATCGCACCGGAAGTCGAGATGATTGGGTTGGGGGAAGCAGGAGACTACGAGAGAGGTCTGTTTCCATATCTTCTCCTCTCCAAGTCTTAAGTCTCCAACCTCCCCTTGATTTAATTAATTCTTCTTTTCCTCTGAACAGTCCCTTCCTTCAATTTGCAGCTTTCAATCATGCTCAACTTCAACTCATTTCACTCCTTGTTTGCCTCTCAAAGTCTCGCCTCCTTTTCAACATCCCTTGTCACTACTTCTAGCCTCGCTTCCTCAAAGATTCAGTTGAACACAAAAGCCAAATCAGTTGGATATTAGAGGTCGAGATAGAGGGTACAACAGGTATAACTTAGAGAATAGAAAGGGGGTATGTCTGAAAAGGAAAGAAAAGAAAGTGGTAAGATTGGTGGTTCGAAAGACTCCAATACAGTTATTAAAAGAATTTCACGTCAGAAGAGGTCTCAGAAAAGGAAAATAGCTCCTCCAAAAGCTGTCAAAAGAGCAGCAGTAGCAGCTCCAGCTGGAAGAAGTTGGAAAGAAGAATCGGAATCACCTGCCTCTGCTCCTGCAGAAAAGGCTGAGATCTGAGCAGCCACACTTGAGCTGGCATCCTCCTGTTATGGGTTTGAAGAGCGTCGAGTGGGAGTAGAAAGTGAGAGTCAACAGGGTCAGAAGCCAAAAAACGGAGAAAGCAAGCCTCTAATGTCAGAAGTCACTCTGACCGCCTCCTCTCAGATACAGAGCTCAAGCTATTAAAAACTCACATTAAAACCCCCTGCAAGTCCAGAGCTGATACCAGCAATGTCTCCCCCAGTACGAGTGGCGGTAGCTCCTTGTAGGGCATGACTCTCGATCGATGCGAGCTCATCTGGAGACAGAGACTTTGTTCCATCAACTGAGAGAGTGGGTACGGCTGAGGTAGATCCGGCAATCAGAGTTGCAGTACCAGTGGAGAAGTGGTTGGGCGGGTTTGTGAAGGTGATGGCTGAAGGTAGAAATGGACAGAGGGGTCAGCACCGGTTCTGGTGTCACTCTTGCCCCTGAGTGAAACTTGACCCAGATTAGGTATGTCTAGTTTCACATGAGTCTTGTTCAGCTGCTTCCTGGCTTAAGATCTCTGCCATAAAGAGTCAAGTATGCCAATTCTCGGGTTGCTTCGACAAGTCAATCTTTGCCACGATTCTCCCTTCCTCATTTCATTCCCAGTCTATCTCTCCTAGATTCCTATTCAGTAAGTCTCTCGAAAGATCTACTCACCATCAGTGTTATCAGGAATACCGGCGGTTGATGAAAGTTGTTGGGTTTTATCAGGTTGAGGGTTTTGGGCTGCGACGAATGACATGGCTGATAAGGTCGCAAGGATTGAGAAAGTGCAACGCATCTTGATGGAGAATTCAGTGAGAAGAGTGTAGGTGAAGGTGAAGGAGAGGAGAGAAGGAGAAGAGAAGAAGGAAGAGAAAACCACAAATAGAAGACTGTGGAGAAGGCGCTAACAATCGGTGCGATCGAGGTGTTTTTCCCATTTCCGGTGTACCCTCGATGGCTTGCCTTTTTTTTAGTTCCTCACAATACTTGTTTGACCATTCCTGAGATTGGAGAAGTCACTGTTGTTTGACTTTGCGTTGGATCTCTCGAAGCCCATCAATTAGGGGCGTTGTGTGGTACTGTCATGAGCTTCGAGATCTCAAGGGAGAATGTTAAAGAGAAAGAGTTAAAAATTTACTAAGAAAGAAAGACAATGCCGACAATTGAGCGATATGGACTTGAGAAATAAGAAAATTGAAGAGGGTCATCTGAACATAAGGAAGCTGGAGGAAAGAAGGGAAGTTGAGACGAGTCTAACCTCTTCCCTTCAATCTTCAGCTTTCGTCTTAGAAGATGACATCTTCATCCTTTCCACCCAACAAATCTCCTCCACCATCTCCACCTGGATTGGATTCCTCTGGGATCGGTTCTCCTCTCTGTTTAGCCATACGCTTCTCGTTTTCCAAAATTTCCGCATTACGCTTCTTCTTTCCTTGGACTTTCTTGAGACGAAAGAATTCCTCACTGAATCGATTGCAGGGGCAAAAAATAAAAGGAGAGAATTAGGAAGATGAGTAGGAATGCAAGGATTTGAGAGGAGAATTGAGATGGGCATGAACAGATTTTGAGGCGAGGACAAGGAAAATGAAGGCACTTACCGATCCATTTCATCGAGCTCAGAGACGATGTACTAATGAGAAGTTGAATCGGGAGAGCGAGAGAGAGAGGGAGAGGAAGAGAAGAGATTCAGCCAACAGATCGACTTTCGCCTGACGCTACCTCGAAACGTCGAGAATCCGCTTTAGACTCACGCTGATGGTATTTTCTAGCTTAGGAATGATGACGTGTTCAATAGCATTCACACGTCTATTGGTCATACGGATAACTTCATCTAGAATGACGAAGGCAGTCTATTGGAAACGGAGATAGTAAAACAAAGACTAGAAGTCAGATTCGAGTTCTCGAATTCCAGTTGTGAGCGGAATGAAACTCACCTGCAGACTGGCTAGCTCTACTAGCGTTTGCATGGCTTTGGAGTACACTTCTCTAGCCTTCTGAACTTGTTGACCTCCACGAGACAGACCCGTTAAGGCGAACTCTGAACATTGAAGAGAGGAGGAAGGAGAGATAAGCACAAGTGAAAGAGGAAGTTGAAGACCATAGTTCCGCCACCTTGCTTGGCGGAGGTATCTGTTACTAATTGATTTCAATAAAGTTACTAAAACAGAGCTGATCAAACGAAGCAGCTTGGATCACAGAGGTCCGGGCTGAAGTGCATCTAATTTGACCATCTCCTCCCACTTTCGCTGCCCCGCAGTGGCTGATTTTCAAACCTTTTCTGTCCTTAACTGATCAATATGCTATCTGGAAGCTTCACCTGATGACAGAAAGCGAACTGATCTTCCTGGCCTACTCTCCAGCTGATCTACCCCTGTAGCTAAAATTCCAAGTTCACCTCTCTCGCTCTTCCGTTGCGGATCCTTCTTCCATCTTTTTCCACTTCTCACAAACCCAAACTCACCTCCGGCTCCACCCTTCTCAGGAGGGACACTCTCGAAAGCTGGTAGTAGAACTCCACTGACGTTCTCCTGTTTGGCTTGAACAGTGAAACTAGCATTCTTTACACTTTCTTGAACGGTGTAAGCGATATCACCAGTTGCGTAATTGACTTCAGCTATACTGAAACTTGCTACTTGCATCACTTTCCCCATCTTACGTTTTGCTTCATCGATCTTTCCAGTGATGTCTCTGAAACGTTTGGTTAAAGCATCTGCTTTACGTTTAAGTAGAGAATGTCCTGTTTGAGCTCCTTTTAATCGAGTCTTGGTCGTATTCAATGTCATACGAGTTGGGAAAACCGCTTCACGAGCTCCTTTTCCTGACATTTTGAAGGCTTGTTGGTCGGATGAGAGGGTTGGGAGGAGAGAGATAGCAGCAGCCTTCCTCTCCACAGACGACCAAAAACATTCAAAAACAGTCATTTCAAAAGATGGACGACGATGAAATGGATATTGACGAAGTATCCGTCATGAATCAATCCGATGATGACCAGAATGAGAGGGATCTTGAGCACGACATGGAGAATGATAGGGAAAACGAGGAGCAGGAAGATGAGTGAGTCAAGCTGGCTCTTAGCCTTGAAGGGAGAAGGGAGCAGGGGCAGTCGGAAATAGCTTTGTAGCCTACAAAGAAAGGAATGGACAGGAACGGAAGACCCATGACGGAGAAGACAGAGGTAGTGGCTGAGGGAGAGGTTGCTCGAGCTATAGCTGGAAGAAAGCAGCAACATCCGTCTATCAATTCTTCCTCCGAGCTCTCCGAAGCTTGGACAAGGAATCAGAATGGCTTCAGATCTCAATCGAAGTCACCTCGTTTATCATTCTGGCCGAGACGTAGCTGCTGGGGCTCCCTCGCTGCTTCACTTGCTGCTCACCTCTGCTCTTAAAAGCTCGAATTGACGCACCGCATCCTCCACTTATCCGGTCTTTTCAGAGAGGAAGAAGAAGATGATGATGAAGCAATGGGTAAGTCTCCTTTTAGAGAAAAGCGGTGTCGGAGCAAATGAGCTCTATCCCACCTCTTCTCACCTTGATTCATCTCCCTTGTCTCCCATTTGCCACTCCTCCAACCTTCAATCAAAATCTCATCCTCCTCAGACGTAGATCACTATAGATCTTCCTCTCTTCAGCCTACTCCCACGCCCACGCCTTCCTCCACACATTCGCCTTCAGCCTATCTCTCAAAAGTCTCCCAAAGACGATCTTTACTCTCATTAAATCCGGCCTCCTCTTCAGCAACCTCTTATCTAGTGGAACCTTCAGCTGGTATTCTACATTCTTCGCACATTCACGCTATGGCCCTCTCTGGTGATGGATCAGTTCTTCTATCAGGTGGATCAGATGGTCACATCAGAAAGTACGACGTTTACAAGACTATGAATGGAAAGAACTTGTTGACTCTAAGTATAAGGCATGGTTTTGCTGAAGGTATCATTCGAGGTGGGGTTTTGAGTGCTTGGTGGGCTAATGAGGAGATTCCGTGAGTCTCGATGCTGACGGAAACGAGTGGCATTCATTCGATTGTGAGCTGATCAACTTCATTTTCCTTCTCCTTCTCAGAGCCGTCAAGCCAGAGACTCCTTTACTATCTCGGAGGCTGGTCTCGCCAGTTCACAGCCTTGTTTGTCATTCTGAGGCCCTCTGGGGTCTAAGCGGAACTGAGGTGAGTTGTGCTTTTGACGACCTCCTCCCTCTCGATCGAGCCTAGCTGACTTTTTTTATTCTCCCACTGCTCTATTCTACCTGCAAAGTCTGGAAACATCAATCTTTTCACAGTTCGACACGAACCTGGATCAACACGGCATGTCTTACGAAAACATGCAGGCGCTGTTTCCGCTTTGTGTCTAGCTTCTGGCGACACCGAGCTGATAAGCGGAGGTTGGGACAGAGAAGTCAATGTAAGCTTGCTAGATCCAACTCAAAGTGCTCGGGATTCTCTACGACACGATTTGATTGCCTATCCTTCTCTCTCTTCTGCCTTCCTTACAGCAATGGGATCTAAACACAGGACAGATAGTGACGAATTATCCAGGTCATCTTGGTCAAATCACCTCTCTATCTCTGCGACCAATCAATCGACTTTCAGAAGAGGAAGAAAGTCCGACTCTCAATCGATCGGCTGCTAGATTCTCGCCTCGAGTACAAAGGAAAAGTAAGAGTCGAAGTCAAAGTCCAACCAAGAATGCCGATCCGAAATCTACTCGAACGACCCAGGGGAAAGAAGCTGCAAATGCCGCTGAGTCATCACTTTCGAGTCAAAATCTCAAAATCAAGCAGGAGAAGCTAGACCAATCAGCTCCGAAGAAGACAGAAGGAGGTGAACCGAAGCCAGAATTGAATTCGAAAGAACGAGACGTCGAAGCTGTTGGAAATGACAATGGAGGAGCTACTACTAGTGGGGAAACTAACGATGTCCTAGACATAGAGGCCGAGCTCGCTGCTTCTCTGGGAGTGGTCCCCGATGAAGAAAGTGGAGACGGAAACATCAAGAAAGAACCAACAAGTGACAAGTCAGAGAGTGGAAAGTCTCTAGCTCCTCCAGCTACTGCAAGTCGGAGACCTTCATCTTCTGGTATCTCTGGAAAAGGGTCGAAAGGAGAGGATTCAGATGACGACGACAACGACTCTTTGTTCGGTGGAGGTGATGACGAAGAACCAGACGCAGAAGGAGAGGAAGATGTAGATGCGGAAGGAGACGATGATGATGTCCCGTTATCTCAACTTAAGCAAGAAAGCAAAGGGGACGGTTTAGCTCTTCCAGGACTCAGTGCTAGTCAACCCGAGGCAAACGGAAAATCGTCGAATGAATCTCAAACAAATGGAAAACAGAAACCAAACTCAAAATCGGTTTTAAGCTCTAAACCTCTGCCTAGCTCGTCTTTCGACTCAGATTTGTCTACCTTTTCAAACGATGTTTTATTGACAAGTACTCTAGCTGGACAAGTGCTTTTGTGGGACAGGAGAGTTAGACCTTCTTTGACTGGAAGTGGAAGTGGGAGCAGCAATTCTTCAAATCCGGCTCAAGCAAAAGGAGTTAGATCTTTGCCTCTACCGTCTAAGACTCCGCCGTGGTGTCAATCAGCTTCATGGTCACCGAAAGGAGACAAGATTTACGTTGGAAGAAGAAATGAAAGTGTTGATGAATGGGACGTGAGAATGCTTCCTGACAACACCGGTGCTTCGAACCAAGATGGAGGGAAAGAACCAAAGCTGCTTAGGAGTTTGAAGTTGCCTAATGGGAGTGGTCCCGTCTCTAGTGTCGCTACGATGCCAAATGGGAGACACGTTCTTTGGTGAGTTGAAGCATCTTCTGTCAGAAGAGTTAGGCTGTCCCGTTTGTTTGATTAGCTCTCCACCTGACTCTTCTTTTTGCTTTCACCATCTCCTACAGCGGATCTTACGATAACGTCCGACTTTGGGATCTGCAGAGCTCGTCTTCTGTTCCTTTCCGAATTGTGGCAGGTCATCACGGTGCGACAATTTCTCAAATGCGTGAGTGTTTTTTCTCCCGCGTCTCTTTCGCACTTCTTCTCGCACTTTCTTCGAGGCTGACATGACTGTGCTTTCCCCTCGTTTCTTCGACCCCCCCCCCCTTTTTCCAAATAACAAGTGATCGACCCAACTTCACGCTTCCTCTTCTCATCCTCCGGAGATCGAGGCTGGCTATCAAACAGTTCCGAAGCTCTTCTCATCCATGAAATCTATGCTAATAGGTGATCATTCTCAAACCTCGAACCTCAATTCTCAATCAAACTGCCGCTTCTCTTTGTACACTAGTTCGCTTCTCAAAGAACAACAGTTCAGCATTCTGTCTTGAGTCTTCTGTGAGAGGTGATATTTGATTTCAAGTCGGGTGTGAATAGCAAAAACCATCGATGATATGAAGCACAAAAATGCTGGTCGGGGGAAGAAAAGGCATGTTGAAAGAAGGCGTGAATCTTTGAGAAAAGAAGAGAGAGGGAGAAGAAAGAGCAAAGATAGAAGACGAGGGTATCAGTCACATTGGCAAAAGAGAAGACGAAGCTGGGATTAAGGTGTAAGATTTGTGACAGAAGCGACTAAACAGTGGAATCTTGAAGGACGAAACAATCTCTTAAATTTCAGCCCAACCTCCTTGAGTTCCAGCTCTCTCCCCTCCAACGATAGTAAGAACGAAAACAACCAGATTAGCAGATAAAGCCATTCCCAAGCCTCTATAAAGAGAATTCAAACCACCCAAAGAAGAAGTGCCAGTCTTAGCGGCCAAGATTCCAGATTTGTTCATAAACCCAAACGCAGAAGAAGTAGAGTCTGTAGATTCATTCCTCTTTCTCCTGGCTTTAGCCGACTCTTTCTCTTCGCTTTCAGTTGATTCTTTCTCTACTGGAGCTTTGTGAGAAACTGAAGTCTCTTCAGTTAGGATTTTATAAATTGCTTCCACTACCCCAGCGTAAGGTTCAGGTCTGATTTCGACGCAAGTTCTAAGAGATCTCGAGTCGTAATCAACAGTCTTGATTAGGTTGGAACTCTTTGAGGCGTTGACTCCTAGTTGGGCTACGTTGGTTGGATTGTTGACGTTGGAGGAAGTAGACGTTGAGTTTGAGGGAGTTTCAATCTTTTTGGTAGAATCAGGAACCATTCCCCAAGGAGCTCTTCTCTGAAGTTGCAATCTTCTCCTGACAGTCTCAATCGGAAGAGTAATCAGTAGACCTAATGAATTGATTCCCAATTCTAAAACAGCATAGCTGATTGGATTGCCATTGACCTCTAAACCAAATAATCTCTCAATAATCAATGGACTTGCTAAGTTGAAGAGAGGTCTGAAACTGTAATCCAAGATAGTTGGGATAAGTAGATTTGGATGGAAGTAAATTGTTCTCCAACCACCTTCTGATCTCAAGATTTGCTGCAGAGAGTTGATAGGACCAGTGTATTTCTTATGAGATGACAAAGTCGATTGAGCTATGAGACGAGTTCGACAGAGATCTAGAGGTGAGAGTAGAAGTCCGGTTAATAGATGAGAAGTTAGAAGAATTGATAAGGTTGAGATTGGATGAGGCGTGTAAGCCAAAGGTAGGTTGGAGGAGCTTGAAGGTGAAAATAGAGAGAAGAAACCTGAGAAGATTGGTTGAATCACTTGGAAAGACGAGTCTAGAATGAAGGTCGTTAATGTGCCTGCGTCGTGGAAGAGGAGCGGATGAGTATCCAGGCGTCAGCAAAGAACTTGGAGACTCCATTACAGCTCAATAAGAGAACTATGTGGTTAGAGAATCAAATCAGTAGGGGAGAATCAGCGGTTTCTGTTTGATCTCAAACTCACCTTTGAACAGTCCTAACCAACCCTCCTTCCCTCTCCCCACCGCCTTGATCATTTCCCAAACTCCACCTCTAACAACGACAGGCATGAAAAATTCAGGTCTAGTACCTAAGCTTGCATCGTTCAAATTGCTTCTAATCATGTATCCTGATTCGTCAGTTGGTCTCTTAGATCTGGATCTGCTGCTTGTGGCCGACGGCCTTGTGGATTGAGTTGAGAGATCTCGGAAATAAGCTTCCGCTTCGTCTGAGTCAGACAGCTAGAACAGGAAGCAGAGAGAGATAAAAGGGGGGAAGAGATTGAAGTTAGCGCTCGGGAAAGGAGATCAGATCAGACGACGGTGGAACAAGTCATCTCGCTTCGCGCCACTTGCTCGCTCTTTCTAGCTCTCCTGTTGCCTATGAGCTGGATTTCTAGGTAGCCGATGCTCTTGAATGACTCTGTTCTAATGCCACTATCATTCGCCGAGCCCTCACTGCTCTCCTCCACCCACTGCGAGCTATCTTTCTCCTCGACTGTTGATGCATCAGTTCTCGCGCATACATTCTTGTATCCGGACGATCGCACTATGGTCTTGAAGAGAGAACACCTCCCAGACAACTCCAGCCCGACTGCGCCTGACATGCTCGTCCTTCCCTCCCTCCGATGCTCATTCCTTCGACATGAAACACAACGAGAGAAGACCTCTAATCACTAACCTCATCTTGTTCAGCCCCGAAACCTCTACCTCTGTCATTCCTTCCCTGTTCGTCTTGCCATTCCTCAGCTTCGGGAGCCAATTCATGTCTCTGCTGCTGATCGAATTCATCTTGTTCCTGCTCGGAGTCTTCTTCATCCTCATCTTCTTCCTCTATGTCCAATTCTTGAATTCCTAATTTACCTTCTTTAACCTGATTAGCTCTTCTCAATCTCCTTTCCCTTCTCTCTTCTTTCTGTTTCATTAGTTTAGCTCTCCTAGCAGCCACAGCTCTTGATCTAATGACCTGAGCATGTTGATTCCAAACTTGATCAGTTGGAACCCATTGGATCTGCAAAAGTAATTTGCCAACTTCGAAAGGCATTGCTAAACAAGTTGAAGTGTATTGTAAAGCTAAAGAGGTTAAAGCTGCAGTCGTCAAATCAGAGATTGAAGACGTACTACCACTAGCTGAAGAATAATCTTGATCGTATAAATCATCTGAAACGTATTTGTTACTGGTTGGAGGAGTTGAGAAAGAGCTTGATGATCTGATTGGAGCAGATGGTGGACGAGATGAGGACGAGGAGGAAGTTGAAGAAGTCGGAATTGGCTTGGATGATGTTGGTGATGCTATGAAAGTTGAATCATCTCTAGGTTGATAATAAGGTCGAAGTGGATGTGAAGTTGAAGTTGTCGAGTTAGAATTAGTATTCATCGAGAATAAAGACAGAGTGATGATGCGATGATGATTTCGGAGCAAGGAGATGATGTGGAATCGTTGGCTGCTGGTTGCCTGACACGTGACACGAACCATCGAGACCCCCCAATCTGAAATCTCCCATCAACGCATCAGCAGTGATTCACATCTTCGGATATTCGACTATCAAACCAATCCTTCATCTGAATCAAAGACAAATGTCGCAGTGTTAAGAAGGGCGACCGCCTAAAGTTGTTACAATGAGAATTAAACAAAGAAAAATGAAAACTATAAACTAAAGAACGTGTGCCGTTTCTATATCAAGGAAAAAAAAGGATTGACTAAATCTATACAGACTGCCCAGCAGCGACATCTGAGAGAGAAGTCTGATGCTTCTGAAGGCATGAGCTCGCAGCTTTGGCTCAACTAATAGAAGTTAACGAACAACTTTCCATACCAAGTAGTTGGGGCGTTGTCCCGATCTTCCTGATCCCAAATAGCTGCTTCAGCTTCAATTTCTTTGAGACCAGAAACGAAGTCCATCTCTTGTAAAGGAACGATCTTGGTCTTGAAGACAAACTTGGCGATGAAGTATCCACAGACGAACCTGTATGATGAAGGAAGAAGAGCGCCTTTAATCAGAACAATGCTATACGAATGAAAATCAGAAGGGTGCTCTTTCAATGTAACTCTCACCAGAAGATTGGAAGGTAATTAGAAAAGAAGGCGTTTGGATCGAATCCATCATGGAAAGCAGTCCATCCTGAGAAGATGGTAATGATTGAGACCATGAAGAAAATCCAGTAACTTCCAGCTTGAGCTAAAGAGGATCTCCAAGGTAACATGTCTCGAGACAAGCCTTGAGCTTTCATTCCAGCTCTGAAGCGCATGTGAGTGATGGCGATGGCCAACCAGGTCAAGATTCCAGAGAGAGCGGTAAGGTTGACTAGGAAGTTGACTATGGGGATTTGGGATAAGTGAAAAGAGAGGATTGAAATAAGTAGAAAGAGAGCAGTAGAAAGTGTCAGCGATCAGATTCATCGAATGTCGACGAATCCCTCTTAAGAACTTCTTCAACTCACAAACGTTTCCGGAACCTGAACCAGCACCGAGGAAAGCCAATAGACCAACAAGCCAAGATACGAATACGGCGTAATAAGGAACTCCGTGCCTGTTCGTCCGAGCGAAGATTCTGGGACAGTAACCCTTTTGAGCCATGGAATACATGGTACGCGATGTAGTGTAAAGGTCAGAGCATCCTGCTGATAGAGCTGAAGTTAAGATACCGGCGTTGATGATCGAAGGAAGCGTTTTGACTTGAAAGAGGGGGAGAGATTCAAGACAGTAGAGATGTCAGCAGCCCGAAAGGGGTGACCACAAACGGAAGAGGCAGATGGAACTCACTTCCCTGTGAAAGTAAAAGAAACAAAGTGATAACAAAAATCGTGAGTAGTTGCTCAGCGTCGAATTCAACTTTGGTGGCCATCAAACACTCGTACTCACAGCATCAGTGATGGCGATAACGAAGGGAGAAGCAGCAGCTGTAGAAGACGCTCCAAGTCTTTCATCATTGGAAGGAACTGAAATACCAATACAAAACGTAGAGGCAATGTAGAAGAATCCGACACGAATCCAGACAGTCTTGAGGGCGACTGGTAGGACCTTCCTTGGGTTTTTAGTTTCAGCAGCAGCTAGAGCTAACATTTCAGCTCCGATCAGAGAGAAGGAAGCTTGAGTGAGAACCGCGAAGAAACCTAGAAATTGTCCTTTGGCACCTCCGATATCTAAGTGAGAAGAAGCGGCGGTGGGGAGAGAAGAGAAGGGGGGTCAGTGGTCAAGTGCGTCCTCCTTCCATCTCTTCCCTCAAAGGAACGGGATCCTTACCTAAATATTGTTGGAATGGCCCAGTTGGAGAGTCCCAATAAGAAAACCCGATTGCACTAGTCTGAGCAGGACCTCCTCCAGCACTAATAATGATGGAAATGATGATCCTGGAGAGAAGAAGCGACGACGGAGGGAGAAAGAAGGGGCGGATCAGTGGTCAAAGATCTGACTGGCTCGACTCTTTCAACAAGTAGATTTACTCACAAACCAGTCAATAGAACCACTTTAATAGATGCGAACCAGAACTCTCCTTCTCCATAGACACCACTTGGGAAGGCGTTCAGAGCGAGGATTCCTGTTTGGAAGAGAAGACAGAATGAGAAAGAATTAGTAGAGATCGAATAATCTGACCTGATCGAATCGGACGTGTTTGTTTGAACCCTCCTAAAAACGGTCCAAGGGTAGTCCTCTTTTGGATTAGATATATCTACTTCTAGAAACACTGAGTCAAAGAGATAGTGTCTACAAATCTTCCTTCTTCTCCCTTCGACTCACCAAGGGCACACGGAACCATGTATACGGCAGCATTAGTATCAGGATCCCAATAAGAGATGAGGACAGAGGAAGCTGAGATCTGTTCAAGAAAAGAGGAAGGTGAGAAAACAGAATGGTCGCGAGACAGAGTTAGTTTTGGGGTAGCTGAGATTTAATCATCTAATTCTGATTCGGTTCGTACTGGCTGGTGCGAAAATTATACTGACTTCAGCTGCAAGGATCAGACTCCAACATAACCTTTGAGAGAGAAGGCGAAGGAGAGTGAGGGAAGAAGATGTCAGAGCTTAGCCACGACTTGCTGTTGGCTGGCTAAATGATAACACAGAAGGACTAGTTTCCGATGACTCACCAGTAGTTGTAAGACATGACGACACTTGATAGATCGCCAGGCGAGTCAGACGAAAAAGGGGGTGAGATGATGTCGTAAGGATCTTCCGTCTGTTCTCAAGGATTATCCTTCTACAGACTCACCTAAGAGCTGGATCTACGAAACGACCTGATAAACGAATGTGACCTCCACTGACTGGAAGTAAACAACACATTCTGAAGAAGTGAAGAACAGAGAGAGAGAGAGAGAGAGGGAGGAAGATCAGCCAAGGCCCATAGAGAGGACAAGGGCATCCTGCTCCTAGAAAGTCACTCACTCTCCTACACAAAGCATGACTGATAACATCACTGTAGCGACAGTAGTGTATCCGAGGAATAGACCAAGAGGACCTGTTTGAAAGTCGAAGGAAAGGAGAGAGTGAGTGGTCAGTCTCTGTGTGAAGCTTCATCTTATCCTAGTTTGAATGTGAGTTCGCATTCAGATCTTCAGATGGCATATCTAAGTACACTTACCTCCATTCTTGAGAGAGTTACCCACTCTGGTAAGGATTTGAGAAAAGAAAGTCAGGACGGTCGCAGGAGAAACGCGATGCAAGTCAGTCGCAAGTCGTAAAGAAATAGAAGCTGAAGACAGTCTAATGATACGAACCCCAAAAAGATACCAGTTCCAATACAAGCACCAATACTGATGAAGATCAGATGTCTTTTTGTGAGAGGAGAGAAGTTCAGCGAAAGACGCAGAGGGAAAGGTTCGAGTGAGTGAATATTTCAACTACGTTCTACATCTGTCTGAGTCGAATAACTCACCTTGGTTTAAGATTCCTATGAAGATCAGAAACATGATCGAATTCAGTTCCTGTTCCATTCAATTGTCCAGAGCCTGGTTCTAAAGGATTAACTTCAACATCTTGTTCATAAGCAGAAGGTGTCTTGCTATTTTTTTCGTCTGTCAAAGACATTGTTTTGATGTTTGGTTCTTCTGACTCGTTGACTCTTGGTTGGGAAACTGGGTCTTCCAGAAGGAGTCTGAGTCTATGTACTTGAAGTCTTGTTGAGAAGAGGAGAGAAAGAGGGAAAGATGGAGAAAAAGAGAAGTTTGAAGGAAGGCTTTTACTTTTATAAGTGAAGCGTAAGCAGAAACCACTCTTTGAGTAATGCTGATAAGCCTAGGTGAAATGATCAAGGTTGGATCCTCTTCTAGAATGAAATTCAAGGTTTTTAAGCAAGAGGATGGAGTTTAAAGGAGAGATTGTGGGTCAGATGATGTTCCAAAGATGTCGAACCTGTTCTTCAATCGCAGAATTCGCTTATCTTTCGATCAACGCTTGGCTAAAAAGCGGCTCTGATTAACGCGGTGCGGGCGCCGTTGGGAGAAGCCTCAATTTTATCCAAGGACCAAAAGTTGTATTCTTCCTAACATCGCAAGATGTTCCTCCTTCTCCCCCCAACCATCTCGATTTCGTTGGAATGAGTGGGAACCCAAGACTCACTCAAGCTGCTTACCAAGCTCTTCCTGGTGGGGTTTTGGATCTCGACAAGTCATTCTACGATCAAGTGGCCAAAACCGCAGAATCTGGAGAGCGGAAACTTCTGGAGTCATTCATTCTTCCAATTCGGAGTGGTAGAGCTTGGAAAGTACCTAAAGGAACCGTATGTAGTAAGTTTTCACCTTCAAATGATAAGAACCTAAGCCTGCTCACAGACCACAGTCCCCACAAACGGACAGAAGAATTCTGATCCTCCCCTTCATTCTCCCCGCTCTCTCTTTAGGAATTATCGCTCACGAGGGACCCCAAGTTAGTGACTGAAGTTAGACAAATCACGGGACTCCTAGTGAAGGATGGTAATGAATCAAAGGAATTTTCTAAATTCCCCCAGCCGGAAGACTTTCTTCCTATTTGCTCATCACTCATCCCATCTGACTCTTTCACAGGTTGGTGATCTAAACCTTTTCTCTTTGACCAATCCTAGGGAAAGGCTTTGGGCTTCTAGAACTCGTCAACTTCAAAGAGCTCATGTTTCAATTTATGATCGATTATGGTCAACTCTACCTTATCTAAGACCTCTCTGTACGATCATTGGAGATAGTCTGAAAGACTATGGAAAGGATAAGGAAGGTGGAAGATGTAATGATTTGTTGGGAACTAGATGTGATCCTTATATTAATAGAGCCCTTAGTGGAATTGATTTCGATTTCTGTTGTCATTCGAATTTGACCAGGGCGGTGGCTGAATTCGGATTGGTCGAAGTAAGTTAGAACCGGATTGAACAATTTGAGCTTCCATGTGGCCTCCAGAGATAATGATTTCTTCATGAGGGAGGTAAGTCAGAGGAGAGCAGATGATGTCGAACGACACTGACACTCTTCTGCATTCTTCCCCTTCTCTCTTTCAGAGTGACGTTCATGATGTTTTGAACGTGTTTCAGTGTACTGGTTTGAATGATGAAGACAAGTACTTCATGAAGACCTGTCCTGCAAAGAAAGATGACTACCTGGAGGCGAGTGTTGGAAGATTCTGAGATGAGGTGGCTCCGTGACTTGGTTCGAGAGCCAGACTGACCTGCTAGATTAATACCCTTTTCGTTCCTCCAGTTCTTTGCTGAGATCGATCTTTTAGCTGGTAAGTTTCTTTGTTCATTCATCTGGTTTGATTTCAAGGAATCGCCTTGGTGACGCTAGAGCTAAGCAACCCACTACACCGCGATTACCCTTCTCTAATCACTCTCCAAATCCCCTTGATCTCTCCTTCAGCTCTAAGTACCTGTCCTGGTGGAGATCTTTCGAAGCCAATGTGGGGAGAAGGTGCTGTTCCAGAAGGAAGTTCTCCAGACGAAGATCCTACTCTCGAATGCTGTAGACCTCTACGAGTTGAAGTTTGGGAAATTCCAGAGAAGACTTTGAAAGATGGGAATTGGGAATCTCCGAAACCTTTAGGGGAGTTGTATAAAGGACTGCATGGAATGAGGTCTCAGCCAAAAGAATGGAAGAAGTGAGAACGTAGCTGTTCAGTAGATACACATCTATTCGAAGGAAGTCACCCAAACGTTTCAAAAAGGCATTATTTGTTTGAGAGAGAATGACTAGAGTACAAAATTGGGTTGTGAATGGAGAGAGCAAAAGAGAGAGAAAGCTTTGAGTTTGTTCTGTTTTCAAAGGTGCAGGGAGAAATCGAAACAGAGAATGAGAATTTGGAATATGTTCTTTGAATGTGTTTGATTATTCTTGGTTTTCTTGTCATTTGTCTTCCTTTCAGAATTGGAGAGAAGATTCTGGTTCTTGATTCTTATCTTGGTAAACCTTTCGTCTACTATTTTCAGTACATCTTCTATGGCCTACTTCGTTTCGAGAGCCACCGCGTCCTACTCCTACCATCTCTTCTTCTTTCTAGTAGCCACCCCATCCAGTTCCATATCCTCCATCACCTCCTCTACGTCCACGAGAGCTGCTAACGTTTCCGTATCTTGCCTCTTGATCACCATAATATGCTTGACCTGCCATTGGACCGTGATAGTAGCTATTAGTGTCTCTGGTTTGACTCATTCCAGTAGCAGCAGCTAAGTTCAGGTATCCTTCGCTGTTGACTCCAACTCCAGAATCGTCTTCTGAGGAAGAAGGAGCACGACAGTAGACGCAAGGTGCTGCACGAGCAGAGGCGGCGTAAGCTCTTTCACATTCTGGATGAAGAGCATTTCCACAGGAGCGAAGGCAGTAGACGAGCGTGTTGGCTTGAATGACATCGAAGTTCTGTGTGGGGGGGGGAGAGAGAGAGAGAGAGAGGAAAGGGGTTTTGAAGAATTGGAAGGTAAGAGATGTGCTCAGAAAAGGGGCCTTCTTTGTAAGGAAAAGGCTGCTCACCTCAAAGCAAATCGCACAACGATCTCCATCTTGAGGAAGACGTTTTTTTCCTTCCTCGCTCTCGGTAGCTCCATCGTCATCGTCAGATCCTTTGCCGTTGGCCTTTTCCCAAGCCTTCTTTACATGATCTTCAACACGAGTGGCTGGTAGAGAAGATAGAGGGGAGGCAAAGTGTTAGGATAAAACGAAACGAGAAGCAGAACGAAGCGGACACGATGAGAAGTGAGAGTGCCAGAAAAGGAGGCAAAGGGAAAAGAGAGATAGAACCTATCAGAAGAAGATGACTCACTAGGATCTTCAATCGCATTATCGAAAATGAAGTTGACCTCGCTAGTCAAAAGCGCTTTTTGATACCAGAACTCGGTTTCTCTTGGAAGACGTAAGACACGCAGGTAGACAAAGACTAAGTGCTTGCATAGATTTCCCTTTTGGAAATCTGGACAAGAGCTTTGAGAAAGAGCGAAGAAACGATCCGAGTCAGTTCGAAGAAAGTCTGAATCTTTAGGGGCAGGAAGAGAGGACTCACCAAGTTGGAGATCTTGAGATAGTTACAGTGTAGACGTTTCCAGTTGACCCCAGTACTTGGAATGATTCACTGAGTGCTTCTGGAGGAGCTGAAGTTTCTCCTGCTTGAGTGGAAGCGGAAGCAGAATCTGCTTGACCTGGAACGGAGGAAGAGGAAGGGACTGGCCTCTCTTCCTTCTCGGATGAGGCAGTAGCAGTATCACGACCACTTCTAGAGATGAGAAACATGCGCTGTAAAGGAGATCGATTGAGATAGAAAGGGAGGAGCAGGTAAGACGGCGAAATTGTGAATGTATGCCACGCGAAGGGAACGCCACTTCGAGACTCACTTGAGATTCGACTCTATCGGCCCGCTCGAGGATCTTAAGAACAGTTCAGAGAAATGGATAAGGTAAAGTTGGGCATCATTTGTCGCGAAAGATGACGGAAAAGACAGTGGTAGAGTGGGATGCGTAGAGCATGCTGCGAGTCCTCTCAACAGTGGAATCACCACCAAACAGTTCTCTTTCATCACAAGCTTGATCTGCTGGCATCATCCGAATGATAGATACCAAGATTGGCAGCCCTCTCCTCTGTCGTGTGACTGAGGCGACTGGCCGCTTCACAGACCTCTTACTTGTCCCTCCCCATCCGACATCTTCTCTCTGTGCTCTATCTCTTCCACTTGTTAGCAAGTCACCACCATATTTTATGAATACTCACAGCTTTACTAGGCTTCTTGCGAAAGACTGCAGTCCTCTTCTCTGGATCTTTCTCTGCTTTCTTCTTCTTATCTGCAGCAACCTCCTCTGTTGAGCGGCGCTTTCTCTTCTTTGGCTCTGCCTTGGAAGATGAAGCACTAGTGAACTCAGGTATAGAGTAGTTAGCAGCTCCCTTGGATAGCGGGGTTGAGGCAGAAGGACGAGTGTTAAGAAAGTTGGAGAAGTGAGTTGTATTGAACTTTCCGGATTGAAGATAGGCCGTTAATTCAGCGATCTCATTAGGTTGAGCTCCACGACGAATCTCTTCTTGAATTAGATGAGTGAAACTCATGGCTTTCAGCTGGTTTCAGAGCGGATGAGTTTTGGATGGTTGTGGAGAGAGAGAGGAGAGAGGAGGTGGAGCAAGCTTGAGCGCGCCTATCAGCTCGAGTCTCGATGCAGCACTTCCTCTGTCTCCAGCTCTTAAATTGACCATGCCGTGTGATACTGCTTGACATATGGGGGAGAAAACAGCCACTCAAAGGTCCAAGCTGGGACAAAGCCGACGAACTAGCATCCGAAGGTAAAGGATCAAGCTACAAAACTCAATGGTGAACGATATCGTCAGAACGAAAGGAATAAAGGAACCATCAGATAAGTATGAGGTACATTGACAGAAGTCGAAGAGTCAGAATAGAAAGTCAGAGAAAGGAATCAGCCTCGGAGCAAAGGAAGTAGCGTTCGATGTCCATTCAAAGCGGGTTAGGTAGAAGAAATCCGAGTAAATCCAGTAGACCGAAGGAATTCAAGAGACTTGCCAAACCTCCAACACTGGGAAAAAGGGAGGGAGGGGACAGAAGGTGGATGTCAACTTGTGTTTTGTGTCGTCACAACCTCGTCTCGTCGATTTCATCTCGCATGGGCAAGAAGACCAGACTATTACCTCTCCTCCTCAGATTTTCTAGGACCCTGACTTTATTCTTTAGTATTCGATCAACTCACATGCTCAACAAGAAATCGATCAACAGCTCAACAGGACCCAAAGCAGAAGTACTTTCTCTCTTGTCGTTCTCGGTAGCCGCTTCGATCTTCAAAGAAGTCTTGATTTCCTTCATCAAAGTCTTCAGGTTCTCCTTGTCCTGCTTTTGAGCCGACCTTCCAAAAGAATGGACTATCTTGTGCAGGTTTGAAACAATGCCAACCAGTGACTTTTTGCCACCCTCAACATCAACTTCCTGAGAAGAGACTCTTTGGGACGAGGTTGAGCTTTTGGAAGATCCGATCTCTTTGACTAGTTCAGCCAGAGCTTCAGATTTGGTAGAATGAGGAGTGAATAATTTGAAGGTCGAGATCTTGGAGTCAATGGCGGAATCGATTGCAACTAGCTTCTGGTTGAGTGGACTGGTGGAACGCTCGATTGAAGTCGGAGATGAGTTGATTGAAACAGTGAAGAATGACAGGATGAGTAGGACTAGGAAGTTGAAGAGTCTCATCTTGTTGGAATTCGAGGTGGAAGGAGGGAAAGAACCATCGTCCATCATGGACCACCCCTCCTTTTATACTTTTCCTTCTTCGTTTGGGGCAGAAAGCAAAAAAATCAAAGGGAGAACTAACCGGAACGAGTTTAATCTAAAATCCAACTTCTTACCTTGCGACCCTGCGGAAACAGGTGACGACGACCCTATTCCACCGGCTTCCATCGAAACTCGGATCTCTTCATTTTTATGGTGATAAGAGGTCGAGAATCGACGCAAAATGTGGAGGAAACATTACGTTCTGACGTTCACGTTCAGAGTTCAGACTTTCTGCGGAGACGAGCAAGACAACCCTCCTTTGTAACGGGTCAAGAGAGTTCTCGGTTAAGTAGGTTTGTGTCGAGCCCTGCGGACCTTTTACATCTCTCTCCCAATTTCCAGGGAGGAAAGAAGAAGCAAAGGTCTCTATACTCTTCTTGGACCACTCTCAAGTATGTGGATGGTGAAGAGGTCAATCAAAATCCATCGAGCACCTCCAGAGGCGCAGCGCTCTTTCGAATCAAGGGCAAGGAAGAGCAAACACTTTCAGTTGGGAAAGAGAGATATTTACAAGACAAGAGTAGAACATTATTCAAAGTTTTCGTTTTCGTCAGGGCCGGTGCTGCTCTGAAGATCTTTCTCTATGCATGAGTTCTATCAATTCTGAAAGGCGATCGGAATTGGTCGCTTTGTTTTTTCCAGCAAAAGACTAGAATTGAATTTAAGTATCGAAGACTTGTTTGAGATGACTTGGATCGGGCAATCATGACTTTCAAAGGCGGGGGCGCGATGATGGAGATGAGACTTCACCCAATCGTCACATCAAGAACAAATAGTCGCTCTTCATGATGCCATGGTCCTTTTAACCTTTGAACAGTCGACACGAGGGAGAAGTTGGGAACAGAACGAGAAAGAGTCGAGATTCAAAGACGAAGAAGAGTAGAATAGAAACCGAAACCGAGTAAGGGGGAGAGGACAAAGTTCAGAAGAATCAAATGGAGAGGAAAGGAACAAAACGAGATCAGGGATAGACAGAGAACAGAATGTTGATCGTGAGCGGAGTGAGAAAGAGAGCCAGCCTGGAGAAGACCTTCAAGCATAATATCCACGCTGTTGAGCTTGAGCTTGAGCATATCTATCATAAGCTTGTTGTTGAGATTGCTGCTGCTGTTGATGATGATGATATTCGTTCTGGTGATGACTTCCTTGAGGTTGAGAAGCAGGAGAATCGAAAGGAGAGAAGGCGCTTCCATTCCCATTCCCACTCGAACCGCCAGCGACAGCAGAATTGCTCATCAAAGGAGAGTTCATGTAACCAGAAGATTCGTATCCTCCACCGTATCTAGCATGAGCTTGGGCTTGTTGAGGTCTGGACATGGAGTGAATGATGGCTGGGTCGAAGAAAGGCATGTCGCTTCCGTTTCCGCTTCCGTTTCCGCTTCCATTTCCACTTGCGTTTCCACCTTGTTGCTGACCGTAGTTTCCAGCAGCTCTTCTAGCACCAGCGGCAGCCATGATCTGAGCGAGCAAAGGATCTTGAGCTCCATTCGATCCTCCTCCGTTAGAACCGCGGTAGGCAGCGGCTGCTTGTTGAGCCTGAACTTGAGCTGCCATGCTTCCGTTTCCTCTGAGGTTCATTCCAGGTGACAAGCCATTCAATCCCATGCCGGACGATCCGTCCCCTCCACTTCCCATCCCGATCCCAGGAGGCGCTCCCATCGAGTTGCGAATGCCGATTCCTGGAGGAGGAGTGGCAGCCGATGGATAAGGGGAATGAGGTTGATGCTGGGAGAGCTGATGAGGGTAAGAGTTCGATTGCTGACCGATGGAGTGAGAGTTGTTGGATCCGTGCTGCATGTGCTGAACAGGAGAGGAAGGAGCTCCTTGACCACCTTGGGGTCCGATTCCAGGTGGATACTGCATGTTCTGCATGTGCTGAGCTTGAGCGTTGGAGGCTCTGTACTGATTCTGACTCTGGGTTGAGCTCTGTTGACTTGAATCACGACCATGTTGACCCTTTAAGCTTCCATCTCTGTCATCCCCGGAAAGGAATTGTCCGTTAAAGTGAGAATTTGAAGAGCCGCCGAGGCTAGGCTCGTCATCGAAGACGTTTCCAAGAATCCCAGAGACCGAAGAAGCGAGTGCGTCTTGATCCATCCCAAGTCCCATCCCTCCCCTCTCCGAGTCACTGGTCTTTCCAAGACCCATCGAGTTGAGAAGTTCAGATCTGTGCTTGACGAACGGACTAGCGTTGGCGCTGGTGCTTTCTGATTCCTTCCTCTTGGCGAATCCGAATCTTGAACCTCTCTTGGAAGAGTCATCTCCAATCGAAGAGTTTCCAAACGTCCCAGCGGCACTCCCTCCATTTGATCCATCTTCATCTGCCGAGTTGGAAGCTCTCTCCTCGGATAGTGTCCTTCTCATCTCATCAATCGCTTTGAAAGGAGACGAAGTTCTCTCTCCAAATCCTGAAAGAGCGTCGTCTAGACCCGAGCCAAAGGGCGAGAAGGATCCAGAATACGAGGATGGCGCTGTGCTGGTCGAGGAAGGTCCACTGAGACCTGGAGGAGGAGTTCCGCTGTAAGGGTGAGAGGAGCTTGAAGAGACGAGTCCATTGGGAGGACCAAAGGGACTGAAGACTCCTGAAGTCGAATTCTGAGCACCTGATCCGGATGCAGAAGAAATCTCCGCTCTATTGGCTCCTGGTAGATTGAAGCTGAAATCGGATCCGTCCCCAAAGCTTGAGAGAGCACTGTCCCAATCCAGCTCAGGGAAGGGTCTAGCTCTGACGTGTTCTCCATTGGCGTCGTATTCTGCTGCTCTCCTATTCCTCATGTCGTCCAGCAAGGCCTGGGCTCTCGAAGAAGGTTGGTAGGTCGAAGCTGATCCTGCTGCTGACGAAGACGACGAAGTTGCTGATCCAGAGCGAGGGTTGGCTAGGTTCGAATGAGTTGGAGCTGGTGAGGCAGCTGCCGAACTCGTCCCTGGAGCTGGAAGACCTGGCGGCGCACTGGGAAGAGCGAGGCCGGGAGGAGCAGATGGAAGAGTTGATGTCGAACTTGGCTTTGCTTCCAACGCACGAACTTCCTCTGCCTTCTTCTCTGCTGACTTGACGTCCACGTTTTCCTTCTCGCTTTCCACGTCCTTCTCTTCCGACTTCCCATTCACTCCCATCGAGCTTTTCCTTTCCAATTCCGCTGCTGCTCTCTTGGCTGCCGATGCTGGCGCTGTCGGAGCGTTGGCAGGAGCAATAGGCGGTTTCGCCAACCTTGGAGAAGATGGAGAAGCTGTTTGCTGGACTTGGAGTTTCGTGATTCCTGGAGGAGGTCCTGACTCTGGTTTCGAAGCTGAAGCGGGAGCAGTTGGAGCTGCGCCGGACAACGATCGAGCTTTGGGGCCAGTAGGAGTGGAAGGAGCTGCAGGGCCAGTTGGAGTTGCTGGAGAAGGTTTCGGAGAAGAAGTCGTGATCGTTTCTGTGATTGAGGGAGGATTCGCTGCCAGAGAAGCAGCCAAGGCCGCTGCAGCTGCAGCTTTGTTGGCTGCTGCACGTTCTCTCTGAGCTTGAGCACTTGCTTTCCTCGTCGCGCTGGCAGACGCAGTTGCAGACAAAGGCGGTAGATCCGAATCTCGTAAGAAGCTGATTCCATTCACCACTGTCTTGACCGGCTGAGCTCCAGGTCCGGAAGCCCAGGAAGCTGTCTTCGGAAGAGCTGAGGCTTCTGTCGCGGCCTCTCCAGAAGAAGATGCGTTGAAAGAAGAGACTGAAGTGATGGCTGGACGTGAGGTTGTGCTTGTGGCAGTTGTAGTGGTGGTTGGTAGAGGTTTCATCTTATGTTCTGTATCCTTGGCGGCATGTCGACTGACGAGGGAGAGAAGGCGAGATATCAGAGTGGAAGTCAGAACCGAGTACCTTTCGTCGCGAGAGGTGAGAAGCCTTTGAAATGAAAAACCAGACATGGTCACTCACAGTGTGCTAAGATCCTCCTTCGTGAAGCTGTCCGCCTCTTCCCCAGGTTCATGCAAGTATGTACACTGAGGATTTGAGCAAGGAAGATTTCGAAGATAGGTCGTACAGTACTTGGTCGTACCATAGCTAGCCCTGACGACAGTAATCTGGCCATCAAGACCCTTTTGAGTAGTCCCATCTACTGCTACGATCGCTCTTGCTGCGTCTTCTTTCCTGTGATAAGTCACGTAGACGCCGATAGCTGATTCAGAAGTTCCCATCACTAGCTTCGAGGCTGTTGTTCTTTTTGAGATCAGAACTTTTGAGATTCGTCCATATTGACCGAAGTACTCATTAGACCGAAGAGTTGGGATTAGCTAGAGTAGAAGGGGAAGACGAGAGAGATTCTGTGAGCATCATCTTGAAGCCAATGCAAACTTGAGTGAATTCCTCTTCGGAGCCTTCTTCCTTGTCTGGAACACCAGGTATACGAAATCTGAATGCTCCTTGTGTCTCTCATTCTCTTCACTGGTTACTCACCTCCTCTTTCGCCAACCTCGAATTCAATCCCACCACATAGACAAGATTCTTCTGAACTACCCTCATATTCGCCAGATGTTTTCGATTCATCGCTTCCAGCTCTTTTCTCTCGCGCTCCTTCTGCTTCTTCGCCAGCGTGAGTCGTTTGATCCTGGGAGAGAAGAGGGAGAGGAAAGGGTAAGCTTTTCGCCGCATACATTCGATGTTTCCTAAATCCTCCCCGTTTTCCAAGTGTGAATGAACAGACTTAAGATAAGCGATAAGCTTCTCTTCTTCGTTTCCTAAAGAAGAGAGCCCAACTAGAAATGGGTTGGGTCTCTTCTTTGACCTTCGAAGATTCTACCTCGATAGAGCCCAGATTCAAGAACCCACCGTCCTTGATTTCCTACTCATATGTCAAAATCCCCAAACAGCAAGCAAAGAACTCTCATCGAGATACTCACTCTTCTGGAGTCATCGGCTGAAACTCGACTGTCTGATCTGAATATTTCCTTCTACAAGCAGGACATCTGCCATTCAGATTCTGCTTGATGTGATGCCAACAGAATCGACAGATCTAGACACCGTATCATCCCATTTGAAGAGATAAGAGGGAGAATGAAGCCGAGAGAAAGAGAGAAGGACCAAAGTAAAGGGCGGATAGAGGAAGGAGGAAGGGAGAGGAAAGAGACAGATAAGGAGAGTTAGATCCATTTCTCTCTCCTTCCTTCATGAACCGCAGAATCGAACCAGTAGACTTTTCGAGATGTTCCCAAGTCTAATCCAAAGACAAGAAGACCCGTGTTCTCTCAAGATCTCTTCCTTCTGGATCCCTTTGTGTCTTTCTTTTACTCACCTGATAACCACAAGGACAAGGCTTGAAATTAGCATCCGAAAGATCGATCTCTTCCAAACACAGGGGACAATCCATATCCTCCTGCAAAGCCCGATGTCATGATTCGAATCAAAAGGGAAAGGTTAGCGTTGGTCGTGAGGGAAGCAAAGTGAGGTGGATGAGATGGAACAAGAGCTTTTTCTTCGAATCTTCCAAGAGATTAGATCCAGTCGTCGCAGCGCAATTGAGTTCAAATGAATTAGATGTTCAAATCCTCTGCTGTTCCTCACTCACCTCGTCATCACTCCAATAAGCGTCTTGCAACCTTCTCTGCTGAGCCTGACTTGCGTCGAACTTGGTTGGAGCAGGGGGTAAACCCCCACCTGTTCCATTAGCCCCACCCCCGAGACCAAAGGTAGTTCCTAAACTGGAAGAAGAAGAAGTTGGAGTTGAAGGTTCATGAAAGTGAGAAGTTGGAGTTGTCAAGCCCGAGGCAGCGAAACCAAGAGGAGGAAAAGGTGAACCACCACCTCCTACAGAAGATTGAGTTGCTTGAGATGTTGAAGTTGTGGCCCACTTTGCGACCATGATGAAGTCGTTTCACTCGAGTTGATCAGGTTTGAATCGAATGGGAAGGGTAGATGAAGAATGAATTGGAGGATTGGAGATTGAACACTTGAGAGGAAGGAGAGAAGAGAGAATCCAATGGAACACAACTGAAATCGGCTTTGACTCTGATTTGAAGATTAGTTGTTGAGAATGTAAAGGTTGATGTTGAAACTCTGGGTGTATTGGCTAAACACTCAAAGGAAGCATAGGATGTTCTTGGGAGAGGATAGAAAAGGTCTTGGGCTCATCAGGCTCAGCTGCAGTTGTATGACGCAGTAGCAGATGGAGCATCTGCCTATACCACATACAGTACATCTACCGACAGTGACTCTTCTTCCTTCTCTAACATCTTGACATCTTGTAATCCTTTCTGTCTCATACCCTCGTAAGTCTCCTCCCTTCAGCAATCTCCGGATCCCCAGACAGTGACACCTACCTGATCTCTTCACTCTCAGCATCCAGAATGACGTCAAGCTCTAATGTCCGATTTGATGAAAGAGCTATCAAAATTGCAAAAAAAATTGAGTTAAAAAATTTCATCTTCCAGCCCCTGGGTACTCCTTACTTTCAGGATGCATGACCTTGTCTCTATCAAGTTGACGCCAGCTCGGCGAGGTCGAAGAGAGCTGTAGACCTTTCTCAAAACTGAATCGAAGTCGTTGCTGAGACAGTTTTTTCTGGCCATTTTTGTATCTGATCGAACAACAAGTGGTTCCCTTCAAATACTTTGCGTGTCGCTGCGTCGACATGTTTCTTTCTGTTGTTGAATCTGTGCTTTCTCTCACTCATCTCTTCAACTGAACTACAAAGTCGAATGGGGGAACATCAAAAAATTCTAGAGAAGCCTACAAAAAAGAACGATCTGATCTCTCATTGAACTTGAACGACGACACGTTCTCCACTGACTCCTTCTTCCAAACTTCTCAATCCCTCTTGAAATCTTTCAGCGAGACTCTGAGTCCTGAGATTTCCCACCAGCTTGACCTTATTAGGCTTGACCACACCTTTTGCAATCAGATTCGGTATGATTCTAGGTTGGATGTTGTTCTTGTTAAAGTCCGAGTGCCAATAGAAGTGAGTTCTCACTCCTACCACTGCAGAGGTAGAGGGAAATTGCAAACCACTTTCAAGTGGAAAGAGAAAAGAGAAAATAAATGTCAGCTCAAAGAAAACTCATCGCACTTTGAGGTCTACGCGATTGTGTAGCTCACGTTTCTTCGATTGACATGTAAACCTCTTTACCTTTCTCGATATATGGAAGCATAGCCGCAACTACGGAGGGCTGATTCTTACTGACTACCTTTTTGATCTTTCGCAAACTTCCATCTACATCACCGATGCAATCCAGAACTTTTGTGAACCCGTCTAAACCTTTGGGAGTCATCTCTTCCAGCATCTCCGAGAGGCAATTCTCCTGGTTATTATAATCAAAGACTCTCTTTGCCCCTAACTCTACCAAAAGTTGATGGTGTTTGGAAGAAGCAGTAGAATAGACGTTCTTGTAACCAGAATCTTTCAAGATCTGAATCGAGAATTGACCCACGGAAGAAGAACCTCCCCACACGAGGATGTTTTCTTCCTTCGAAGCTGGTTCAGAAGCTTCCAAACACGAGAGTGATAGAGATAAACCACCTTCAGACAGAGACCAAATAGCTGTAGTAAGGTTATCTCCTAAAGTAGCGGCGGAGGCTAGATCCAAATTGTTTGAAAGCTGGAAGAAAGAATCGAAAGTTCAGTACCTCACCAGGGTTTCAGTCTGGAATTCTTCTACTAACTTTGCTTACACACCACCATTCAACGTCGATGATCTCCTCCATAGAGCCACCAAGACCAGCTGCCCAGCCACTAACTAAATCGCCCGTCTTCAATCTCAGTTCACCTTCAGCTTGAGGCACTTGCTTTCCAATTTCAAGAATATTGCCTGAGAAGGTTCCTCCCAAAGTTTTCGGAAGATCTTCATCTTTAATCAAAAGACCATACCTAGATCTCCAAACATCAAGAGGAGATAGAGCTACGTACGAGACTGCGATTTTGATTTTTGTGGGAGCCGTTATACGCGTTGGCACTTGGAAGTCCTGTAAGGGGGAGTTCACCTTGACGAGTTGAGCTGCAGAGTGGGTGGAAGTCATCTTGCCTTTGTCTAATAGTTTTTGGAGGAGTTTGAGGGAGTTGTACTTTCTCAATTTCTGGAATCCCTCTTTTTATTCCTTCACCGGTCCTAATTCAAGGAGTTTGCTCTACCTCCGTCCTTGGTCATGCGAGCACAGAGCACGTGTGAACGGAAGCTTTTCGGAGGGAACTCTTACCTCAGATTGAGCTGCTAGTAGGTCTCTATAGATGGTCAGGAGTCCATACGGGACAGCGCGAGTCGTGACGATGTGACGATACTGGAAAAGGTCAAGCTGATTGACCCCTAGTGCGTCGTCCCTCACCTATTAACTTTCCCCTCTTTTCTGCTTACCGTCCCCTTTTCTTGAGAACCACTCTTTTCCCCCTCAATTAAAGAGGGCAATTTGGACTTCTGGGCCACTGGCTCTTGTTCCCAGTCTGGAGTGGAAGGATCTTCCTTTCTCTTCAACTCACTCCACCACAAGCCAAGTAGAAAGCTCAAAACTCAACAGGGTTGAAAATACTGACTCCATGAAATTTTAAAGAAAGATCGAGTCTTGATTCTTGATCTAATAGACTCTGACCCACAAGAAGATGATCGGCGTTTGAACCTCTGGGCACTTCTTTTTCTGCTCCATTCTCTCGTCTCCATCATCGCCTATTGTAACCCTCTCTTGACTTCTTCCTTCTCCTTCTCTTCTTCCCATCTAGGTCTCGGGATCTGGAAGCCTTCCTTAGTAGTCATGTAAGTAATTCCACCTCCTCTCGAAATTGGAAGTAGATGGCCGGGGTCGATGGTATTGTCCGATTTGAGAATGTCGGATCTTATGAAGTAGTTCTTGACTCTTCCAAGAATTCTGTGAACGATCGAAAGAGGGAGTCGGCCAATCAGCACCGCAGGGACAATCCTGTGAACAAGACTTTGACCTCAAACCGAGATACTCACAAACTAGCAGTCTTCTCACCCCCATCATTTGTGATTTCCACCTCTCTGTAAAGTTCACATTCCAAAGTGTAAGGACTTTCTCCAACTCTGGGAGGCCCATTCTCATCTCCCCAAGTTTCGCTCGGAACTGGAGTCAATCCTGAGAGCTCCCATTCTGAGACTGAGGGCGGCGCATCTATTGAAGTATAGTTCGCAGATGTAGCAAATGGAGCTGAGATTATCGAGACGCAGAATCTGGAGAGAGAAAGGGCGGAGGTTAGTGTGGTAAAACTTAAAAGAGACGAGGCAGTAAAAACGGGCTGTCGTTTGACGAGGACGATAGTCGATAAGGCCAAAACGAATCAGTCTAGTGAAGATGCTGAGTAACAAAGATAGGATACTGACTTCTTGGTAGCTAAGATGTTGGAGGCTGTATCCTTCTTCTTGTCCTTTCCAGCTGCGTTGATGGAGATCGAGATCTAATGGGGTCGGACAGAGCGAGACAAAGAAGAAACAGGAAGGGTTGGAAAACGCATTTAGAGAGACTCAGATTTCAGAGGCCAGAGGATAGCTCACGATGGGAGGGTTATGGGTCACAATGCTATTCGCAAAAGGAAGAACGAAGAGTGGAGGTGGTGAGTGTCAGCGTGTCAGAGTCAAGGCAGTTCGACAGACCCTTTTCGTTCTGTGGACTAGGATTCATTCGAAAGATCTACCATCCAAACCTACCTGAAATAAGAAAAAGGAGCCAAGTTTCTAACACCTTTCTCATCTTGAGAGGATACGAAAGCGATCGGTCTGGGAACGACTCCATTAATCAAAAGCTTGTAATTAGCCCCAGGTTCGATTGAATTAGGATCAATCTTCTTGAAATCTTTGGATCCAACTTTGAAAGGTGAAGAGATTGGATAGCTAGAATTCGAAACTTCTGATTGTCGTGGTTTCCATTCTGGGTTAGGTGATTGAGTCAAGTTGAAGGTCGGAGAAGGAAATGCTGGTTTGGGTTGAGAAGTCATAGCTCTTGAAGAAAGGGATCTCAAAAGATTCGAAGTTGTAGGTTTGAAGTTTTGAAATCGAACGAACATGAGGAGAGCAAGTCAAGATGATTCGATCTAGTCGAGTCGAAAAAGACCAAGTTGCTCGAGCAGGCTGAGCAAACCTCCTCCCTCTCACACTCCTTTTTAAAGGCCTGTGTGAAGAATGACAAGAAAGGTTTGTTTGATTAGAAGGGTCGAGGTAAACTAAATTAGGACGAACAAATGACATAAGGGGGAGAAAGTGGAGAGATCAATAATTCTCAAATAAACGGAGGAGCATTCTTGATCTCTTGTTCTAAAGTCAGAGTGGGTGCTACAGCATTGAAAGTGGGGGGATTGTTAGTACAACTGGCGAAGGATTCTTGACTTGCGTTTCTGCTGACGATTCGAGAAGAGTAGTGATGACCTTCTTTTCTTTTTCTTCTTGGAGGTGGCAGAGAGTGATCGACAGCCGATTCGTTCATATCTAGTTTCTCCTCCTCGAAGCCAGGATGAGACTCATTTCCAACCTCTGGCATAGTAGTCTCTCCTAGTTTCTTTCCAGCTTCTTCCCATCCTAACACCAAAACTTGACCCAGAGTCTCCGTGCTTTCTGCATTGCTTCCATTTTGATAAACCCCTCCGTCGAAAGCATGAAGACTGAGAAAATTGATAGACTTCCTGTTCTGAGCTGAAGTTGATTGACTTTCGTCCGCGTGACGAGTCTTGGTCGGAGACTTTTCGTCTTCGAAGACGCTGGTCAAAGTGACGGGTCTAAGTTTGACGTCCAGTGAGGATCTTGTCGAGTCGTGGCCACTTTGAATAACCTCGAATCCGGTGTCTAGATCTGGATGGAATCGATAGTGAGAATGGCTCGGCTTCTCGAGTCGGACTTGAAGTTGCTTCTGCTGTTGACGGCGCTCCTTCTTCTCTTGCGCTTCTTGAAGCTTCATTTCGACTTTCGCTAGAGCGGAAATCGACTCTGCAGCTCTGAATGTATCTCTGAACATTCCGGATGCGAGAACTGATGAGAACTGTTTCTCATAAAGAAAGAGAATAGAGCCAATGAGGATGAGTGAGTCCTTGTCCCAATCGTCATCGTGGTAGAAACATTGCTTCAACTCACAGCTCCAAGACCAACGATAGCCATCAACTGTGCGGTATCAGAGAGGGCGAAGGCGCATGCAAGAGCCACGACATTGACGATTGTGAGGGCAAAGAATGCGTAGAGACCTAGAAAAAAGGGAAGAGAGAGGAAAAAGACGCATTAGTAAGTCACTTCGATCGGAGCTACAGGCCACCTTCTTTGACAGAACACAGACCTTGCGTGATGAGAGAAGAAGCTAAGTGATTGGAAGAAGTCTTAGGGTTCCTTTTGCCATTGAAAATAGTTCCACTGTTGAAGAAGTTCTGAGCTCCTGAGAGATACATCCTCCACAACGTTAGAGCGAACATTAGAACGTTTAGTAAACCGGTCGAAATCAAAAGACCTTTGACCAAAAGAGGACCGTCATTATCCTCATGATATACACATCTGAGAGATCAAACAGAATGAGAACGTCAGTTCATGTAACTTGGAAGACATCAACTCTAGAAAGCCGTCTTAGCTCTAGCTCTTTTTAAGTCCTCACCTGCCTTCCGTATAAGGAAGCCTAGTTCCCTTGACACTTTTCATATGGACAGCGGTCCAAACGACGAAGTTCAGAAGACAAAAAGACATTCCCCACTGAGCGGATCTATCCAGCCTTGAGTTACCAGAGTAAAGCGACAGCGTTCTGAAGAGCAGAATGATTGACGTTGAGGTGTAAGACAGGAGCAGTAAAGACTCGAAGATTAAGGGAACCTGGAAACATTCCTCTTCGCTCCACTCTAAGGATAAGAAAGCCAGAAAGAGCACCAAGGCTGCTGATCCAGTAAGCCTTGCAATCATGTAAGAGGCTCGAGTGACTGCTCTTGCAGGGCTTTTCCATCCTCCGACTGGAGAATTGGTGAAAAGAATCAGTCGATCGTCGTCAGATGACATCGGTTTGAGACTTGAAGCCTCTTCTCTTCGATTGCTTACCTCTGAAAATCAGCTCAAAATCGAAGCATATATTGTAAATCAGATCGAGCATCAAAGCTCCTAGCCAGATTGAAACGAACATTTGAGCCAGCTGTATGTAGGGAGAATGAAAAGAGCTTGAGCCACAGGGTAGTTGCGATCCACAAGGTGAACAAACCGTCACCTCACTCCAACTCACCTGAATTTTGGTGAATGTCTTTTCCAGCTGCTCCAACTGCACCAAAAGATCAGAGAATTGTTGCTCCGTCATGTTCGAAGCGGCCGGAATGTCCATCTCGAGTGTTAGATGTGGATTGAAGAGTCGGGTGATTGTTAGTGAAGAGTCGACGTCAAGTCCTCGTTTCTTTTCAAAAGAGTATGATTCAGGAGAAAATTGAAGTGAAGACCAGCTCGACCAGCGAGAAAAAGTAGAGGAGAAAAGGAAGAAAGAAGAAGAGGTAGAGAAAAGGGTGGGAGGGAAGGAAGGAAGAAGAAAATTTGTCGTGTGAAGATAACCATCTCTCCTTACAGGGAAATGCCATTTTCCTCCGCGGAGTGACGATTTCTCTCACCCTCAGTGCGTTCTAAAAATACTATCTCCAGATGCTCAATGGATCTCAAGAACGTGAGCTTTTCAAGGGATCTACATCCTCCTTCTTCTACCGAGTACACTCCTCTCCCTCAAAGTGCAAATCATCTATCATTCGGCATCGCCAACGGAGACGGAAGTAACAAATTCTTACTTATCTCTTTCACTTTCAGAGGGTTTTTCGACACTTTCAAAGCGATTGAGATTTGAAGATATACGACGCAAATTACCAAAAGAAGCTCTATGATTTGAGGGAACGAGAAACAAAAAGAGATGGACAAAATTAGAACAGAGAGAGGTCGTAGATAGAGAGTCATGCCATTGAGGGATCGTGTGCCAACGCATTGAGAGAATGACGGGAATCAAGAGAGGGTACAGAGATGAGGAGATGCGTAGAGGGGTTGAAAGACGCTTTTGGGATTGGAATGAAATAGAGAGATGGGAAAGTAAAGGAGTCCGGGTTTTGAAGAGGTAGACTGAAAAGAGAAAAGAGGAAAGTTCGAGATAGATTTGAGAGCATCTAATCGGTATCTGGCTCTCTTTCTCCTCCATAAGCCAACCAATTCGTGAGACGAAGACGACGACGTTCTTCTTGAGCTTTCTGTAAGAGGGTAAAAGAAAGAGGAGGGCAGCAAGAATCAGTGGTTGTCACCAAAAGATTACGAATCTGTACTCATTGGCTTCGCCTTCGAGGTATCGAGACTCACCTTTTCATTTCTCGTCATCTTCTTCTTTCCCTTCTTTCCCTTAAGTTTGCTCATATCGTCTTCAGCATCAGATTCCACTGGAGTACCTGGCATCGAAGAGTTAGGAGTTCCAGCAGCAGAAGCCAATCTACTAGTAGTTCTACTTTGAGCTGGAGTGGCACCTGGAGTAGCAGCTGGAGTAGCTCCAGGAGTAGAGGCACCAGGAGTTGAAGCACCTTCTTGTTGATCCAAGAAGGCATCAGCAGACACACCGACCTTAGTCTTAGCTTGAATTCTACCATTCTCAACCGTCCAAATTTCCGGACATAAAGCAGAAACGAATTCTTGGTTATGAGAGATAATCACGACAGCTCCACCCCAATCTCTAATAGCAGTAGCTAAACCTCCTAGGGAATCTCTGTCGAGATAGTTAGTTGGTTCGTCTAGGAAGAGGATTTGAGGGTTGTTCCATAAAGCTGCAGCTAAAACTACCTTAACCTTTTGACCTCCAGATAAACCTTTCATTTCATGATGTTCAGCAATTTCTCCATTCAATCCAACAGCTTCAAGATGTTTACGAATTAACTTTTGAGAGAGTTCACGAGATCCAGCTCCTTCACGAGAAGCTTCGAAATCATCGAAAGATTGAAGCATTTTTGTGAAACCGAGTTCTAGAAGTCTTTCTCTTGGAATCCAGGCGTTGTTCTTGTGAGTCATTCCTTTGAACTTGATCTCGTATTGGAAACTGAGGGGAGAGGAAAAGGAGACGTGAGAAACCAAAGGAGTCAGTGACAACTCGGACTTTGACCAGCTCACAAAAATTCGAGAAACAGAAACAGAAATCGGAACTCACCTCTTCTTTAGCTTCTGTCTTCCAACAATGTATTCGACGTGTCTCTTCTCACCAGTCGAAGAAACGATGGGAACTTCCAACTGTTTCTGTTCTTCAGGAGTAAGTTTCCTAGTAGCTTTCTCAGTAACCTCACGATCATGACCATCTTGATATCTCCAAGTAATGTAAGCAGTGGCAGATTTCTCTAAATGTTGTTCTAAATGATGGAAAGCATGTTGAGCCATCATGGCGACTCTGAGATTAGGATGTCTTTCAACTTTTCCTTCTTGAGGTTCGATTTCTCCAGTCATGGTCTTGATGAGAGTAGACTTTCCAGCTCCATTTGGACCTAAAACTCCTACACGAGAGGAAAGAGAAACAGCTACTGAAGCGTTTTGAAGTGAAGGTTTCTTCATTCCTGGATAAGTGACTGTACAATCAGTCAATTTGAGGATGGTACGAGTGTTCGATCTAACTCCCATTAGAGATCCTGGAGGTGGGAAAGTGAACTTGACTGTAGTGGCTGCTAGAGAGTAGTAGGATTTGGCTTCTGGCTTGGTGGCTACGAAGTCAGAAAGGTTACCCTTGTAGTATTTGAGTTTCTTCTGCTCGTAGTGGATGATGTCGGTACAGATGTTGTCGAGGAAACCCGAGTCGTGAGAGACGGTAAGGACAGTGATCTGGTTGTTGGAGACTGAGGAAGGAGAGACAAAGGAGAAAAATGAATTGTTAAAGAAAAAGATCAGAGATCTAGAAGTTGAATTTGGAAACTCACCTAGGTAGTTTTCTAGCCAAGCAACCGAACCAACATCCAAATGATTAGTAGGTTCGTCAAGTAACAAAACATCGGCCCCGATCAACATAGCTCTAGCCAATTCCAACTTCATTTTCCAACCACCAGAAAGAGAACCAACTGGATTAGATTGTCTTTCATCATCGAATCCAACTTCCTGAAGAGCTTTCCTAACTTCCTCTTTAGTTTTATGAGTTAAACTTTTATCAGCCGCAACGAAGTCCAAGATAGGTAAACTAGCATCTTCACCTTGAAGAGAATGTTCAACCATGATAGTTCTAACTTGTTCAGGAGGAGGATAACCTTCAACTTTCCCATCTCTCATAGCTTTTAAAAGCGTAGATTTTCCAGAACCATTCGCTGCTACGATACCATAACGATGACCACGATGTAACCTTAATCTGGTGTGGTTCAAAAGCAGTAAACCACCATAAGCTAAAGAGAAATCAGTTTTACAAAGACATTCACCTTCAATTTCTTCATCATCGTCTTCATCTCCTCCGAATCTAACCTTGTCCAGTTCAGTATACGTGTTTCTCAAATTATCAGTTGCCAATTGAGCGTTTTCAGGAGTTAAATCCAATCTACGAAGGTAAGGTAAAACGTACATGTCATCCCAAGCAGAAGCTTGAATAACTCTCTTATCAGCTAAACGAACCACCAAAGTAGAAACATAATCAATTCCCTTTAGAGCCCATTTATCGTCTTTAACGTTTTGATGTTCTTCTTCCAAATAAGGTTGAATGGCTTTGATGACATTTTCTTTGGCAACAGCTTTAGCTTGAGTGAAAACCTTCTTTGGATCTTCTTCAGCTTTAGCATCAGAAACAGAAGCGGTAGCTTTTTCCAAAGTGATCAAAGCAGCTTTAGCATGATCTCTAACTTCAGGGAAAGAAGCCCCTTTTTCGACTCTCTGAACTCCAGGAGTTAAAGCAGGTAAGAATCTAACAGCTTCGTGAGGATCTCTAACCAATTTACATAAATTGTCAACCACGATTACAGTTTGACGTTGAACTGTTTGAGAACGTTCGTTTAAGGCACGTACCAATAGTGGAACCATGACTGCTAAAGCTGGTCCAGCTACCTCTGCAACGAAAGTGGTTGAGGATAGCTTCTTGATACATTCCGGGACTGAATCTGGACGGGCCATACATCCTACTAGATCTGGAATGAAAGGAATGATGTCCTTGTTATCGATGACTCCACAGACTTTGGTGGTGGTCTTGATGGCTTGTTTAGAAACCTTTCAAAGGCGAAGGAAATGAGGGAGAGAGAGGGAAGGTGAGAACGTGTGATGGGAGATTTTCTTCCTGCTCCTGCTGCCCTGCTGCTGCTCTTGCTCCCTCCTGTCTATCCCATTGACCTCGCTCCCTCTCGAACTCACCTCAGACTTGGTCTCATGCATAGCAGAAGTTAAGTGAGGAATCAATTCCACCAATTGTTCAGCGACCTGTTCACTAGCAGCTTCACTCAATCTACCCAAAAGTTTGAGAGCTCCAACTTTGCCCTGCCATTTAGCAGAAGTATCACCTAAAACCCCATAAATCAATTCCAACAAGACAGGAGTGGATTCAGGAGGAGCTAAACCGAATAGAGCATTAACAGCAGAGATAGCAGCTTCTTTAACCACGTCTCCCTTGTCTGCGTAAAGTTCTAATAAAGCAGGTAAGGTTTCTAACAACCAAGGTTCAGCTCCTAATGGAGAAGGTGAATTCTTTCCACCGACTTTTGTAAAGATTGATTCTAAACCTACTGCACCTGCTTCACGTTCATAACCTGATTTCTTGTTTCGAGTGGCTTTTAATAATGAATCTAGAATTTTCTCTTCTTGCAGAGAACGTAGACCTTTTTGATTCACGTAGTTTGAGAGCTGTTCAGCTGCTAAGGAACATTCTACTGAAGATGGTGCTTTGTATAGAGCTTCTAGTAAAGTTGAGGCTGAAGTCATAATGAGAGTGAGAGAGTGTTGAGTGGTGGATTGAAAGAGAGGAGAGGAAGGGAAGGTGGGTTGGCTCTCTTTGAAAGAGAGAGAGAGAGAGAGAGATATGGAGTAGCTAACGCTGGATCCTTTGAACTCTAATTATGAATCTTGAATTACCCTTTCTAATGAACCCAATCGGAAGAAGGAGAAGGAGGAAAGAGGAAGGAAGATGTAGATTGGCTGTCGAACCACAGGACTCTTTATTATACTTTTTCCAAGGTGGTTTGAAAAATCATCGGCGCTCCAGCTTCGGCGATCAAGGGATTTCAACAAGCAGCCAATGGAGCCTTACAAGATTCAAAGCAACCAACAGAGACCAACTTCTTGAATGGTTGACTATCGATTTCTTTCTTACACAGCAAGCAAATTTGTGAGCAAAAGAAATCAGGCATCATGACTGCCAAACAGGAAGGGAAGGGCAACCAACATCTCCAATTGCTAGATGATGATGGTCCTGTCTCTCAACAAGTTTTCGAAGCACTCAAAAATGCTATTCTTTTTGAAAATGATCTAACACCACAAGCTTCAGCAGACCAAATAGATTCTCTTCTACGAGCTCATGTGGGGACTAAAACGCAGATTAGTGAAGAAGAAGAAATAACAATCACTGCAGATGGTTTCAGTTCCGATCTAGGTATGAATATAACTCAAACTGTCAAACAGATACCGATTGAAGAAGGAAAACAACACGACAGGTTAGGAGAAGTGATCGTTGCTCTTACTACCATCTCTAAGGAAGTCAAGAATGGAGATCAAGTCTTCATTTGGAGCGACTTGCCTTTCATCGAAGGGGAATTCGAAGATCAATGGCATCGTGAGTTTTCAAAGAGACAAGTATTGTCAAAGTCATGTCAAAATTGAGAGTCATGATGCCTCTTGATTCTTAAAACTTACCTCTTTGCCCTTCTCTTCTCGCTATGTGCTCCTTCCTTCTTCCTTCAGAAATTGGTCCTGGTGATACCCCAGATACTGACTGGAGACGCCTTAACTTTTTTGCAGCTGCCCTAGTCGGGATCAACGCAGACAGTGTGTCTCCCTCAAAACAGATCTAAAGATGGGTTCGATGGGGGTGATATCCTTTGAACTTCAGCCTGGGTGGTTCTCGTCGTCATTATTACACTCAACAGATTTCAGCGAACCCAATTTCTAGTGAACACTTCAAAGCTTGGCTGAGGACGGCTGCTATGTGGATGGAAAAAGCTGGTATTGAAATCTATAGACAAAGTAAAGGCTCAAAGTCCACGGAGGGAGGCGGACTTCTATGGAGTATTGCTCTGAAATAGGGGAAAGCTCAGGGTGACAAGTGGAATTTTTGGAAGGAAAGGCTGAGGATCATTGGGGATTTCCAAGAAAGTGATGAAGAGATCAAGGCGCTTCTGAGAAAGATGGACAAGGCGATGAGAGAGGTTGAAGAGAAAAATGCCCAAGCTTGATCCAGATGGGCTTTTGTAATATTTTCATCGGATTACAATTTTCCAGAAGCAAAATTCCAAGATCTGCTGATGTTTACTTTCAACATAGCGCAACACACTCTGACCTTGCAGTACCCAGTCACAGCGTCACAGTCGCCACGTTGCCACGTTCCGAGACGCGCCCTGCTCTTCGAGACGCCCTTGGAAATTGGAATTCTCCTTCTTCCCTTCCTTCTTCTCCTCCTCCAAACCAATTTATAATGACGACTCCCAACGCTCTACCAGCCAAAGATGACATTGGAACGATTGAACTGACTGGAATTCCATTCTCAACCTTCACTCGTTCAATCTCTTTGGGTCTCCACGAATTGTCAATTCCATTCATTCATCACAAAGAATCCAAACCACATGGTCCTGATGCAAAAAGCTTGAATCCTTTCGGCTTGCTACCTTCTCTAGTTCATGTGAGTTCCGTCTATCTCTTTGATTCTTCTTCAGATCCAGCATCTCTTTTCCCTTTCGTTCATCATTCTTTTTCCTCCACATTCCAACCCAACCAATCTCTCTTCCAGAGACCTCAAGGTCCATTCAACCCATCCTCAAACGTTCAAACCTTATTCGAATCAAACGCAATCCGTCGTTACATAGACGAGGGACTAAACCACTCAACTTCAAAAACTCATCTAACTCCACCTCTAACCAGTTCTTCAACTTCCGATGCTTTACCTTCCGTGATCCTACGTTCTAAGATCGATCAATATGTTTCAATAGCTTCTTCAACTTTGTTCGAAGTGGTTGAAAAAGCGGTAGTCAAACCTAATCTAGCAATGGAATCCAATGGAGCCGATGAAGCTACCATTCAAGTAGCTTTAGAAGGTAATCTAGAGAAGTTAGAGAAAGTTCTAGAAATCTTAGAGAACATGTGTAAAGAAAGTTCAGAAGGGAAAGATTGGATCGTAGGAGAAATCAGTTGGGCGGATTTGTTCTTGTATCCCGCTTTGGCTGATTTGAAGAGTCTTCCCGTGGTGAGTACTATACTGTACATAGTAAGGCCCTTGCTTCTTCAAAAACTTGCTGAAACTGACTTGCTTCCATCTGGTCTCTTCTGATTCTAAAAATCATCAGGGAAAGGTGCTAAATCATTTCGAATTCCTTTCATCTTGGTTGGGTAGAATGGAAAGTCGTCCTTCTGTCAAAGCGACTTTCGAAGGAACTCTAGCTTCCCAAAGGAAAGGAAAATCAAAGGCTTAGAAATTGTCTATCGACTGGTTATCAGAAGGAAGGAAAAGAAGGAACCGAATACGTGCCTTCAGACACGCTTCTACTCTACGCTACTCTTTTCTGTTTAGCGATAATTCGAATGCTCTGTTTAATTTACTCAAAATCACAATTTGACTCGTCCGGCCGATCGAGCTTAAAGTCAAAAAAGAAGTGAAGTCTGTGTCTTCTGGAAGTTTAACAAAAAAGAACTTGTCGTGGGACAAGCAAGCGAAGAAGAACAACTTCCTCAGTCAATTGAGGTATGCAGTCTTTTGAGGATCGAATTTGCTTGATCAGAAACTCTTTGAAGTTAAAGGCAAAAGCACAATGCCCCTCAAAAGTCTAGGCGTTCAAAGTTCTTTTGTACCTCCTGTGGAAACATTGTCAAAATTAGTGAAAAGTTCTTTGAAATGAGTCTCAGTCGATCAATAAGTAGGCTATTTACATTTTTACACTTTACAGAGCAGAAGCAGATTAAAAAGGGAACACGTTTAAGTGAGAGGGGTAGCAGCTAAAGAAACTTCGCCGCCTCTCGCGACGGTCTCATCTTGTAACTCTTGATCGGTAGCAGTGTAGGCATGAGGAGCAGCAGCAGCTTCCAGATCTTGTACGCTGCTTGCTGTCGAGTCCGAGTGAACGTGACCAAGCCCGTGTCCAGGACGAGAGATCGATTCCATCTCCCTAGGGATTCGTGGAGCGAAAGGTTTGTGACAACCGGGGTGATTGAGCTGTGAAGTGAAAGCAGGGGAATGGGAAAGTCAGATGAAGTGGGGAAACCACTCGTCAGGCAAACGACTAACCTTGGGATAGTACAGATGATAGACTCCGATTGCTAGAAGGAACCCAATGATACCTCCGGCGAAAACATCGCTGAACGCGTGACGATAATCCATGGTGCTGTTGAAAGAGAGATAGGAGGGTGAAAGAGAGCAACTAGGTTCAGTATTGAAAAAAGACAGAGTTCACCTACGAGGTTTCGATTGAACTCACCGAGAGATAGCAATGAGAATCGCTCCAGTGATAGGCGTTAGAACTAGCCAAGCTGTGATAGCATGACCCCTTCTTCCAAATAAGTGAATTTTACCAGCAAAGTACAGGGACAAGAATGTGAGGCCTGCGAAACTTGTACTGGCGTGTCCTGAGGGGAAAGACCTGAACCCGTCTGAAAGTTTATGATCATTAAGATCCGTAGAACAGACGCTTTCAGTGACTAGACCGTAAGGCGAGCCATTCATAGCTCCAGTCATAGGTTGGCATCGATCAATAAAGTCAGGTCTAGGTCTTCCGACAGAGACTTTGATGATAGTAGTCAGAGTTACAGTAAGAGCGTGAGCTAATACTAGACCGAGTAGACCAGCGTGTAGATCCCAGAAGCTACGAGCTACTCCAAGGGAGAAGGCTGTGGGATACATTTGAAAAACAGATCAAGGAGAAAGAAGGAAAGAAGAACAAGGTGAGAAAAGAACAAGAGGTGGGAACAAAGCTCCAAGCTGGGTTTCAAGAAGGTTTCGTGCTCTCTACTCACCAGCGATCAGGATGATTGGAACGATGACGGCGATGACGACTAGGAGCCAGACTGGAACTCTTTCTGTCTCAGCATATCTGGGGGAAAAGAAAGGGGGGGGTCAGAGAGATTCGGAAGGACGAGACAAAGGAGATGCAAGTTCTCACGTATATTGAATACTCGTATCCGTCAACGAGAATTCACGTCTGAATCCGTACACGTTGTTGATCAAGGCCAATAGCAAAGCGAGACCAATAGTAATGATCCAATCTGGGGCGTAGCTTAGTAGGAGCCTGGAAATGACGAGGTGGTGGTCAGCAACAATCTTCTCCTCGGATATACCTTCCAAAGACCAGGTGAATAATCTATCGAACTGCAATTCCATCAATCCTTCTTTGCTATGCGTGCACCCAGAGGAGAGCCGTCTACCATTGGAGCTTGCGACTCACTTCTTTCTCCTGTCCCAACTCATTGGTGCTTTCTGCCTGCTCCATCTCAATTGACCATACAGAGAATGGCCCTGACCATTCGATCCATTTGATGCAGTGTTGCCATTGGAATTAGTTGAGCCAGCATTGGTTGGAAGATGATTCGACATTGGAAAGAAAGATTGGGTGGAAGGATTTTCAGATTCCGGATAGGTGAATTGATTGAAATCCGAAGCTTGATTCTGTTGTTGTATTTCAGTTAAAGAAGGATAACGTTCTAATTCGATTGAATGATCGTCCTGATGAACTCTGTCTGATTCGAATCTCAGAGGGATTGGAGTTTCTTGAGTCAGGTATTGAGGCTGAGTGAAATGTTCTCGATAGTCGTCGATTTCTAAGTTGAGAGTATCAGAATAAGAATTTGAAATTTGATGTCTCTCTTGTCTTGCTCTGTTGGATTGAGATTTTGACAAATTGCAGGAAGAGGAAGTGGAAGGTTGACGTTGATTCTTGAGATCGCTGCTCATACAACAGAAGCTCAAGTTGTGGAAGAAAAGACGCTGAGGAGTGCAAGGAGAACTTTTACTTTTACCTTGAGATCTTCAAACAGTTGGTGGACGAATTTGGATAGGAGGTGTGGGGTAGGAGGTAAGATGCAAGAAGCTATTCGCAAGATTAGAAATCGCCTATTTGAAATTCGAAATGGTGGTAACTGATACCCCTTTTCACTGCCTCTCCAATCCTTTCAAAGTCTACAGAAAAGTTTCCAATTCGATTGCGCCGATCATATGTATTTTGTGTACAGTTGAGAGAAGAGAAAGAAAGGGGGAATAGCAGTTGGAAACAAGGTGGGGGCGCATTCGACGAAACCACGGAGAGACCAAAACAAAAACCGAGCATCTTCATCTAAAATTTAACGAAAAGGAGTGTTATTTGGTGAAGAACCTAAGCAATCTCGATTCCACCTTAAAAAGAACAAGAGAGTAATCCACAATCTCAATCCTGTCTCATCCCATTGACTTTCCAAGCATCATTCTGGTTCATCTTCATCGACAAACCCAATCCAGTGAGAGTCCCATTCTGATCTCTATTCTCCTCTCTAGGCCTATTTCCCTTAGAAGTGTCGATGATCCTTATAGTCCCAAACCGATCATCTTCATCATCCTCGTCAGCATCTTCTACGGTTGCCTTCTTTTTTCTCTCGACGTTCCAATCTTTCCTATCCATCCTATTAGGAGACTTTGGTGGAATGTAAGGTTTAGGAGAACTTCCACCTGTAAAAGGAGAGAATAAAGAATATTGTCTAGGATCTAAGTGTTTTGCTAAAATATTGACCGCTTGAGCTGGTCTCAGATAAAGGGAAGATCTAGGATTTGAAGTCGTTGGAACAGCAGCTGAAAACCTCTTGTTGTTAACTTGATGTGAAGGATTATGATTATCCGGATTGATTTCACCAAGTTCAATTTCTTGAAAGGAGGATTTACTAATCTCATTCAAGTCTTCTTCATCATCTTGATGATTTTCAAACTGTCTTTTTCTACCATTTTCTTCGATTCGAAATTGTTCTTTTTCTCTTTCCGTTCTTTCTCTTTCCATCTTTTGAAACCTTTCCAATTCTTCTCTCCTCTTCCTATCTTCTTCGTCTTGTTTCTGTCTGATCTCGGAGTTCTCAGCTAAGGTTCTCATAATCCCAAGAGCGTTTCTTCTGACGTGAGTCATGTCTAATCTATACTTCCTAGGAGTTAAACCTTTACCAAAAGTCTCATTAACATGATTACTAGCGAGAAGACTTGTAACGATACAGCCTAAAACTACGAAGACGGTAGTGAAAGTTGTAATGTAGAGCCTTCTCAACGCTAAACCTTCATATCTGTAGAGTTTCCCTTTACAACCAGGAAGAATCGTTCGAGGGTAGCAATTTCTTGAGAACGTGGCTTGATGTAGTGGAGTGTAGAAACCACAACAATGAAGGTTCGATTGAAGACGTAAACGATCCAAATCATTGAAATAACGTGACCATGCCATGTTAAGCTTTCGATCTAGACGTAAATTGGCTCGTTTGTAAGATGAGTATCCAACTACTAGCATACTGATTAGAGTTGGCCATAACAAGAATGAATATAATGCTAGAATCGGTCGAGAGTTTAACATGGATCCAACTAAACCTACTACCGATGTGAGAAGAATTAAAGAGACTGAAAGCGTGAAGACTGAGTGAGAGAATTGATGCGAAGGTGATATCAAGAAAGCGAAATCAGTGAGTCGTTAATACTTTGAACCTTTAGCCCCGTTCAGAGTCTACTCACAGATCATGATGTCAGTATCTGCGACGATACTGACTTCAGCTCTTTCCCAAGATCTAGACCAAGTTAGTAGGGCTCCAATGACACCGACTGTTCCAATGATGAGAAGCTAAAGCGGAGAGAGAGAGAGGCCAAGGGAGGGGCGAAGGGGAAAGGGTTAGTTCTTGCCAGAATCAAAGTACCATTTCTTTATCACTCACCACAACCACACTAATAAATAAGCAGATCTTAAAAACATTCCATTTAGCCCTTCTACCGCCATCATCTTCCTGATGACCCATTTTTCCAACTTCATTCAATTCGTCACCATCATCCAAAACTTCAAATCGATCCTTAGCTAAAAACCTTAACCCATTTCTCATTTCAGCCAATTTGATTCTGGAAGAAGATCTTCTATTCAAGCCCATCGGAACTTTCTCACTTGAAGGATTGACGTTTCCAGAAAAAGAAATCGATTTACTTCTACCATTTCCATTTAGATTTGAATCGAATCCAGATGAATTCGAAAGTTCACCATTGAGATTCAACAAACTTTTCCTACTTTTAGCTCTCATCATATGTTTACCCTCAGGGAATTTCTGACTCCATCTCAAAGAAGCACCTAGTTCAGAAAGAGTGCTAGCAGCAGAATTTGAAGAAAGTAGAGATGAATGAGAAGCGTTTAAGGAGACTGAAAAATGAGATGAAGGATGTAACAAGGTTTGAGAGAGGTTTGGATTTGAAGTTGAAAGAGAAGTAGAAGTTGGATTTGGATTTAAAAGAGTTGAAGATTGTTGATATGGATGAGTTGAAGTTGAAGGATTCAGATTCTTCATGCTCATAGAAACATCTTCCAATCCAGTTCCACTATTACTTCCAGGTCTTAGACTGTTTTCAGATTTCCCACTTTGAGATTCATCGAAAGAGATTACTGAACCTCTCCTTGCGAATCCCAGGTCTTGAGAAGTTGGAGTATCATTTCCATTCTGATGTTGGAATCTTGAATTTCTATTGATCGAATTGTTTTGATTGATGCTGTTGTTCCTTCCCATATGACTGTTCCTACCAATACTGTTGTTCCTAGCAGCCACACTATTTCTAGGAGCACCACTTGAAGTTGAAGAAACCAACCCAAATCTTTCTCCCACCTCAGCATCATCCACCTTTAATTTATTTCTAACATCTCCACCTTCCAATATCCCAAGAGTAGTTGAAGATCTAGAAGCAGGGATCGAATTGAAAGAAGTCTCATCTCCATCCCTATTCAAAGCTTCTCTGGCATCAAAAGAAGCTCTCTTAGCAGAACTTTGTCGCAAGAACCTGTTTGACATTAAACCGTCTCCACCATTTGAACTTAGATTAGAAGCATGACTATTAGATCTCTTGACACCAATATCCACATTCAGTTTCCTTTCCAAAGTGCTATTGGATCTTTTAATCTGCTGAGAATCCTCAAAAGGGTTGTTGAGATGATTCATCCTCGACTCCCCCTCTTTCTCTCTCTCTTGATTTTTAACTTTCTCCAAAATGATGTTTCCAGATTGAATCACTCTGATAGATTCAGCTCCATCTAAATCATTGTCACTGAAATCTTGATTTCCAAATCCAAATCCACCCATTCCTACCATTCCAGAGGGAGAAAGTGAAGCTTGAGAATCGTCGTCCTCTGCATCTTGAAATCTTGAAGCTGTAGAGACGTTCCGATTCCTATTAGAATGAGGTAATGATAGATGATTGATCCTTTCCTTTGATTTCTTATCATCCAAATCAAAAGGTTCACCTAAAGCTAAAGTGTTTCTCTTCTTTGAATCCCCTTCTCCCTCTCTCTCCCTCTCCCCTTCAGATGGACCCGCAACTCCTCTGAACCATCTAGTTCCTTGACTCAAAGATCTGACTGAATTGATGGTACTACCTAACAAACCCATTCCTAGTGAAGCTGCCGAACTTGAGGATCTCAGTCCCTTTTGATCCTCCCCTCTGGTGATACCATCTAAATCCAAAGAAACTTGAGATTGAGCTACGTCCGATTCTCTCCTGTTGGTTGAGATTGGAGCTGAAGGAGCTGAAGATGGAACTGGTGGTAAGATTTTTGTGACACCTTGGATTGAATCTTCATCTTGATCTTGTTGATTGTGGTTGTGGTTGTTTGGTGATAGAAAGTTTGAAGAAGTGACTCTTTTACGTAGGAATGAATCACCTAAAGCGCCTGTTGAGGAAGGTAATCTAGTACTTGAATTCAATTCAGCTCGACCAGAAGAAGGTGTACGTGGAGAAGTAGAGTAAGAGTAGGATTCAGTTGGCATGGCTGCTTGAGGATGGTTGATGATGTTTGATGGATGAGTTGAATGTTACTAGAATTCAAATCGGACATTCAAACGTGTTCCCAAACTGAACTACTAAGCTCTCTCACATCACGGGATGTCGGGGGGAGGATGGGTTAGAGCAAACGCAGGGGTTTGAGACCAACACTCAAAGGCACGGAGAAGGGAAGGGCAAGGGGAAGGGAGGATTGGAGATAGGTTCCTCGGCCTGCTGTCTTGTCGGATCGGAAAGTTGACTTGAATAGGGTTCATCTTGATGTGCTTGAATTGACGGAGAAGGATACAAAGAGGGAGGGAGCGAACTCAGTAGGTATCCGATAAGAGGAGACGTAGCACTCGAAGGTCCACACCTCACTCGATCAGACTCCAACGCGTAGGTAGCATCAACCCAAGCCATCGCCATCGCCATCGCCATCTCTATCTCTACCTAGACTTTAACATTCAACTAGCCCCAATATGGAAGAATTGGGAATCACAACTAATCCAATCGGTTCATTTGAGCCAACTTTTGATGCAGCGATGTCAGACAAAGCGTCACTTCAATCTCAACTTTCAACTCAAGAGGACATTTTCCTACGTTTCAAGAAATTACAACAACATTTAGATTTCTTAGAGACGATGGAAGATTACGTGAAAGATGAACAAAGGAATTTGAAAAGGGAATTAGTTAGAGCTCAAGAAGAAGTTAAAAGAATTCAATCAGTTCCATTAGTCATTGGTCAATTCTTAGAACCAATAGATCAACATACTGGAATAGTAGGTTCAACTACTGGAAGCAATTATGTCGTTAGAATTCTTTCGACTATAGATAGAGAGCTGTTAAAGCCAAGTTCAACTGTAGCTTTACATAGGCATTCTAATAGTTTGGTAGATGTTTTACCTCCAGAGGCAGATTCTAGTATCTCAAGTGAGTTGGGAGATTCAGATGGCATGGCATGGGACTGGTCATGACTCGGAGCTAATCCAATACTCAAATTCCCTTTCACAGTGTTGGGAGATGATGAGAAACCGACAGAGACTTATGCAGACGTTGGAGGAATGGGTGAGTTGCATCTACCCTGAAGGCCCTCCACTGCTGTGTAACTAATCGTCTCCCCCCTCCATACACAGATGTTCAAAAGCAAGAAATCAGAGAAGCAGTAGAACTTCCACTAGTTCAGTTCGATCTATATAGACAAATCGGAATCGATCCACCAAGAGGAGTGAGTATCCTCCCTCTCACGTCTTCCTTCCTCCATCTCCAAATCCTCCCTCTAACCTTCTCCTTCCTTTCCGACCTCTCTCCCCTTCTCCTCTCCTTCTCCTCTCCTTCTCCCTAACACCTTCTCCTCTTCAGGTTCTCCTCTACGGTCCTCCAGGAACAGGAAAAACCATGTTAGTAAAAGCAGTTGCAAACGCAACTTCAGCTTCTTTCATCAGAGTTGTTGGATCAGAATTCGTTCAGAAATATTTAGGTGAAGGTCCAAGAATGGTCAGAGATGTTTTCAGATTAGCTAGAGAGAATTCACCTTCCATTATCTTTATTGATGAAATCGATGCCATCGCTACAAAGAGATTTGACGCTCAAACTGGGGCTGATAGAGAAGTTCAGAGAATTCTTTTGGAATTGTTGAATCAGATGGATGGGTTTGATCAGGGTAGTAATGTTAAAGTGAGTTGCTTTGTGATGTGATGGACAGAAGGGGGCGCTGAAAGAGAAGGGGGTGAGAAGGAGAGAGAGAGAGAGAGGTTGCGGTCCAGAGCGAAGGGAGGGGATGAATTAGAGAGGCTTGAGGTTCAGAGGACTCTTGGGAATACTACTCTCCAAATCAAGCTCTGGAGTAGATCTTTTGAGGGGAAGCTCAATCTTCGAGAAAGGGCCAGAGAGTGGGAGCTCTTGGAACAGAGGACGAGACATAAGTCACAAAAATCCCAACTTCAACCTCAAATTTCTCCCTTCATATCCCCTTTCATCAAAAATTGACCTTTTTCTGCCTTCTCCTTCCAGGTAATCATGGCCACAAACCGAGCAGACACTCTAGATCCAGCTCTCTTACGTCCAGGTCGTTTAGACAGAAAAATCGAATTCCCTCTACCATCACGTAGAGAAAAACGTTTGATTTTCCAAACGATTTGTTCAAAGATGAATTTAGCTCCTGATGTTGATTTGGAAGATTACGTCTCAAGACCCGATAAATTAAGTTCAGCAGAGATTTCAAGTATTTGCCAAGCTGCTGGTTTACAGGCTGTTAGAAAGAATAGATATGTCATTTTACCGGTCGACTTTGAGGAAGCTTGGAAAAGTACGGTTAAGAGAGGTGACGATGGAAAGATGGAGTTCTATCAGTAAATGGAAGGGAAGAAGGTTGAAAGTGGGAAGGAGAAAGAAGCAGAGGAAGAAGACGTCAACTCAAATTCAACATCAGTGTTTTCGTTTTCTCTCTGTGGTTTTTAATGTAAAAATAAAGAAATCTGTTCTACCAAGCCCATGTTTGATGTGGTGTCGTGTCTCGTGTGTGTCGATTTCTAGCTTTCACTCGAAGTGATTCACGTTCCCTGCCTTGGCCCAATCTCAATTCATCCATTCAACTTGGGTCCTCTGAGAGACGCAAAAGACAGGCAGACAAGAACAGCAGAAGTGAAACTTAAAAGTTGAAATGAATATTAGATAGTTGCGACCCTTTAAGAAGGTGTCTAAAAAAAGAGGAGATTACAAAAATTGAGAGATGGAGCGTGACAGTGAAACTGAGAAAAACAGGACTGAAAATTCGGAATTGACAAGAAGGAAGAGAGACAGCCCGAGTTCTAACGAGATAACTTTTAATACAGTAGCTTATGATTTGATTTATTTGAAGGTTCCCTTCTCTATCTATTGCGCTTGGCGAACACACCTCCCCCACCATTCCCACTATTGGAACTGCTTCCGAAATTTTCCTTGCTTGCTTGCGTGTAGCTGACTGAGCTTCTGTTTCCGAGAGGTGGAGTTCCGCTCGAGCTAGACTTGACGACCTTGACTCCTTCTCTGACCTTTCTACCTCCCTTCAAGCCAAGAGAAACAGCTCCATTAGGATTGATGTTACTCCATCGATTTGAAGCTACTCCATTACCACCAAGTAGAGGAGACGAATTCGAAGAGAGTTTTTCCCTTTCCCTCTCAGAAGAGGCTCCAGATCTCAACTGCTCTACCATTCTATCGATTTCCTTCTCGGTTTCGACGTCTGCCCTCACTTCGCTCAATCTTAAAGCCCACCACTTTCTTTCCTCCCTTTCTTCTTCCACCTCGTCTAGAACGTTGTCTCCTACCACTGAAGTCGAGGTTGAGGTTGAAGATAGTTGAGATTCAGAACTGCTGAGACCGTATTTTTGGTGTGAGTAGTTGCCTCCATTTCTCCTCTTCTGAGTGACGTTGAGCTCTTCACTTGCAGCTCTGACCAGATCCTGCTGAGAAGGTGACTTGGGAAAAGGTAGTCCAGATTGAAGAAGTCCAACGAGACCGGTCTTGTCGCCAGCTCTGGCTGCAGCCATAACAAGCTCGGTGACCTGCTTCGAGCGTCTTGTCCAGTCGGAATGAGCAGTCTGAACGTGAGTTGGAAATCTTGAAGCCATGGAGAGACCTGAGCTCAAGATGCTTTCTCTCTTCCTTCGAAGGTTGTCCTCGCTGCTTCGACCGCTTGAACCTCTCAGTTGAGGAGAGAGAATGGAACTCTGCTCTTTGACTAGCTTGAGTGAAGTGACTAGAGATCTTTGAAGGGCTCGGGTCCAGAGAGAGATGTTGTGCTCCGCTGAACGGAAGGAGGGGTGCTCGCCAGCAGGAGGCTTGAAGGAGAGAAGTAGAGACGTCGGTCCTGGGCTTCGAGAGCCTGTCTCTTGTCGCATTGGAAGGATCACGAGCTCCAAGAGGTAAGGGCGATCTGAGGAACATGAAAGGGAGGAAGTTAGAAATTTGGTAAGTGAAAGAACAAACAATCAGCGAAACAGTTAACTTCAAACACTCACCAGCTAGTTTGCCAGAATGATCAGTGACACTAAGAACTCTTCCGATCCCGACTCCTTCCAACACGTTGTACTTCTGAGCAGGCTTTGGGACTTCCAACTGAGGTGAGGAGGCCATCTTGTTCTTCTTGCTACTCTTCGACTGCTTTGCGTGGACTTCTTCTTCTTCCAAAGTGCAAAGAACCAAGATGTCTGAGAAAACGAAAGCTTGGATGTTCATCTCTCTTTCCCTTTCCTTTTCATGTTTGCTGCTGTTACGAAGTAGAATGCTCGCCATGGACGGTCTCCTACTGAGAGTTGGAGATGGAAGCGAAGAAGGGAGGGAGTAGAGCTGAGGAGATAGCGACTCTGGACCTGCAGACCTTTGCCTCGAAGCCGGCCTTTGAGGTTGTTCATACATGGAAGCAGAGCTTTCTGAACCAGCAGCAGAGACGAAGCTGTTTGGTCTGGTATGAGAGGCTGCTGAGGAAGATGGTCTTCGAGAAGCATCGGAAGCGAAAGAGGCTGCCGAGAAGCTACTAGCATTGGACCAGAGGGAGACTCGACCTGGATCGTTGGCGATGTCTCTTCCACTTCTTGGTTGGGCTTGATCCGAGAAAGAAGACCTGGGATCGGACGAAGAGCTGTTCCTTCCCACCAAGCTCAAAGGTCTGAAATCCGAGTTGGTGATGGGCATGAGCTTTGACATTCCTTCAGCTGAGACGCCATCGAACTGAGCTCTAGAGGATCCAGTCAAGATAGGAGATGAGATTGAAGGCGAAGATCTTGGAGTGGCCGGAGCTGAGGCAGAGTTGAGGGCTTCTTGATCACGGTCGTTGAGAGAGACGCAGCAAAGTGAGCCTTGACGAAGAAGCTTGCGCTCACGGATGGCGATGTGGAAGTCAGCTGGAAGACCTTGAAGACGCGACTCCAGATCCTTCAGAGTTGAGTAGTCCTCTTCACGAGCCTTGACGTTGTTCATGTCTCTGACTAGTTGCTCCGTGGCCTCGTGAAGCTGCTTGGTTGCTTCGTAGTCGGGATGACTCGGTGGAGTCAGCTCGAATAGTTGCTGTTTGAGAAAAGAAAGAAGGGGGGGGGAGAGAAGTGAGCAAAGGTCAAAGGAGAGGAGAAGATCCTAAAATCGAGAAAAACTCACCTTAAAGAAGAGAGGATATTTCATCAACCTCTGCACAGGTTTCAGCAAGAAGCTTGAGAAGCTCAGAGATCCACATTCCGGTCTGAGCATCTGAATCTTCAAGAACTCTCCGAAGAGATTGTCCTCGGTCTTCAGCATCTCCTCGATCAAAGCGGTGACAGCCTCGAATCTGATGAGGTAAGGCTGATAAACCTCCAGCTTTGGAATCAACTTGAGAATGGCTTCGGCGATCTCCAAAGCTACTGGACCTTGAGAGGACCTGGCTCTCTCCAGGGCGACGGCGAGCTTGGAGTGGAATTGAAAGATGTCTTCCAACCAATCGAACAGTCTAGCGACCGCAGAGGGTACACCGTTAATCCACCTTCCATCAGGATATCTGAGAGGTAAAGCGAAGACCTTTTGGACTCCACAAACAGTATGAACGAAAGAGGCTTCAGTCTCGATAAGTTCCCAGATGACCTCCTGCCTGTGCATTTCCTTGGGTCCGTATTCCGAGAGAAGGCTTTCGAAATCTTCGACCGGCAGAATTGACCTCCAGGAGCTGTGGTTTGGAGCTTCCACTAGCATCAAAGGCATGGACGTCATCAGCGCCGTGAGCCTCTTGCGTGACTGGACAGATTTCCTCCTCTCGTTTCCTTTTCTAATTACCGAAGCTCTTCTGGAAAGTCTCCGACTGGCCATTCCAGTAGATTCGTCCCTTTCAAAGACCACCGCTTGAGTTTGAGAGTGAGAGTGAACGTATGACTCAGTCGCCTCTTGATCCAGGTGAGAGTCATGGAAACTTGGTTCGTTGATGATTGGATTGGAGGTGGGAGGAGGCATGGCGCTCCAGCGTCTGCTGGAAGGTCTTTTTACGGAAGGAGGTTTGATGGAACTCAATCTCAAATCTTCTGGATCAGAATCGGCATCTCCAGGTCCAGGTCCTATCGAGATAGACGATTGGTCGTGAGAGTGATGTTGATATTGGTATTGATGATCTCGAGGGCCTAGAGAAGTTGAGTGAAGGTCCGACATGGGAAGAGATACCGTCTGGAAGGAAGGAGTCGGGATCTCGATTCCGTCCTCAGTGGTAGAAATGGAGGCAGGACGAGAGAGAGCGGGGACTTGTTCTCTTTCCAAATCCTTGGCGAAGACAGGTTCATGTCGATCTTGATCCTGATCTTGATGCTTCCCGTTGACCATTTCAAACTCAAAGTTCGATCCTTCTTGATGATCTAGCTCATCTCCTTCCAGGTGATCGTCCTCTTCGGTCAGCAAAGGGTTCTCCTCGCCAACTCTCTCCTCGTAATGAGAAGCCAATTGAAACTGTCTCGAGGCCCTGTGATGGTTCCTGGCTACCATCGAGAGCCTTCGGTCGATGCTGGCAGCAGCTTCTTGCGCCAGAATAGACCTCCTGCGATCCGAGCTAGAGACTGAGTTGGTGTGAGAATGGAAAGGTGAATTTGAACCAAAGGCCATCGAGGTTCTCCAACTGACTGAATCTCTCGAGGAGGGATACTGTCTCTCGAAGTTCCCTGCGGCTTGAACCCAAGCGATCGAGGCTTTAGATCCTCTTTTTGAAGTAGACCAATCACCGTCCTCTCCTTCTTCAGCGCTCGCGAAAGATCCAGCAGAAGAACTGTTGTCGTCATCTTCTCCCTCCTCTTGGTCGTCAGAGCCTGCGAATTGAGCAGCGTCGCAGAGAGTTGCCAGGTCGTGACAACTCAGACGCACCGACCTGTTCGTGGGTCTAGGAGGTTTCTGAGCGATTTCCTTCTCTGGTAGTCTGGTTGCAGAAGATGCTGGTCCAGTAGAGTCGAAGAAGAGCCCCAGGCCTGTGCTGAAATCCACCTCCTCATCAGGTTCTTCGTTGGTGATGGTTGATCTAGAGGCACTTCCCATCCCAGCCTGATAGAGTCGAAGAGGTTGATCCAAGGCGTCCAGAATTTCCCCTCCCATTGGGAATGATCCAGGAGGATGACCATGACTGAGAGTGGTACCAGAATTGGAGTTGACGATAGAAGGTTCAGGAGCAGCCCAGACCTCGTAAGGTTGAGCCTTCTTGAGAGATCTTCTAGCCAGTTGAGCTTGCTCATTTCTAGATTCCCCAAGTGGTGCGGGAGAAGGAGAGAAGCGACACGTAGCAGAGGATCTCCTTTCTTCTTGGATCTTGAGGGGAGGATTTCGACTGGACTGAAAGCGTCTAGAATGATTGGAGTCTACCATTTCAAACTGATCCAGCTCAGTTTCCTCAACTTTGGCAGAGAAGCACCCTTCACTTTCGGGTTCTAGTTGAAGCTCAGGTTGCATTGGCTCTTCTTGACGAGAGGGGTGAATCTGGGGTTGATGCTGATTTGAAATTCTTCTCGCTGGAGTTTGAGATGGAAGTTGAGATTGAGGCCGAATCTGAGTTTGGGTGGTCTCTTCGATTCCTTCTTCTTCCTCCTCTTCTGGGTGGTCCTCTTTCGATTCCGCCTCAGCTTCCTGGAGTTTCCTCAAGGCAGCAGCAGCATTACTCATACCAAATCTGACTTCGTGACCTGGCTCCAAGTTCTCTTCATGCCTGAAGCTCTCGGTTGACCTCCTCCACATTTCGATTGCAGAATCGATCCCCTGTCTGAGAGGACTTGGCATCATTTCCCATTCCACTCCGCCATCTCCATCTTCACCACCATCAACATCATCGAATTGACCATTACCATGATTCAGATATTCCTCCTCGTCGAAGGCTGACCTTCCTTGTTCGCTTGCAGTTGCTGAATGAATCCTGATCCTATCAGCAGATTCCACATCTGATTCAGAGAGCGCTTTGTTTGATTCAGTGGTTTGGGATTGAGCAATTGAGGTTAGATCATCAGCAGCTAGACGTCTTTCTTGATCTTTTAGCCAAGCTGCATGAGGGTGCTCGTTTGGCTCGGAAGAGGCTGGAGTTGAAGAGATTGGATCCGGTTGAGACTGCAAAAGAGGTTTGGTAGAAGAGACTTGTTCCATTGCTTGAGAGGTGATGGTGGTGTTGGAGGTGAAGTCCTGAACGTGGGCCCCATTGGTTTCGAAGATCTGAGTTCTTCTGACTCTTCCTCGAACCGTCGCTCGCGCAGCTGCACTCCTCTCTCCAGCTTCGACGGCAGCTCTGGTTTCTGCTTCTTCTCTTTCCACTTTCGCCACTCTGGATTTGTTCTCGTCAGAGATCTCCTTCCTGAATGCAGCCAAGTCTTCTTTCTTCATCTCATCCTGCTGTTGACTAGAGTTCCTTCTCTCTTTGGGATTCAAACCAGAATTTCTCTTCTTCCTTCTGATTGAGTTGGAAGACAGCCTTTTCTGCTCCTCTAGATCTGTTGAATGTGAGATGAAATCGTTGTCTAGATCCAAGTCCAGGTTCAAACCGTCCGTCGATCTCTTGAATCCACCATCGACTTGAGGAGAAGCACTGAGTTGGGATTCATTTCGATAGGACGCTGAAGAGGAGGAGTCCAAGTTCGAAGAATGATTGATTGGAATGCTGATAGAAAGCGGAGATTTGGGTAGAGATGGAGTGTTGGGAGCTGACTTGCGATCTCCTTCGATTTGGCTTTGGCTGTGCTTGGAGAAGATCCGGAGAGGTTGAACTGTAGAGGCTCTTCTGGTAGATCTTGGAGGTCTGAAAGGAAGGTTGGTTTCTGAAGCTGAGAACGATGCAAGGGAAGAAGAATCGTAATTTGAGGTTGCTAGAATTGCGGATTTGGGAGAAGGTCGACCAACTCGGTCTGAAGTCAGGTACGATTCGGGTTCTCTTGAGTCCAATCTTGTTTCCTCCGTCTGAGTCGAACCCATCAAACTTTCTCTCATTTCTACCTTCTTGAGGTTGGATACCGTGACTAGAGTACTCGCTTCGTGCTTGATGGTTGCCTTGGCTTCTTTCCTGTCCCCATTGAACGAAGACCTTCTACCGTTCGACCTCTTCTCATCATTAGATTCACCGGCCTGAGAAGAAGATTGTTGGACCACTGCTTGTTGAGGATGAGAAATGTTTGAAGATCTAGGACTCAACTGGATGCTCTTTCTGTTCTTGACTGTAGAGGTTGGGGTTGAGAGAATAGAAGCTTGGTTGGAGTTGAGCTCGATATCTACGGCTGAAAGACAGTGTGAGTTGGATCTTTTTCTACCGATTATAGAATTAGATTGATCAAAGGAGTTCAGTCCATTCATTTCAGATGGGAATAAACCAGAGGAACTGACGGCAGATCGAATCGAATTCTCTTCCAAAGCGAGGCCACCTGCACCGTTCGAATGAGGAGACCTAGACAGGTTGGAAGAAGTTCTTGATCTTCTCTTGAGAGTCGAAGATCTTCCCGCACCTCCATTCTCATCTCCTACCAGAAGATGCTGTTGATGGGAGAGCCCTGTCGAACCGTTGAAACTTGGACTAGAAGATTCCTGCTTGCTTTCCACCAGATCAAGTCCTGAAGTGCTGATGGATCTAATCCTGTTTGAATCCCTGTCCTTCTTGACCTTCAGCATCTTGAAACCTGACTCCTGCTTCCCGTAGCTTTGCTCTCGATCTGTTGAATTGAATTGACCATGGCCTTGATCCAACGAAGGTATAGGAGGAGTCAGGGTGTACCTTAACTGTTCTCCCATAGCAGCATCATGAGCTATAATCTTAGAAAGAGACCTTGATCTTCTACGAGTCTTTTGAAGTTCCAATTGTTGCTTTTGATGAGCGAGATTGAGAGGCGGGGGGGGAGGGAAGTCGAAGGACTGTTGATGATGACTCAGACTACTCTCCTGAGAATAATTAGAAGAAGATTGAGATGGCGGAGGAGAGTCGGAAGTAGAGGGGAAGTTGGAGAAGCCATTCCGGTTGATAGGTTTCGACTTGTTCCTTGGACTACGAGGGGGTGGTTTAGAGTGCGATTGAGATGGAACTGGAGATTGCTGGGAAGTCTTGTAGTAATCATTGGAGGAGGACGAATGAGAGGAGAATTGAGGTTCATAGTAATGGTTGAAATCTCCCTGAGGTAGAGGTTGAGAGTAACTCGAGGCTGAAGACCCTACTCCAGCACGATTTTGGCTTGCGTTACCATCAAATTGATCTTGAAGGAAACTAGATCTTGATTTTCTTTTCCCTAGCTTGGTCATTCCATTCTCGTTGTCATAAATGTTGATGTTGAGACTTGAACTGAGGTACCTAGCACCATCCGTCCCTCCTCCCATCGCACCATTTCCTAAAGAAGAGTTGAAGCTGTGAACCCTTTCTCTCCCGCTTGATGACTTTCTCCTCCCATCCTTCTGACTGCCTAGATATTGCTGGTGGTTCAGCGACGATCCCAATCCATACTCATCTAGAACTTGTTGGTGAATGTTGGATTGTTGGGACTGACTTCCTCCGGCTCCATTCCTAGTTCCATTCCCATTTCCAACTCCAACAGGATTCGCCATTCCCATCAGATACGACTGCAGTATCTCCTGTTGAATGTCGAATGCATTGGCACTCTTCTGTGCCGATGCATCTTGACGCTGATTCCTCTTTCCTCCATTCCCACTTCCATGACCGGCTATTGGAGCAGCTGCAGATAGCGAGTACTCTGAACTAGAAGTTGAATCGATTGTTCTATGAGATGAGGTTGGTCTTTTAGGATTTGGACTCCTTGAGGCAGGGTTGAGAGTGGAAGCAATTGGAGTTCTCTGACCATGATAAGCAGCTGGGCTCGAAATGGGAGTCAAGTTCCGGCTCTCATTTCCAGATACTGTTCTAGACCTTTGATTGTGAGGTTGAAGATTCGGAGTTGTTGGTCTACTGATTGGTGAAGGTTGAAGAGGATGGCTGATGTTGTTCGGATGGCGGAGGTGCTGGTTGCTGTTGCTAGGTCGAGGCGAAGAGGAGAACATCCTGTCCAGAGTGACTGATAGAAGACCTTGAAGTAATTAGAAGGAATGAAAGCGGAAGTTCAAAGTCAGAAGAAGAGGAAACTCTTGCTGGAAGATGAGCAGGGGGTGAGTGGCAAGAGAAAGGAGAGGAAGGAAGAGAGACTTGTGACCGAGCCTTGACTTGAAGTTGAGGAATAAAAGAGAGTGAATGAGAATGATAGTGTAGCAAGTTGAACGAAGGGAATGAAAGAGGCAAAAGAGAGAGAAGAGAGAGAGGAAAGGGGTAAACAAGAGGGGCCGACGAATGGGGATAGCTTTTTCCAATGACAGCTTCTTTGCCCTTCTCCTTCTCTTGCTGTATTTGTTGTTTTGCAGAAATGTGCTTGGATCGTCCATGTCCATTTTGGGAAATTGCTCGAAGGGCAGGGAGGTGTCTGTGTCTGATGTCTCAGCTTGGAGATTGGGAAGGGAGAATCTTACACGTGACAGCACAGCGACCCCCCGAGGCAAACACAACACATTCGAAATACTCACCTCACCCATCTTTGTTCACTCTGGTTGATTGGACGTGCATACCACTCAGTGTTTGAGAGAAAAGGAGTTGGTAGAATCCCAACATCATTGTTTTGCTGTCAGAGGATTTGGGCGTCAGGTCTAGATCTGGCTGGTTTCGACAGCCGCCAACATCGTCTATCCCCGTCTCTCTTGACCATCATCAGCATATTTCTAACATCTGACTAATATACATACGTGACTGACTTTGCAAATCAGAAAGCGTATCAAACACAACGATGCTCTTAGCTTTTCAACTTTTGAAATGCTCTCTCCAAATCATCTTCTCTGAGATGATCTGAAATTGGAGACTTCGGGTGATCTTTACCTTTGACTTCATACTGATTTTGTAAAGATATAGGCTGAGACTGGAATTCTCTACTCATCCTCAGCTAGAGTCTCGCGTTCATCTAACTTGCCGCCGACTCACTCGGATCGATTGATCTCGCTCAAACCTGAATTTCATCCGACTGTTCCTTGGAGAGATACTCTGAGTAAGACCAGGGAGAACCAAGACGAGGAAAAAGATTGTTGCAGATCGAAAGAAAGAGGAAGGATCAATGAGGAAAAACCAGAAATCTGAGATCAGGGGCGAGCTCTTAAACCACATCTGAAGAGGGGAGAAAGTGAAGATGAAGCTCAATGAGGCAAGCAAGTCTAAACGAGCTACAAAGCTCCAATGTTATTCAAATTGAAGGGGTCCGAAATTGGTGGGTCTCGATGATTTGGTCACCAACCCGATGCGAAAACGAAAACCTTGACCTCCTTTTGGTCAAATTTGCTCTTCTTTACAACTCTTTCATCAGTCATAAGTCAAAATCAGGACCATAGCAAGAAATACGAGTCAGTGCAGCTCAATCTGGATACTCTTCTTGAAGATTAGCAGGACAAGTAGTTCATCAAGTGAGTAGCTGGACGGAAACAAAAGATGGTGACGAAGAGATGAGAGAGAAAGCTAGAAGGTCAGTACTTTCTCGTTTCTCCTTCCACCTAAAGATGCTACTATCCTGACTCTATCTTCTCCTTCTACGTTGAATCTACCACCACTAGACTGAGAGACTCCACTCTCTATGGACTGGCTCTCACATCCTTGGCAGGTCACCGAAGCTATTGCTGTTTTCTTCTTACCAACATCGCAGTAGAACCCTTTCACCTGGAGGCTCTAGTCTCACTCTTTAAACGTCAACTTGAGTCAGCCAAGCTCATAAAGAGTTTGGTCATTCTTTCTTTGAGCAACAAAGAGAGGATAGCTGCCAAAAAGAGGGACGCAAGCAACTCTCAAGTAAACATGCTGACTGCATACCTTGAATTGGGGCGAATTACCTCCAGCGCAATCCAGTATTGAACCAACTCAAAATTTGATAGACTCGTACTTCAGCCAAATGGAGAAAATCGAAACCCTTATCGTTCAATCCACCGATGGTTTTCGATGCTCTCTCGTTGAATGGTCAAATGGAAAGGAAATTCCTCTAGCGTTCTTAATCAACTCTCTTAAACAGCTTCATATCTATCCTACTGTGTGTTCGAAAACAGTACTATCTGCTAAGAAGGTTATCTGGCTCTTCGTTTTTTGCAAAGAACTCAAATCAGCCAGTCTCTACATCAACATGTCCACAAACTGCGCCAAAGTCTTAAAAGATCATAATGATGCTTTCAAGGGCTTATCAAATTTGAAGCACCTTGCTCTCGATGTCAAGTTTATTCACAAGGATTCAGACAGGAAGACTTGGTGGATTTTACCATGGGAAGCAGACAGAAGCTGGAAGGGGAACAGTAGAAAGTTTGAAGCGATATTCCATTTGATTCAAGTGACTCAAAATTTGGTGTCTTTTGAGCTCGCGAAGATCGCTCTCAGAAGAGAACCGAAGAAAAATCATTGGTTAATCCTCGATGCGTTTTGGGATTGGAACAATCATTCAACAGTCTCAAGCATTTGAGATTAGTCTCAATTACTCATGGAGGAGACCCTGGAAAGATTCCTTTAAATTACCTCAACTTCAAAAACCTCAAAGTTCTCCTAATAGATATGGTCACGTTAATCCATCTCTCCCGTCAGACTCCACTCGAGCTTCCACCAACTCTTACCACCATCTATCTTAATCGCTACATTCACTTAGGAGCGAATTCTCATCAACACAATAACGAAGAGCTCTGTTTAATCTTTGTACTCAGAAAGGGAGCCCTACCGAATCTGAAGCAAGTAGGAGTGCCAGCAGAACCTATCGACTCCGATCATGAACCAATCACCAACGTCGACTTTGTCAGACCTTGGGCAAAGAATAGAGAGGAGCTCAAGAATCTGAGAATGTTCAAGAGCGGAAAAGTCAAATTGCTACTGCTGAAGCCAGGAGAAATTTGTGAGTCAACTCTAAAGACTATTCTACTCCTGCGATATGGAGATGACTCGGTAGTCTATCGCCAGACCCTGCTCTTAACAGGAGAGGGACTGAAAGTCAGGGAAATGATTCTGAGGCATCCTTTTTGCCCAGCTCTTCCAATTTCATCAGCTGGAGACAAGTCGAAAGGAAAGGCCTGCCTTATAGCTCGCGCTAGAATTGCGCCTTTCTCTCACTGAGGAGCGATGGGAGTCAAATGGAGTCGAAGGGCTGGTACGAAAGGTTGAAGGGAGAGGTTGGGAAGGGAGGGTGCAAAATTCACAGTGTTGGAGACACGGTTTTGAAGTTCAGAATTCTCATAGACTCAACGATGATCTTTGGACGATCTTGGCAAAAAAAAAAAAAAAAAAAAAAAAAGATTGAAGAAGAAGTTGGATCCGCAGTTCGCTCTTATTAGTGAATACAAGCCGATTCTAGTTGATCCCCAAGCTTTCTTTGTTACTGACAGGCGTTTTCTCTCCTCAAGCCTTCACTTTTGGGGGATCGTAAAGTCTGCTGAAAGGCATCTCTGGTGTTGGTTGAAGCCTGAAAACGAGAAAAAAAAGGTAGGAGATTAGAGGTTGAAATCTACTTGAGAATGTCTCTCTTCAAACAGATTCGCGAGAACTAATACTCACCAATTCTTCTCGTCGTACTTGGCTTTCGTTTGGTCTCCTTCGATCATGTGATAGGTGTAAATGAATCTAGACTTTTCAGAAGTGTTCTTGGAAGATTTATGAGCCACTGAACCGTGAATCAAGACCAAGGTTCCTGAAAAGAAGAGGAGAATAGAACCTCGATCAGGACTTGAATCTGTCGAAGACTTTCATCATCTTCGAGGCCACTTTGACGCTATAAACTCAATCTGCGAAGACGATCGAATGAAACTCTTCCAAGCCACATCATCAATCTTACTCACCAGCCTTACACTCCCCAATCTCTTCTTTACTCTCATCCCAAGCCATCTCTTCCTTCTCTGAAATATCTTCAAACCCAGTTCCAGCTTCTACATTCTCAGAATCCTTTCTTATAAATCTTCGATTGATACCTCTTGGTTGACCGAACTGTTCTGCTTCTTCAGATGAAACCTCTGGTCGTTCAACTTTAGAGCTTTCTGGCGTAGGCGTCGAGGTCTGAGGGAAACGGTGACTTCCTGGTATGAAAGATAAGCAGCCATTAGAAGTTGTGCAATCCTCCATGGCGAACCATAAGCCTACGGCTGAAGGTGGAGAAGTGTAAAGGAAGGTAGAATCATTGTGAGGAGGTACAGCTCCTCCTATTGAGGGTTGCTTGCAGATCTGTGAGAAGAGTAGGATAGAGAGGTATAGCTTGTAAGATACGTTTTCAGGTCGAAGGCAAGTCTTTTGAGTCCGAGAGAAGCTGAAGAGAAAGTTGATCATGGGGACTCACAATCATGGACTGAAGAACTCTTGGGTCTGAATGAATATCCAAAGACTTAGCTAGGTTCTGAACCTTTTCTGAGAAAGTGAACTCATTGAACACTGGATCTAAAGCATGTAGAGCTATAGGAGATAAGAAAGTAGAGGTAAGAATCTTATCTCTTGGACGCAGCTCCCCCACCTGACCCTCACTTTCCAACCCTTGCATCTTCTACTCTCCCTCAACATCTGCCATACTATCATCTGATACCGAAGCCATTCAAACGTCCCTCAGGATGCACTCACCATGTCCACACTTATTGACAGCCTTCTCTTTCTCCTTGACCAACTTGCCATCTTTAATAGCATCTTCTTCAAAGAAGTACCTAATCTTATCTCCCGATTCCAGAAAATAACGATCTCCAACATGTTTCTCATTTCGATTTTGACCTTGACCAGTCGAGAATTTCGTCATAGGATGATCTTTCAATTCAAAGGATTGAATTAAATGCTTTGCTTGAGATAGTAGAGGTTCTGGATCAAAGAAACCTGGAATCATTAAATACCCATCTTTCTTGAACTGAGTGATTTGAGACGGTGAGAGAGAGCCTGGTGGAAGGGACGTCATTCTTTGATGATGATAATGGTGGGGGAAGAAAGAGGCGAGATGGTGATAGCACTCTTGCTACTCTGGGAGTTCACGCAAAGATAGGTCCGTCAAGTAGAAAAGGTTGATGAAAATTTAGACATACAGTTATTGAAACATCTATAACAAGAAAAGAACAAACAAAAAATGAGAAAGGTTTAAGCACTAATTCACTCCCAAAGTACTTGCACTAAGAACCATCTCTAAAGCACCTTTCACTTTAGTAAGCTCAGATTGAAGTTTAACTTCTTCAACCAGTTTAGTCCAAATACGAGAGAATAGAGAATCAATCAAAGGAGATTGACCTAAGACTGAGGAATAGCAATCTGCATAAAGGGAGAGAAAGGAGCATCAGAATCCACGAGAGGCCTCGAGAAGCCAGACTGTCGAAAAAAACTCACCAACAACCACATTCAAAGTGTCACATACGATTTCAGTATAATTCTGATTCGTAGCATGTCTCAACAAGAATTTCAGTAGAGGTTCAAGAGTCACATCATCTCTTCCAGAAACCGCTCTTTTCAAACCATCTGCCTTTTCCCCAAAATTTCCATCAGAGTTAACTCCACCTGGAGATCTACTGATTAATTCCATAAGTAATGCAAAAGTAGTAGCAGCACTAGTTCCAGGACTTAAGGAACTATCTAAGGCATCTCTATATCTAAAAGCTTTCAACAATTTATCATAAGGTTGTAATTTCTTTTTCCTAACGCTATCAACTTTTAAATCGTCCTTGAAATCGACTGCCTTAGTTTCACCATCATTATGTGTTGAAAGATTTGCTTGAGCATTCATGAAATATTCATAAGAACCAGTGAGAAAATTTTTCTTAGCATCTTCTCTTCTACCTTCTTCGCTAGCTTTTACATCTCTTGATCTAACACAAAGTGTACCGTCAGCCATTCCAACAGCTAACTGAGATTCATCCGGATTCATTCCTAAACATAAAATCGGACCCGGATATCTCATTGTATGAGTGACAGAAAAATCTTTAGTTGGATCATAAACTTTAACCAAATGATCTAAACCAGCAGTTAAAACTCTCATTCCATTTCCATTTCCACCTCCATCGATTAAATCCACTGAGCTATGCATTGTGATAGCTAAGCTTGTAATTCCTTTTTGATGATTGGAAACTGATTTTGAACATCTTCCACCCATCATGAGGTCCCAAGATTTTAGTACAGGTCCTCCTACTGACAAAGCCATTCCTCCAGATCCAGTTGGGAAAATTGCTGTATCTTCGACTTGTGAGCCATGATTCATTGACATGACTTCTCCACCTCTTTCTGAAGTACGTGAATCCCAAAGTTTCACTGTTCCATCGTAAGATCCGGAAAGGATTAAAGAAGAATTGTCAGGCGAAACTGATGCTGATCGAACTGAATCTAAGTGAGACGTGAAAGTTCGGATTGGTTCTTGAGATGGAATGTCCCATAATCGAACAGTTCGATCGTCGGAAGCTGTGAGGAGTTGAGTCGGAAGAGAAGAAAATTTCGACACTCGCACGACTCTGGAGGGATGAGTGAAGGAGACGAGAAAAGGGTCTTTTAGTGATTTAAAGGAAGGATAGGATCTGCGGAGGCGCATATTGTGGAAAAGAAAAGGAGCGAGAGCTTGCAAACTCCCCTTTCTTCTTGAAAACTCACTCGGAATGTCCTTTCATCGTTCGAAGGATAGCTCTCGAATTGACATCGAACACCTTCAGAAATACGAATCGTAACGAAAAGAAGAGTTGGTCAGGTTCCAGAGATTTGAAAAGGGAGAGAGTCTCGAGTTCTCAAAGGTTTCCATAGGAGCCTCTTTTTCTTTTGATCTGAATCTAAATTGACCGGACAATTACGGCCCTTTTCAGTGAGTTGAGAAACTGCATGCCATGAAAAGAAAGAAGTGAGGTTGGGAAGGAGCTTGGAGAGGTCTAGCTTTGATGAACAGAATTGGACCTTTTCAAGACTTTCCCTCACCCTCTTCTCCCTTTGCGGCTCTAATACATGCTTTTGAGTTTGGTTGGATCATCTTGCAGAGTTGAATCGTAGAACTTTGCGTCTTTGCCATGAATTGTTGGAGAACTGAAGCCTTTCTACTTGAAACCAGACCGATCCGTTGTCTTTCACTGCTTCCCGCTTCTTGAGATATGACCTTCTGCACCTCTTTCTCAGCCTTCCACGACTTTATATGTAGTTCTCCCCTTCCTCTTCTCACGACCAACTTCACTCCACTCCACTCACCTGAACCAAACCTTTATGATCTCCAGCAGCAATCAATTTTCCATCCCATCGAAAACCAGAACAACTGACGATATCCTTGAATCTACTAATGGTTTTCTTGACTCTATGATTCCTTGAATTGTAAATTTGAACTTTTGTAGAAGAAGTGATTGCATATTGATTTTTTGAAGAAGGAGTTAAGATCGACTGTGACTGTGACTGTTGATCTGATTCTGACTCTAATTGACCATTGGCTGAGATCGGGATCTGATTGAATGGAACGTAATGAATTGAAGTGATTGGTCCATCATGCTTGAAGAAAACTGGATATTTGAACTTTCTCCAATAAAGTGATTCAGATTTGGTATTGGATGAAAGTATTCGAGAGGTGCTTGAAGGTCGGATAGGTTGATAATCCATGATTACAATTTAATTTAGATGATACTTGGCAATGCTACAGAACAGTAGGATGACTTTTGGGATGGATTGGATGGAGGAGCAGCAGCAGAAGTTAAAGTCAATGGTCGAGGGAAGAAGAAGAGAAGATCGAAGCAAAAATACTTCCTTGGTTGGGAACAACACTCACCTTTCTTTCCTTCAACGTTCTAAGCTGAACTGAATTGATTCGAGTAGATTCAGTTTATGAGAAAAGGATTCAAACCAATCCCATTCAACCTCAACTACAAGTCACATCCTCTACCTCTACCTCTTCTACATTGCCATCCCTTCCACTCCTCTACCATCAAGATGGCACCCAAACCGATTCTCTTAACTCCTGAACAACTTGAAGCTTCAAAAATCAAAATTTCATCTCATGAATCAGCTTTCAGAGAAGGTTCTGCTACAATAGTTTTACCTTCAAAAGAAGCTGCTTTCTTAAATCCAGTTCAACAATTCAATAGAGATATCTCTGCTTTAGCCATTAGAACTTGGAGTCAAAGAGATGATGATCAGAGGAGAGTCAAATGGCAGGAAAAGGTCGATAGGAAAGCTGCCAAGGGAAAGGGAAAGGGAAAGAGTGGTCTAGTCAATGGCAATAAGAGAGTGAAGATTGATGAAGAAGAGAAGGAGAAGGAGGGAGATGTTAAAATGGTAGATGAAAAAGATATTAGGGAAGTGGAAGCTGAGAAAGAAATGAATGGAGAGGGAGAGCAAGGTGTAGGTGGTACCACTTCTCAGCAACCACCTCAACCTGTTTGGAGAACTCATAAGTTCACCTTGTTTGAAGCCCTTTCTGCTACTGGTCTGAGAAGTATCAGATATGCAAATGAGATTCCTTTGGTTAGGTGAGTTTTGTTCACTTTTCAAATTTTGAGTTCAGATTGGTTGAAACCTGAGAAGGAACTGAGAAGAAAGGAAAGGCAAAGAAGTGTTGTGAGACAACAGACTTGAAAGTTACAGGAAAGACGATCTGGATTGTAAGCCACATCATTAGGATCAGCTTTTGGGGTGCTAAGATTCTCCAACGAGTCTCATTAGTCCCTCTCAGGAAGGCTCTCTACCAGATGCTCGAGTCGAAATCGAACTTGACTGATCTTTTTCTCTCTTCCCCACTCCTCCCTTCAAAGATCTATCCTGGCAAATGACATTTCAGCAACAGCAGTGGAGGCGATGAAAAGAAATGTAGCTTTGAATTTCCCTTCAAATGGTCAACCGATTGAAGAATGGACTCCAGAACAGGAAGAAGTTACTCAAGAGGATGGAGAAGGAGGTTCTTCTTCGGCTACAACTTCAATGAAACCTATAGATGAAGAAGAAATGATGGAATTGGAGAATCAAGCTTCCACTTCTACTTCTGCTCCTCCTCCAAATATCAGTTCAACTGCTTCTCCGAAGTCAAATGAACTTCCTCAAGATGAAGCTCCTCAAGTCGAAGTCACAGAAACTAACGAAACAGACTCAAGATCCACTTCCTCGGTTTCAACACCCAAAATCCATCCAGAGTGTAAAATCAAAATCTCACAAGATGACGCCACTTCAATTCTCTATTCCCATCGAACTCCTTCAACCAGATTTGACGTGATCGATTTAGATCCTTATGGAACAGCAGTTCCATTCCTAGATGGAGCGCTCCAAGCAGTTTCAGACAATGGTCTGTTATGTGTTACGTGTACAGATCTAGCCATCCTAGCAGGTCACAATTATCCAGAAAAATCTTTCTCTTCTTACGGTGGAGTTTCTGTAAAAGCAGAATTCACTCATGAAGTAGCTTTAAGATTGTTATTGCATTCAATAGAAATGACTGCTGCTAGATATGGTAGAACCATCAAACCTGTTCTAAGTTTAAGTATCGATTTCTATGTTAGAATCTTTTTGATAGTTAAAACTAGTCCTATGGAAGTCAAAAATTGTGCGGCTAGGAATGGTGTGGTTTATGTTTGTAGTGGTTGTGGTGATTTTAGAGAACAGAGGTTTGGAAAAGTCATAGAGAGAGAGAATGAGAAAGATGGGAAAGTGAATAAAAATTTGAAATATAGTTCGGCTGTTGGAGAGGAAGTACCGGAGAAATGCGTCCAGTGTGAGAGTAGATATCATGTGGGTATTTCAGAATGTGTAACTCCTTTAAGTGATGGGACTTGGCTTTGATCTGATCACGAGCTTCTGCTCTTCTTCTCCCTTCTAGCTTGCTGGTCCACTTTACCTAGGTCCTCTACACGACAAATCCTTCTGTGACAACATGATCGATAATCTCGAAAAGGATCCGAAAAGATTCGGAACTGCTGGTAGAATTAGAGGAATGGTCGGTCTAGCTGCTGATGTGAGTTGGTTGGCAACAAGAAACTTGTCGAAGGCTTGTCAATCTGAAGGCTGAAGCTGATACTCTCTCTCTCCTTCTCCTCTCTTCCCTGTTCTTCCCTTCCTCAGGAACTAGACACTCTGTTTTACTTCACCCCGACCAAGCTCGCTGGAGTCTTTCATTGTACTTGTCCTTCAATCGCCCAAGTAATGTGAGTAAGACCGAGATCGAGTTTCTGATCTTCTCAAGTTTCCTGACTCTTCGAATCAACTTCTCTTCTTTTTTCCCCTTTCCACACAGATCTGCAATCCTTCAAGCCGGATATCAAGCTTCAAGGTCTCATTGCGTAGCTGGATCTATCAAAACAACAGCTCCAAAATCTTTCATCTATGATCTTTTCCGACGATTCATTGCTCTACCTGGAAATGCCGTTCATCTAGATAAGCTATCACCTAATTCTCCGTCCCATAGAATCAATCTCAAAGAAGCAGTTCACGAGGTCAAGATCGGACCAGGTGTGGAAGAACATCCGGACACTAAGAAGGTCATCAATGGTAGTGGAAGCGGAACTAGATATCAAATGAATCCTTTACCTAATTGGGGTCCTGGTACTGCTGCTAGAGGTCATACTGGTGTGGCTCCTGGGAAGGAAAAGAGGAAGAGAGAAAAAGAGGGGAAGGGAGGGGAATAGTGGGAGATGAGTCAGATGTGTGTATTTCATAATTCATTTTTTGCCCCTCAACTTTAACCATTCAATCTGAAACTGTTCGAAAGACAACTGAATCAGAGAAGACTCGGTCTCGTCTCATCCGTGTGCCTTCGAGACGAAGAAAAAACACACGTCAGCCAAACTCAAGAAGAACTGCAGAAGTCGTCCTCTTTCTTCTTCATTCACCATCATGACACTTCTTGAATCGCGGATACAGCTGTCTAGAATTATCATCAGCCTAACATCTAACCCAGCCATCACAAGCAGACCGATCTTAGGGCGGAATAGCTTTTCGATCTGCAGATCTGCCTTTTCTTCCTCATCCTTTTCAACAACGACGGACTCTTCCTCTTCAACGCCTAGCTCTTCAATATCTTCAATCCAGCTCAATCGTAATAATCAGAGATCAAACAAAGCTCCACAGTACTCTTCGGATGACTCTAGATTCGTTCAGATCTCTCATCTGCCTCTAACTGTCATTCCTCAGGACATTCGTTCACTTGCTTCATTCTCTATCAAAGTGGCTTCTGATATCACTGCAAGTGAGTGAATCGATTCTGCTTCCGTGTTCGTTTGGTCCACAGCGTTGCCTCTCGATTTTGACCCTTTCTTCTCTTCTAGTCAGAATTCTTTACACCAGATATCTTCATCCCTCTGGGAAAGCCATCGTAGCCTTCAATACAAATGCTCATGCCAACAACTTCGTCCAAAAAGCTTCTAGAAGTAATCTAGGAGGTTCAATGGTGGCTACTGAACTGGTCAGTCTCGAAGAAACTCTTCGAAAGAATTTGCGGATTCTTTTCGGCCTCGCAGAAAGCCCTTTCCGACCTTGCCTCTCTTCCTCCGCTCTATCCTTGATTTCCAAACCTACAACGACTTTCAACTGTGTTTACGTCTTTCAGATCTCCCCTCAGAAGACAATCTCTCTCCTCAAACCCGCTTCAGAATCCTCTTCGATATCACTCTCAAAGTCTCTCATTCATTCACATTCAGGTCGACTAGTTTTGTTGAGAGGCTTGCCTTCTAGTATGACTAGTCGGCGATTAGCAAGGATTATGGAGAGATATGGTTTAGAAAGAGACGGGCTAAGATACATCGAAGACTGGGGACTCGGAATGGGATTGAAAGGTTTGAACCATGTGGGACGAGTCACGAGAGAAAGGCTACCAAGTGTAGTGGGTCTAGAACCTTTGTGAGTACTTCAGACTTTTTGAAAAAAAAAGAGGAGAGATTCGAGAAGATCAAGTCTTCCAAAAAAATTAAAAAAATTGCCTTCTCCTACTTGACATCTTCCACCTACCTCTCTTTCTCTCCCCTTTCTGCTTCCTCAAAAGTCATGATCAATCACCTTCAACGACTTTTCTTCTACGACTTCAAAGTCCATTCTCAGCCTTCAGGCTAGTATCGAGATGGAACTCTACTTATTGGGACGAAGACCGCAGCATGAAGAGATTAAATGCAAATTACAAGTCAGAGAGCGAAGATCGATTTGAAGCAGATGGGTCAGCAGAGCAAGAGACCGAAGAAGAAGATCTTAAGCTGAATTTTAGAGATGGAGATGAGTTCAGGGAACATGAAAAGTTAGGGGGCGGGTTTTCAAGAGACGGAGGCGGAAGATTGCACTTGATTGATGCTAGGGTTCTGTATTAGAAATCAAGTCAAACTCTGTTTAATACTGTTCTTGGAGAGTGAACAAGTTTCACGAGATTCTTCGAGTGAAAAGTGGAAGGGGTACACCGTACATAGCCTCGTTTTGAGTCCCAGAAGCTTGCTCCGCTACATATTCCCTCTGGGAGTGTATCCAGATTAGGAAGAATTTCCTTGTCTGCCGACCTTGCTGTTTCTTTCGTTCCTTTGACGGCGAAGACGGGGGTGAAAGTTAAGGACGGAAGAAGTCGCTTGACAATTCGTGTTGAGGAGCCAAGTCACGAGTCTGACCTACCACGTTTTCATTCTGAATGTTGGATTGTGAAATGAAATCTAAAGCTGGATGAAACCCTTTTCTCGAGAATCAAGAGAAATAGAGAGAGAAAGAGATCACGTGTCACGATGGAACCCGCGTTTAGGAAAGAAATCGAGGTAACTTCACAAATTCACATCCACCTTCTCATCCTCACCCATTCGTGCGTTCAAGTTTTCTCTTTTGAATTGACAGCATTCAAATTAGATTCACTTTCCTACGCGCTTTCAGATGCAGCCAAGTCGTAGACCCATCGGTCAGCCTCAATCTCATGCAGCAATCTACCACCCCCAACATTCATCTTTCCAATCTACAACTCTTCCACTCTCAATTCCACCTCCTTCAATCGATTTGAATTCAGATTTTTCAAACTCACAATTATCAGATAACTATCATCAGTACACTCACAACCAGCAACAGCAACAGCAACACGGTGAAGAAGATGAGTTAGATCAAGATTCAAGTCAAATCGAGTACACAAACTCAGTTCCTTTGACTAAAGGACAGAGAGAAATGAGATGGAAAGCTGGTTATCCAGACAGGAGAGCCAATGTTGGAATGAGTAGTGCTGGACAGGGTCAGTATAGGAGGGAGAGACAAGAGTTTGCAAATGGTGGTGGTGGGAGTGAGGATAGGAACCTTAGAGGCAATGTTGGACAATCTCATCATCAACATCAACATCATCAACAAGACTTCGACTCATTTCATTCACAAGATGAAGATGAAGAAGTGGAAGACTTGGATGAACCATCCTACGATCCAGGAGTTGCAAGAGCGACTAGAGCGACTACCAATTCAATAGGAGGTCATCAAACCAATTTCTCATTACTGAATCAATCCAATAGAATCAACAAGAATGGAAGCTTTGCTGGAAAGGGAGAGAAATTAGGTGGAAACGCTTCTAAACCTTCAAACACAACAAACACCAATCCATCCCTCCTAAGAAGAGCTCCTCAGCAACAACAAGACTTAGAAATCGATTCAAATTTCAATTCCTCAAATCCAGACTCTCAAGATTCAGAACAGGAGTCTTCAATCATGTCTTCTGAGGAAGAGGAAATCCAAACTTCTTCTCAGAAAGGAAAGTCTAAATCAAAGGGGAATGGAAATCATCCTTATGGTTCTAATCATAGAGGAGAGTTATCAAACAGAGATTCGACTGGTGCTCATGAAGTGTTTGTTGCTACTCCTTTTGGTTCCATTGGCCCAAGTCAGCGACAAGGAAGGGAAAGAGAAAAGGTTGGTGGAAATAGACAAAGACCTAAATTTAGGAATCATGACATTACAATGGATTTCAGTAGAACTGAGGAATTGATGAAGAAGTTGGAAGGAAACGGTGGAGAGGTTCAGAGAGATGAGGAGATGGAGAAGAGAGAAAGAGGAGAGGTGAGTTTTGATGGTTCGATGACCCGCGGTACCTCAGAACCTTTCCACCTCGAACTCGAAAAATTTATTTGAATCATAATCTGACCTCTCATTCTCACCTCCTTGCCCATCCCTTTCTAGTTCCCAAGGTCATCTTCAAACTTAATACCACCCCCTCAAACTTCGAGATCCATTTACCGTCAACCAACTACTTCTCATCAAGCTCGACCATCCCAAGAAACTCCTTCTGAAAACCAAGGAAGTTTCACAACCATGATGAAATCAGTCAGAAAGGATTTCACTTCTTCAAGAAGAGGAGAATCTGAACCAGTTTTCAGATCTGGTAGAGAAGAGGAGTATCAAGCTGGAAATGAAGAAGAAGCTGAAGGTTCAGGTTCAGGATTCGGACCTGGATCTCAACATTCAAGTAACAAGACGAAAGTGGATGAAGAAGATTCCATGTTCTTTTCTAGTGGATTGAAAACTCATTTCAGAAGGGGAGAGGGAGAAGTAGAAAAAGAAAGGACTAGGTATGGAGATTTACTGTTACCTTCAGGTCAGAATGTGGGTAGAGGGAAACCTTTAAACAAAGAGACTTATCTACCTGATTTAACCGGAATCACGGATTGTCTAGAGTCTCCTGCTAAGGAAAAATTGGGAATCAAACACAGAGAAATCGACTTAAATCCTGTGGCTACTTTATCTTCTCCTGGTCAAGCATTTAGTTTCGCTAGACCCAGTCATCAAAGAGTTAGCTCTCAATCTTCGCAACCTCAAAAACAAGAAAGGTCTTCTTCACCTCTAACTATCAATTCTTCAAATTCTAGAGCTTCATCCTCTACGTCAAAACACCTTCAAAACAGAGCCAAGGAATTCAGAGATTTGATTGAAATATTAAGAAATATGAAGGAACAATTGGAAGACACTGATCTGAGAGTCGAGGAATTAGAGGAATGTAGAATGGACTGGGAAGAGAGGTTCATGGAATTGAGTGAAGGTATTAGGAGGCAGCTCGGACAATTAGGATTGAAACAGGAAGGAGTGGCTGTCTGTTCTGACAGTGAGAACGTCGGAGATGAAGAAAGTAGGGAGGTAGATGGGGAGGATGGAGATGAAACCTTCACAGAAGAGACTCAAAGACAGGAAAGAGTCAGAGAAGACAAGAATGAGCTAAATCAAAATGTGGAGAGATTGAGTAGAGACTTGGAAGCCTCACTCGACCTTTTAAAGGAGATGGAAATCGAGAATGGCAAGAAGAATCAAGTTAAAGGTCAGACGAAACCAAGGTCTGCCGTCCAAACCAACTCAAATCTTCAACCTCCAGCTCAATCTCAACATGGACGTTCCAAGAATGCCCCTTACAGAAGTCTTTATCTCTCTGCTTCTGAAGATGAGGAATCCGAAGATCTTCAAGAATCAGAAGAGGAAGAAGAAATCCGAGCCGGCAGACCACGTCAAGCCAAGAATTCCACCAACCATCATTCCGGTGAAAACGATGACACTCAAGCTCAATTATCGAAGATCAAAAGTCAAATGAAAATCTTCGAAAGAGAAATCGGAGAGTTGAACCGTGTAGTGTTTGTTGAATTGATGAACAAAAGAGAAGAAGAGGCCATCGAGGTTGATGTTAGAGGTAGAGAGTTGGGAAAAGGTTCCAAGAACTCTGTTCCAGCTTCTAGATCTTCTTCCAAAAACAAAACCAAGACTGCATCTGAGTCTCAACCTCAATCTCGATCTAACTCTCGACCTCAATCTAGAGCTGGTCCTTCAGACATGTATCTAGGAGAAGTCTCAATCCCAGAAATGGACAGAGCCTTTGTCAGAAGACCCAACTCTTCTGCTACTGCTTCCGCAATCACTGAAGCGTTAGATCGCAAAGCTTCAAAGAAGTCTACCAGATCGAGGTTTGCAGAGAGCTATGGTGGTGACGTTCCAAGTTCGCCTTTCAGAAGATCTACTGGTAGCTCTACAAGCAGTGCTTCGGATACTTCTTCTATCTTTGGTGGATCCGAAACTGGAGAAGTGGTTAGAAGGGCAAGGAGGAGAGTCGTTAGCTATGAGGATGAAGCGAATGGAGATGGTGATGAGACTAGATCTAATTCTCATATCGGACCGGGAAGGCAAGAGATCATCGACAATCACAAGAGGAATGGAAATCTAGGAGCTGGGAGTAGTTACATCCAATCCTCACCGATCAAAGGAGGAAGACATGGAAAAACCGCGTCCAACTTCAATTCTAGAAGCGGTGCTAACGCCAAAGAGAAATTAGTCTTCCAAGTTCCAACTCAGGCTCAATTTCAACCTCAAACCCATGCAGAAGTTTCAAATTCTCTCTTAACTCCTCCTCACTCTCCAAGATTTATGGTTCAAGACTTGGAAGCCTCTGAATCTGAAGAAGAAGAGGAATTCGAAGATCAAGATCTAACTAGAGAGGCTACCGAAAGAGTTGAGAAAGCTTTCGCTAACACTCAACAAAGTCAAAAGAACAGAAAGATCAGAAACCATCATGAAGGTATTGAGCATGATGCGAAATCTTGCTCGACTTGTTCTAGAGAGAAGAAATCCGAGAAGAAAAGGAAAGCTAGAATGGAAAGAGTTAGAGAATTCGAGGAGAACAAACTGAGAGAAGATGAAGAGGAGGAAAGAATTCTGAATTTGTTGATCATCAAAGAACAGGAAGAAGAAGAGGCGAGGAAGGTTAACAACAGCAACAAGTCGAAAGGGAAGGCAAGATCAACTAGTAACGCCTCTAATTTCAATCTCAATAGACATCAAATCGTTTTGTTAAAGAAGATCATAGATGAACATCTGGATGAGTTCCTACATCAAAGAGAACTTTATTGTCAACTAGCTGACGAGTTCAAGACTATTGATCCTGGAATGTCGAAAACCAAGCGTAGAATCTTTGCAATCCATCTATTGGATTCAGTTGAGAGTCTAGAATTCAAAGCTAACAGAATAAATCAGTTGGAATCACTATTAGAAAGCTCAAGATCTGAAGAAGATGAAGATGATGAAGATGAATTCGATTTCTTAAATCAGTCAGATAAGGAACAACCGTCAGAGAAATCTAAAAAAAAATCTGGAAAGGGGAAACCAAGCGAAAGAACTAGAGTTGGTTCTGTTAGAAACAATTCTCCTCCGGTTAACGATTCTAATGAGGATGATGAGGTGCCTTACAACCAGAGAAATGGTAGAGCTAGATCTACTGCGGTCTAGTTTAGGTTGAAACCTCCTCTCCCATTCGCTTTGTTCTGATAATCACTCTTCTTCAACTCTATTTCACGAGCTGGTCTTTCTTCTACTCCCTCCCACCCATAGTCTCCGCATTTCACTCCTCTCACCCTCTTCAACCTTTCTTGGACATTCTCCTGCTCTTTTTCTTCTTTCCCTCGCCTTTTTCTCCTCGCTTCTTCTCGTTCCTTTGCTATCCCACTTTATTTCCGTATCATTGTTGTCTCTTCTCGCATCCTTCTCAGTCTCGGTTTAGTGACACCCCTTTTTCTATTGCAATGTCTCATTTTTAATTCCCTGCAATTCTATCAGCTGAAGACAAGTCGAAAGTAGAAAACTGTCTTTCAACTCGTTTTCCTATCTCGCCTTTTTTCCCATTGAGGATTCCTTCTTGTAGAGGATACAAAATAGGAATATGGAACTGTCGTGCGCTGAGGGTTACAGTAGTACCTCGCCACTCAAAGATTACATTTGTTCGACGTTGTTGTCTCTCTAGTCTCTTGCCGATGACCCAGGTTTTAATCCGTTTTGATTCCGGTTGCTCGATTGAGACTGCTTTTGGTAACTTTGGGGAAGCATGGGCAGAGGACGATTATCAAGGTCTGCCAACCTACGCCTCCAAATTCAGGTCTCCTCCCCTTTGAAGTCATTCCACGTCTCCACCAGACTGCTTCGTTCATGTTGTGGTCCGAATAGCACCCGCCATTGGCTTGAGCGAGACGGTAGAGAGATCATGTGGGGCTGCGGGCGTTCATTCCAGTGAAACACACATGGTACCCCTCCACTTTGCCACCCGCTTCAAAACCTTTCAGCCGAGCTGCCTCACTGGTTTCTCTACAAATCGAAGTCGGTATCAGCCTTTCGTGATCAGCCATATCTTCCACAATGTACTTATCGTACGTGTCTCTCCAAAATAGACCAAGCGGCTCCTGCGAAAAGGTATAAAAGGGGTGTGGATTTCAGTGACTTGAACTTCTCCTACCCATACTCAACTTGAAACTCAACTCAACCTCTCACTTAACTCGACATGAAGCTTTCAATACTATCTCTATCTATCATCACTCTCGCCATTTCAGTAGCCGCAGCTCCAGGTCCAATCGCAACTCCAGCTGCTGTCGCTGACATCCAAGCCAGACAAGATCTCGGCGATTCAATTCAATCTGAGTTGAATGGGAAATTATCCTCAGCCTCAGATGCTGCCGCAACTCGTATGGAATCTCTTTCTCAGGCTGCAGATTCGAGAAGCTCTTCCTTAAGCGCAGCAGCTTCTAGTCGATCTGATTCCCTGGATTCTGCTCTGGCAAGCAGATCCTCTAAGTACGCCAGTATCACTTTGAACCATCCAACTCAAGGGCTTTCAACTGGAGGCAGTGCTTGCAGTAGTGGTGCGGACATTGAGATCAATGGTGAACACAGCTGCTGCGATGGTCCTCTGATTAGTGAGTAGTGAAAATGGGTTGGTGAATGAGAGCCAGAACAGGTGCTAGTGATTGGATCTCCTTCGAAGCTGGATAGAATGATAGCCTATTGCATCTCACATTCCTCTACTTTCTTGTTACTCTTCTGAACAAGCTCATCCTTAAATTCGACCCTGACTCTTCATCATCTCCTCTCCCTTCTTTCCCAGATGGAAAATGCTATAACCTTTCATTGACCATCAATGGTGGCACTCAAACTCCCGACGCTGGATCAAACTCAGGATTAAACTCTGATTCGAACGATGATAAAGATGGAGGACTATCTTTAGTCGCCCAGCCCGCAGCTGTTCTTCTAGGTCTCATCGGAGGGGCTTCTTTCTTGTTGCTTTAGTTGGATAAATCTGTATTCTTTCTTCTTTGTACCGTATTGATCTTCAGACTTTCCCTTTTCTACACATTCTTAAAGTTGCCTGAATGATGTTCTCTCCTCCTCCTCCTTCAATCGGAACATCCAACAGTCAGTCGATATCTACCAGTGACTACTTCAACTACATGAAACGTGAACGACCTCTCAACTCGAAAGCCGCTATCTCCAAGGCCGTTCTCAACATCTTTTCAAATGCAATCTCTCAGGAAGACTACTCAAACTTTCTTTCCAGTCACCCAAGATTCTGGACATTTCTGCGGCTGAACGATTTGAAAGAGAATCTACGTTGAGAGTTTTCGATACAAGTGGCTTTGCGACCAAGTTTAAAGTCTCGAAAGCATTCACAATCAAACAATCAACCTTCAAGCTTTACTTTGGAGCGACCAAAAAGTGAGGTACAATACAAACAGGTTGACAAGAGAGGGAAGGGTGTTGGAGAACGGGGAGACAGAGCAGATCAAGCAGACACAGGGACGTAGGAACTTCATGATTTGTTACACTTTCGACCAATTGACTGCTTTTTATGATGGACGTCAGCAATCTGGGGCGGCTTCCTAGCCGTCGCTTAATAATCCTCGTTGGCAAGCATCCTGGCGACGAAATCACGTCCCTCGTTGGTGGACAAGAAGTCCTCAGCTGTCAGAGTAGGAGATCGAGGTCAAAGATGTTTGGAAGAACGTCAGATACTACTTTAACGTACGAAACAATCTCTGATGACCTATAGAAGTAATGAACTAACCTTCTTTGTTCTTGTCAGTCGCTTTGATGATACCCCTGGTGGACAAGAGAAGGGGATGAAGAGAGTCAGAACAGGGGTTTCCATTGGGTTTTCTGACTGGTCAATTGTTTTAACTTACCATGACGTTAGTCCTCCAACTCCCAAAAGTGCTGCATTGGCTAACACTGGAACTATCCAAGTCTTGAGCTCTGCGCCGAGGGCGGATCTTTGGGTAGGAGAGTCATGAAGTTCGAAGTCTTGAGCCAATTTTGATGTGAAGGCTTTTCCTTCATCACTAGCAACAAAATCCTGGGCTAGTGTAGGAAAGACGGAATCGAAGGGACAAGGAGTGGGAAGATTTGGGAAGGTCAGAAAACAGATTTGAGAAGATAAGACCGTCGACGCTTCGGTTCGAAAAGTTCAACTCACCTTCCTTGTTGCTCTTGGTTCCTTTGCTGGCGTGGAGAATCCTGAGAGTAGAGACATATATATTAAGTCGAGAGGGCAGAATAGAGTCAGTACTTTCCCACGTAAGAGAGGATTCAAAGTTGGTTCTCACCAAGCACTGAGGGCAGTGGTGACAGCGGCCGCTCCTCCCCAGATACTAGCTCCCGTCTTGCTGAAAGGATCTCTAGCAGAGAGAGAGCTGTATTCCTGAGAATGGTGTGAGCGGAAGTGAAGAGAGTAGAAAGAGGTGTGAGGCTTTGCGCTGATGGTCGTGTTCACCTTCTCTGATGCGTTTTTGAAACCCACCTCAATTTGCAAGTCTCTTTCTCTGTCTTGGACAGGAGCTGCAGAAGTAGTCGAAGCCATAGCGACCAGGAGAGCTAGAGTGATCTTGGTGAAGTGCATGTTGACGTTGCAAAGAAGCTTGAGGCTAAAGGTTGAAAAGAGGGGTAAAAGACGAAAAAGAAAGAGATGAAAAGTAGACCGGCTACTGGATAGAGTTAGAAGTGAAAGAACAGGAGAGAAAGAAAGGGCAGGAGATGGAGAAGAAGAAATGAAAAGAACGAAGAGTTCTATTTATGTACTCTCCGGGGCATGAGTGCAGTCGCCAAGGGGATAGGGGCACGCTGCCTTAGATTTTAAGTTGGGTTGCAAATGAAGCACAGATCCGGAAGCTCGGAAATGACATATTGAAAGTTGCTGTTGCACCCCTAGCGCAGGAACAGACCTCAGATCTACACTACACACCCTTTAAATCTACCCTCACTATCTGGCATATTTATTACCTTCAGAAGCCATCATGCACACCATCAAGATGTCGAAAGAATCTATTCGCATTCATGAATATTGTGAATATGTACAACTCTTGAAAACGTCAATCATCATAGATGAGACAAGTTCGGGAACAAGGGATGAGGTGAATCGACATAGGACAGCGGAACGGGAACAAGATGAATAGGAGGGTTGAAATGGGGCGAGGTAACGTAGTTTCTTCTGAATTTTCCAAATCTTACGAAGTAGGAATTCAGAATGCTTGACACCCCGACATTGTTAATGAACTGACCTGGTTGAGCTCGATCTATGTTATGCTTGTTTTGATTCCTTCCCTCCACCCGTTCCGATCATTTGTCCTCCTTCCACCTTATCTTCCGGACTTTATCCGCGTTTCTCTCTTAACTGTGCTTTCTGACGGGAAGAAAGGGTATGAATCCAGAGCTAAATTCTTACTTGATTTCAAACATATGAGTTCCGGCCAGCTCCATTTTGAGAGCCATCTTCCTGCTGTCTCATCTCCAGAACCTGGATACAACTCCACAACATTCAGGAAAGAGAAACCAGGCTGTTTAGTAGGGAGCTTGGGCGGTTGGATATTGTGATAATTGATGGACAATAGATTTGAAGAACATTTCTTGGAGATGTTCCGCAGGAGATCAAAAGCAGCCTGAGTCTCAGGAGCATTCAATGCTTCATCTGGATTGAGGTTGAGCTCCAGTAAGGTAAAAAGGTTGGAAAGTCTAAGTTTGAGAACGAGCTGTAAACTGTAAACCGAGCTTGAGACTATCGAGAGTTAAAAGCTGAAGTCGAGAGAAGCTCGATTACTCGACCTTTGACTTTTCTTCTGTTGACGATCCAGGTAATTCTATGAGTGTGATGTGTTCGAGGGTGTCGAATGATTTGAGTATGGTTGATGTGATTATGTACTTGCAGAGAGGAGGCGAGGAAGGGATGCGAGAATATTCCCCCGCCTCATCCAAATCTGAGATGTGAATGGTTGTTGAATGTTGAATCTTTCCCAATCCGATCTGACACAGTTTCATTCCGAATGATCTCATAACCTGAAGTTTCCAACCAAAGCTTCGCCAATTCTGCTTTCCTTTCCATTCCTGAAGGCACGCTGAGCTTGGTTCTTCCTCCTAGTTCTTCATTTTGATGGAGTTCAATCCAAGATGGATCTAATCAGGACAGGATACTGCGAAGTCGAAAAGTTCGAAGGATAGCCGGAAAGGATGTTGGAGTTGATGCGTTGATGGGAAGCAGTAGAAGCATTTAGCTTCTCTCATCCCAACCAAGCAAAGCCCCAATAACACTTGATCTCCTCATCTAACGACCCCAATACAAGAAGATTGGAGGGCTTTGGGATGAATTCTTATCCAGCCGAGTTAGTGTATCAACACTTTCCCTGCATGCTGGTCGCAGGTCTCATTCCACCAACTACTTTCACCTCAACGTCAACTCCTTCTACCTCAACCATTCCACAATCTCAGTCTTCAATTACACCTCCTTCAACTTCTTTCCCCAGTCTGACAAAGGATCTGGTAGAAATCTTCGGAGCCAGAGGCAAGAACTCGGTATGGGATCCAGCTAGAGGTGGGGCTGCAGTGTTCAAGAGTGTCATGGTCGACCATGTGAGTAGATAAGATTAAGAGGCCTGATAGAGGCACACAGAGCCGCAGAATTGAGATTTGCTCTCTGAAGGAATCCAGAGACGAACTTGCAGGGACACGAGACTGGTCGAAGGAGGAAAGATTAGACCTGGAAACTTGCTCTTCTCCCACAGCTGCTACTTCGATTCTAGAAGCGCAGTCGAAGGGCAGAAAAACTTGATTCACTTATTCAGATTCTACTTCTTCCCTTTCATCTCAGAGCGTCCGACTTCCACCTCGCAAGACTCGACCCAATCCTAAATCAGTTGCAGCTCCTCCAGCACCAATCTCTTCCGCAGATCCCAATGGAGACTCTTCAAGTACTTCAGCATTATCAGCTCTCCCAGCTAGATCACCTCTATCTCCTCTACATCCTGGAAGTCCCTTGTTCCCAGACGGAATCATAGCTCCAATCTGGTTGAGGAAGCATCGAGAATTGGTTCCCAGCGTTTTCGTTGCCTTCCACTGTCTAGCTGAACCACCTCCTCTAGTTGCAGTTTCAGGACCTGGAGAAGCTGCTCAGTTCGATGGAAGCGGTCTAGAAGCTTCAAGCATGGAGGAACTGAAAGCTAAAGACGAAGAGCTAATCAAGACGATAGCTGAACGAAAGAGAGGTTTAGTGGAAAGAGGGATCAAGTTGACTGTAGTCTTATTGACTAGTCGGTCTATGCTAGAAAACCCTCAATTGGAAGCTAGGTTAAGCTATCTCAGAAGATCTTCAGGGTTAGATTCTAAAGCCAGTCTCTTCGTCCTAACTCCTGTCTCAAGGCCTGAGCTCGGAGAGTTCGTCACTTCTCTACAAGGAGCTCTATATGATTCTTCTCTGGACTTCTATCGAGAACACGTTCGAAGGATAAGGAGGAAAAGACCGAGGTATCCACCTCCCCCTTCAATCGTTCAGCCAATCCTTATTGCCGCTTCCCCTTCTTCTGGAAACTCCAATCTGGTCGCTCTTTCAAGAGAAGGTTGGCAAGTGAGAGCCGAATACAAGTTAGCAACCTTCGCAGAGATGCAAGGTGATAATGAGACGGCTATGGGTCATTATCTGGAAGCTTATGACATTCTTGCCAACAGCTTGCTAGGCTCGACGATGCATCTACCTCCCAGGACGAAACGATGGGCTGAAGCCAAAGTTTTGGCTGACGCTTTGAGCATCAGGATCAGCAAACTTCATCTTTACAATGACGACGGATTCAAAGCTAAGAAGCAATTCGAGAAGCACATCCATAGATTCGTCGAACTGAGTACGGGTTGGGGCATTGGAGAAGCTACTTTCGAGTTTTGGAGTTGGCTGGGCAAACAGTGAGTAGATTTCTGGTCCCAGCGCATAGTTTGTCTGAGCATTTGAATGATACCAATACCTATCCATGCGCTTCTGATTACAGATACCGAATGTTCGGAGACTTGGTAGACGTGGCTACTCGTGAGATTCCAGGAGCTCCTCTCAAACCTTTTACGCTGCCAATGCACGCTCCGCCTCTACCTTCAAACATCCTTCACCCTCTTTTGGTCTCTTCGGCAGCTTCTGGAGGTCTAGATCCAAGATTCCTCTATCCTACACTTCATCCTCCAAGTCCAATGGCGACCAACTCTGCCGTCTCCCCCTCAGCTCTTCTCGAAGGTGCGGGTTGGTTCTACTACATCTCGGCTCTTTGCTCTATCGAAAGGAGGGAGAGATTTTTGCAGATGGAGAAGAAGGAGATGGAGACGAATGGGAAAGAGAGCTATCTGGAGAACCAACCAGCCTTACTTCATGAAAAGAAGGTTGATCATCTGAGTCAGATTACAGAGGTGAGTGGAGTTGAAAGAATGATCCTATCCTGACCTCTATGCGTGCAAGATCACTGACTCTTCCTATCACCCTTCTCACATCAGGCTCTGACTAGAGCTTACGAATCCTTCAAGCGAGCACACCAAACTCGGCTCTCTCTATTCGTGGCTTCGAAGATCGCCTCCTCCTACTATGCCAATGGCCAATTCGAAATGGCGCTCCGGTTCATGGAAAGAATCGCCAAGACCTATCGAAAAGAATTCTGGCAGCCACCTCTAGCCTCCTTACTCCTGATGGCAGCTGAGTGCGCAAAGAGCGCAGGCGAGGTCGGTTCGAGGCTGAAAGCTCTAGTCGAGCTCCTGGATCCAGCTCTTCCTCTATCTCCATCGCAAAGATCTGACTCAACTCGACAGCTCGTGGAACTTCTGGAATCCGGTTCTCTGCCAGAGGAGAAGAGACCCTTCCAGATCTCGCTAGGTGAACTTCCCGAGAAGGACAAAGAGGCGGAGGGTCTGATCTCTACTTCGTCAAAGTCTGGCTTCATCAGACTGGAAAGTGTCTTTCTTCACCAGGAGCTAGAATTCGGATCTTCGACTCCCTTTCAAGTTCAATTATCAGCTCCAGAGAACGGATCGGTCGGTGCTCTCGAACAGTTAGAGTTCGATTCTCTGCAGCTCTTCTTCCAGCAAGTCACAGAAGCTGAAGCAGATTCTTCAAAAGATCAGATTCTATGTGCCATCATCAAGAAAGGAGAAAAGAAAGTAGATGTCAAGACCGAAGTGGCCCACCTCGGCGACATCCGTTTAGGAGACGCTCCCACTGAAGTTCAAGCTGATCTACGTTGGGCTGAAGGATGCGCTAAGATCTTTGAGGGCACTTTGAGTGCCCACGGTGCTGGAGAAGTCCGAGTAAGTCAAAGCGGAAAGCTTCCAAGGCACCTCGCTTTCTGGATACTCACCCTCCCTTCCCTATCTCTCCACTCCTTGCAGCTCTCCCACGCGATCCTTTTCGCTGGAGAAGATCGGGCACCACTTCAGATCTCACTGTCTCCTCTTCGAGTCGACTCGCTAGCGCCAGCACAGAAGCCGCTTTGGTATGTCACCACCAAGTCAAAGTCGTCGCCAGCGCCTTCGACACGCCCTCTAGCACTTCCCCATCGATCGGACGCCGGTAGTGCTCTCATCAAGCCTCGAAGACACAAGGTGGATCTCCGACTCTTACACGAAGAGGAGTCTTATTTAGATGAAGAATTCGAAATCAAAGTGGAAGTCAGGAATGATGAGATGGAAGAGCTGGATTGCCACGTCGATGTCGAACTTGTAGAAACCGGATCTGGGTCGGACGGGAAGGTTTACGACTTTCTCTCGTGTCAAGATTCGAAGGATCCCGGCTTTCTGAAAGATCTCTCGTTCGGTACGCTCGGTGCTTCTACTTCAGGAAGTCTCTCTTTCTTCCTGTCGACAAGCCAGCACACAGCCTCGAGATCGATCAACGTCACTCTCAAGACTCGATCCTCTTCAGCAGCTGCCTCGGTCAGTAGTGAAATCTCCAAGAAGATCCAACTTCCGGTCCGAGCACCTTTCGCTAGCCAGATCTCGCCGAGATGGAGCCTCGAGAGGACTCGCAACGCTGGAGCAAGAAGACGTACTGCTCAAAGGGCTTTCAAACTCATTGGTAGCCACTCGGACTCTTCTATGCCGGAGGATGAAGACGACGTCACCGATAGTGATGACGACGAAGAGATGCTTCAGGTCAATCGAAGTGCCAAGGGGAGCCTCTGCGCCTGCTTCTCCTCTCTAGCGTCTCAACCTCTCGAAGTTCGGTCGATCTCTCTCAAGTTGCAGGAACCAAGATCGGGCGTATGGTTCGTACCATCAAGAGGAGAAGCCACTCCAGAGGAGGAAAGCGTTTCGGGAACTTGGGAGGAAGGCGACAGATACTCCACCATTCACGAGATCGAGGCTCTTTGTGACCCAAATTCTTCAGGGGAGTCTCCCTCAAGCATCGGATTTTACGAGATCAAATGGAGACGAGCAGGAGCTCTTTCGTCTCTAGAATCCTCAAAGTACTTCAAGACATCGATCCCTCTCCCTTCCTTACTCCCTCCTATTTTAGAAAGAGAGACCTCCGTCTTCATCTCGCCACCCTCCACTGCTAGATTGAATGAGCCTTTCCTTCTACCGATCACGATCTGCAATCCAAGTTCTCGCTCCTCAAGCATACAGCTGACTCTAGAATCCTCGGAATCCTTCATCTTCACTGGTCCAAGGTCTCTCAGCATCCCAACATTACTGGCTGAGACGGAAAGGAGAATCACTCTGAGGCTGATGCCGATCATGGTTGGAAAGGGAAAGTTACCAAAAATTCGAGCTCACGAGAGAAGTCAGGTCGAAGGACAAGAGAAGAAACTCAGAGTCGAAAGTTCTCACGGAGACGTTCTTTTAGTTTTGTGAGCTCTTGTATCTACATCAGACACTTCATAGCTTCATTCTTTCGCCGAATGAGATCATAGCAACCAAAAAAGAACTGACAGAATTTGTTTGATTGAGTGTTCGTCGTATGGTACAGAATCGGAAGGGAACGATAGATTAGAGGATGGGCGGACAAGAGATGAAAGGGAGGAGATGAAGAGGGGAAAACGACGTCATGAAAGAAGACAAAAAGAAACATTGGAAAAGAAAAGGCGAAACCTGGTCGAGAAACAGAAAATTGGGAAGCGGGGGCGGATTCGAGGGAGACAGGAGATGAGAGACTTGGTGAGATTGGGGAGAAATACTGTCGTTGCGTTTAGGTTGGTTTGCGTCTCTTCGAGAGGATGAATTGAATTGAATTATGTGGTTGGGGTTTTTTTTGAGTTTGGATTGCTGTCTTTTTTTAATCTGATGGATCTATGTACTGTTGCGATTAGGAAAATCTAGATACATTTAAAATAGAGTGAAGAGCAGAAGAAAAGACTCCCTCTCCTTACTTCGATAAAGGATACTTAAGGCAGCCGGGAAGAGTTGAAGATCGAGCATAGATGTTGAGGATGGCAATAGAAGAAGAAGTCAGAGACTAAGCACGGTTACCTGCACCTTTCTTGCCGGAAAGAAGAGTGTGAAGTGTTGAAATCAGCTCCACTCGACGAATTGGTTTCGACACGTAGGCGGACATTCCAGCTTGAAGACATTTTTCCTTATCTCCCAACATGGCGTGAGCTGTGAGGGCTACGATTGGGACTGGTTCGTCTCCTAAGGAAGCCTCGAATTCTCTGATAGCAATCGTTGCTTCGATACCACCCATGACAGGCACTAGAGAGAGGGAACGTAAAGAGGAAAGATGAAAAGGTTAGCGAGAAACACAAGTAAGGAAGAGGACGAAGGAGAATCGGTACTCACTGCTCACGTCCATGAGGACTACATCGTACTGTCTCTTCTTGACAGCCGTCACAGCGAGCTGACCATTGTCGACGACATCGACCTTGTGTCCTTGATTCTGCAGGATCTTGCAGGCGAGCTTCTGATTGACGATGTTGTCCTCTGCCAGAAGAATGTCGTAGGTGACCTCATTGTTACCTTCTGAAGGAGTGGCAGCAGAACTTTCCAACGAAGGTAGAAGAGCGTAGTAGAGATCGGCCAGAGTAGTTGGAGTGTTGATGTAAGAAGAGATCCCATGGTCGAGACAGTAGGTCAAGTTGAGAGTGAGAGTAGCAGGGGAGACTAGATTGATAGGAATGTAACGAAGATGTTCGACTGTTCGTAGATCTTCGACGACCGATAGGGAATCAGCGATGATGGCATCGATTCTTGGCATTCCTCTCTTACGTTGAGTAGCTTCCTCGACGCTATGAACTGTGAATGGCTTGAGTCCAAGCTCCTCCAACATTGGTTGAACTCCTGTCTGATCGTGAAGAGTATCCAAGAAGAAGATGTTCCTTCCTTGGTAAGGTCTCATCTTATCGTGAACTTGGATCTTGTTGATCTCGTCGAGTTTGACTAGCATAGTGAAGAAGAAATCGGAACCTCTTCCGTAATTACTTCTCACCCAAAGATCTCCACCCATCAAGTTGACCAGCCTCCTAGAAATCGAGAGACCCAAACCAGTTCCTCCATATTTCCTAGTGGTAGATCCATCGGCTTGACAGAATGTATCGAAGATGACGTCCAGCTTGTCTTGCTTGATTCCGATTCCAGAGTCCGAAGCGCAGAATTCCAAAAGGGCTTGAGTTGGAGAAGCGATCTTGGCTAGAGTACACTTGAGAGCTACTCTTCCTCCGGCTTCAGTGAACTTGACAGCGTTTCCGATCAGATTGGTGATGATTTGCTTGAGACGAAGAGCATCTCCGATGAGAGGATCCGGGCAGTCAGGAGCGACCTCGTACATGAGATTCAGCTTCTTCTGCGTTGCTCTGACCGACAGAGTTTTTAGGACACTGAAGACGATTCCACGAAGAGAGAATGGAATCTCCTCGACGTTCATGCGACCAGCTTCGATCTTTGAGATATCCAGAATGTCGTCGATGATGGCTAGAAGATTTCCAGCGAGAGTAGAGACCGTGACCAAGTTCTCACGTTGGCTTCGAGAGAGCTCGGTTTCGAGAGTGAGAGCAGTCATACCAATGATTCCATTCATTGGAGTTCTGATCTCGTGAGACATGTTCGCCAAGCTGGAGAGTAGAGAGGAAGGAGAAGAATCGTGAGTTGAAGTGGATTCGAACTGACCCTTCAAAACTCTATTACTCACAACTCAGACTTGGATCTGTTAGCCAACTCGGCAGCTTCCCTAGCAGCAGTGTTCTTCTGAATGGAATCCCTCAGAGAGTAGACCATCTGATTGATCTTGGTCTTCAAAGAATCCATCTCTCCACTGGCCTCGACTGTGACGAAGCGAGTGAAATCTCCGTCGGTAGCAGCGGCTGTGATCTGAGCGAAAGCACGTACTTGAGAGGTCAAATTGTTGGCCATGATGTTGACGTTGTCGGTGATTTCGCCCCACTTTCCTTCGATGTCCTTCTTCTGAGCTTGAACTCCCAATTTACCCTCCGTACCTACTTCCCTGGCCACTCTAGTGACCTCCGAAGCGAAGAAGGAGAGCTGGTCAATCATGTTGTTGATAGTATTGACTAGATCCAGAATCTCTCCTGAGACAGAGATGGTAACTTTTTGAGTTAGATCTCCACGAGCGACAGCAGTCGTAGCGTGAGCGATAGTTCTCACTTGCAGAGTCAGATTGGCGGCCATGGTGTTGACCGAATCGGTAAGATCCTTCCAAGTTCCTCCGACTCCGAGCACAGTGGCTCTTCCTCCTAGCTTCCCTTCGGTTCCTACTTCTTTGGCGACACGAGTTACCTCAGTTGAGAAGGTTCGAAGCGATTCCACCATGTTGTTGACAGTTAACTTCAGATCCAGGAATTCTCCGCTAACTTCGACGTTGATAGTCTTGCTCAAATCTCCACGAGCGACAGCTGTGGTGACAGTGGCGATAGAACGAACTTGAGTTGTTAGATTGCTAGCCATCATGTTGACTCTTTCGGTCAAGACCTGGAGGAAGGAGGGAAAGAGAATGGAATCGATGTGAGCCTCCTGGCGATGCGCCCTTTTCGACTGCCAAATGAGCTTGACGTTACTGACCTGCCATTGACCTTTGACGTCATCGACGTTCGCCTGACCTCCCAATCTTCCTTCAGTTCCTACTTCGACCGACACTCTGATGATCTCATCGCTCAGAGTCTTGAGTTGCCTGACCATGTTATTGACAGTCATCTTGAGGTCCAGAATTTCTCCCTTGACATCGACAGTGATGAATTCCGTCAAGACCCCTTCAGCTACGCATTTGGTGACTCTAGCAATCTCTCTGACCTGAGAGGTCAAGTTGTCGGCCATCTTGTTTACGTTCTCTGTTAGATCCTTCCAAGTTCCTTCTACGTTTGGAACGTGAGCTTGACCTCCAAGCTTTCCATAAGTTCCGACTAGATGAGAAAAAGTCGAAAGGAGATTTTATCAAGTCAGAAGATTGGGTCGAAAGGAGATTCTATCAAGTCAGAAGGTTGGGACGAAAGAAGAGCCAAAGCTTCACTTTTTTTCACTCACCTTCCATTGACATTCTGACTACTTCACTAGCAAAGATCCTCAATTGACCAACCATGGAATTGACAGTGTCTTTAAGCTGAGCCATCTCTCCTTCTGCGTCAATGTCGATAGTCTTCGTAAGATCTCCCTTGGCGACGGCAGTTGTGACCATTCCGATCGAGCGTACTTGTTCAGTCAAGTTGGAACACATTCGGTTCACCTAGAAGTTGAGATCACAAAGAAAGGAAGAGGATTCAAAGTAAGTTGACCAAAGTCTTGCCGAAAGAGAGTGAAGTGAACTCGAAGCGCAACTCACATTGACAGTCAATTCCTTCCAAACTCCCTGAACTCCAGGAACATGAGCCTGACCACCTAACTGACCTCTACTTCCTACTTCTCTAGAAACCCTAGTGACTTCGTTTGCAAAATGTCTCAATTGATCTACCATCACATTGATAGTGACTTTCAATTCCAAAATCTCTCCATCAGCTTGGACGTCAATCTTCTTAGAGAGGTCACCTTTAGCTACAGCTTTGGTGACTAAAGCTACTCCCCTGACTTGGTTTGTTAAGTTTTCAGCTAATCTGTTAACCACGTCTTTCAATTCTTTCCATCTACCCTCGACTCCTTCTACTTCGACTTGACCTCCTAACTTTCCTTGAGTTCCTACTTCTAGAGAAACCCTCGTCACATCGGCAGCGAAATTGGAAAGACGGTCTACCATCTGATTGATGATGTCTTTGAGTTCCACCATGACGTGACCCTGGACAGGGACAGTAATGTGCTGAGAGAGATCTCCGAAAGCTACAGCCTGAGGAGGTGATAGAAGTGACGGGATCGGAGCGAGCGAAGAAGATCAGTATTCTTTTTAAGGCATCTTGGAGAACGCTAGTGCTCTACTTCCTTCTAGTGTAGGCTCATCAGGTTCTCTGCATCAAGCTCCTCCCTCCCTCTCGCTCCTTCATTGACTCGATTCGACATGAAACGCGACAACGCGACGACTCACCTTACAGACTCTAGCGATATCTTGCACCTGAGCTTTCAACAATCTCAATTCCTCCTGAGCACTCAAACCACTTTCGTCACTGTATCTCTCGAAGGCTCCGACAGCTCCTTCAGGGCCAGTTCCATCTCCACCAGAAGTTAATAGAACAGGACCATCCGAACCCATTCCAAGTGGATACGATAATGGATAAGTTGAAGATTGAGGATGAGCATGAGATAGAGGATAAGGAAAGTTACGGAAGAACGACAATGGAGTCTTGTCATTTGAGTTAACCGAACTGTTGTCAGTAGCCTCTGTGGATGAGGATGAATTGATCTCTTTGGCAGAGTCTGATGAAAGAGGTGACATCAAGTTTGAAGGATTGTTTGCTGACGATGGAGAAGTTAAACCAGCAATGCTTGAAGTTGCAGTTTGAACTTCAACATCTACACTGTTTCTCTTCGAGTTAGACCTGGAATTAGACATCACCCCTTCTTCCTTTGCAGTTCCAACGCTATCTCCACTATCCGTTGTAGTTGAACCTCTTCTTGAAGCCAAAGCTATAGATTCCAACTTATCTTCCGCTCTCCATAACCTTTCCACCAATCTACCGATATTGGCCTCTATCTCTTGAGTTCTTGAATCTCCTCCATCGAAATGAAACCTTGGCAATGGAATTGAGACTACACCTTCTGAACCTGGATCTGAATAATGAGCGTTGTTTGGAAGTTGAGGTTGAGGAGAAGGCTGCGAAGCTTGAGGTAGACCACTATTGGTTGGAGTTGGGGTGCTGGCTGAAGCGAAGGATTCATCTGAGGGATTCAATGAAGAGGTTGAAGGAGAGAGAATGTTTGTTGAAGTGTCCTCTGAGATATGACCATCTGCAGTCTCATAATCACTCCTTGGAGAAGGAGGAGCTGGTTGATCTTCGAAAGCAGAGGAGAAGGAGGCAGAATGGCCGTGACGTTGGTTGGAGGAGTTGGAGGACTGATTGAGGTTCATCTCTTCCGTCTGCCTGGTGATATACTTGATTCCAGCCGCAGTAGAAGATTGATCATTCCCATTCCCATTGCCACTTCCTGTAGCTGTCACTGTTGATGATTGATGAGGTAGACCTACGAAGTTTCTGGATTGATTCCCTCCAGCCGAGTTCCAACCAGCACCAGCAGCAGCAGCACCATTACTGCCGTTAGTCGTTGGAAGATAAGTAGTTGTAGTTTCTAAGAATCTTCTAATTGCTGGAGGTGGTAAAGAGTTTGCTAGACCTGCAGTGACTAAAACCAAGTGATCAATGAAATCATCTGGTAGATTGGCCATATCTGGTAGAGGTGAAGAAGTTGTCCTTGACATTGAATGAGAATGAGTTGAAGAAGTTGAAGAAGATGGTGTTGATGGCATTGCCATTGGAATTGAGTTACTCGTATTAGCTGAAGAATTGGCTGCCTCGTTTGAAGGAGCAGCTACTGCAGCCATGATGAGGAGCAGCTGGAGCTTAAGGGAGTAGGAGGAGGATAGAGGAGGGGCTTCCTTCTGGCTGATAGTAGATGCGGTGGTCGGATTGAAAGGTTTGTTGAGGTTTGAGCTTCTTCTCTATATCAGAGTGAAATGAGAGGGCAGGGTCAAGGGGGGGGGGGAGAAGGAGGTGAAGGACAAGGAGTAGCGGAGATTCATACAGCCTACCACTTAAGGTTCGGACCTTTAACACTGTCACTTGCTGAAGAAGGGAACTTCTTCTTCCTCTTCTTCTGTTTCTTCAAGCTATCCTTCGAACTTTTCGACTTCGCAGTATCCTGTCCTGATTAGATCCATCTTGGATTGAACTCCATCAAAATGAAGAACTAGGAGGAAGAACCAAGCTCAGCGTGCCTTCAGGAATGGAAAGGAAAGCAGAATTGGCGAAGCTTTGGTTGGAAACTTCAGGTTATGAGATCATTCGGAATGAAACTGTGTCAGATCGGATTGGGAAAGATTCAACGTTCAACAACCATTTACATCTCAGATTTGGATGAGCCCCGGGGGGGATCTTCTCTCTGCTCTCATCCCCTCCTCTCTCTGCTATAAGTAATCACATGAACCATACTCGAATCATTCGACACCCTCGAGAACATTACTCTCATAGGATTTCCTGGATGGCCAATAGTATAAGTGCCACAGCTCGAGGAATCGAGCTTCTCTCGACTTCAGCCTTCAACGTTTCAGCTCTCGATGAAGCCTCAAATCTCAAGCTCGGTTTACAGCTCATTCTCAAACTTGGATTTTCCAAACTTTATCCGTCATATTACCTTCAGAAGATATCATGCCCACCGTGAAGACACTTCAAAGGGTTGAAAGAGTCTATTCGTGTTCGTAAATTTGTAGTATCAGTTAAACTCTTCAAAACTTCGATCATCAGATGAGACAAGTTTGGGAACAAGGGATGAGGAGAATCGACTACACAGGGACAACGGAACGGGAAATACATACATACATAGGAAGATTGAAATGGGGCCAGGTAACATAGCTCCTCTGGAATTTCCCAAATCTTACCAAGAAAGATTTCAGAAATGCTTGACACCCCGAGATTGTTAATGAATCGGTGTGAGCTCGATCCAAATGATGCTTATTTTGATTGGTTATCCTCCTCCCACCTTAGCTTTTGAATTCGAAGCTCTGAGGCAGCGAACCCCTATCACTCGGCGACTTCACTCATTAAATCACCCGGGCCGGAAAGTAAAGGATTTTATAAGCTGAACTCTTTGACTCTTTTCCAATTCCTTTCCTTCTCTTCTTTTCATTCGTTCTTCTACTACTACTACTACTTCTTCTTCTTACTCTTTTTCTTCTTCTTCTTCTTTTCAACTTCAATTTTAGCCAGTTTAATTTTTTTTCTCTGTATCTTTTCAACCCCCTTTTTTCAAACTCTTTCACCTCAAGCTTGTCTGTAGCGTCAACATGCACTTCACCAAGATCACTGTGACTCTTCTCGTCACCATGATGGGCTCTACTGTTTTTGGAGCTCCTGTCGACCAAGGACCAAGAGATGGCCCAGCTCAGGTAAGTTGCTAGATGAGGATGGATGAGGGAAAAATCACTCATCACTGCAAAATCTCACAGCTCTTTCTCCTCCCTTTCTTGGTCCTCCCCTCTAATTGCTTCTCACTCCTCAGAGGTCTGACTCGATTTCTGCTAGAGATCCCTGGAGAAAGACAGACCTTGCTATTGGCGGAACTGCAGCCCTTGTCTCCGCCACCAGGGCTGCTGCGTGAGTTAAGTCAAACAGGCTTTGGGAACATCCCCTAATCTAGGCAAAGCACTGACTTTCCCTCTCGATCTTCCTTCTTCTTTTCGCTCCCTCGAGGCTTCTGGGCGGCTGGCAGAGATCCCAACAGCAAAGAAGGTGAGTCAGAAGTTTCCAGTCGAAAAAAAGGCGAGAAGTCTTTGTTCGGACCGTGAACAGCAAGTTGACACCCATTCTTCTTCTCTCTCTCTCCTTTCCCAATTCCTCATCCACCTATTTAGCCCAAGATTTTATGGACAGCGCTGATGGAAAGGCTTTTGTTTCCAAGATGGCTACTGATCTTGTCGACAAAAGAGACCTGTCAGCTCTTGTGAGTTCTGATTTCAAGGCATGGGAAAGGTAGTCTTTGAAGGACGCCTCTTGCCTAGTCTGATAGTTCCAGGCACTCTGGATACGCTTACACGAAGGAGAAGAAGGGTCTGGCAACAGACATCCGTTCACCCTCAGAGCCACCGCGACCCGTACTTCAAACCTCTTTCTGATTCCTCTCTCATCTCCACTTGTCTTCCAGGACTATGACTTCGGTTCCATCTCTGCTAGAGATCCTTTCAGCAAGACGGGAGCTAGTATCTGGGGAGGAGCGGCCGCTGTCACCACTGCCCTCAGTGCTTGGTGAGAACCAACTTTGAATCCTCTCTTACGTGGGAAAGTACTGACTCTATTCTGCCCTCTCGACTTAATATATATGTCTCTACTCTCAGGATTCTCCACGCCAGCAAAGGAACCAAGAGCAACAAGGAAGGTGAGTTGAACTTTTCGAACCGAAGCGTCGACGGTCTTATCTTCTCAAATCTGTTTTCTGACCTTCCCAAATCTTCCCACTCCTTGTCCCTTCGATTCCGTCTTTCCTACACTAGCCCAGGATTTTGTTGCTAGTGATGAAGGAAAAGCCTTCACATCAAAATTGGCTCAAGACTTCGAACTTCATGACTCTCCTACCCAAAGATCCGCCCTCGGCGCAGAGCTCAAGACTTGGATAGTTCCAGTGTTAGCCAATGCAGCACTTTTGGGAGTTGGAGGACTAACGTCATGGTAAGTTAAAACAATTGACCAGTCAGAAAACCCAATGGAAACCCCTGTTCTGACTCTCTTCATCCCCTTCTCTTGTCCACCAGGGGTATCATCAAAGCGACTGACAAGAACAAAGAAGGTTAGTTCATTACTTCTATAGGTCATCAGAGATTGTTTCGTACGTTAAAGTAGTATCTGACGTTCTTCCAAACATCTTTGACCTCGATCTCCTACTCTGACAGCTGAGGACTTCTTGTCCACCAACGAGGGACGTGATTTCGTCGCCAGGATGCTTGCCAACGAGGATTATTAAGCGACGGCTAGGAAGCCGCCCCAGATTGCTGACGTCCATCATAAAAAGCAGTCAATTGGTCGAAAGTGTAACAAATCATGAAGTTCCTACGTCCCTGTGTCTGCTTGATCTGCTCTGTCTCCCCGTTCTCCAACACCCTTCCCTCTCTTGTCAACCTGTTTGTATTGTACCTCACTTTTTGGTCGCTCCAAAGTAAAGCTTGAAGGTTGATTGTTTGATTGTGAATGCTTTCGAGACTTTAAACTTGGTCGCAAAGCCACTTGTATCGAAAACTCTCAACGTAGATTCTCTTTCAAATCGTTCAGCCACGGAACGTTGACACAGAAGGACTGAAATTGAATAAGGAATTGAATTGAATCAGATCTCTGTGGAATTGAAGAGATCGAAAAATGAAAGAATTACAAGAAAGGATGAAACGAGTTTGGTTGTGATGGTTACAGCTACAGGAAACAAAGAGAACATTAAGAAACGAGGAGGCGAAACAAAGAGGAGAAGATCATGAGAGAGAAAAGAAGATACTTGAAGACGAACAAGAAGAAAATCAAAGTACAGAGTTATTGAGAATGATAGGGAAAACTTGAGAAAAACGGAGAGGATGAATGAAGAATGAATTTTACAGAGAACTTAAGAGAGCGAGAGAGATGAAAGAACTTGCGAGACATTTGAAGACGGAACTAAGGACTGAAAATGACCAGATCGATTTGGAAGGTTTGAATGTTGATTAGAGAGGAAGAGAGATCTGAAAGCAAGAGAAGGAGGAATTGATGGGTGGGTTGAAGATGGAAGATGCTGGAAGGGAGGGCTTTTCTGGAACTTGAAGAGAACGTTCGAAAGATGAATTCTTAAGAGCTCTTGATAGGATGACACCTCAGATGGACAAGGAGAAGGGAATCAATTTGAAGATTGCTTGGTGATGAGGGAGAGAATTCTGAATGAGTCCGACCACCTGGAAGTTTCGGGCAATTCAGCTCCAATTGTTCTCCTTGTGAAGAGCTGCTCTTTCCATGATGAATTTTCCTGAAAATCAGATGGAGTGGGAGAGAGGGGAGTTGAGATCAGGTAGCTGCCGATTGTAGAGAACTGATAAGCAGGGTCTGTTCAATCTGGCAATCTCTCCTGAATATTACTTCCCTTCTAATTTCCTAACACCCTCCCTTGATCATTGATACTTACCCTCTTTATATTTCTGAGTATTCTCATGAGCCTTAATGTAACTCCAACCGACTGATTTCTCACAACCTTTACATTTCAAATCAGCTACGACATGTAAACCAGTTAACAATTGTCTATCTTCATGTTTTCCCAAAACTGTATTGATTGTAGTATTAAATAAGTAAGCTTTACCTTCTCTACCAGAGAAAGCTCTTGAAATGCAAGAATCAGTTTGAGACAAATGAGTTCCACAGTTTGAGCAAACGTAGTAAGAGATTGGTTCTAAGTCCGAATTTGATGAAGTGGAGCTGGAAGTGAGTTGAATCCGATCTGATTTCTGATAAGTTGGTAAGTAATTCGTTGTAGGTTTTGCTCTTGGAGGTGAATTGATTGGAATCAAAGATGGTGAAGATAAGGAGGATGACAGTGGTAAAGATGAGAACGCTGACAGTGAAAGGTGAGGATAACTTGATGATTCATTCTGGTTCACTTGATTCCTTGAAGGTGAATTATTAGGAGAAGATGATGCAGAAGATGATGGCGACGAATGCATTCTGATAAAGTAGTAGAAGTAGAGGTAGTGAGGGAAGAGTACCTCGATCCATCCTCCTCATCACCCTCCCATCCCTATAACCTATCCTATCTTAATCTATTCTCAAATCAAGTCATGGTGTTAGGTGATTTAGGTAGAAGGCTTAACACAGCTTTAGCTGAATTATCAAAAGTGCCAACAGTGAACGATGCAGCTATCGATACTCTTTTAAGGTCAATCACTTTAGCTCTACTAGAATCCGATGTTAACGTTAAATTGGTATCAAAACTTAGAGATGATGTTAGGAAACAAGTGAGAGAAGCTTTAAACGATCCAAAGAATGAGAAATTGAATCAAGCTCAAAGGAGAAGTTTGGTTCAAAAGGCTATCTATGATCATCTAGTCGCTTTAGTAGATCCTGGAGTGGAACCTTATAAGCCAAAGAAGGGGAAGCCTAATGTTATCATGTAAGTAGAATCATTGGGTTCCAGATGACTCTAGGCAAGTTCAGTTGGGAGATGCTGGGAGGAAAGAAAGATCGGCTTGTTCACTTGGGTGGGCCAGCAGTGCAGCAGCTACCTTCAATTGGGGAGCGAGAGAGCTCAAGGAACAGTCATATCAGTGTTGAAAATGTCTTTGGATATCTTCAATCGTAGAATGATTGGAAGTAGCATAGCCTGCTTTGGACAGAAGGAGGACTCGGTGGAAAGACCAAGGATTGGATCAAGAAGGAATGTCAGAATGAAGAGCAATCACATTTGAAGTACTTGGAAGGTAGGAATGTAGCCGAGATCGTGGGTAGAAAGAAGAGAATGAGAGGTTTCGCTAAGCAGTCAGACCACAGGAGGGAGGGGTCAGTCGACTTGCCTCTCCTCCTCTGCACACTCCTTCTAGGCTGTTGAGCTAGATCATCAGGATGAACTTAGGAAGAGCTCTCATATCTAGTCGACTCTTTCTAAGATCCCTTTCAAGACCTCCCTGGTCCCGAACTAAACTCCTCCTCGCTTCTCCCCTCCTCTAGGTTCGTCGGTCTTCAAGGATCAGGAAAAACCACCTCCTGTACCAAACTAGCTCTCTATTATCAAAAGAGAGGTTTCAAAACCGGTTTGGTCTGCGCCGACACTTTCAGAGCAGGAGCTTTCGATCAATTAAAACAAAACGCAACCAAAGCTGGAATCCCATTCTACGGTTCCTATTCTGAACCAGATCCGGTGACGATTGCAAAAAATGGAGTTTCAAGTTTTAAAGCTTCAAGGTTTGACATTATCATAGTAGATACTTCAGGTAGACATAAACAAGAACTGGAATTGTTTAATGAAATGATGGAAATTCAAGAGGTGGTGAAACCTGATCAGACGATTATGGTTTTGGATGCTAGTATTGGTCAAGCTGCTGAAGGTCAGAGTAAAGCTTTTAAAGATGCTGCTCAGTTTGGTGCTATCTTTGTTACGAAGATTGATGGTCATGCTAAAGGTGGAGGAGCGATTTCTGCGTGAGTAATTTTGAGGTGGAGAGAATTCTAGAGATAGTTGGATCAAATGAACTTTCGCCTGATACCTGAAGTTCTCAATCAAAGGGAAAAGCGTTTCTCTTTTCTCGTACCTTTGAATCTCTAAGCTGAACCTTCTTTCGCCCCGCCTCTCTTTCCAACAGCGTCGCCGCTACCAAGACTCCTATCATCTTCCTCGGAGTGGGAGAACATGTGGCTGATTTGGAAACTTTCAAACCTGGTCCTTTCATTTCCAAACTTCTTGGAATGGCAGACCTGTCAGGTTTAATGGAAATGGGAGAAGAAATGGCGGCTAGTGGAGCTGGAGAGAAACAAAAGGAAATGTTTGAGAAACTTCAAAAAGGTGGAATCTTCTCTATTGGGGATTGGAGAGAACAAGTTGGGACTATTATGGGAATGTGAGTACAATTCGACAAGATTTAGATATTTGGAGGACTTACAATAAGAGCTGACTGTTATTCCCACTTTCCTTCTCGCTTTGTTTTTCTTCTAGGGGACCTCTTTCAAAAATGATGGGAATGATTCCAGGAATGGGTCAAATGCTAGGAGGTGCTCAAGGAGAAGAAATCCAATCAAAAATGAAACATTTCATCTTCATCACTGATAGTATGACTAAATTCGAATTGGATTCTGATGGTTCTTGTTTTTCAGCTCCGATTAAAGATCATCATACTTCTAAAGCTAGATCCAAAAGTTCAGAAGCTGCTATGGTTTTAGCTCAACCTGAAGATGAAGAAGATACGAATGGGAAAGGGAAAAAGAAAGAAAAACCTCCAATGAGAATGACTGCTAGAGCTTATAGAGTTGCTAGAGGTAGTGGAACTTCTGTTTCTGATGTTGAAAATCTTTTGATCATGTATAGGATGATGAGAAAGGTTATGAAGAAAATGGGTGGAGCTCAGGGAATGTGAGTATCGAAAGGTTGGCAGATGTGGTCGAATGTTCGCTTTTGACTGACACTCTTCTCTCCTTCTTACAATCTCTCCCCATATTCTTCTTTTTGAATTGAAAGGCTTTCTCAAATGCAGAATGGCGGAAAACCAGGAGCAGGTCAAGTTTTACCTCCAGGAATGAGCGCTGAACAGGTCAGAGCTATGCAGGTAAGTCTTCGTTCCTTAATCCATTCCTGAAAGGCGATGATCCAAATCTGATTCACGAACTCTATACTTTGCTCTCTCGTCTCTACAGAACAACTTACCGCCTGAGATTAAAGCTCAACTCAGACAGCCAGGAGGTCGAGAAAAGCTAATGAAAGATATGCAGTCTGGAAACATACCTCCTGGAATGGAAGGCATGATGATGGGAGGAGGTATGCCTGGAATGGGAGGGATGGGAGGTGGATTAGGTGAGATGATGAAATCGATGATGGGGGGTGGAGGAATGCCAGACATGTCGCAACTTCAAACCATGATGGGTGGCATGGGTGGAGGTGGAATGGCCGAGATGATGAAACAATTTACGGGCATGGGAGGAGGAATGGGAGGAGGAAGGTAATGGGGTTGGGGTTCTTTTGGATGTGCTTCTTCTTTTGACTCAATTTGCAACAGACCTATCATGCTCTTCAAAATCTTACCCTTTCCAGAGTTCGGTAGCTTCGATCGAGGTGAGAGTAGCTCGAGACTCAAAAATCAACCCTAGAAGCTTTTGCTTTTTTTGATTCGTAAAAGAGAGTTGGCAAACAGGCTTACACAGCGACAGCAGAGAATGGTAAAAGGAACGGATCGAATTGAAAAGTAGGTAGGTGAGCTGGTCTACAGTCCAATTAGATTTTTGATCTCTCGATCATTTGACCCTCCTTCTCGGGTTGGAGCTGAGCGATTTCGAGGACTCTAGTCGTCGCTTACAAGCGAATTTCGTTGGCGACCATCCTGACGACGAAATCACGTCCCTCGTTGGTGGACAAGAAGTCCTCAGCTGTCAGAGTAGGAGATCGAGATCAAAGATGTTGAGAAGAACGTCAGATACTACTTTAAAGTACGAAACAATGGCTCTTGAATCAGGCAAGAAAATGAATGAAGACAAAGAGAAAAGAGAGGGAAAAGTCAAATCATTACGGAGAAAGAATGGTACATACTATGAGTACTGAGAGCCTTCCGAGGACGGTCGAAGGAAGGGGAGGTCAGAAGCATGCTGAAATCAGGGGGATAAAGTGAAAGGACGAGAGATTAGAGAAGTTCCAGTCTTTGGCTGCATGGCGTCTTGTCAGAACTTGCAATTCTAAGATCAAGAGACTTTTTGTCCATATCCTGAATAGGATGAAATCAGAATTGCACTGAGAAATGATGAGACGTGGGTCCAAAGGTCGAACAACGAGGCGAAGAATTTATCGTCCACACATGCATTCGACGCCAACAACTCAAGGGTATTTCTCTTGGAGACAAAGCCACAAAGAGTCAAAGAGACAAACACCTTTTCATAGTTGTATGATAGACTCGTACATTCATCGTCCATGAACTCGGGTTGCAGAAAAGAGCCGCACGTTCTCGAAATATAGCTGCTCGTTTCACAGGTTTCACCGCCAACGAAAAAGACTTCCCAGGTAATTCTGAGAACGGAGCATCTTCTTTCTCATGCGATGCTACTACAGGCCTGGCATGGCTCTCTACCACTCTAGTCTCTCTCTTGGCCGCCTTCGGGATGTTTCTATGAATTTTCGTTCCCACTTTCTTTGGTCCCTATTTCTATGCCCTTTCGACCTGTATGTAGGGTTCGTACTTTCTGAAAGAGGAATTTTGCTCCCTCTATATTTTTCAATTAGAGTTATAGAGATTTCTTCTCACGACTTCAAGAGATTCAGACTCGAAGCGCGGTGTGAGGCCGACGAAGGATAGATCTTCGTTGCTCTGAGAATCGTTCGACTTGGACTTGATCAATTTCATTGAACAAGAAAGAGACTGTCTTGAATCGAATTGTAAGAAGCATGGTCTACTCTATGTCTCTTTTTGTCGGCGTAGCTGTTTTTTGAGACGGCGTCGCCTTCTTCAAGTCTTGGGCGTCGAGACCTCAAGGAGAGGGATGACGCCCAAAAGAACGTTCTCATCAAAATGAGTAAGAAGCTGAAGAGCATATGAGTGACTCATATCTGTATGGCGTCGCTTTGAGGCGTACGCACTTTTGGAGAGAGTATTTCATTGTTCGAAGAGTTACTCAGTAGAAATGCGCCCAATTCAAGCATCTTGTCTATTAAAGGAAGAGACTTTGTGACCACATTCTGAAAACAACAACTTCTCTCAACTTCTTCTACAGCCTAGCGCTTTCTCCACTACAGCTCCTGTAAGCGCTGGCGATACATCTTTACATTATTCCTGCAGCAAGAGGCCACTTCGAATTGGATAATTTATTCTATTTAACTCAAGTTTACCATTTAACTTTCACCTCCTCTTTCTTCTCTACATGCCCTCAAGATTCCTTTCTCTACTGATTCTGGCTCTCACTCTCGAGAGCGTCAGAGGATCACCCACTATGGCTAGTCTAATGTCAAGAGGACTTCCCCTTCTGCTCCATAAGTCAAACCTATTGCGGATCCTGCTCAAGATGACAGTCCACTGGTCGACAAATGCACGATGTGGTTCTCCAGCAATATCCTAAGCAACTTTGGTACCTTTTATGACGGACCCTGCGAAGGTTGCAATGACCAAAACTCAAAGTACTCTGACTTCCTCAAACAGTACGCTATCGATGTCTTCAAGGCAGCCATGGAGTTGCCACACGGTAGTACAACATCTCGTCTGACAAGTGACAATGCTGAGCCATACAGAATGAATAAGCTTCAGCCAAAGACAACATTCATGGGTCTATTGAAATCGATGAAGAACAGAACGTACAGAGTTTCCTGAAGATTACAGCCAAAAAACTTTCTGAATTAATCGTTCTCTACTCCTTTCCTTCGCATGTCTTTGTTAAGTACCGAACAAATTGAGCATCACTGCAACAAAGCTAGCTGGTAAAGGGGGAGATAGCCGAGAAAACAACCCTTTCGGAACTCTTACTGTCAACGTGAGTATCAAGGAAGGAAAGTGGGGTTCACTTTTAAGATCCATGGATCTCCAAACTCTGTGTCAATTCCTTTTTGTGTCTGTAGCTGACGTTTCTGAATCTTGCCGTTTTCCCTCAATCTTCCTCAACTCGTAAGATCGATTGTCCCAATGCCGCTCAACAAATGGACTGTGGAATCTGGAAAACTTCAACTTCAACTTTGTTAGGATGGATGCCAGCCATAGGCGACGTCGCGGCTGATGGCTTTGAACTAGCTCTCAGCGCCTCCCAGTGTCCCTGAAGCTTGCTGTGGGAAACCTTTTCTATGTTCTCTGTATTTTAGAGACATCCCTCGATAGCAACATCTGAAGACCTTTTCCTGACCTATATCACAGGAGTGTGAATCTGAACGTTCGTGATTGCTGCACTTCGACGTCACAATCTTGAATTATCAACGCGATGGAAACAGGGAAAGGGCGGTCAAAGATTCAAGACCAGGAGTCATTGAGAAATTTGAAGAGATATCAGGTGATGCGGAGAAGAAGGAAGAAAGGGAGAAGCAGAACTTTCTCTTTCGAGCAGTGATAAGCACGGCAGCTCCTCTCGCTTCTCCCTCAATCGAATTTGCCTCACTCATTTTCAATTTGAAGCGGTCCCCTCATTAGATGCGAGGCTCGAATTCCATTCGAGATATTCAAGATTCCATAAATATTACATGAGCGTCTCTCTAGCGCCAACATCCTTGCTTCCTTCTCCATTTGGGAAACCACCGTCCCTCTCATCTCCAGCGAACTCTCTATAAATCTTTCTGAGCCTAACGACTTCCTCAGCAGGGACTGAAGGTCTAGTGGACAGTAACGAATTTTCGATGTGAGCATCCGTGACAAAAGTATCAGGTTTCGAACTAGCCAGATCTGAAGCTGCTTTGAGATTACTGTTCTGAGAGTTACTTGCCGTCGAAGAGTTCTCGAGCATTAGATCCAATTTCCTCTGTAAAGCTTGTTTTTCAGCTCCACTCATAGCGGTCGAGTTAGAAGAGACGAGACCTGAGGAATTGTCCTTAGCTTTACCCTTTCCTTTCCGATCCACCTTTTCAGATTTTCTTCCACCTCCGAGTTTGATGAATTGAGTTTTCTTCTCCTTTGAATTTGCGCTATCTTTCTTTGAGTTCTCATCTTCATTCTTCTTGACTTGTTCAATGCTTTGATGGATAGTTTCTAGATTAGCGTTGTAAAGTAGAGCTTGAAGATCTGCTCCACTGAACCCCTCAGTCTTCTCCGCCCATTTCTTCAAGTCGACTTCTTTTCCTAGATTGATCTTGGGGGCTACAGCCTTCATTATATCCAACCTGTCTTCCAAGTTCGGCATGTCACAGAGTAGAGACTTGTCCAATCTACCAGGTCTGAGTAGAGCAGCATCGATTAGATCCGGTCTGGAAGTTGCTGCTAAAACATAGACTCCATCTAAACCTTCAGCTCCATCCATCTGAGTTAAGAGTTGATTGACGACTCTATCTGTGACTCCGGTAGAATCGTGACCACGCTTTGGAGCGATGGAATCGAATTCGTCGAAGAATAGAACGCAAGGTTTTGCAGCTTGAGCTCGATCGAAAAGATCACGGACCTATTTGGGAGGAAGGATAGCATGGAGATCAGCCCCAACTGAATTGGTTGGAAGAAGAGGAAGGCGCTTCAAGTACTCACCGACTTCTCACTCGCTCCGATGTACTTGTTCAGAATCTCTGGACCTTTGACACTGATAAAGTTCAAACCGCATTCTTTAGCCACAGCACTAGCCAGTAACGTCTTTCCACAACCAGGGTAACCATAGAGCAGCAGTCCACTTCTCAGCCTCAGAGGGCAGTTCTGGAAGATAGCCGAGTACTTTGTAGGCCATTCCAGAGTCTCTCTCAACACTCTTCGAGTGGATTGGAGACCTCCAATGTCAGACCATGCTACTGTAGATTCAGCCAAAGAGATGTCTCGAAGAGAGAGTGGAGTGAATCCTTCTTGAGCAGAGACGAAGTCGGCAGGAAGTAGGTAGAGAGGCTGAGGACGAACAAGAGTAGAAAGGAGTTAGTGAAATTTTATTCACAGAACCCAATGAGAAAAAAAAGATTTGGCACTCACCGAGTCGGCTTCATTCTCGCTTTCCTTCTCATCTTCGTCCTGCTCGTCCTCTCGGTTTCCGTTAGCTCTGTCTCCAGCACTTCTCATCACTGCCTGATGGACTGCTCTGTCAGTAAGATCCTTCAAATCCCTCGGTAGATACCCTTCCGTCAAACCCGCCAGAGTAACATAATTCAAGTCTCTAGGTTGAATTCCATTTCCTTTCATCTTTCTTGATCCACTCTCTTTCTGTCCATCTTCCTTCTTCCAGCCACATTTCTCCTTCACCACTAATTCCAAAATCTCTTTTCTACCTTCCTTACTAGGAGGTTTCAATTTCATAATCCTATTGATAACCTTTGAATTTCTAATCCTCTCATGTAAAGAATTTTCATTCTGACAAGTGATAACCACAAACACGTCATCCTTCTCGATACATTCTTTAAGAGCTGAGATGAGATTTTCAGAAATCTGTTTGGATCTAGTCGAGTCCGAATGTTCTTGTTCAGCAGGACATAACCTATCTAAATCCTCGAGAATCAAAAGAGTTGGAGAATTCCAAGAACACTCCAATAACCAAGAAGAGATTCTATTCCTCAAGATTGGTAATCGTTCTTCAGAGAATGGGGAACAAGAGATTTTGATGGTCTTGATAGGAGGAAGACTCGATCCGGTAGATCCAACCTTCTTGGATAAAGTCGAATCGGTTAATCTGAAAGAGATCGAATCACAAACTGAGGTTTTCCCAGATCCAGGACCTCCGACTAGAAGCATTCCAGAAGATCCGCTTCGAATTGAAGATCCTTTTCCACCTTGATTCCCATTCCTTGGAGATTCAGCTGAATCGACGTCTAGAAGAGTTCTAGCTCTAAAGGTGTCGAGGATCAGGCTGGTTGAACATTCTAGAAGTGAATCCACTCCAGCCAAAGAAGGCCCTTTTGATTTCGACTTGGAAGAAACTTTGGACTTTGAATTTGACTCTGGTTCCGAAACTTGTTGAGAAGAGAAAGGAGGTGGACTTGTGAATCTGACTAGTTCTCCTGGACCTATTCCCAAAGCTTTCCGTAATTTGAGATCCAACCAAACATGCCTCTCCGGCCAGAGAACTTCCTTTCCAGCGGTGTGTGATTCATTTTCGCCATCCCGAACGAGAGAAAGAGAGGCCGAGAATTGAGCAGAAGCAGTAGGTCTTCGTGGAAGAGAGCTTTGATTTCCAACTCCCAGCTGTTCTTCTTCATCTTCCCCATTTTCTTCACCCTGTTCAGTTTCTTGATCCAAGTCTCCTTTTGAGTCTTTTTCCTCATCATCCAAATCATCTCTCTTAAAACTCTTTCTACTTTGACTTGTTGATGAGAAACTAGATCCAGAAGTAGCAGGACAAGGAACTTTAGTGACCGAGAATCTACCAGTTGGAAATGCCTTCATCAGAAACCCATAAGGATCGTTTCCTTCCTCTCTCCTAGAAGGCGGTAGAACTACACCGGAAGGAAGTTGATTTCCATCTCTGAGTTGAAGGTTACACGGCTCCCACTCTAGAGGTAGAACTCTCCAAAGCATTCTCTTCAACCTGGACTGGATTTCTATCATTTGCTGTTGTTCTTGAGAAGAAGCTGGAGGTTTCGTTCCATTGATTGAGTTGAGAGAATGAGATTCTGTGTCTTGTGGATTTGGAAGGGATCGTAGTTTGGGGGCTATGATGACTTCCGTGTCTGTTGATAACCGCACTGCTCTAGCTAGAGATGATGAATCTGGAGAATGACTAGATGAAGCTGTAGGAGGATCGGTTGAGTCTGAGGAGGTGGGAAGGAGAGGGAAAGGAGTCAGAACTGCTCACTCACACCACTTCTGGTCTTTCGACTCAGTCGCATACAATCTTTCAATCTGTATTCAAATCAATCCAGCACAGCCTCGTCCACTCAAAACATAGAGCGACCAGCTACTCAACAACTCACCTACTCTGAAAGTACACCTAGTCCTTCCATTGCTTCCAGTAGAAACGATGATCTTCATTCCCTTCCTAGCAGCTCTGACCTGACCCAGCATATTGGCTTCAATCTGTTCAGCATGCAAACTAAGGATCTCCCAATCATCGGGAGTAAGAGGGGTGACCTCTATCTTTTGAGCAGTAGGAAGAGGCGGAGATCTGAGTAAAGTGATCTTAACGAGACATGATTCCAATGAAATGGTTGGAGATGAAGGTCTAAGTAATGAAGCTAAAGATGGAGCGATTGTCAAAACGGTTTGAAGAGATGGAGAGGAAGAAGTAGAAGATTGAGATTGAGACTGGATTGAAGAGTTGCTTAGAGGAGTTGAGGACATTCCTGACCAACCAACGTAGTACTTTCGATCGGATTGAATTCCTTCTTCTGATTCTGATTCTGGTTCTGAATCTGTCACTGAATCATGGAGACCTCCATTTGAGGAAGGAGGTAAGACTAACTCTAATTCTACTACTATGTTTTGAGGTGGAACTGATCTTTGAGTTAAAGGAGCGTAGAGTGAAATTGGAAGATGAACCAAAGAAGAATTGAGAGTTGAATCCAATGAAATGTATGATAGAGTGCATCTAGACGATTTTGACATGGTAGATGGTAGATGAGAGAGGTCCGGATGAGCTAGCACCGATACCCTAGAGATCGGATTGAGTTGATATCTGCTTGATGATAATGAGAGCTTCAAGTTGATCGTTGATGTTTATTGTCACTCAAGATCCAAGCGACTCTTAAAGGAGGATGGTTGGGGTGGGTCCAGATCGATGCTTGATGCTTGGATGCAAAGGAATCCACAGAGAACGATCGCTCGCAGTCTAAGAAACCGGATACCGAAGCAACGTCCCTTTGTCACTAAAGGCTACTTGTGAGATGAAAGAAAGTGATATGACAAACGAAGTTCTCGAACAAAAAAGGAATGTAATACAAAGTGACCGAAAGAGATAGAAGCACAGAAAGATTGACGTTAGAGAGAAGATGATCCAATCGAGCAGCTAAGAAGAGGAGGGCGGTAAAAGGAGGATAAAAGTAAAAAAGGAGTTCAATCCACTAACAAGTTCAAGTCCATCTCGATTTCCTTTTGCTGTCCAACTTTGAAAGCTTCATCTTCTTCTGTCAACTGTTTTTTCAAAAGTTTCGAGATCCAATCTGGATCGTAAGGGGGATCAAAGGTTGAAAGGTTACTATTTGAGGAGGGTAGAGGGATTGGAGTTGAACTTTGAATGAGAGAAGGTGCAGATTGTCTTCTTTGTTCAGAAATGGAAGCTCCCGTACTGAATCTAGATGAGGAAGTTGTAGAAGTAGAAGTTTGAAGAACTACTTGAGGAACGTTGACAGAATTCGGGAATTGCATTGGGATTGAGATTTCAGTTTGAATCCGACTTTGTCTAGAGGTTGAAGGAGTAAAGTGGTTACCTCTTGAAGAGATTGAAGATTCAGATGTTGGAATGAAATCTGGAGCGATTGAATCTTCCACATTGCGAGGTCTATCGAATTTGGAGTTGACATTGAAGGGTTGAGTGAAGGAGAAAAGAGAGGCGGAAGGAAATAGAATCCCTGGATTCGAGCTGGAAGTTGTTGTCGATCTAATGGGCAGCTGGGAGAATCCGCTTCCGAAGTGAACGTTGGATGTAGATTCCGTCTTTCTAGTCTCTTCCTGAAACCCAAGCATCAAGTTGTCTATGGTAGGAGTCTCAGATTCATCTCCTTCAGCATCCTCATGCTGTGAAAGCACAGGTGAGAGAGGCACGACACTTCTGCGTCTCAGACCACTCCCGAGGCCGCCTTCTTTGAAGTCACTGGAGTTGGAGGCAGAGTGTTGATGCGGCGTAGCAGAAGTCTTGGTCGACATTGCGTGTTGCGAGGGATGGGAAAGAGGAACTTCGCATCCATAGAGCGACTTCGCATCGGGTTCAGATGAAGATCTCCCATGTCGCTTCGTCCTTTGACCCCTAGTAGTCATTCGAACCTTGTTCTTGACAGATTGAACTTGATCCTTGAGGGACGTGAAAGAAGCGGAAGGACTGTACATCAAAGTTGAAGCTCTCGATCTCGTCGTCACGTTGGGCTGATTGGTCACGTCCGAGGTACGAGGTATTAGATTACCACTGTTGCTTCGAATCTTGAATCCATCGACACTGTAAGCCCTTGACCTTCTCCTTCCTTCCATCAAGCTGGAGTAGCGATTGGGAGTAGAAGCAGGAGCTTTGGACCTGCATTCATTGTGAACGACGAAGAGACGGTAGGGAATCCAAGTCAATCCAGCCAGGTCCGTATCAGCAGCTACCACTACCTTGAAGTTGATGGAGTAAGCTTGACCAAATCCAGAATCCCTAGAGATCCCTGGCTGCTGTTGAGATCCTGCGGAGTTCCTCGAACGAGCCTTGGAGTTGGAGGAAGTGTGGCTGGGCGGAAGAAGAGCGATCACCTCAGGAATCAAAGTGAGTCGAGGCAGGAGGTAAGAGACGGTTTCGACTGGAAGAAGAGCATCCAGAAAGGCTATAAGATTGTGAACTAGAGCGTTGATGAGTCTTTCTTGTGTCAGTGAGTAAGATTCCGTCGTTTCCATTTGGTCCTTTTGGCTTGGAAGCAGTCTAGGAATCCACTTGGCCATAGAGATTGAAGATACACTTCCGCGCCGATCGGAGACTAAGGCACGTCTTTCCAGAAGAGACTCGTTCAGCTCGATCAGAGAGAAGAGAGTGTGTCCAGAGAGACTTTGGAGGGAAGAATTGAGCTGGGCTAAGCTGCCGAGTGACTGCATCGATTCACTTCCATCCGGTCTGGTTAGATCTCCGATTTCCACCATCGGCAAGGAATGTCGACGATTGTGATCCACAGCGACTTGAATTCCTCCGACCAAAAGACTCTGGACAGCCACCAGTGAGACGTAGACTACTCCGCTCGTGACTTGATCTGCTAGACAGGTCCGCTGGCTAGCGAATGCCACGAGATCAGAGACTAGAGGGCCAGTTTCATCAGCCTTAAGACCGAGACCTTTAGAACCAATGGCTCGTTTAGCCACTGTAGCTGCCTCCACGAAGGCGAAGCCATTTGCTCCCGCACCAGATCGCAGCAGACTTTCCCTCTCTGCCATCGTGCTGATCCTCTTGGCGATGACGAGCATTTGGCCTCTCGCTAGAGCTCCTGAACCTCCAGCCTTGACGTATCCCACAGGAACAATTCGATCGTACAGGACTCCCATCCTGGCTTTGGCTTCCGAGTCCTCGCTACCGAGAAGAAGTCGAGACAGTTCAGAAGCAGCTCGGTCGAAAAGTCTTTCGAATTTCTCCTCTCCTGTTTCCCGTTTGCTCTGATACCTAGTTAACTCTTCCACTTCACGAGCCGGTGAGACCTTCCGATTCGGGGTGTCCATAGGTAGGTAGAAGTCTTCAAGATTCTTCCGCAGTCGCCTGTGAGCTGCGTTCGGCTTCTTCTGATCCGGAGAGTTGGTAGAGGTAACTCGTACTTTGGAAGATTCGATACCGAAGTTTGGCTCTGTAGCTTTCTCAGAGAAGCGAAGCTTTGAAAGCTGACGATTCTCTCTCTCCTTAGAGGCTCTAGATTCACTTGTGGGCTTGTTGCTTTCAGAGGGTTGCTTCCAATCCCAAGTCTTGCGAAGACATTTGGAGAAAATGGCTTGATCTGTTCCTAGCTCGTGAAGATCAGCTGCAGTTCCCTGCTCTGGGGAAGGGAGGCCTCCGTTCGACAGTAGGGCGAAGAGGCGTCTGAAGACAGCGTTCACTCTCCTTTTGGCTGGTCGTTTCGTCGGCTCCTTTCCTGAAACTGCAGAAGGAGAGAATTGAGGGAGTCTCGGCGACATGAACAGGTCCAAGGAAGACGGAAGGTCATCTGCTATCTCCACCATTGGAATAGAACCGTCAGCGTCCGCTAAGACGTCACCGTTCTTGTCTAGTAGGAAGACAGCTAGAAGGATTCTCTGTTGAGAGTTTCTCGCCTTTTTCTCAGCGATTCTCCTCTGAGATAGCAGTGCCACCACGGCCAGAGTGATGCAGATTGAGATTGCAACGCTGGCTACCAATCCGATCAGAGACTTTCGAGAGGTTCGACCCGACCTCCATTGACCTGGGTTAAGAAGAAGATCCGCCAGTTGAATTGTTGTGATGTAGTAGCGAGTTCCAATAACTACGGTGTAGTGCATCAGCACTGAAGCAAGGCTCAGAAGGAAAGCCAGTGGAAGTCGTGCCCAGAAGAAGTTGAGTAATCGAGGTCTCAAGAGATCGAATAGTACGAAGAACGAGAGAAAGACCAAGATTACGGAGGAGAGCGCTCCTGCTACTGCGTATCCAGCGACGTAGTGATAGTGCACGAATAGAGTTGCTGACTGAGAAGCGTAGTCTGCAGAAAGAGAGGGAGGAGACCATAGAGGTTAGTGACTACATATTGAGGCTACGATGTTCAGAAACTTGACTGGTCGTCGTGACTATAACTCACGCATTGCTGAGATACCGCCTCCGGCGATGGCAGCGGAAAGAGCTTGCCTTGCAAGCCTGCGCCGCCTTGAGGTTCTGTCTCGATCCTCTATCGACTCGACGCTATCATAGTCCGTTTCGGACAGCGTGATCTCATCCGAAAGCCTTCTCTCATCTTCTGGACAGGTGATCGAAGGTGGTGAGATGGGAGACTGAGCGTCGAGAGCGTCATCGTCCACAGCGAGTCTCAAAGAGGATCTCTTCAAACCTGCCTGCGTTGTCCCCGCAGAGGCAAAGGAGGAAGTAGATGCCGCTCTTGAGACAAATTCTTGATAAGTAGGATCCCGGAAGCTTGAGTTTGCGAAGGAACGCTGACGCGAAGGCGGAGCAAAAAGGTTGGCATGCATGCCACCGACTGCCATCTCGATCGCTCCTGGGCTTGTGACTAGTTGATTTCGGGAGCCGGCGAAGCGAGTATTGTAGATGGAAGCTTCATCGGAGACCAATCCTCGAGATAGAGAGTTGACCAAGTATAGGGAATCGGCGGCTTCCTTGACCATCCCCTTGTCCTCCTTTTCGAATGCAGAGACCTGGGTCGTCTCGCTGCCTCTTCGATACCTCTCGTACTCTGCCGTTTTGAGCAAGTCATCCCTGATAGATGATTGATCTTCCTTTTGAGGAGCTATCTCGGTTGGAGAAGAAGGAGTGCTGGGGACTAAAGTCGAAGAGCTTTGACCAAGTCGACGAGACTGGCTGCGTCCCAATGACTCCAGTGGAGAAAGATTCCCTCGATCGGAAGGCGCGAGACGGTCTTGTGGATTGAGCTTGGTGGTTCCAGTCACGCTGTACGCGACGTCGAAGTAGCCTAGAGTGGTACGAGGGGGTTGGAAGAAAGTTGGAGGGGCAGAAGAGAGGGCTGCCGTCATGCTTCTATCCTTTCCAGCACCATCTTTCGATCGTCGCTTCGAGAGATCAAAGGCTGCGAAGAGTTCTTGAGGATCCTTTTCGACCTCAGGAGTCGGACTCTTCTCCCTCTTCTCTGGCGAAGCCGTTCTTTCTCGTCCATTTTCCCGGGTTCTCTTCCTTCTCTTGCGTCCTCCAGTACTCCTAAGGATCCTTCCGATCCAGCTGGTACCTGTATCGTCTGGTGGATTCGCCCTAGACGGCCTCGGGTTGGGGTGTGAGAAGTCCAACAAGGCGAAGGCTACGATGGCTCCCACGATAGCGCAGATCAAACCGAGAGTGGAATAGGCCCCTTGATAGATGACTGGCATGGTCCCGCCATCGTCTTCTCTGAGATCTACTAAGGCTAGAGCACTTGGGTGGTCGATGATCCTGACTTGATGTTCTTGAAGGGTAGCAGCCATGATTAAGACCATGTCCTTGGAGCTCATCGAAGCAGCGTCCTTCCATTCCAACACTCGACCACCATCTCCTTCTATGACTTGAGTCATCATGGATTCCATCGAAGTAGAAGAGTTCGACCAGGCTTCGAGTCCTTGAGGGATTGGTCTCTCGTTCAGAAAGATGATAGGGAAGAGGTTGATCGGAAGAGGCGATGGGAAATGAAGGAAGAGAGCATTGATGCCTGGAGAGATGGAGGAAGGGCATAGGTCAGCTCATCGTACTGCGACACCCAAAGGAGATGGAATGAGCATTCTCATTGACCCATCATCAAAATAGGAAGACCGTCTACGTTGGTTCTGGGACTTGGACTGCCATCCTCATCCGCTCCCGACTTTGCTCTCTCCTCTCCCTCTTGATACTTACTGATGAAGTGCATCGCCCAAGTAGTCCCACCACCGAAAGCGAAAGCAGCTGCCAATAACCAGAGCCAGCTACTATCCCATCTTCCTATCCGATTCCACCAGTGAATCCTATTCGATCTTGCTGCTTCCTTTTCTCCCTCAGCCTCTGTCTCTTTTTCCTCCTTCAGGACCTTGGGAGCTCTTTTGATGAGAAGCTCTAAGCATGCTATTGAGCCTATGAATGAGACAAGAAAGGAAAGACAGACTCTCTCAGGAGAGAAAGTGGATCGGAGAGGGATCGGTGCTGGGAGAGTGAGGGAGGTGTCTGGAGGTAGAGGTGGACAGAGAAGCAACCTCTTCAAAGCTCGTTCGTCTTGAAAGTCTAGCCAGCTTGATGTGCTCTCTGTTTCTGAATCTGATATTGAATTTGTACTTGAAGGAAGTTCATCTATGAGTTCTTGAGTTTGAGCTGTGATGAATAGGACGAAAGATGAAAGTAGTAAGATGGTTGCGATTCTTCTCCGCCGAAAGAGGATGAACCCAAACATCGCTTGGTGAAGTTGATTTCCTCTCTCTCTCTTTCTATGTCTTCTCGACTCGTTTGAAAGAGACTTGAGTATGATTAAGCAGAGGGGGAAAGGTATAGTTCAAGATGTGATTGAAGTAGAGAGAGATGAGGATACAGGTCTACACAGAAACAACGGGCTCAGCGGGCATGATGCAATCTCGCTCGTTGCAATCGAAGTCTCCGAGCCTCTTTAGGGTTTGATTGGATCTCAAAGAATGGAGAAAGAAAAGAGGAGGGCAAGGGATAGGTGGCGATAACTCTACGCGTCTTGAGGAGGCGTCCTCTCACGATTTCTGAAACCGAGACATTGGCTTTGGAAATGGACTTGGAGCGGGTCTTTGAGGATCGCCTCCTTGTTTATTTTGTAAGTTAAGAATTTAGTAGAAAACTTCATCTGTGCTGCCTTGGAAACTGATACTGATTGGCATTGAAGTTTCTCTCTTCTCTTCTTCTTGCACCACTCCTCCTTCCTACTTCTTCAACTCACCCTTTCCACCTTCATTTCCTTCAAGAATCAAGCTCTTCCTCTCTAATAGTCTCCAGACTATCAAGAAGGCGAGCTTCTCACAATCTTTCAATTCCTTGCCCTCTCCCGTCCCATCCTTAGCAACCACCTTCAATCCTCATCTCCTCTCTTCTGCGGTATCTCATTTCTTCTCTTGCTACTTATCAACTTATTCAAAAATCAGACTTCAATCGAAATCAAGTGTTCACTTCTTCCATTTGCTCCTCCTACTCACAGAGCATGGTCCAGGGTGAATCACTCCAAACTCCACCTTCCACTTTCGGAAGGGTAGCAAAAACCCAACCTTCAACTCTTTCTGGCCAACGCCTTTCCTCTAATCAATCCAGGAGTTCATCAAATAGAAATCTGAATTCAAAAGCTCCTTTCTCCTCCCCCATCACCAAGAGGTCAAATCGACCATTCTCTTTTCTGCAAGAGGATGAAAACAACAACAGTGGAGACTTTTTCACAGAAGCAACACACAACACCTTTCCCACCAATCCCTCCTACTCATCTCGTCAATCTTCTACTCCTACCTCCAAGAACTATCAGAACTCGTTCGAGTCAAATTTCCATCCCACCACTCCTTTAACTCCTTCACGTAAGAGCCTAGCTCAAAGGAGCAAGATGCCTTCTAGTCCAAGAGTACAGCAAGAAGGTTTCTCTGGTTGGAATGGAGAGTCTGATGATGAAGAGAAGGTGTTCAACACAAATGACAGAAGAAAGGGGGAAAGAAGCAGCAGGAATGGAGAGAACCTACCTGAGTACTATGTAGGAGGTGTGGTGGATCCTGAAAGGGAAGGTGGCCAAGGAGACACCGGAGCCTTCAAAGGATGTATCGTCCCCTTTCAAGAGGAAGTTGAGGTGGAAGACTTTGACGATGACGAGTTGATGGAGAAGGTCTTGAAGGGTAGCAGCAGTGATGATGAGATGTCCTCCACCGTCCTCCAAGCAACTACCCTCTCGATCGACTTTGGATCCAACACCTTCAACTCAATTCCAGATGGTCTCAATCTTTCAGGATCTAGAAGCTCTGCTACCAAAGGTTCCGGAAGAGCTGGAGCCCTTTCAGTCAAGCCGACCTCTAAAACTCCCGCCCACGTCGCTTCAAAGCACCGTCGTCAACCTTCCGCTCTCATCAAGCCTACCAAGTCTTATCCACCTAATGGCGATAGTCCTACCTCTATTCCATCCTACCTGTTGGATCCAGCTTCGTCTCACTCGAGTCGACCAGCTACGCCTCCTACCCCCTCTTCACCAAACAAGTATGGGAAACTTCTAGGGGCAGAAGGAACACCAGCTCAACACCAATCCTCGGATGACACTCCTCCTCCAACGCCAGTCTTTGAGCTGATGGAACTTTCAAGTCAAGAGGTAGAAAGGAAGTCTTCGTCTCAACAGACCAACTGCTTGGGATTGGATCTCGGTGGTGCAAATCCGGTGGCGACTTCCAAGGACATGGACAGAGTCTCTAACAGAAGTCTGAACGGTTCCACTTCACTGGATCTTCAGGACAGGGAGCTGATGGGACCACCAATCGTTCCTCGCTCTCAGAGTCTTACTAGTAGATCTACTCTCAAGGGCATTCATTCAAGAAGCAAGTCCTTCACGGTCGATCCGGTCTCTGTCCAATCTCAACCGCAGATCGATGGTCGCAGCTCCATTTCCAAAAGAATGCCAAACATCAACTTCTCTCGTCTCGGTCAAGCTATGGGAATGGTCCCAGCCAGCGCTTCAGCAGCAGGCAGCTCCGTCAGAGAAGAGCTGGTCGGAAACTCAAGTTCTACCGTCACTTCTGGTGGAAAGTCTTCTGGCTCACAAGATGGTTCAGAGAGAGATTCAGTAGATCCAATGGTCTCCAAAATTTCTTCCAAGGGAAGTACGGTTCATCACTATGCTAGCAAGACCAAGCGCAAATCGGCAATCAAATCTCCAACTTCTCCCAGAATTCCAAAAGGTGCCAGAACTCGTACTCGTTCGCAAGCACCTTCCAATCTTTCCAACCCTCCTTCGTCTTCGTCCTCTTCTTCTCTATCTAAGGTCAAGATTTCAAAGAATCAGATCATCTCAAGCTTGACTGCTTCTCTTTCTCAACCTGAAGCAGCCTTTCTCTCAAAGACTTCTCACAACGCCCAACCTGGATTGTTCAATGGAACCCTTCAATCTTCTGGTTTCAATCCTAGTGCTTCGACCTCTTCCAAGAGATCACTCGGACCCACCTCAAAGGAGACTCTTCTAGGACCTGCTTTCGACGACGGAAACAAGCCAACCTCCAGCCTTTCCAAGTCGTTCGAAGATGGTAGAATTGGTCTAGGAATGGGCTTCCCACCTCCAAGTCATCCATTGAAGAGCTTAGGAAAGTTCAGTGGTATTTCTTCCTACTTCAACTCTGTAGGCAGCTCTGGTCCGGAGATCAGTGGGTCGAAGAATCTGTTGAATTCACGTCGTAGAGTCAACGTTTCGTCCCTCTTGCCTTCAGCGTTACCTTCTCCTGCTCAACCAGAAGACGTGCAATCGGGATCTTTGATTGAAGAAGAAGACGAGAAGGAAGATAAGGAGGTGGTCAAGGTTCCCATGACCAAGCACTCGAGAGCTTCGTTGTCTTTGGCTTTGAAGGAAGGTCAGAAGATTCAGCCGGCAAGAGCTAAGGAAAGAGTCATCACTACTCCCAAGTATACCTCTAGCTTCGCTCAAACTCTGCTTGACATTAAGAACAGAGAGCTTAAAAGTAAGTGGATCAAAGGATCATTCGATGTTTGAAGCCGTACTTCTCTAAACATCGTACTTCCCTCTTCCCCGCCTTTCACTCTGCAACAGGTTCTCCTCCTACTCCTGCTCTCTCAGAGTCCAAAGGATCCCCATCGGAGGTTCCCAGCATCATCATCACTCCTCCACCAGCCGCCATCCTACCATCTGCAGCTCGTCGTCTCTATGCGAGTCTACACGGCATCAGTGATGGTGAAGAACGCTCCTCCTTTGCTTCCTTCAAATCGGTCCTCTTAGATTCTCCCAATACCGTAAGAGAGAAGAGTTCTGGTCTCGAAGGAATCGGGTCCGCTTTCCTATCTCTGGACGAGGCTTCGAAGATGGATTCTCCAAGCATCAGAGGTTTCAGTGAAGATGCTTTCGCCTCGCCAGCTTCGCTTCTCAATGGTGGGAACTCTTTGGAATCTTCTCCCTCCTCACTAGGATCTTTCGATACTCCGGTACTAGGAGACGAGTCCTTGGAGAGCAAGATCCAGTCGCAAATCGCTCAAATGCCGGTAGCGGTTTTGGAGTCTAGGATCGACGCCGACACCAAAGGATTCAACATCGCTGCCATTCAAATAGACAGTCTTCTATCAGACTTCCTTAGGATGGGAAGTAGGCAGCAGAAAATCAACCTAGCTTCGAGAAAGCTAGTCACTCTCTTAGACGACATCATCGCCGGAAAGTCTGGTGCTCCAAACATTCCAACTCTATCTCGTCAAAAGTTCGAGCCTTTACTGCCTTACGACTCTGCTATCGGAAAGGGACGTAGAGGGGGGGCTGGTGTTGGATCGGAGAAGATCAAGTACCTCTTGCCAAAGGAATGGCTTCAAGAAGAGCACGAGAAAATGCTGGAGAAGATCTTGGACCATGTCGCCACTGGAATCTTCGCACTGCTGCAAGACGAGAGATCTCCTTGGGAAATCCCTGGAATGTTGAGCAAGCTGATCTCTTTCATGAAGTCTTCACTCTCTTCTCCGAAGGACCTCGAGGAAGACACGGTATCAGAAGAAGAAGAGGTGGACAGAACTTTAACTGAAGCCTCTCCAAAGGAGAAGAAATCAAAAGATCTAGACGCTTCAGTGCTTCTGATGTCTCTACTTCACACCCACCTCTCTGGATACTTCGAACGTGGTGAAGAAGCTCGTGAAAGAAACTCTTCTTTGAACGTCCCACCTCAAAGAAAGGGGAACAGGAAGAGGTGGGCGGCTTTGACTGCAGCCAAAGCGGCTCAAGATGCAGCTAGAGAGAAAGTTCTCAAGATGGCGGTCACTGGAGTCATTTCAGAGGAAGAATACAGAAGGAGAGAGAGAAAGAAAGCAGCCAAAGGTGATCTCAAAGATACCTTCGCTCATGTGAACATTGTCAGATTCGTGGGAGAGGTGAGTTGGAGAGTTCGACTTCGATGGAAGACTGAGGGAATGGTGACGGTGACGACTCCAAAAACTAACATCCTCTCCGCCTCCTATTCATTTTCATTCATTCGAAGCTTCATTGCCTTGGACTCTTCCCTCTAGGAGACCTCCAGGCCTGGTTGCATCGTCTCTTCTTCGATACGGTTCATCCAGAAGTTCCTTCAGCTTTCGAGCTCGAAGCTGGTTGCGCCCTTCTCATCACCGTCGGACTCAATCTCGAGACTCAAGCAGACAAAGACTCGAGCGGGCTCAGCTCGGATGCTCAGGAGAAGAATAGAACTATCACTGCCAGCTCCAGCTCTCCCCTCTCGAGTCGCAGCTTGATGGACTACTCTCCCGCCACTCCACCTCGTCTCTCAAGTGAACGTGCTGGGCTAGGGATCCAAGCCAGTGGAAGTGCACTCGTCATGAACGTTCGAAGCCAATTGGTCAGATCAGATTCAGCTCCAACCTCTCACTGGATCCATCACAACCACAGCCCTTCCGCTGCTAGACATTCTCCTCTTCTCACTTCTCGTCACGACCAATGGGCCAGAACTGCTTCGGCCCCTTCTTCGCCTCGCAATCCATCTCTCTCCTCGGTCAAGGACGGTTCAGACTCGATCATGAAGTCGTTGAGCTCTTCCCAATCCTGCAGATCTTCTACTCCCTCTCTTCCAATCTATTCTTCGGAGAAGCCCGTCGAACAATCATCTCCCAAAACTGCATCCCAGATCTCCACTGTTCCAAATCCAACTCACTCGGAAGCCAGACACACTTTGGATTCCTGTACACAACGGCTCTCTGAGCTGCTGCTGCACGAAGATATTATTGTCGATGCGAAAGAATGGATCAATGTGAGTATCGTCTCTCCTGCAACTTCGAGTGATGGGCGTCCCCATAGTCCTGATCCTCTTTTGCTGATCCCCACTTGCCCCCATTCCTGGAAATCACTTTCCCTTAATTTCTCCTAATTTCCGTCAATCAGGAACTTCTCGCTCTTCGTCAAAGAAACTGGCGTCATAGAACTTCTTCGTCCTAGGGTCGTCTCCTACAGAACTTTGACCGAAGTCCTCTGCCAATGCCCCTTCCCAACAAGTTCTGCATCCTAAAGCTGCCCGGCCGGCGACCATCTATTGCTGCAAACCCAGAAATCCAACTCTAAATTAAATGTACCAATCCCAGCCCCACGTTTCTGCTAGTCCTCTAATCATCGAATCATTTCTCTCTCCCTCGCTTCCGTCTCGTTCTCTCGACCATCTCAAGCCTCGCTCTCATTCAATGTGCCACCCCTTTCTCGACTTTCATCTAATCTATCACATATCACATCATGTAGCTCATCTCTGCACCCTCGTCGTGACATCAAAAGTGCAGATTTCTCTATTCTCTGAACGTCTGAACCCTTCCCGTTCTGACTTCTTGAGAACTTATTCGGAAAGTACTTTCCGATCCAGGAATCTGAACAGAACCTAATCTGTATGCAAACGCGGAGTTTAGATTATGTAGTCAGGATACCTGCCCTCTGCAATTGACGTCAATCGTCAATCCCTGCTGAGAAAAAGAAGTTCTGCTGAGTTTTTGAGAGAAGGTCCTTTCCATTCTCACATTCTGCGAGTTAGGACGGAGATGGGAGGACAAAGATCCCAGTGAAGATTACCTCGGCCTTCCTAAAACCCTTAGATTGTTGACAGAGGCTTTTGAAAAGGAAAGGAGAAGGAAGGAGATGTGAACCGGAGAAAGTTGACGAGGGCACAGAAAAACCAGATCCGAGGGCGCAGACGCCACCTTCTCTCCTCTTCCTCTCCCTCTCTCCCTCTCGTTGCGCCCTCCTCTTCTCTGTTGTCATTTCATTTTTGAAGGAACTTGGTAATCTTGCCGTAGAGACGGAACAGCTTTCTTCTCGGTTCGCAGATCTGCGAGCTCTGTGACGCCCATTTTGAGGATCTTTGGCGTCCACCTCCACTAAGATGATAGAGGGCGTCAGGGGTCGGTTATTGCTCCGGCCTCAAAACTCAGCGATGAACGAATCGCAGTCGAACGTTATTCGATTCTTTGGGTTTGAGGTACAGATTGATTAATTTCTATTTCTCTGACCCGCACATCTGCTTTCATCACAGGCGTCACAAATCCGATTCCCTTGCTTGAATCCATGACCGAGCAGCTGATTCTTCTCTCCTATAAAAGAAGCAGTTCTTCTCTTTCCCTTTTCGCCTTTCCCCTTCCTTCTAAAATTCATTTACTCTGCTTCTACAGCTTCCTCTATTCAAACTCAACCAAAGCTCTCTTCACTTTTGACCAAAGCAAAGTCTAATCTTCTTCTTCTTTCCTTCGGACTCTCTCCACACCTTCGCAAAGCAACACGCCAACACGCCATGTTTACCAGCGACACAACTTCACCTGAATCTGACATCCTTCCTTTCCTAACGGACTTCAATTCAGACTTCAATTCAGATCCACCTTCAGGTTGCAACTCGGTTCGATCCATCTCTCCCTTCGACACCTCTTCATCATCTGCCTCCTCCTCTTCTCTCCCCAGAACTCCAACTCTAAGATCCCCAGATCTTCTAGACTTTCAACTTCCCCTTTCATCATCCTCTCTCAATCTCAGTCTCAACCAAAATCTCAACTCTTCAAAGCCAGACTCAATATCAGACTCGAAACGTCTAGAAGAAGTTAACCAATTCACTTCAGACTGGTCTAACTTATCCGAACCGCTCTCATGCTACACCTGGACTTCATTGGAACACCGACCGAAAGAGGTACTCCCAGGTTGGAGTAGCCATCAGCATGGCCAGGGCTATCCTTCTGGTCCTTCTCCTGACACTACGTCGTACTACTGTGAGTTACATGCTTAGCTATCATAAATTCTTTACCTCGACATAACCCTGACTCAACTTCTTTGACCTCTTCTGTACCACAGCTGGCTCCACTGCAGAGCCTTATTCGTCGTCTTACTCTAGGACGCGAGTTGTTGAGCACTCGCACCTCAGATCCACTGGCTTGCCTTTCGTTCACTCCTCAAATTCTCAAACTTCTCAGCCTTGGTCAAGTGAGTACTATCTCTTTCAAGCATCTGATTTCGCTGTCAAGCGCTTGCCTCCTGTACTGCCCTTTACTAACAACACACGTTTCTTCTTCACCTTCTTCCCAGACTCATACCAAGCTCCATCTCACCCTCACAACACTTCTTCAACCTTCCCTTGGGACGTAATTCAGGAGAGAACATCTATTCTGAGTGGATCTCCAGTACTCTCACCTAGGAATTCCATCTCTGGTCTACCTGTCGAGTACGCTTCGAGCTCATCTTCTTCAGGTTCAAGGAAGAGATCGATAGACGATGCTGATGGAGACTATCAAGACTTTCAACCCTCAAACCAAGGTGGCTTCCAAACGGAACAGTTCGACTTTGCTCTACCAGCTAGCTCTTTAGCTCCAGCCAGCCACAATTCAACTTCCTGGGCCTCCAATTCAAGTGCTACTCCAACCCAAGCCAACTTCCCAGCCTACACTCACAGAAGAGCTCAATCTCAAGCTAGACCTGCTCCTCTATTAACTCATCTCAGGACAAGGTCTTTCGATTTACCTTCACCAACCTATGCTCTTCTTCAACAGCAACTGATGGGAGAGTCTAGCACCCCAGCCAACAGCAGCAATCAAGCCTCGACTTCGGCTCTGAGCTGCACTGGATCACCTCGTTCTTCTTCAGTGGATTGGTTCTCTATGGATACTCTCTACGGTTCGAACCAAGGACCTTCCAGCTCTTCGACGGAACAGTCTCAGGTCAATTCTCTCACGCTACCAGGATCTAGAAAGAGCTCCGTAGCTCCTCTCAACAACAACACTGTCAGCAGTGAATCATCAAGCATCGGTCTAGTCAAGAACGAGCAGGTAGCTCTAGAAGCTCATTCAGCAGAGCATCTTGCCGGAGCAGTTCTTCAGCCACCTCCAACTAGCAAGGACAAGCCAGTCCCTTATCCAGTCGTCACTATCCACTGTCCAAATCCTCCACCCGAAGACTTCGAATGTAGTGACATCAGTGCCAGACCTATGCGCCAGACTGGAAAGCTGAAGACTCAGGATGACGCCTACTCTGCAAGATGGATTCGTTATGAAGCTCAGGCCAGGGAAGCTTGGTGCTCTAAGTGCGAAGAAAGTGTTCCTCAAAAATGGCTTCAATTGAAGGTGAGTCTCGAGTCCTAACTTCTCAGTTCGATTGCCATCAGAACTCCCTGTTCATTTTGCTGACCGCCCCACTACCCTTCTATCCTTTGTCAACAGAACTCTGCTTATGGATATCACACCAAGAACGTTCATGGAATCTCTTCTCATACTGGAAGACAATTCGCTCCACCCATCGCTATGAAAGTCGACGATCAACACCTCAACCATGGTCAATGCTTCAGATGCGAAAGCTGGGTTCAAATTTCAAGTAGAAGGAACCTCAGCTGGGGAGCTTGGTACAAACATTCTGCGATGTGCGAAGCCAGTTATCACAGAGAGAAAGCTCAAGCCAACAGAAACTCTATCTCTACCAACAGTTCAGATCTTTGTGAAAGTACAGGTTCGCTTTCTATCTCCAACTCTACCTCAACTCCTCAAGCTCCAAAGCCAAAGAGACGTAGAACTTAAGGATGGACAGCATCTTCTTCCTTCTTCTTTCATCTCTGTGGACAATCCTATTCAGGGATTCTTTTCGATAATTTCATGTAATTCACTTTCAGCCTCTCTTCTCCCGGGTTCTTTAGGTGTCGGTGTGGGCCGTAACATTTTCTGCTTCTATTCATACATATGCTCTTTTACTCTGCCTTCTTTTTTTCAATCCTCCTCTCACATACCTACATATGGTTCTTTTCCTAGTATGCTGTGTCATCATCATCATCATCATCTATCGTTGTCAAATCATCACCTCATATAATGTTCAAAAGTTCTTCGATCATCAGCTTCTCTATTCTGTGATCGACTGTTCCACCATTTGAGTTCGAAAGTCTCAAAAGCTTCAGGAGAAATAACTTGGAGAAAAGGATCTACATAGGGGGGAAATCCTGGGCTGAATGTCGCTGAGACGTTGAGTCGAGAGGAGAGAGCAGTGAGCACATCGACTTTGACCTCATCGAGCTCGCAAGAACAACCTCAACATCGTCCTCACTCTGTTCATAAGCTCCAGCTGTTCAATGCCTTCAAAGAAGAAGAAAGGATCCTCTTCAAGACCAGGGAATCTTCCAGGGATCGGAAGAACGGACAGCGTCAGGAGAGACATTGAGGTGAGCCATTAAAGATCTCTTGGTAATGGCGTGTTGGCGGAGAGAAGCTGAAGCAGTGATCAGATAGGTATGGCTCAAGAAACATGGATCGTTTGAAATCATGGTAGTTCTCCAAAGTATCCGAGCCTCGAAAGCGACGATTGAGGTGAGGGGATCTACATGGCAAGTCTTTGGAGGAGCAAGAGCTGTGCTCATCTTCACTCTCGGTCGACTCTCCTATGACTGGAATGACATCAAATTGAAATTGTTCTATCATGAGATCCTGCTCGTTTGGTCGAACCTCTGTCTTGAGAGACTGAAGAGGGAAAAGCTCACAGCTTGCTCTATCGACTCCTCTTCTCACCCTCCCACCCTCGCCATAGGCAGCCAGAGATGCTCAATTAGCTTCTCCAGAGACAGTCAACGAGGACGGATTAGATCTAGTAGACGATCTAATAGCCACTCTAGATGCGAGGGACGCAGCAGCAGCTGGGATCGCAGGCTCAGAACTTCCTCCTTCGACTACCAATGAGTCTGCCACAAGGACTAGATCTGGTTCAGACAAGTTGAAAAGCAAAGGCCAAGACTTAAAAGAGGGAGTTCAAGGAATACTTCATGGCATGAATGGAATGAGCGTAGGAAACAATGAAGCAAGTGCGAGTCGGTCTATTCCTCACTCCAATTCTCGAGCTTCAAATTCAAATCCTTCAGCATTAGGGGTTGGTTCCAATTCATCTTCTCCTTCAAAATCTCCGTCTCAATCTCTCAAATCTAAACTTTTTGGAAGTTCTCATTCCAATCCTCCGACGAATTCTGAATCATTAGAAGAATCTAAGGATAAGGATGAACATCATAGATCATCTTTTGGATCTCTGTTCAAAAGTGGAAATTCTAACGACGATTCTGAATCTGGTGGAAATGGAAAGAAGAAAATGGGAAGACAAGCTTTGAGGAAACAAAGGAAACAGGCTGAAACTGATGAGATTAGAAGACAAGCTGAAGAGGAATTGAAGGCAAATGGTGGTCAACCGGATTTGGCTGAGATTGAAAGGAAGGGGATAGCGGAAATGTGTAAAGCGTTGAATGTCGAGATGAAGGAGGTGAGTTCTCAATCAATTGAGGTTGGAGAGACGGAGTCGCTCTCGTTTCAAGCTTCTTGGCTCTATCTTTCTCAAGCTAGTCTTTCGGACACTGATCATTCTCTTCCACTTTATTCAAATTGGTCTCCATTCTATCATTAGATCAACCCTGATGGTCACTGGTAAGTTGCTGGTCCTTCCCCCCTTCCTTTCCTGGACAGCAAGCTCTGGCTGTCTGCTCTTGAAACTCTTCTGCAATGTTCGTGGCTGATTTTCTTTGTCTTTGTCTATTTTTTTTCCAAACCTCTCAGTCTCTATGCGGCAGTAGCTGATCAATTGATCCATCGAGGGAAATCCTCCAAAAAGGTAAGTAAAGCCACAGAGGGATTCTCTGTCTTCTTCTACTTTTCCAAGATCTTCTTTTCCTCTCAATTATCTACTATCTTGCATATTCTGGCTCGACTCAGCTCCCATCAACTTTGCTCAATCTCTCATTCCTGTCCTTTCCGTCATCAGATCGACTATCGCGACACTCGTAAAGCAACCGCTGAACACATGAGAGCCAATCGAGATGACTTCATACCTTTCATTTCTGATTCTGATGAACATATGGCTGGAATAGAGAACAAGGAAGCTGGATCTGAAGGAGGAGAGAAGGCAATGGCAAGTGAGTCGTTCTCGGTGGTCCAAATTCGCCAATGAAGTCTTTCTGTGGTGGGATGCTTCTCTCGGGCACTTCTCTCGGGCACTTCTCTCGGGCATGGCATTCAGATGAAATTTCAGCTGCTGGCGATCTTCGATCTAGACAAGGAGGTAATCTAGTTCTCTTCTCGTCTAGATTGAAAATCCGCCGGTGGGTCAAAACCGTTGATTGAAACGTTTGCTGCGCTGTCGTTTTCTTCTCCGATCTGAACGGATTTAGAAAGACAATCGGAACCAGTCGAATTGAAACGAACGTTTACTATGAACGGCATTCAATTCAAAAGGATCGAAGTCATGGTGAGAACGTGAAATTGACGACTGGCTCTTTTGCTTGAGCGAAGGTGCAGCTTCGAGTGTTTACTTCGCCATTGTCAGATTTCCATCTCCCTTTCAACTTTTCAATGGTCTCTTTCTCTCACTCTTTTCCAGGCGCGTCAAGTAGCGTCATCATTCTGACACCCCCCCCCTTTCTCCTCTCCTCTCCCCACTCTCTTCCAAAGGACATTACCTAGACTACTGTGACGCTATCGAAAACACGGGAGTCTGGGGAGGCCAACCTGAAATTTTAGCACTCACAAGAGCTTACAAGACTCAAATTCACGTCGTTCAATCCGGTTCTCCAGTTTTGAAAGTTGGAGAGGGAGAGCAGAAAGGTGAACCGCTGATGATCTCGTGAGTATTCGATTGAGCTCTATGCTATGTGAACCTTTCTTTCTGTTTGCTACAGAGAGTTTACTTCGAAGCTAGAAGCGATTCGAAGAGCTTCAATCAATGAGAGCCAACATCTTCGAGAGCATCTTCCTCCCACCTCTCTTTGATTGCGATCAGCATCTCCATCGCCACTGATGATTTCCCCTTTAGCCTTAATTGAAGGTCTCTTGCTCACTAGACTTTTTTTCTTCTTGAATCCCGATCTCCATTTTTACTCTCTCTTCTTTCCCATAGCTACCATCGAAGAATGTATGGCCTTGGAGAGGTAAGTTTCCCCAACGTTTCCTTCAATTGAATTTCTCGGATCTTTTCGCTTCTGAAAGAAATTCCAAGCCTTTGGAATCGAACCTGAATCTGACCTTCTCTCAACCCTTTTCATCGATTCTTCTCTCCTCCCCTCCTCCACCTCGTTCTTACCCGCCTGCCCTGAACCTGACCTTTTCATTTTGAATTCCCTTTTCTCGGGTAACTTTCTTCCAACTCACTCTCCTTCGTTTTCCTTCTTCCTAGCATTACAATTCGTTGCATAAGAGGTAGTCTATTACACTGTAGATCATCTCGAGATGAATCAACAGAAGTCGCAGTCTTATTTTGGGAGAGTGAAATATCGTGAAATGAAACAACAACAATCATCAAAATGTGAAATGGGTTTGATCTTTGGAGGTGGCGTTTTGATTTGTCCGGCTGCGTACAATCAAACTTTCTTCTTCCGTTGCTTGAGGCTGTCTCGGTTTTGATGAAATCGTTCGGAATCCAGTAGAGTTGAGATTGAAAATGACGGAATTCGTTTGGAAATCTCGTTTGCAATCACAGGATTCTGTTTAGTCTTTGGAGTGCTTCAGTGAATCCGTGGGGGGGAGAGAGAAGAGAAGAAGAGAGCGAGTGGAGTGGAAGATTGGAGACCCTCGCGAGTTTGATTAGAAACCTGTGAATTTAATCTCCCCCTCCATTTGAGCTTGGTTGGCGTTTTCCCTTTGAAGTTGATGATTTTTAAGGTTTCTCATCATTCAAAATTCTCGGGTGCGATTGACAGACTTCGTAGACTTCTCATCAAAATCGAAGGTTCGTATAAAAGGGAAGAAGGTTCTCGTCACTTCTCCCTTCCCTTCTTCTCTTCTTCTTCCTATCTTGTTCAAATCTCAGAAAGTCTTATCTGTTCCATTCAAAGTCGACCCATTCGAAAGAGGAAAGAAGAGTTAATCATCCGGTGCTATCTCTTATCTTCACTCCCCTTCCACCGCAACGTTCAGAGCATAGACCCCCCCCTTCTCTTCCCTTTCAGCGATCCACTATGCTCTCGTCCACTTCAATTTCTTCTTGTAACTTTGAATCAGATTCAAATCCTTCAAGTCTCAAATTCCCAGGATTCCAAGATTATTCAGAACTTTCAGATTCTTCGACTCTGAGCAACAGCGAGACAGATTTGCCGTCAATGAACTTAAAAATTCTCCCTTCATCCGAACGTTCTTCTTCTTCCTCTTCTTCTTCTTCCTCTTCTTCTTCCTCCACTACCAACTCTCTTTCAAGAAATGATAGGTCTTTAGAATCATCGGCTTCAAGGATGAGATCAAGTTCACCATCCACATCCAAATCCACCTCCAGAGCCAGAGGTTCACTTTCACTTTCTTCCTCTTCATTAGCCAAACTCTCCAAGCCCACTTCTCAAGACAAATCAATCGGCCCAACAGTTCAATTGAGAAGAAAATCAACTCCCAATCCTTCAATTCCAACCATTACAGTTTCAGATCATTCTTCAGATTCTTCATCCGAAGCTATCATCTTGACGGTGGATCTTACTTTGTTAGAACTTGAACCTTTCACACTTCCATTCAAAGAATCTTCAAAATTAACCCTTAAATGTCATCCTTCTTCAAATCCTTTCCTTTCTCAATACTACAATGGTTTATTAGCTCCACCTAGAATGGATTTCAGAGGAAAGATCGTCAAACCTGTAACTCCTAGACCGATTTTGAAGAAGATTGTAACGGTCAAATCATCGAATTCTACTAGAGACTTAAGTTCTTTACAGAAGAAAGTTGAAGAAGAATCAAGGTTGTATGTTCCTTGGAGTAAATTAACTTTACCAAGTCAGATGGAAAAGAAAATTGAGGTGGAGAAGAGAAGTGAAAGTGGGAACGGTGGTTCAAATGGTACTATCATTACACTTTCAGATTATGACTATGATGAAGATTTCACAACTTCAAACTTAGAACAAGATAGAAAGTTAGAATTGGAATGGAAGAAAAGAGAAGAGCTATCAACCTCGCCGTCGAGATCCATCAGCTTCGAATTGTCGACTTCAACTTCAACTTCCAATTTCATTAGAAGATCTCGTTCACCTCCACTTCCTAAACCTATTGACACTAATTTAGGTAACTTTTCATTTAGGAAATTAAGTCAAGATGAAGATGAGATGGATCTTACGGATGATGAAGATGAAGAAAATGAATGTTCAACCCCTCCAGATTCTCAACCTCCCTCTAGATCAAATCACCAACCTCTCTATGAATCAAGCATCCAATCTAAGTTGTCTTTCTTGAGTTTCACCGATTCTTTACCTAGAAGAATGTCAAATGTACCTGGAAGGCTCAGGTTGGATAAGGATGGTAGAAGTTGGGTCATGGAATGAGAAGTTTTAGAGAGATCTGAATTAGAAGTGGAACCCCTTTGATTGAAATTTAAGAAGTGACCATCCTTTAGTTGGGAAGGAAGAGTAATCGTTTTTGTTGTATCATCATCGTCTCGCTTTGTAACACCTCCTCTCTCTCGTCTTTGTTTTCTTATGCCTAGAACACCAAAAATTAATAGACGTCTCTTTTTAGAAATGGCACTTGTGATCGTTAGAGCGTGTGATGACTACGGCAGCTTGGATCCTTAGAGGAGCAATGAATTCTGGCCTCCAGAGGTGGACCGGGGTTCTACAGGTGCCATCTCATCATAGATTCCGATTTATAAATTGCAAGATCCCCAGCAACGAATCCTTTCTTGAATCAAGAAGTTCTCTCAAGCACAGTTGTGGTCGACCCCACTCTACAGTCCGCAGTCAGTCCACTCCCATCGACACTTCCTTTCTGTACTTCGTTTTTGAAAGCGTGGCTCTTAATTTGAATTTGAAAGCTCATTTCTCGTTGTATCATTCTTATTCCTTTCGTCTTTTTTTTGAAGCTCACTTGGGATCCGATCGACGTTCGTGTCGAGTCGTTCGGATGCGGCTGAGTGCTCTACTCCCAACCCAACGCAAACTCTATACTATCCCGAACTCAAACTCAAGACAAGTCCAAGGTGAGAACTCATGCCAAAATCGATTTGCTGAAACAGAATCATCAATTGAGTATTGGAATTCTGGTTGGGGAGAGAAAGAGATAGCCAAAGCGAGTAAGAACTGAGAAATTCAAATTTTCATCCATTTTCTTCCATTTGTTTTAAAATCATCAGATGGTTTCATCCTCAAGAAGAGTTCAACGTAAGGCTCACTTCAGTGCTCCTTCCAGTGTTAGAAGGACTATCATGTCCTCTCCTCTCACAAAGGAACTTCGTGGGGAACATGGTGTGAGTATCAGAGAAGGAGCAGAGCTTGACTGGTTGCTTGTAGGATGAGATGAGAATGGGTCAGATGCTTGCATGGTCACTAGACGGATGAATTGCAAACCTTCTGAAGATTCTGTCATCAAGCATTTAAGTTCTCAGTTCAAATCTTCAAGATCAAAGGAGAGCGAGTCCTCAACCTCCAAGATTGTGCCTTCCAAAGACGGCAAACCTCAAATTTAAGAATCTCTCATCAGAAAGCTGTGTTGCTCTCAAGTTCAACCACAAACCTTTCACATCAAGTTCCATGTGACTCTACAAGTGATCTTCAATGATGAATTGTGTACTTATGAGAGAGGGAGGGTGGATGAGAGGTGGTCGGATTGGGTGAGAAGGACGGTGGAAGGAAAGTGGGAGATGCAGCAGAACGGGGCAACCTCTGTCTCTTGTCGCATCCCAGATCATGAAGAAACAGGAATTTTGGGTTGGATAAGCAAGCTGCTGGAGGTCTCCGGGAGAGACAGGTCAGGCTGGATTCGTTGGCCTCAGGTCTTCCCAAGAAGAACCTCTCATCCTCCCTTCCAACAGACGATCTTCAACGTTATTCCAACTGAGAGATCCACGATTGACGTAGTTTGGCGGAAAGGACAGATGTAAGGGCAGACCACTGGTCCAGATGCCTCCAGTTGAAACTTCAGCCTCAACCTACATCCGTCCTCCTCAACTTTCACAACCTCAAGACCCAAACCTCAAACGGCCCTTCAGAATCTCCAGAACACTCAAGCTCTCTCGACTCATCTTTCGAACCTCCGTCTCAAGCAGTCTTGCTGAAACCGCCCCACTCCTCTTCATCTCCTCTCTCTCTAGGCTCGTTCCATCCCAATCCGTAAGGACGATGAAGTCAGAATCGTTCGTGGAACTCACAAGGGATCTGAAGGTCGTGTCACTCAAGTTTACCGTAAGAAGTGGGTTGTCCACGTCGAACGTGTCAGTCGTGACAAGAGCTCAGGTGCTACCGTCCCATACCCAATTCACCCAAGCAACGTCATTATCACCAAGCTTAAGATGGACAAGGACCGGTGAGTTTGGAGATTGGAGAATGATTTTGAGAAGGGGGGAGGTGGTTCGAGAACGGGAATGGAGGGGGTTTTGGAGGACATGAAGTTGGGAGATCAGTTGGGGAGCTTGTGGAGTCGGTGAGAGATTGGGATGGGCAGATTGATGGTTGGCGAACAAGAACAGATGGAATGAGAGCTAGCTGCCTTTGGTGACCAATCGATGGCTCACGACGAAAGACTAGGAACCTCCCAAGATCTTATCAAGCTCGCATCGATCCCATCGCTCCTTACTGAATCTCTTTTCATTTTTTTCAATTCCTCAACAGTACCAAGATCCTAGCCCGTAAGACTGGAAAGGTCGCTGCTCAGCCAGTTCAGAACATGGATGTCGATGCCACTGATTAAGCTTCTCGATTTTCAGGTTTTCTCAATCGCTCTCTTCCATCACTTTTTGACTCCAGGCTCTTCATCTTCCTTTCATTCAACCCCAACTTCATGCAGTTTAATCATGCAAATCTTCTTCGCACTCCAAAGTCAAGCTTTTATTATTCTTTTCTTAACCCTTCACGGCATGTACACTTCACACCATCGCGTCTTCGACGCAAAAACCCAAAAATCCCAGCTGATCGCAATTTCTGGTATCTCTGCTTCACTTGTGCTGTGATTTGTGGCTCGTGATTTGAGAAGTCGAGATTGACAATCTGAGTTCGAGCGAGAGATGTCTTGTAATTCTTTTGGGGAAGTCTTCCACTTTTTCCTTGACTGGTCTGTGCTCCTCTGGCTTTGTTTGCCCTCGTCGATAACGTCTCGTCTTTCGGGGAATTACCAGTCTTTTTTGCAGAGTCGAGAGTGCAGAAGAGCGCAGATGAAGCAGTTCGCAAGCAAACGTGGCGATGACGACGAGAGCACTTGGCCTCTCCTCTGCAGCCCCAGCTACCAAATCCTGCTCCTGCTATTGACCTTTGATAGAATTTGATCAATCAGATTCTGATGAGAGAGTTCTTGTCAGGCTCCACCTCGGCAGGTAGGCAGCTCCAGCAGGATTCATGCAGAATTGGCGGGCGTCATCCCTGGTTCGCCATATCGACCAAAACAAAAAGCTATAAAAGGTTGGAGGTTCTCTTCTGCTTTTTCCCTCTTCCCTCATCTTACTCTTAATATCAAAATGGTCTCTTCATCTTCAATTGCCATCTCAGTTTCCGCCTTGGCTTGTGCCATCGCTCTTTCATCAGTCAACGCCGCTCCAATGGAGAAGCGCTCAAACCCAAAAAGAGGAGTTGCTTGGAACTACTTGGAAAACGTTTCTGCTGATATCTTCTCTGCCCAGTCTTCTTGGACCTACAGTTACGAGCGTGAGTAGCGTTGGGTTCGCAGACGTGGCTCGTGGCTGAAAACAAGGGGTGGGAAGGATCTCTTCTCTCTTCTCTTCTGACAGCTCTCCTCTCCCAATTTCCTTCTTATTCAGACTTCCAACCTCATGATATCAACGTTCAGAACATGGAGTGGGTCATCATGCAAAAGGACGGTTCCGACAGCGGATCTTCCCCAATCTCTCAACTAGCATCTGCAGCTGCTAACTCCCAATATGTTCTTGGGTTCAATGAGCCTGATTTGAACAATGTCAGTCCTCAGGATGCTGCTAATACCTGGAAGACCTGGATTCAGCCACTTAAGGCCCAAGGAAAGAAGTTGGTCGCACCAGCTATCACTTCAAGCACTAACCAAGGTCAAGGACTCAGCTGGCTAGACCAGTTCGTTGCTGCCTGTGATGGATGTACTTTTGATGGTGAGGTTTTCAAGGGTCTGAAGAGCTTACAGAGACGTGGAGGCTCTTGGAAGGGCTAGAGAGCTCGTCATCCCTGGCTGACCCATTCTTTGCGTCTCCTCTCTCGCCCATCAGCTTACGCTTTCCATCCATACGCTGCTAACGCTAACGACATCATCAACTCCGCCAAGGCTGTCATCGACTACCAGGGAGGAAAGTACGGTGAGTGATTCGAGACGACACTTAAGGTCGCCACCCACGTCGTTCCAATCCACCCTTTACTACTCTCTTCTGACACCGCCCCCTCCCCTTTACATTCTTCAGGAAACACTGGATTCTGGATCACTGAGTTCGGACGTGACCAAAACAATTGGGCCACTGCTGGAGGTGCCGACATGATCAGACAAGTCACCTCTGCCTTCGATCAGATCCCACAAATCCAAAGATACGCCTACATTGGAAAGATCGCTGGTTCTTTCGTTGATCAACGTGATCTACAAGTGGACGAGAACTCCACCCAAATGACCGAGTTGGGAGTTGCGTACAACTCGTAGATGTTCACTTTCTTCTTGTAATTCTTGCACTAGCTCTTGTTCCGCCCGAATTTGAATGAAGTGTAATTAATGCTCTATTTCTTCGTCTGCCTTGCCGTGCCAGATCTGAAGTGAAGCCAGCGAGCGAAACCTTGGGGTTGCTACTTTAGACTCGTCGCTGCTTTTGCCGATCCATCAATTGAATCATCAAAACTTTACCATGACATTTTCTGCTTCCTCTCCTCAAACCTCAAAGTTCCAATATCACCTTTTCTCTGCCTCGAAAATCAAATTCGAGATATGCTTCGCTCCCCACACTTCCAAATTTCCTATGTCGATATTCTGTGTTCTCCATTCCGATGGTTACTTCTCTGACTATCTGACTCTTTGAAAGGCCTCTGACAACATAGCTATCTTGTTTGTCTTGGGTCTTCTTCTTTTTTGAGTCTCTCGAACTCCCAAATGACCCCATTGGGGCAAGTCTACAACCAATAGATGCGATCTGTCTTGAATTTGTGTAATTTTTATTCACCACAATGGATGAACTGATCTTTACAAAGGATGTTGTTGAGAACCTTGAACGTTGGACTAAAATTTCTCAAGTTGCGACGTCTTCACTAATCTAGATTGTACTGGAGAAAAGTCGAACAGCTGGATTAAAGCAGGATTTTCGTCCTCTTTTAATTGGTTCGACGAATTTTCGAGTCCTCTTATTCGGTCACGAAATGAAAGTCAAGTAGAAAACAAACGATTTCTACTTAGTCAAGAATGGTGTCAGAGAACTTGTAGAGGGGTAGGAGGGATAAAGGGGGTTTGATGGTGCAACAACTTGGTGAAGAAAGTTGCGTCGACATGTCCCTCATACATAGCAGCTTTTTGTCACGTTTGCGGACATGGACCATAAACCGCACGCTTGAAAAAAAAGAAAAAGAAAAAAAGGAAACTTCAACATACTCGAATCCGAAAGCGTACATAGTTACCAACTAGTCCGAGCACTCTGAATTCGCTCTAGAAGTCTGTATTGGGAGAAGGCGAGCGTTGCCCTCGATGAGTCTCAGTCTGTTCAGGTGGTCTGAAGAGACAGAGAAAGAAAACCATGAAGTTGACCACGATCCAAGAACACGGTAAAGGAATAGAGAAGTAGAACGAAAAGGCGTACAGGCAGCAGAAGCGAGGGTCGAATTAGAATTCGTCCGATGAGTCAGAGAAGAAGCCTGAATACGTAAGGACTGATACCATGAAAAAGAAAAGAGAGAGATTAAAGCAGATTTAGAATCGAAATGTTGAGAGGAGAGAAAGCGAAAGGTCAGAAAAAATGAAAAAAGTGAGACGGATGTCGCAGATAGCAGCAATCGAGAGCTTTGCTCGCAGAATTCCCAAGTTTGGGATACTCACTTGTACCATAAACCAGAGCACCACCAGAAACAGCCATGATACAGGCCATAGGAGCTATCACGCCTGAATGAGCTAAAGCTAGAGGGAAGGCAACTCCAGAGACGACCATCATTCCTGTCAAGAAATTTCCTAGATCTAGGTAGGCGCTGAGTGAACGAAATAAGAATTTGAGGTTGAAGTTCAAAGTTTCAGGGACGAAATGGTCAAGTTTTGGAGCGAGATGATGGTGGCGAAAAAGGGAGGAAAGGGAGAAAGGAGTGAGACTTCAAAAGGCTCGTAGCAGACAGGAAGCGAAAGGGAGAACTGACCTGTTGTAATCGGCTGAGAAATCATCGGCTCCTGCACATTTTGAGCAAAGTGAATTAGGGATGGGAGCTAGGATGTAGGTGAGAGCTGGGGGGGGGGAGAAGGGATTGGAAAGACAAAGAGAGTAGGTTCAAGGTTAGGGTCATAGGTCTGAGAGCTTCGGGAAGGGTCGATAGTAGACAGTGATCGTTCTCGAGCTTCTCTAATTTATTCAAAGTCAACTGAACCTTGCTTGGAGCTACTGATTGGAATCTGACAGTCTCCAAGCTCCGCTCCATCTACTCTGTCGCCTTGCGTCATCTGCGACCGTCCCTTGACATGGTATACAGTTCATCCGAATCCCGGAAACTGTATTAAATTGTTCTGGTTGAGCCAGTATGGGGATACTTGCCTACTAGGAGAGGTAGCCAATTGGCCCAAAGAGCACAGGAGAGGATGATCAGAAGGAATCCCAGAGCCAGGACGAAAGAGAGACCGATGATGGCTGGAATGGAATGAGTAGATTTAACATCGAAGTTTTAAGATTCCAAGATGAGATTCGGAAGGCAAAGAAGGAAGAGGAAAGGTAAGAGATGAGCTGCAACGAGATGAGCTGCAACTTCAAAGATGGCTTGTTGGAAGAGATGCTGCCATTCGCCATCTTGCTCCATCCCTGTCTGAGATTTGATTGATGAAGTACATACAGCGCTACTCACTCTTGAGACCTGCCATATTATTTGAGAGCCTGGCACTGCTTTAGGAGAAGTCGTTGTGGAGAGAGAGAGAGAGAGAGAGAGAGTGCAGACTCCAGAGACCACGATAAGCTTCTCTCCCAAACCTCACCATTCCACATCATAACATTGACCATGTGAGCTAACTACATTACTGAGCTACACTTACACTTCTGGAACTAATTTCCAATCTGACGACATGCTCCTCTCCTCCCGCTACTGCAGGCCACCTCGACCATCCTCAACTTCCACTACTCCAGCTCCTCCATCTCAAGCAGAACTACTCAATTTCGCAGACATTCCTCGACCTTTCAAGTCTTTAAATCCAACCACCACCTCAAAAGCACGTTCCAATCTTCCAGCGAATCGTAGAAACAAGACTTTAAAGCAAATCCTAACCACCGAAAGAGAGCAAGCGATGGGTTTAGTTACAGAGGGTAAAAGGAAAGGTAAAAGACCTCTATCTCCAAAATCGGCTTTAGAAGCTGCAAAGAGAGAAGAAGAAAGGAAAGCTGCTATCAGTGAAGCAGGAGTTCATGGAGCTGCTGCTAAAACTTTTAGGAAGAGGATTCAGAAAGAACAGAGGGAAAGAGCTAGAGCTGCTAAACAGAATAAGAGAAAGGGAGGTGGTGATGAAGTTACTCCGGAGGTTGAAATTGATGATGCAGAAGAAGATGAAGCTGAGGGAAGTGGATTACTTGGAGAGGAAAGGAGTTCGGAGACACCTATGAGAGAGGAAACTCCAACTGAACAAGAGAAGGAGGAGGAGAGATTGCTTCAGAGGAAGAGACGATTGCCTACCTGTGAGTTTAATGTATTGATCACATTGGCTTCAAGATTTTAAGGTGGAAGATTTCAAGGACCCTCAGGTAACATCCGTGAGGGCAGACAATCTGATCTTATCCATTCGATGTCCTCTCTTTCCTCATCTCTTTGTGTTCGCGATTCATCTACTAGATTCTACTGTAGAAGCACCTCCAAGCCTACGACCACGAAAGAAGTACTGTGACGTGACAGGCTTGATTGTAAGTTTTCAGCCACCCTTCTCCACTCTCGAACTTCTTTCTCGTTTTAACCTCTTTCCTGGTCTCGCCTCTTCTTTTTTCTCATATACCACTATCTTAGGCTCCTTATACAGATCCAAAGACAGGTCTCAGGTATCACAACGTAGAGATCTACGAATTGATGAAGACTTTCGTAAGTGACGATGACTTCTTCAACCTCTATCAATAACCAAACACTCATGACCTCTGTCCTTCTTTCTTCTCCTCTTTTGTCTCTTTGCATTTCAATAGGGACCAGGAGTTGATCAAGCCTACCTGACTCTACGGGGTGATGGAACTCAGATCAAGTGAAGAGGTAGCTCGGTCTCTCGCTACTCTTCTCTCGCTACTCTTCTCTCCAATGTAAATTAAAGTCAAGTTCCATTTCAATCATCAAAATTCCTCTTAAGATCTTAAATCCAGATTCACAAGGCTTCGAAGTCCTTTGAGTCATTAGCGAGAGATTGCCTTTCTCCTCTCCAGCAGCTCCCATTTCCGCTTTCTGCTTGAACTCCCGCCCTCCGCGTCACTAGGAATCTCTCCCCTTAAGGATTTCAGACTTCCTTCCAGCTCTCCCTATGACTCGTTCATCCAGTTCGTTTTGGAAGGGAGAAATGACTCAATCCGTATGCAGGTGGCGGCCGTGGCGGGTGGCAAAACTTACCCCTAATCTCGAGCTCCCCACTCCCATGCTTCCTCAGCTTTTCTCGCCATTTTCAATGGATTTTCTTGAGTTTCTGTTGTTATTCTAGCGGTCAGCACGAGAGCACGACATTCTATAGCGAGATTTCTCTCAAATTGCACGATCGGAGATACGTAATCACGCGTCGGATCACCCTATGGCCGTTTCCATCTGTTGACAGAAGATTCCAAACTATCGTATATAAAGCCAAAGGTTCTTTCCTTGTAATTCATCTCTTCCCAAAATTCAGAAAGTGAATACTCTCCCAAAGCAGAACTCACTTTATCTCAACCCGATAAACTTTCCCATTTCGCATCTTGAAATTCCAGCTCATCCCCTGTTATTCCAAAGATAGAAGGACATGTCAGCTCAATTCCCAACCACTTCAACTTCTCACATCAAGGAGAATGAAAGAAAAGAAAGAATCAAAAGGTCCTTAGCTTTGAAACCATCCAAGACTCATTTCAACATTGATCCGAGTATCATGTCTCCCACTTCAACTTCCGCATTGGTGTATCCTCAGTTGCCTCTTTCTTCTCCTCCTCCTCCTTCATCTTCTTCTTTCTACTCAAATTCCAAACCAACTTCAATTCCCCTTCAGAGAACTAAGACTTTCACTCATCATCAAAGTAAAGCTTCCACATCTTCCGGATTCGGAAGAGGTAGATCCACAGCCATTAAACCGGTCAATCGATTCCATTCTTCGATAGATCAAGAATTTAGACTTAGACATCAATCTGAATGGAACTCGTGGATTAGCAGACCTTTAGAGATGAGAGTTGAGAATGATGAATTGAATCAAGTTGGAGGTTTAAAGGGTAAAGGGAAAGCTAGTGATTTCCACGTGGAAGAGAGAAACAGAGCTCAATATGATGAACAATGGAAAAGTTGGATGTCGATTGAAGTTAAAGATAGTAGGAGTAGAAAAGAAAGAAAGTCAATTCTATTATCGGATGAGATCAAAGTTGACAACGATGCATTTTATGAGAGTCAATGGAGCAATTGGATGTCCAATCACAAGCCAATTTCAAAGAAACCTTCAAATTTGGAATTTAGAGTTTCAAATACTTTTTTCTCTTCTCTTAAGAATCTTGACGTTAAGGAATCAGTAGTAGAAGAGGTACAAAGTCAGACTCGAAATCAACAACCCCAATCTCAAGCTCCATCTTTTACCCAAGCAATCTTCGATCCAGCACCTAGAAACACAGATTTTCAAACTTCACTTCCAATCATGTCAAGATTACCAACTTCTCTACTCTCTGAATCTCAACTTCTTTTTGAAGAATCTTTAATAGAATCTTTAGAATCAGAAACTGATTACATCTCTTTACCTTCACAAAAAGTTCCATACACTAGAACTCAACTTCCAGAATTAGATTCAACTTCTCATGAATTGTGGAAAGTTTTACATGATTTTCGAGTTATTAAAGAAGATTATGCAAGTGGTTATTTAGAATCTAGAAAAAGTAAATCTCATTCTTTAATAGCACCTCATCCAATTTCTTCCTCTTCATCAATCGATTCTTGCCCTGCTTTCACTTCTAACAAATCTTTGAAAGCTTTTAACGCAATTTCAAAGATTAGAGAATCTTTTAATTGGAAAGATTTGAAATTGGATGAAGAATTAGAAGGCAAATGGTATGGTGTTGCATTTCGATCTGCAAGAAAAATTGGAAGTGAAAGTTTAAATCTTTATGAAGCTGATAGAAAAAGTCATGAAGAAGCTATTGGAAGTGGAGGGTTGATGATGTATTGGTGAGTTTACCTTTCTTTCCCTTTTCCCTTACACTCGATTTTCCATAGAGTTCGTCAGGCGAGTTCACTAATCACACGCTCTCCTTCCATCTTTCAACTTCTTCCGAACAGGTATGGAGCTCCTTCCTTAGAGACCGGAGAGAACTTAGCCACTTGCATCTGGACAAGTCGAGCAGAAGCAAAGATTGCCTCTTCTTTACCATTGCATGCTGAAGCCGCAAAACATGCTAGACCAGCGTATCAAGTCTTTGATCTGGTTAGATATGCTGTTAGGAAAGTTAAGGGGGAGAAGAATGTTAGGATTGAAATGTGGGAGGATGAGGAGTAGGAAGGTGGCAATCAAGGAAAAAGGGGGCGGGGGCTTGGTTCTGATTTCTATTCCATTTTCTTTGTTCGTCTTGTCTTCATCTTTCTCTTCTGTAAGGTTTCATTCATAGAGCTCATGCTTCAAGCGATTCTCATAGAAATAGAAACAACTTTGCATCTTCACGTTCTGAATCTGGTACGAGGAAATTGTGGGGCGAACGAAGCTCGGTCTTGGTTAGATCTCTTCGCCAATCTCACTGCATTGGAAGCATCCTAATGTAAAAGTTGCGAGAGAAGATGAAGAGAGTTCGACATAGTCAGAGTTGGGTGGCAAATTCTCGAAGGCGTGCTTGGGCTTGTGACCGAGTCTTCTCCAGCCTTGCAAGTTGTTGCAGCTGTCTGCTTTGCTTCCACCATCCACCACCGTCATCGTGATCTCTAATTCAGCAAAAAGACACATCTATCATCTAAGCCAGCGTTTCCCCGCAATTCAATTACAGAGAGAGCGTCATCAGAATCAATTCAAAGTTGGTCCAGTCGATCCTGCAATCTACCATCAACGATGGCCAATTCCACTTCTACTTCTAATTCCAATCCCAATTCCAATTCATTAAAACCCAATGTGGATGAAAATGACTTGATGGAATCAACTTCACCAACTTATACTACTTCACCGAATTCAACTTCACTTTCAATCATTCCAGAATCTTTTCAACATTCAACGTCAAATCCTCATTCCAAACGTAGAAGTAATCCATCTCCACTTTCTCATTCCCATTCTCTTTCTTCTCCAATCGGTCCAATGGGAATTGGTTCAGCAGCTTCAGGCTCTAATTCAATCGGTGGAATGAGAACTCCAAGAGAACCTGAAGCTTCAGGTCATGGTCCAGGTTTGAGAGGAAGGGACGATGAATTACCTTCACCTTCATCTTCCACTCTTACCAACTTTAATCCAATTCAATCTTCAGAATCAATCAATAGTAATTCAAACCTCAGTTTATCTCAAACCCTTCCACCAACTACGTCCGAAGGCGGTCAAGCTCAAAACAACCTCCATCTACTGGCTGCTTTGGCAGGTCCTTCTTCTCAACCTGCAAATACAAGTGTCAGTGCTAGTGCCAGTGCTGCTTCTACGACTCCTTTGATTCCGCCCGATGCTAGGAAACTATGTGTAAGACATCAGAGGATGGCTGACGAAGGTGTCACCGCTAGGCTACAGAAGGTGAGTTCAGTGGCGAGATGTTCAGGCTCTGATATTCATGGCAGGAGAGGGTCGGCCAAGATGCAGGTGGTACGATGGATCGGTTCAATGCATTAGATTTCGAAGTTTCCAAGCGGTGGGAGAGGATACGAAGAGGATGGTGCTCAGTCCGATGCTCTTCTCCCTCTTCTCGGAATTAAGGTTTTGCCCTCTTGTAAATCATCTCTTCTTCTCTAATTTATTTTACTCTCTCCTCTTCTCTACCAGACCATCGAATCCCTACCACTCTCAGATCAAACAGCGGTCAACACAGTCTGGTCACTCTTCTCCTCTTCTTCTCATTCCCGTCGAGCTCTAATTCTTCAAGGTCTTTTAACAATGTGTTGTTTCTCACAACTCTCACTTCTATCCTCCGAATTAGCCTTGGCGATCAGAATAGATCCATTCTCCTTGTTCCCAAAGGAAGTGGCTCTCAGATCCTTAGGACATTTAGATGCAATTTCTTTGGGTAGAGCAGCTCAAGTTTCTTTAAGTTGGAAGAAATTAGCAGATGATGATGTTTTATGGAGAAATATGTGTGAACAACATATAGAGAGGAAATGTGAGAAATGTGGTTGGGGTTTACCGCTTTTAAGTGAGAGAAGGAGAAGAGTTAAGGGACCTGCAAGTAAGAAGGGAACTGCCGAGAGCAGACAATTGACGCTGGATCCAGGCCATGGAGCTAGACCTATTCGTTCAAGACCCAATTCTCCCGAAAGTTCAACAAGTGGAGAAGGTAGTTCAAACGCTTCTGAAAATGGGTCTGGAAATATCAAGAGGTCAATCACTGCCGCTGCAAATGCTGCTGCTTTGGAAAGACACTCGAAAACTGCAAGTTCATCAAGAGCTACGAGTCCAAAACTAGTAGCAGAAGAAGATGAAGAAGAAGGTCCACCTACCAAGAGGAATTGCAATTCTTCAACTAGAACTTCATCCGAAACTTCAGCTTCCTTTTCTAATCAACAGCAAATCGAAAAAGCAGCTGCTGTCACTGCTCCAGCTCCTCAAACTTTGACTAGACCTTGGAAAACGGTTTACTGTGAAAGGTTGGCTATTGAAAGGAATTGGCGCAGTGGAAGACATACTGTCAGAACCCTGTCGGGTCATAAGGAAGGAATCATGTGTCTTCAATATTCTGATTCTTTAGCTCATCCTTCCTTCCCTGTGGTGATTACCGGATCTTATGATAGGACAGCTAGAGTTTGGAATCTGGAGACTGGAGAAGAACTCAGAGTCTTGAGAGGTCATACTAGAGGAGTTAGATGTCTAAGATTCGACGAAGCCAAACTCATCACTGGAAGTATGGATAGGACTCTCAAGATTTGGAATTGGAGAACTGGAGATCTCATTAGAACTTTGGAAGGTCACACCGAAGGAATCGTCTGTCTAGACTTCAATGACGACACTCTAGCAAGTGGAAGTGCGGACGCAGAGATCAAGGTTTGGAATTTCAGAACTGGGAAATGCGTGACTCTTAGAGGTCATGAAGATTGGGTCAACGCTGTTCAACTCTGGACTGGTCCTAAATCGAAAGAAAAGGGAAAGGAAAAGGAGAAATCTCCTTCAACTGATTGGACTTCTTCAGGACTCGAATGTCTAGAAACTGGAGAATACGCTGCTGGAACTTTCCTCTTCTCTGCTTCCGACGATGGAACGATTCGTCTTTGGGATTTAGGACTTATGGAATGTCTTCTAGTCTATGACGGGCACGTAGGACAAGTTCAATCGATCAAACTTTTAATGTTAGATGAAGAAGCGGTTAGACAATTAGCTGCTGGAGCTGCTGGAGGACCTGGAGCAGATGCAGCCGATAGAAGAAGAATGGAAAGATTAAGAGAAGATTTAGATAGATCTTCAAGTCATGCTCCTAGATCTGGAGAAGGTTCAAGTTATTTCACTTATCCAGATGGAAGTCATTCAACTCCTGAAACTTCTTGTGGATTAAATCCTTCTGCTGTACCTGGTGGTAGATCTGCTAATACTTCTGCTCCTGGAATTCCAGAACATTTTTATAACACTGCTGCAGGTGGATCGACTACTTCTGGACATTCACGATTTAGTAAACAAGAAATGGAAAGAGAACAACATAGAAGAAGAAAAATTGATCCGGTTTTAGCTAGAGTTCAAGAAAGATTATTTGAAGCTGGTTTGGTTGAACCTATTCCTATTGATGCTGAAATGTCAGATATTGAAGGTGGACTTTATCAAAGTTCAGTTCAAGATCTCAATTCTAACAATCTCAAATCGAGTTCAATTGAAAACTCTTCTAATGATAGATCTAGAACTCCTTCTAATAAACCAAATCATCATCCACCTAAAAGACCGGTTCTACTCTCTGGTTCATTGGATAACACTCTAAAGGTTTGGGACGTTAGAACTGGTAGATGTTTGAGAACTTTGTTTGGTCATGTTGAAGGAGTTTGGGCTTTGGATGTTGATAAATTGAGAATCGCTTCGGCTTCTCATGATAGAACTATTAAGATTTGGGATAGAGAAACTGCTCTTTGTCAAAATACTTTGGTAGGACATAAAGGGGCTGTTACTTGTGTGGCATTGGGAGATGATAAAATCGTTAGTGGAAGTGATGATGGAGATGTTAGAGTTTGGAACTTTGCTCCAGTCGGTGGTTAAGTCAGTTTACTCTAGAACGAAAACTTTCAAGATCGGTTTATAAGAATTATCGGTCTCTCTCAGCTGCTTCTATTATGGCCAAGAATCTCTCCCCTTCCCGTCTTCTCTCCCTCTCTCTTTCTCTTCTTCCAAATCTCATTCCTTCCTTCTCGAACAAACCAACTCAGATCAGTTTCAAGCTCTATTTCAAATTCTATCACTTCAATGTTTATCAAATCCCCTCTTCTCTACTACGCTTTCGTCGTTTCTTTAAATCCCCGCTCCATTCTTAAGCATCCTCATTGTATCTCATCTTTCCATATCTCTGCCATCTCTCTTCAATTCATCCATTTTCAAGTACCACTCATCATGGGTTTGCAGTGTGTCATCCTCATGATCATCAGGCTCGAGCGTCTTCCTCGCCCCCTTGCTCAAATTGTTCACGGCAGTCACGTCAAAGTATCAAAAAGATGGGAGTCTTTTGACTCAAAGGTAGCAAAAAGTAGAATGTTGAGGCACAAGTTGGGCAGTGAAAAGGAAGCTAAAGGGAAGGAGACAAAGAGCGTCGATTCAGACCAATCCGTGAAGACGAGCTGCGATTTGAAGAGCAACAGCGCGACTGTAGAATCGTACCAAAGCCAGGTTTCCACCATTGAACCAAAGCTATAGATGTGACGAGAAGATGACAGCTATGTCAGTAAGGTTAGAAGTCTAAAGAGGCAATGACGATTGACTCACCCCTGGATGTCCTGGTCTCCAAACTCCTTTCAATTCTCCTTGTTCGTCCAATCCCCAGACCGGAGAGCTCTTACTTGAGATCTCCTTTCCAAAAAGCTTTTCTGCAGTGCTTCTCATGTCTTTCCAACCTGTGGCCAAGACGACAACGTCTGCTTTGAGCTCAACTCCATCTGCGAAGAGAATTCCATCTTCGGTGAAACGATCGATCTCTTGTCCTTGTTTGACCTTTATGTTACCATCAATGATTTGCTTGGAACATCCTACGTCGAACTTGAAAATTTCAGAGAAAAGAAATGAGAACAAAGTCGGAGTTGATCCATTTTGAACTACTGAGAACAGGGACTCACGTAGTATCCTCCTCCTTTTTCGAAGGCTTTGGGAAGGAACCCTGCCCCGTCAGGGCCGTAGTCCAGACAAAATCCACGTTTCTTTAGTCCCTCGAGCAGGTCCTTATCGTGCTCGGCCATGAGAGCTGTCACTCCTTTTCCTACTACCTGGTGCAGGAGAAGAACAGTGGGTCAGTTTCAAGAGACGTTACACGACAAGAACTCCTGATCTCAAGCAAGAGTACTGCTGTAACCTTGTGCCAGAGCAGAGAGACTAACCTTGTTGAGGATATTTGGTGAGGAATTGCTGAGAATGTCCGCCACGTCTGTTGGAGGTCCGTTCTCATCATACAAACCTTTCATAAGAATGTCAGTGATTGATTTACTGCTGAGAACATACGTGCTCGAACGCTGGATCATGGTGGTGTCGCAGTCTGAGAGACAAGAATAGGAAGAGCAAAAATAGGAAGAACGTCAGAGCACTGTTGACTCGACTCTTGACAGCAATAGCAACTCGCCTCACTTACCATTCTCGAAGAAATCTAGACAGACATCGTGAGCTGAATTGCAACTTCCAACTACAATCGCTTTTTTCCCACGAAAGTTGCGTGCAGATAGATGTTCGCCAGAGTGATAAACAGATCCTTTGAAATTCTCGACGCCTTTGAAGGCAGGGATGTTCTTTTGGGTTCCATAAAAAAGGAAAGAAAACAGAAAATGGTAAGAGAAGACGAAGTGAAAGGTAGCAGGAGTAGCAAGGCCAAGATCGAAACGGTGTGGTGTCTAGATGTCACCTTCGATTTCCTATAGAAATAACTCACAGGGTCTCCAGCAAGTCCAGTAGCAAGAACCACAGAACTGGGACTCAAAATTCGTTTGGAACCGTCCTTTCTGATTATTTCCAGAGTCCATTTTCCAGCTGCGTCGTCGTACTTGGAAGAATTAAGCGTGGCGCTAGTCCAGACATTAAGCTCCATGGCAGTGACGTAAGCTTCAAACCAGCCTGCCAACTTGTCCTAAAGGTAAGAGAGTCGTGAAAGAGCGGGGTGTCAGCTGAGGATTTGGGAGAAAAGAGGCGGACTCTCCTTACTCTCCGAAGAGCTCACCTTCGGAGTGAAAGTTGGCCAATTTTTAGGGAACGGCATTCCAGGAAGATGATCGTATTGAACAGGATCATGTAGAACAAGACTGTCGTAACGTTTTCTCCAGTTGTCTGAATGTGGTAATAGGAGAAATGGATCAGCCGCCACCCCGAGATCTACTTTGTTCAATTCAATTTGGTATCTAACTGCGTCTGTATTGTAGGCTGTAGGTTTCGACTCACCTCCGATTCTTTCATTTCTCTCGATGATCAGAGTCTCAACTCCTAGTCTACCAAGTTGAGCAGCTGCGGTCAAGCCAGACTGTCCACCGCCAATGACTACAGCTTCAGGCTCAACGTTCTCCTCCTTATCCTTGATACCCTCAATCCAGTTCTTTCTTGCTCTCTTGGCATCGTGCTCCGTTCCGAGTGGTCTGGTTGCTCCTTCTTGAACCTTGACGGCATCGAGGTCTTCCAAGAAGAAAGTGACAGTTCTTGCTAAGTAGTCTCCAGAGGTGTTGTTCAGGCGAATGCATCCTCTACCAACTCCACCTGGATTTTGTGTCTTGAAACTGAAAAGAGCGACGATTTCTGGTGGCATTGAAACGACGCAGTTTCGTCAAGCGAGGGAAATGACGGAGAGACGAGAGTATCGATTGACTCTCTCCCAATCTCCAATTCTCTCCTCGAATTGAAAACTCACAAGGTTCTCCAGGAATGAGTTCCATTTGCATAGCTGTTCCTTTCTCGAATTTGAAATCAGAGACGTTTCTCTTCTTCAAGTCCGCTGTGTCCGCCAGTCACTTCTCGATGTTCTCTGGAGATTGCAGAGTAGCGAAATCCCAGTGAAGTGCTAGCACATCTCTCAGAAATCCCTGTGAAGTAGAGGACCAAGATTAGCAGTAAGAAGCAAGAGTGGTTAGCTGGGAGTCATTGCGTCTACCTAATGTATACTGTACATAGCAGGCGCACATCGTACAGATACGTGTGTACTCGCATACTCACGTCTTTGGTGAACAAAGAAGCGATCTCTTTGGGGTCCTTGGTCCCAAAGGCACTTTCGAGTCTGGCTAGATAGTTACTGGCTTTCTCCTCCAAGGAGAGGGATCCATTCTCTATGTTCTTTGAAGACATGATGATGAGCTGCTTTGATGGTTTTGAAGCTGTAATTCTTGGAACATAACTTCTCCAATTGATGAAGGAAGAAAAGAAGAAGGAAAAGGAAAAGAGGGAGAAGGTCTCTACTTCATTCTCATTCTCTCACGGTCACCCAAACACCGTCGCTTCGTCCTCCCTCCCACGTGGCCCTCTCTTGGGGATGATGGAGCGAATTCGATTGGTCGAGAAAAGGAATCAAAGAAGACTTCATCAAAAGTGTTTACGTTACAGCATCCATACATTGTAAGGTGGGTGTTCGACAAAGTTCCGCCTCCTGCAATTTCACCTGAGCACCTCGAATCCGTCATTCTGTCCCAAACGATGACTCCTCCACATACCTTCACCTAACATTGATTTCATTCATTGAAGCATATAAATTATTACGCTTAATCTCGATCGTCTACGCCTTTGAGCTGAATCCTCCCTTGCTAAATATAAAGCCCCTCGTCGTCTTCCTCAAGAACAAAGCTCTCATTGGCACATTCAAAGTCTTCAAAGAACATGAGAGGAGTAATGAGAGTAACAGGAGCCCCATGTATACCCTTCCATTCTTCCTCTTGGTACTTGCTAAACAAAATTTTAGGGAGACGTGGGTTGGGGAGGTCTAGGGGTGTCCACGATATGACATCTTCGTCAAACCACCGAATATCATCTAACAACGCTCTTTGCGAAATAACCAAGCCGAGTAAAGTCTGGGAAGTTCTTTTCAGTAAATCAACAACCAATCTCTGGCCTAGACTGTGCTCCTCGTAATGATCTATGTCCACCGAATCCCAATCGAGAGTGAGATATTTGACCCCACGGAAAATGTCACACTTCTCCAAGTCGGAGAGATCTAAAGACGTAATCCTAGTTCTTGAAAGGCGTACAGTTGAAGGATAAGACTTGAACTGATAATCTGATAATTTCAGTGTTAACGATTTAACTTTCTTATTTATTGAATTCTCCTTGACCAGATACTCAAAGGTTTGAGGGTGAGAGCATGAACTTGCCAGGTCAAGAGCAAGGTCAATTGCTCTGGTTTGATTCAGATCCCCTCGGAATGAAAGAGTTTTGAGCGAATTTGAGGATTGCTTCAGGACTTCAAAGATTTGAAGATGCTCCTTGTGGTCCCCCGTGGCCTCGAACACTACCGAAGAGGAAGTCGGTGTGTTATAAGACTTATCAGAAAAGAATTTCAACCCAATAAGAGGACGCAGAGGGTTTCGGGTGAGATCGAAGAAGCTCATGAGTAATCCAGACCGAGTGAGCTCGAAATCTCTCCACATAGCTGGCTTCTCCTCCAATTCTTGCTTCCAGTGACGACTGACCCTTCGGCTTCTCATCTTGGCTTTCGAATCCTGAAGTTCCATTATCTGATTGAAGATCTCTTTCGGAAGGAAAGCAGGATCTCGACCCGCTGCAATCATGGACGCTAGAGCTTGAGATGCTATTGCTTCGATTGAGGTGAGGCGTCCCAGAGTGAAAGAATGATGGTTTTGAGGGCACTTGGATCTTCCTCTGGCGGTGATTTGGATCGTCAAAGACTGGTAAGCTTGAGCGAGACAGAGTTCAGACTGCGATTCAAGAAGAGCGAATGAGGAGAAAAGAGATGCAGAGCTGGCCCTTCAAGGTTTCAAGCTATAAAGCCCATACCTAAGGAACAAAAACCTATCCACTCACATCTGGATTAGTGGGATCTATCTCAATGGCTGCATTGGCGTCTTCGAATGCCTTATCCAGCTGGCCTATGATCCGAAAGGCAGAGGAGCGGAGGAGGAGGAGCGGAACCCTGTGGAACCCTGTCAGAACCTTTCAGTCTTTCGAGAGCCTGATGTGGGATACAAAGGATGGATCGAAGGGAACAGAAGTGCGGTGTTAGATCAGCATCTCTGATCTCACCTTTCACACCGTGCAGGAAACTGGAAAGATGGAAGTAAGAGCGAACTCTCTTCTCCTCCATCCTCATAAGACTCACCTTGTCGCATTTAGTCTTGGCAGAATCATAATCTTGAGCTCGGAAAGACGATCTGTTCTCATACAGGGTCGAAGTGAGAGACATCCTGAAGTCGCTAGAAAGGAAGAACGCGAATAAGCTATATAGCGAGAAGATTGAAAGCTTGGAGGCACGAGAGGCACCTCGTCTCTTTCCCAACCCACTCTACAATTATATTTGCTTCTCATTCAAACCCAATCTTTGGACTTCTATCTTCAGCAGTCAAGACCAATCACCGTTCAAACGAGCCAGATTCAAGATATGATGGATCTCAGCTTTCTTCCATCCTACAAGCCGTCTCTTCTGCCTTGTGACAACTTCCGCAATGACTACTTCATGTCATCAAACCCTAGAAAAGCTTTCTAAATCCAACATCGTGGGGAGGCAGATTAGAAGCAGGAGAAGTGGAAAGACCAGGACAAGAGGCTATGCTCTCTTCTCTGCTTTGAAATCTATCTACTTCGTCAATGTCGGGGGAGACCTCGTCGAAACACTTTCACGCTGCAAGTTACCTTAACTCAGCTCTCCACAGGCTGGCATCGATCATGAGGAAACAAAGGAGATGTTCCAAAGTAGGGAAAGGCTTCGATGGAATGCATCAGAGGCTGGAACGACAACTAGTACACTTCACTGTGTCTTTGCCTATCGAGAATTCATCCTTTTTAAACTCTGTAACCAGACTGTGGATGCGTGAGGTACCTGCTATTATGGAAGTCAGAATCGAGCGAAGTCACGTCAACTCGCACTGATCTACACGCTCTCCTTCTGCAGACTTTCTGAATGGTCTACATAGGATAATTATCTTTGATAAGGCAACACATTTTACGACGTCAACAACAACCGATGGAGTGGATTTGCCCTTCGACGATCGCTATCCCACTTTCGAATCACAAAGAACGTAGCTCGAACCCATTTGACCGACGCTCATGCAGTTTTCCAGCCTCCATGTCTTGGAGAAAGCGACCAAGTGATTCGGTCAAGTTTTCGACCTGTCTTCGATCGATGCCAACTCCAGCGTCAAAGTCTGGTGGAAGAGATGAATGGACAACAGAGAATCAGTTCAAAACCAAAACCAAAAGAACATCTCAATTGAAGGAATCATCGACCAAGTGCTGACTACAGTTGCCTGTCAACTCACTCTGTTTCTTTCCGGTGATCAATCTTCCGAGAGCCTGTACGGCCCCTACTGCAGCCTTTCTCCATGAGAAGACCTGTACTGGACCTGGACCGTGTCCTGGTGGCATGAACCTAGGGCTTCGCTTCTCAAACTGAGGTATCGAACGGTTGTCGGAAGAAAAGTTCAGCATAGATCTACACAAAGCGGGGCCCAAGTTTGACCAACTCACAGCACCTTCGACATCTCTGGCTTGGTTCAAGTAATTTTTGAAGTTGACATCAGCTGAAAGACGGATCAAGTCGTTGAGGTTGAGGTCGGCGGAGACTAACGATTCGGACTGTTCAGAGGAGAAGATTGAGGATGACCACGTCAGGTTTTGCACCAAAGAGCGAATATGTAAGCCAAACAGTCTCTCACTTTTGGAGCTGGAGCAGCTGCGACCAGAGTCGAGGCCAGAGCTAGAGGCATTAAGAAGCGGGTCAGTTGCATCTTGTTCCAGAGATTAACTTGAGAGGGGTTGAAGAAGAGAATGAGCTTTTTCAAAGGTGAGTAGACCAGCTACGAAGAAGAAGAAGAAAATTGGGGATGTGAGAGAGGGTGAACGAAAGTTGTCAAAAGGGGAAGAACTCATGAAGGTCGAGCTATTTATGCCAAAATTTGAGGTAAAGGGATTTATGATCCCACTTAGAGGTCTTCTAAAGAACAAGACGAATTCTGATCAGGCATCAGTCATTGGTGTGACCTGGATGAGAAAATCCACTCTTATCTTTGGCATAGAATCGGTCAATTGTTGAAGTTCAGCCTTTATACAGTTTCAACCGAGAGGCTGACCACTTTGAGAAATTCGAATAATCCAAACAGTCCAGCGACTCAGCGAGCTGTTTGAAGGGGAGGTGGCAAATTGAGGCTGCGGCTGGAACGAGGGCTTGAAGAGACGACTCGAGGTCACGAACCTAGCATCAGTCGAAACCAACAACATTCTGAAAGACTCGAACCTTGAATTTGATCGCATAGAAAGAAATCTCACTCAAATTAGATGGTTATCCTAAAGGCGTACAACATGTCAGGGGCTGAAGAGCGCCTGTGGCGAGATGCTTCCCTAGTGAGATCTGGCTCGACACTCCTCTGCTACGAATTTCCTTATCAGCATGGATCTGAATTGATTTGTCTGCTAAATTAAATCCAAGAAGGTTTGACCCGAAAGTAAAGCACCGACTCAATTGCCACCAGAAAGAGTACTTTGCTACTTGTAGACACCACATGCGAAGCTCACAGAACCATCACTCGTGATCCACTCTCTGTTTCTCAACGAGATAGGTATAGATCTTTCACTTTGGGGAGAGGCTGGACAATTAGATAGAACCAGAAGGTTGGTTTCCTCATTCTCTGGTAAACGAAAGAGAAGGAGAACGGCTTCGACACTCTAAAGGGTCTTGTACTGAAAAACTCGCCTCCCTGTTCTTGATTTTGCCTCACGAAACAACTCGAAAAGGAGAAGAGGTCGTACCAAAGGAGTTTGGTCAAGGAATCGAAGAGAGAGAACCGACGGGATGTGAAGCGTGAAGAGAGGGATTTGCAACTTTGCCCGACCGAAATCGAAATTAATTTGATCGAATCATGACATTTCTGATTTCCTGGTTCGTGAAAAGATCGACGAAGGGGAGGAGAGATCTTGAATGAGAAGATGGAAAAAATCAGTGAGATCCTGATCTGTTTGAATCTTGGGGGACACCCAGAGAGGAAATGGAGGGGTACTAGGACGGATGAGCTGCATCCCAGAGTGTCGATCACAGCACGAGTGACGACCTGACGACGGCAATCTCTTTGGTAGAGGTCTAGAACGAAGACTCTACCTCAACGTGGAGAGTGAAGCTTATCTCTTCATCTTTTTGTAGTATTTCTTCTGATTTAACAACCAAGAACCAAGATTCCATCTAGGTAATTATTGTTTGAGGTGTTTTCCCTTGTTTTCCTTGTTTTCACAGGCCTAGACGAAAAGTCATTTGCCTTCGACTAGTCTTGGACCACCACTTCTTGCTTCCCTTCCCACCAATCCTTGTACAAACTTCTCTCTCTCTTCATCTTTTTTCAATTCTTGTTCATTCCTAAACTCAAAACTCAATTTATCCTATAAATAGTTAAACTTCGATTCATTGGTTCAAACAGACTATAACTCTCATTTCCTCAATTCTTCTCTTCTTCCTCCTCTCTTCCTTCTCTCCCTCACTCTCTAATCCTCTTCAACCCATATCATGAACAACAACCCCAACTTCAATCCTCAAAACGCTGATTCAACAGCTTCTTCTCATTCTCCAAGTGGTAGATCTCCTTCTTATCCCAACCTTAAAGCAATCGCCAATTCTCTAAATCGTTCCACCTCTTCCTCAAATCTGCCTCACCTCAGACCAATGCCTCAACGTTCAGCTACAGGTGGCTCAGAGCTTCAAGCAAACCTATTCTCAGCTTCTCCCGCTGGAACTCCAGGTGTAGGTCTAGTAGAGGATCCAATGGAGATCCAAGGTTCTTCCAATCCATCGCCTCTTCAAATGCAACAGTCTATGGAGCAGAACTCAAGGAGAGCTATGACTGCAAGCCCTTCAGTCTTCTCTGTTGGAGGTGGTATGGATCAAGCTTGGAACGAAACTGCAACTGGGTGGAAACCATCTTCAGCTGCCACCACCTCAGTCGACAATCCAATTGGAGGATCAAGAAGTAGCTCGAACTTCTCAAGACCACCTCTCCTCTCTCATGACAGTGGTCCTGCCTGGGTTTCTTCTATTGGAACTGCTTCCCCGTCACTCGGTTGGAATCAGGATGTCTCTTCTGCTGGAGCAGAGGATGGTAATGGTAGCCCAAATGGAAACGTGAGTCTAAGCGGGTGGAGCACTGCCGGGAAGGAAGGATGAGCGTGAGAAGTCGTCCCGGTCTAGGAAGGGGAGGACAAGCTGGAGCAGAAGGATCGGAAGTGACGATAGACTAATCAAACGAAAATCTCATCCTTTCCATCTCAGACTCGCCAGCGTCAGGCCGCTGCTGCTGCTGCTCAAGCTGCTGCTCTGCGTGTCTCAGACAATGGCCCCTCTGGACCTCCTTCATCTAGAAGCCCACTCAGAGCCGATACCGTCCTGCCAACTCAGAAATCGGTAGCTTTGGCTATCGAATCAGAGGGTAGAAGGAGCAGTCTTTCCTCAGAGATCGGTTCCAACGAAGATTCGCCTTCCAATCTCCGCTCTTCAAGCTCTCGTCACCCAATTCATGGAATGCAGAAGAGAGTCCCTCAACGCTCTACCACGTTGGATCCTGGTCATCACCTCAACAGAGGAGCCTCAAGTCTAGCCAACGAACACGCTCACGACGATCCCAACCCAGCAGAGGTAGCCGCTGCCATGGAAGCTCTCAGCTTAGTCCACGCTTCTTCCTCCCGCTCCAACTCTAGCGGAAACCATCATCAACAAGGTCAGCATCAACAGCAAGGTAGACAGCAGCCTCAACGCTCTCAGACCAATCAAGCTCAGCCTCAACCGCAGAGACGTTATGGTCATTCTCAAAACCCTTCCTTCGGATACGGAGGCTACTCCTCTGACGCTGGAAGCAATAACAATGGTTACGCTCCTCCTTCCTCCTACTCGTACTCTAGCAGATCTCCAGATCCAACTGCCTACGCTCAAGCTTACGACTTCTATAGAGCTACCCCCGATCCTTACGCTCCCCTCCCTCAAGCTGGTCACTCTCATCGACCAAGCAATGGAGGTCCTACGTCGATGTATGCCAGCCAAGCCGGCTCCCAGAGGGGCTCAGTCCCTCAGAGTCCTCAACCTAACTACGCTTCTGTTCAGATGCAGCAAGCCCTACTAGCTCAACAGCAACAGCAGCAAGGAGGAACCAACGACATGATGATGTACAACAACTATCAAACCTACGGAGCTACTCCTCAAAACCAAACGTATGGAAATTATGGGCATCAAAATGGAATGGGTATGATGATGTCTCAGATGCAGAATGGATATCAAGGTCAAGTCCCACCCAGTCCGATGATGGGAGGAGGAATGCAGAACAGGAACGTGAGTCGTCAAGGGAGTTCTCACTTTTGAAGATCTTGATTCCAAGTAAAAGTGACTGACATTGCCCGTATTTCAATCCTCCCTTCTTCTTCCTTCAGATGATGCAACAGTCGATGTACTCTCAACCTTCTGGTCTCGCCAACATGGGCTCTCCGATGATGGACGGACTAGCGCTTCAAGGAAACACTCCCTTCTACGGCACTGCCTCTCGCAACTCGCAAGTTCCTCAATCTTCTGGATGGGGCACTGGAATGTCAGGTCGAGTCTCCAGGAATGGCATTGGTCCAAGCCACAGACGGATCGGAACTGGTTCTGGCAACTGGTCGTTCCCAGCCTCTCTTTCTCAAGACCCTCGTCAGTATCAACAACAACAGCAGCATCAACAGCAAGGTCTCAACGACTTCTCCGGTAGAAGCGAGCTCTCAATGTCCAACATTGGCGGGTTCAATGGAGTCGCTCCCACTGCTGAGGCTGTGGCTGCTGCCGCTGCTGCTGCCTCTGCGATCTCAACTACTGGTCCAAGATCTGCCGTCCTAGAGTCTTTCAGATCTAGAAGTCAGACTCGCAACTTCGAGCTTTCAGAGATCAAAGGTCACGTCGTCGAGTTCAGTGCTGATCAACATGGAAGTAGGTTCACTCAAGAGAAGCTAGACACAGCCACCAGAAGCGAGAAGGACATGGTCTTCGAAGAGTTGGTTCCAAGCGCTAGATCTTTGATGACCGACGTCTTCGGAAACTACGTCATTCAAAAGATGTTCGAACATGGAACGGACGAACAGAGATCTGTCTTGGCTACTCAGATGGAAGGAAACATTCTAGCTCTCTCTCTCGGAACCTACGGGTGCAGAGTTGTTCAGAAAGCTCTCGAACACATCTCCCCATCTCAACAGATCAGGTTCGCCCAAGAACTTTCAGGAAACGTACTCCAATGCGTTCGAGATCAAAATGCCAATCACGTAGTTCAAAAGATGATCGAAACCATCTGTCCTCACACTCCTTCCTCTATCAACTTCTTCCCTATGGCTTTCCACGGAGAAGTCTCGAAGTTGGCAGCTCACTGCTACTCTTGCAGAGTTCTTCAGAGGATTTTCGAATACTGTCAGAAGGACATCGCTGGACCGCTTCTGATGGAACTCCATCAACACACTTTCGATTTGATGCAGGATCAATATGGTAACTACGTCGTTCAATGGGTCTTGACTCGAGGTCAACCCGAAGATGCTCAATCAGTCGTTCGTGTTACTCAAGGAAACCTCTTGAGGTTGAGCAGGCACAAGTTCGCAAGTAACGTAGTCGAGCAAGTCGTCAAGGAAGCAACTCCTTCAACTCAAATTGAAATGATCGAAGAGCTTCTGCAACCAGCTCCGGAAGGAAGTGGAAACTTCAAGAACCAGAGGGCTGTCGCTGCTGCTGCCGCCGCTGCCTCTCTCCCAGCTATTCCAGGAGTCGCAAACGATGCCGGAAACCCTCTCAGCCCACAGCCAATCCTGGCTTGTGTCATCATGATGAGAGACCAGTACGCTAATTACGTCCTTCAGAGATTCCTGGAGATCGCCAGAGGTGATCAAAGGGCTAGGTTGATTGCTGCTCTCAAGCCTCATCTAGCGAGCTTCAAGAGACACGCCAATGGCTACGCCAAGCATCTACAAGCTGGTGAGTATGAATGACGATGGAACAGGAAACACAGAGTCTCAACGTGTGCGCTCGAGACTGACTTCACTCTTTCGCTTCTCTTTCCCTCCTTAGTCGAGCGTCTGGTCGACGATAGCTACGTTCCAATCTAATGAACAATCTGAGCTCAACAAGAATCAAGACAATTCGAATCGTTCTCAATCTCCAAGAGCAAGTTCAATCGCAAAAGAAAGACATTCTCTTCTCATCGACCGCATTCAAAGGATCCTCGTCTCATTCGCTCAATTCCAAACTACTCTCCCCTTTCCTGTCAGAGAACAATCAATCAAAATCTTCTCCTTCATAGACGACAATCCACGACCTTTTCTACATAAATTAATTAATTTAAGTCTTTCTAATCCACTTGCAACCTCTCAAGTCATTGCCGAATAAGAACAACTTTTTTCGCTTTCTCTGCCTTCCTACCTTTTCTTCCTGCCTCGCTTCTCGTAAAAATATTCTTTTGATGTTCTTTATTAGTTTCCAATCTAAACTCGATTCTCTAATTCACCCCCTCCTTTCCTTTCTCATAATTTAAACTTTTTTTCTTCTTTCCACCTGCGCTTTTTCCTTTTTGTTCCCTTCTCTAAACTATTGACATGGTGCACTGTTTCGTTATTAAACCCCTTTCCGCGATATAAAAGCATCCTCTTTAACAATCAGAGTGACTGGTTCGTGAGAAGAAGATGGTTTTCGAAAGAAGTGATTGGAAATCGATGAAATTGGGTGAAGAGGATACAGTTTCTACGTGGTCAACAGAGAAGGAGCAAGGCGAGAAGGAAGTATGAACAAGAGATGAAATGGGAAGATGATTGAGCGAGAAATTAAGGGAGCCAAAGGAAGAGGAGAGAGAAAAAGTCCATAACGAAGGTGTCTTCGAGTTAGTTCTAAGGAAGTGGTGAGGTAGGGAACATTAGATTCGAGCACAGGAGGCAAAGGGAGATTGTCCGTTAAGTACAGGAGTGAAGGCGCGAGGAGAACACGAGATTTGGGAAAGGAGAAAAGTGTAGCTTGAAGTGGTCATACGACTGCGATCGATAGTTGCAGAGTTCGGTGCTTGAGTCTGAATTATAGATGGACCAGAGAAGAAAGTTGATCAATTCCTGTAAAGAAGGACAAAGGAGAGGGAGGACTTGCGACGAAAGCCCATCAACCACCCCACTAGACGGCACAAAAGAGAGATGAAAGTAGAGGCTGCCAGGTCAGAAAAGCTCCATAGACATCAAATCAGACACCCAGAGCACCTCTCATATCTCCCTAAACTCACCTCGTACGATTCAGTGACGATATTGATCATTCCTCTCATATCACCTTTCCTGACTCTTTCTGGATTTACCTGTTTAGCTACTATGCTTTTAAGAACAGTGGCCAAAGAACCGGGACCACAACTAGCGACCAAAATCTTTCCCTGAGATCTCTCGACTTCCTCTCTCAAAATCCTATCCAATTTAGGATGACCAGGTCTAGCCAATTCAGCCACGACTCTGAGATCCAAATCTTCTTGTTCGTCTAGATCTATTGGAGCTTTGGCACCTGGATCTTCTTCCAAATCGATGTTTTTGGAAAATTTCAAAGCATTGAAAGATGAAGAAGAAGGGAATCTAGTTCTAGATTTCGACTTTGAATTTGGAGGATTTGAGAATTGGATCGGTTGAGAATTGTAATCGGCAGAATCGTAAGATCTATCATTTGATGAGACTAGATTAGAGGTACTCTGGAAAATGGATTCAGGTAAAGGAGTCGAAGGTAAGGAATTGAAGGGATTTCCAGGAGATGAAGGTCTTGAAGAAGAAGGAGTTGAACTCTCGCTCCTGTCGACATGAGAAGGCTGAAAGTATTGGTTTCCATTTGAGCCTTTACGATGGAGAGTTTGTGGAAGGCTTGGATCTCTACGATGAGCATCTCCATAGAGATAGCCAGTAGATTCATCTCCAATGTCTCTTTCCATCTGATTGAAGTTCTGAGTCGGGTTTCTGAAGTTCGGATTGTGAGTAGGATTGTGTATCGGTGGAGGATTGAAAGAGATTGCACCTTCATGAACAGCTCTTTGACTTTCCAAAATTTGATCATCTTTCATTAATTCCCTCATAGATTTTTCATTTCCGTTCTTGTTCTTCCTCTTCATAGTCAGCTTTCTAGTCTGAGCTCTTCTCAATTTACCTTCATTTCTGATTCTCAGATTGATAGCTTCTTCAGCTTCGGTCGGAGCGGATTCATCTTCCCCGTCGAAATGTGTTAGATCATGAACGTTGAGGTCATACTCCTCTTGTTCATCTCCATCTGTAAACCTTTGTTTTTTGGAAGATGCAGGATTCGGAGAAGAGAACCCGTTAGGAGTGGAAGCTCCATCGTACGAATTGGCGGAGATGTAACCATCCGGAGTGTTTGAGAAAGGAGCTTTCGGCATCAGAAGACCGTCTTGAGGATTGATGAAAGCGAGCGTTTGAGGAGTTTGAGGGATATTCTGACGATCCGTGATTTGATTGTTGTAATGAGTGACGAAAAGATCCACCTGCAATTGCTCAGGAGGAACCATCTCGATGCATCTTCTAATTGAACTAGCGACCCATTGAAGATGACTGAATTCTCTCAACATCCAAACAAATCTGATCTTCTTAGTTTCAAAACCTCTGCCACCTTTACCAGATCTACCAAAAGCCTCTTTTCCAGCTATGCAAGCACATAGATGCTCTAGCAAAGACATCCCGAAGGAGACTCCGGAACCACCACAGACGATCATGACAGTCGAATGAGACCCCCACTTGACCCTAGTAGAAGATCCATAAGGTCCATCGACGATCGCTCTAAGATGAACTCCAGCTACTGATTTGGTTCCTTTAGCGGCACTGTTCGGACCGGCAATTCCTTCTAGTAAAGTAGCATGATCATAACCAGCTTCCGAAGCAGCTTGCAATTGTAAGGATCTCTGCTTCCTAGTAAATTCCCAAAGATAGGCGGTGAATCCTTTTCTAGCTCTCAACAACAAGACGATAGTTCTTTCCTCTCCTTTAACCTTGTTCATCTTTTTCTTTTCACCTGATTCTAAATCAATTCCAGTCTCTTCGTCGTCATCTTCGAATCTAGTTGAAGTTGGAAATTCAGCATCATGAGCAGAAGCGATGGTGAAAGGATGAGATTCCCACCATCTCACTGAAGGTAAGTTCAAATTGACCCATTGACCTGGTTGCCAACTCATTCTATTCGGAGTTCTGAGAGTTAATCTTAAAGTCTTTCCAGGTAGAAGTTGAACGAAAGCGAATCCAGGTCTGATGACTGCTGCTACGTCGGCTGACATTGCAGGTCTAGGAATCCTTCGATTCTGGATTAATCCAGCCATCGTGCCCATCGAATCAGCAGTGGAAGGTCTACTTGTGTTGTTGGGTCGATTGATACCTCCGAACTTGACTCCTACATTTCGGTAATCGTCAGCACTGCTGTGGATTTGTTCTGATCCGCTTGAGGCATTTCGAGGAGTTGGAGCCACCCCTCTTGATTGATTGAAAGTAGGTTTGGAAGCCTGAAGAGTGCTGCCTCGATCTTCTAATTCGAACTTCTCGGGTGCTAGAGGATGAGCATTAGAAGAGAAAGGAAGAGGGTTGGTTGTTGTCGGCGTTATGCTTTCGTCCTCGTTGATCTCTTGAGGTCCAGGAGAGACGGAAGGAGAGGGGACTCCACTCTTTCTTTCCCGCATATAGCCTTCCAAAACATCATCCAGAGGTTCGTAGAATTGAGTGTTGACTCGATGGAGAGCTGAAGGTTCATTTGGGTTGAGGGAATTTGGATCTGGTCTCATAGGATTAAAGGAAAGTGGGGAATTGAAAGCTGGAGGTGGAGAGGAGAACTGACTGCTACCGCTAGTGTTGCCGTGAGAATCATAAGTGTTTCTATCTGAATGAGAATAGCTTGAAGAACTTTCTTTAGGCCAACCCCCTCCGTTCCCACTTCCAGGTGGATAATTGTAACCCAATTCGTTAGCACGATAAGAATTAGAATGAGGATCCGGATTCTTTAGAGTTTGAAGAGTTGAGGATCGAGATCTTGCGTATCCCCCTTTCGAAGCTGAAGAATTGTAAGACTGTTGATTGAAATGCCCTCGATTTGGTTGTCCAACAGAATGTCCTTCACTCCTCGTTTCAATGACCACTTTAGGTCTCCTCCCTGCGAAACCTAATCCGTTGACATAGGCAATCTTGATAGCTCTAGTAATCCTTTCCGCAGCCCAGTAGAGTAATGAAGCATACATCCAACCTCCTAAAGGCGGATGATGAGCCCAAGCTGAGAGCATGAATCCGAGTACTAGAATGATGTGAGAGACATAGAAGATCTCATAGTAATCTCTGCGAACTGGACCTATTGAGAGGGCTACTAGAAGAGTTAGGAAGATGTAGGACTGGGCGGACATGAAGGGTGGGGAGGAATGAGGTCAATGAGGAGGTTCGAGAGAAAGGAGATCCTCCTTCCTCAATCCAAGTGAGAGTCTTTCAAGTAGGATTTTGAAAAGCTCTACATGGTTTTTCTCCCACTCTACCAAGCCTTTCCTGTCACCTTTGTCTCTCTCTCAATCTCCATCCCCTCTCTCTCATGCTACTCACCACAAATCCCCATCTAAACTTCTGCCACATGAAAACGAAACCCCAGATTCTGCTTTGAAAAGCAGTATCCAACCGTAATTGCCAACTCCAAGTTCCAACATGAAAGCTAGCAAACATCCAAATGATTCTTCCACCCCATTTATGTAAAAAGCTAAGTCTATCAAAAGCGTAACCTCCCAATAATTTTGTACTCAGAAGAGCGAAAGGTACTTGTTTTAATGCTAAAATGAGGACAAAGGGGGTTAAAGCGTTCGTGAAGCAACCAGTTCTACCACCTGCAGTCCACCAAGTTCGGTAGGGAAGAGTAATTGTAGATGGAATCGTTGTCACTGCTGGGTAAGAACCTATTCCCCAGAGCAAGCGCTTTGAAAGGTTGGAACTGGAAGAGGAAAACATGGAATCTTGTTCTTGGGAAGGTAGGAAAGTTGGAATGAAAGATCTTGAAGAGATAGGCAATCTACCATTTGGATATTGAGGTGGAAAACTTGAAGTTACGTTGAACATTGAATCTGTAGGTTTAATATAGTCTGCTCCAATCAAAGTCAAAGCAATTGGTAGAGCTAAGAAACCCAGTAATAACAGGATTCTGCCAACACTGGGGAAAGTGTAGATTTTCCTCTTCTTTCCTTCCCCTGCCCCTCCTATGTTCTTTCCCCATATCTTTATGACTCTATTCTTTATGGCTATCTTAGTCCACCAAGCACCTAAGAAACTGGAATCACCTAGATGAGAATGATGAAGAGCTGAAAGCAAAAGGATTGAAGCAGTTAAGATGAACCACATAATGTAAAGATATCTATGCGATGGAATCGATAACATGTGAGCGTTGAAATAAGATTTTAAGTAGTTGTATTTCAAAGAATCAGTTGTTCCACAACCACCTGAACAGGAAGTACCTGTTCCTCCTGAGCTACCACCTCCTCCTGCTGGTGGTACGTAAACGCTCATCCTCCCTCGAATCCTGATTGGCTACGCGTCTTGAAAGTGATGAGTTGAGATTGTAGTTGAAGTTTAAACTGGAAGTAAGTTGAAAGTAGATGGGTTGCTAAGTTTGAATCAAAGAGGAAGCTAGAGGTGGAGGATACCTCAGAGGACTCCTGGATTGGAAGATCTGGAAAGAGAATTGAAAGGTTGATATGTGGGTATCCAATTCACCTTTCAATTCAATGAAGAAGAATTCATTTGAGGATGAAACGTTGATGGTTTTGGTTTTAGAAGAGGAAACTGCTGGAAAAAACCATCCGAAGCAGCAACTCCGTGGCTGATGCCTATGCCAAGTCCATTTTTTCCGGCTGCGACTCTTGTTGTCCAAGGGAAAACTTTCTTCCTCCCTCTCTCGTGTCCGCTCCAACCGCAGGTATGGTATCTCGAACAACCTCTCTTCGGCAAGAAAGAGCTGTGTCCAAAGAGAGAGAGAGAACGAGGTCGAAAAACAAGCCCCCATTCATCGCCACCTCCGTCCGCAGCACTCGGCACCAGGTTTGTACATATGTAGTAACTCATCCTCATGGGTCCTGCCTCGCTGACTCCTGCCAAAGTCGCGACTTTGCATCGGAGCCTTTTCATCTCCTTTTGTCTCCTCTCGATTCTCTAACGAAGAGCTCCCCTTGACAATTGACACAGCCCTGCTTTTACGACCCAGATCCCCCCCCCTTTTTTCTTTTTCCTTCGATGGTCACAGAGTCTCCGACTAACACTTCTCAACAACACTGATGAACTCAAAGTTAATAGTCAAAGAGCTGCCAAATTGGACCCCGTCTCTCGCGACAGTGGCGCTACGGAAGGGAGGGTCCAAAGAAGATGAAAAAAACTCGGCTCTATCAACTACTTAGAGCTAACCAATGCTTTGCTGCTTCCTCAAGAGCAGTGTAGGGACAATAAGGATTTATTGAGGTCTTAATCGTCAAGACTGGCCGGGAACACGACCCTAGATTGAGCCAGAATACGAACTTGAAATTGGTCGCTAACTATATTCATTGGTGAGATAGTGGAATATCTGATTCTGAGAACGAATTTTTGATGAGAATACTTTTGGGTGTTGTAGGCCGGAAAAAGTTACTCCGTTCGTCTGAAGTTGAGCGAAGCTCGATAGGCAACTGAACCCTCTTCACCTTCGATACATACCTCCTAATTCACTCGCTCTCATACTCTCACGCCTTTTGGATCTGGAATTTGAAATTTGAACATTCGAACAGAGAGTCGGTCGACTCGAAGCCAAATGCAACAGTGAGGGGCGGAACTTTCTCATCCTTCTATTCAAACTTCAAGAGCGTCGGAACCTCGAAGCCAGAGGAAGGAAGTTAATGAGGCTTCCTCCGAATTGAGGCATTCGTTTTAGATAAGAGATAAATCTTTTGCCTCAAAGTTGGCATAAATAGCTGGGTCTCCAGAATTCTTCCCCTTTTGACAACTTTCGTTCACCCTCTCTCACATCCCCAATTTTCTTCTTCTTCTTCGTAGCTGGTCTACTCACCCTTTAAAAACACATTCTCTTCTTCAACCCCTCTCAAGTTAATCTCTGGAACAAGATGCAACTGACCCGCTTCTTAATGCCTCTAGCTCTGGCCTCGACTCTGGTCGCGGCTGCTCCAGCCCCAAAGGTCAGTGGCTTCGGCTTATCCTCTTCTTGATCGGTGTAAAACCTAACCTCTCCATTCTCCATCGTCTCCTCTGAACAGTCCGAATCTTTAGTCTCCGCCGATCTCAACCTCAACGACTTGATCCGCCTGTCAGCTGATGTCAACTACCAAGCCAGGGATGTCGAAGATGCTGTGAGTTGGACATCCTCCGCCCTTAACTTGTCCCGAAGCATGCTAAATCCTTTTCTTCAATTGCCTCATGGCCCTTCAGTTTGAGAAGCGAAGCCCTAGGTTCATGCCACCAGGACACGGTGCAGGACCTGTCAACTCGTTCTCATGGAAGAAGGCAGCGGCACTAGCTTTCCAATCAATCGTCAAGGCTGCCAGAGGTAAAGAAGGTGAGTCGATACTTCTTATTTACTCGCTCCGGTCGCTTCGTTTCTGATCTTTTGATCCTCTTCCGTCTCAAACGACTCCCATCAGCTCTACTTTCTCGCGACGGACTGTCAAGAAGGGACTTCGACGAGCTGGAAGAGCACCTCGACCTCTTTATCAGGAACTTGGAGACTGAAACTTCATCAGCTGCTGAAGCTCGCGATCTTCGTTCATCCTGGGAGAGAATGTGGGCTAACGGCCAAAGAACGGGAATGGTGAATATCTTTAATTCGAGAGAATTAGAGGTTGAACCTTCCTCTGCTGAAGCTCGCGATCTTCGTTCGTCTTGGGAAAGAATGTGGGCTAACGGACAGAAGACAGGAATGGTGAACATCTTTAACAACTGAGTCTCGTTCAATTACGTTGTCTTAGAATAGTTCACTTTTCGAGTGTCAGTAATGTCGATTACTTTTCAAGTGATTCACCAAGCCTTTTGAGTCAACAGCGATCATTGAAAAGTCTTTGGTTTTCACTTGCTATATTCCGAAACTATAGGAGATAATCCAGTTCGGATTTCAAGTCGTTCGAAATGGTCGAATCACGTTCTATCTTCATCTTCGCCCTTCTCATCTTCTTCGACTCCTTGCTCAATCCGACGCTTCTCCCACGTGTACACATGGAGAGGCGATAGAAGAGAGCGGGTAGAAAGACAACCCTCTCCTTTCGATCTATCGCCAGCTGAAAGAGGAAAATAGATTTGAAAAACAGTCAAAAGGTAGATTGCAGGTTTCCAACTTGCAAAATTGTCTCCAGTCTCACTCACGAACTTCTCTCGGTTTCAATAACTGGAGTCTAATAGTTCCATCTCTAATCACTTGCAGATCTTGTCGCTCTTTCCAAAACTTTATCCACTTGTTCAGAATGCGAGTATTAGTGAGTGGCTCGTAATCACAGTCGATTGGGTTTGCTGGAACTGCTACTGATCTTAAATTTGGAAGCCTTGAAGATTTGACAATTGAGGCTAACCGCTGATCTTCGAAAGAATTGGGTGCATCTTTAGCACAACGTTCATGATAGTTGTCCAGTAGAGAGTGTGGAGTTTGGGAGGTAAGGTAAACCGAGTCTTCTTCTTTGACCAAAGACTGCTAGCAGGAGAAGGTCGAGTTCCAAAAGTCTGAGCTCTTTGAGAATAGAGTAATCAAAGGAAGGATCTGTCTCTTGAACACCAAATGGGGGACATCCTAGGATCTTGAGGTGTTTAATACTGTTAAATGAGTTGAGTACTCTAAACCCCGCAGGCATTCCGGGAAGACAAGTGAATCGTCTTCTTTCCTCTGGTGAGGACTAGTACTAAGAGACATTTTTAAAGAATATAAATCCCTGGTTGCTAGAAGTAGATTCGTCACTGCCTCTGTTTTCCGACTCTTTCCTTTCCAACCTGATTTATCTTCCCACGGTAAACCCCGCCATGTTCTGCTATCTGAATCCTCATGAACGAACGTGATGTTTAATGCAAGATCTTTAATGCTGGATAATCCTTTAAACCTTCATTATAGTCTTTGAAGACCTTCTCTGACTCTGAGTCAATGGCAATGTGAAGAACAGCCGACTCTAGCTGACAGAAATAGAGAAGCCAGAGTGTCTTCTTTCCGGTCGTTGTTGGAAACCTGCCAGTATCTTGAGCTCTTCCCAGATGGAGATGCTTGAGAGAATTCACCAGGAAAGCCAGAGGGACTCGTTCTCCACTTTCCAACCTTCTCACCAGCGGAAACCGAACCATATCTGGAAGATAAATGACCGATGTCTCGAGCTTCATCATCAACCAGAAAAGTCGTTTCACCATATATTGATATGTCATTCTATCGTATCTGGATCGATGAAGTGAAAGCACTTCAAGATACGTCTTGAATTCGTTCGACGTGTCCGCCTGTGCCATCATATCGGACAGCTCGAGGGAAATGCTTGGTCCATGCCTGTCGGGTGGATTATAGATAGTGAAAGTTCGTACCAGACTAGACTTGTTTCCTCGAGCCAGTAATAGGATGACACGATCCAGGAAGTTGGGGTTGACGGTGAGGTTCTTGAATGGAAACGGCGAGAAGAGTTTGAAACTCGATTTTGATAACCTTGCTAACCCTCGGAGCATAGAGTCTCGAGACCTGATTTTCAAAAAGAGATGATAGAGTGAGATTCTCGAGAAATGGAAGAAGTGAATATGTCTATGAGAACTCAACTTCTTGCCCGATCTCTTCTTTCTTCGTCCTCATCATTCAAGTCGGTCGTCCAACTTCTGATGTGATCTACCAGACCTGCTGCTAAGTCTTCTGGTAGAGTGTCAAGATTAGGTCTACTCTATCGCTTGCTGGGCGCTTCCTCTGCTTCACGACGAGTGGTGAAGTTGAAGAAGCCTCGTTCAAATCAAGAGCACTTGGGACAGCGTTGTGATTAGACCGCGCATGTCTCGTGGGCATGTTTCAGAGGCTGATTTCATTCAGAGAACGAAAAAAGTAAGATTGATGATGACTTGCAGGAGGTGCGAAAAATTAGAATGAACGGAACAAAGAGAGAGGGTAAAATAGAGTACTATTACAACATCAGATTTACTTTTTGTTTTGACCTAATCCAGCAGCGTGTTCCGCGGCAGCTGAGAACAGAGAAGATGATATGATGTCAGATATGTATGAATCAAACAAAAATAAGGCAGCCCCCTTCGCTTGCGGACGGAAAGACTCACCTTGAATCGTTCTAGCTACCGTCGATCTGACTCTGCCATCTTCTAAGTTGAGAAGTCCCGCAATAGTGCAGCCTCCCGGAGCTATTAAAATTGATATGAAATGAGATGGAAGGAGGATCAAAAGTGGAAGTTAGAGAAGGAGGGGTCGAAGGAGGGGGAAAGGCTTTCTTCGCTTCACTTCACCTCTCTCTTTCTGTAGAAACCGAGTCCACTCACTAGTAACACTATCCTTAATAGCAGCAGGGTGCAATCCAGATTGCATGACCATTCTAGCAGCTCCTTGCATAGCTGATTTACCCCAGCAGAAAAGAAAATCAGATGATCAGTAAATCTCGAAACATTCTCTCTACTTGAACTTCCTCTACTCACTTTGAGCTGCCAATTCCAAAGCTTCCTTCCTTGGTAAGCCCATCATGACACCACCATCAGCCATAGCCTCCAAGAAAACGCAAGCGAAAGCAGGACCACTTCCAGCTAAAGCCGTACAAGCGTCGAAATGTTTTTCTTCCATGAATCTACATTTCCCAACGGCTGAGAAGATTGATAACATAATATTTCGATCTAATAGAATGTCTGGTGAATTTTGAGGAATTGGAGTTAAGATTGTCATTCCTTCTCGGATCTGGAGAAGGAGGAATCAGGGAAGAGCAAGATAGGGAAGGACGGGGATGAGAGATGATAAGATCATCAACAACTGCTGATTTGAAACAACTCTCCCCTCAATCCCTAACAAAATCAACAGTGCAGGTCTTGACATTTGATTGACTCACCTTACAAGGAGTGTTAGGCATAGCTCTAACCACCTTTGTACTACTATCAACCCATTCCTTCATCTGTTGAATTCTCAATCCAGCACAAATCGAAACGACCAATTTCCCTTTCAAAGCTTGTTTAATACCATCTTCTGCTAGAATATCCTGTACCATGTTTGGTTTACATGCCAAAACTATGACATCTGCTTCCTTTGAAGCTTTCAAATTGTCTGAAACTAAGATTTCAACTTCTGGGTTTTGAGTCTTTGGGAAGATTTCCTTTCTTAACCTTTTTCCTGATTCAACTCTTGACACACAAGCTAGGAATTTTGAAGGTAATTGAGTCAGGTCATCTGAATCACCATCTTCTGTTGAGAGAGATGCAATGGAAGAAGAAAGAGATGCTTGATTAGATTGAGATTGAAGAATTGAACGTTGAGAATCTAATACTCCTGATAAGATCGCTATTCCCATGGTACCACATCCTATAACTGCTAATGTGTATCGATGAGAAGAAGATGTCATGATCGGAGGGAGTGGCAGTGGGAGAGGGAGATAAGTGGTGGTGGTAGGACAGACAGCAGACAAGCCTCGATCCTACCCACCTCTTTCTCTCTCCATCTAGTTCTCTAGTTCTCAAGTATGAGGTCAACATGTTCCCTATTCATGCTTTTCCTGAGCACCTTAACGATTTTACTTTTATTGAATCCAACCTCAACCTTGGCTCAGAAGGCCAAAGCGGCCTCTAAGAAGTCATCATCCTCATCATCCTCATCCTCAAGTCGAGATCAAGACAAGCAACTTTCACGATATCTCTCTTTGGCTTCTTCTAATGATGGTGTTTTAGAGATACAATCACCCCAAGAATTTCAGCAGTTGGTCTCTTCACCAAGATCTTTCTCTGTCTCCGCTCTATTAACTGCAACTGAAGGTAACATTAAATGTCAACCTTGTAACACTTTCGCTCCTGAATATCAGAATGTAGCTAGAGGTTGGTCAAAGAGTCAGCATAAGAAGAGGCACATCTTTGCTAAGTTAGAGTTCGCTAAAGGTCAACAGGTCTTTCAATCGGTGAGTGAATACGAGAGAGGGAGAGAAAGAGATTGGAAGATTGGGAGAGAGAACGGCATCACAATGGAGGGATTGGTCGATGAGTTGCACGACTGCTGAGGGTCCCGCTGAAATCAGCTAGACTTCATCAAATTCGGCTTGCAAGTCGAGGAACGGGGGGAGCATGGAGTAGCTGGAGAACGAGCAGAGACTACCAGCGAGCTCGCTCGTATCCTCCAAAGAATTGTTCGTTTGACTTTGGGGGCAGGAGGGGGCATTTTGAGAGACACCATCTAGACACACGTTGAATTTGAACATGATGTTGGAAGCAAGGCAAGACGAGGTGGAAGGGTGTGGAGATGGACATTGCCAGGTAACTCGCATTCTCTACCCTCTGTTCTGGAAACTCTTGAAGGGAGTCTGTCGATCTAATGACCGTCTCTTGAGAGGTTCTAGAATTAACAGTTTAGCCGACACGCTTTCCTATGCTGACTCCTACCTCCCTCCTACTCTCCCACAGTTCCAACTTCAACATGCTCCAGCTCTCTACTTCTTTCCCCCATCAACCGGACCTTTCGCCTCCAATTCTCAAGATCCCGTAACCTACGATTTCAATCGTAACGGTTTCGAAGGTCAAGTTCTAGCTTCTTCAATGTCACAAACTTTAGGAGTCAAAGTTCCCTATTCAAAACCTTTCCCAATCAAAATCTTTTTAATAGCTTCAACTTCAATCTTTTTTGGAATCTGTTTCATTTTCGTAGTGATCCCTAAATTGAATTTGAATTTCTCTCTTTCAAGTGGAACTAAATTCTTATGGATGACGATTAGTTTAGCTACAATCGTAATCATGACTAGTGGTTATATGTTTAATTCTATTAGGAATACTCCTTTTGTTGGGTTCTCTCAAGGTGGAAAACCTGAATACTTCTCAGGTGGTTTTCAATCTCAGTATAGAGCTGAAACTCAAATCGTGGCTGGTCTTTGTGAGTATTCGGGGTTCTTGAAATTGTTCTTTCTTTCCTTGCAATGTCCTTTCCTTTCCCTTCATTTTCTCTTTTTGGAAGTGTAGACTCCCAAAGATATGTTCCTTGAGATCCATGTGTCTCTTACCTCTCCCTCCACCTTCAACTTTCTCCTTTCCTTTCCTTCACCTGCGAATTTCTCTGACATTCAAACCTCTTTCCTTCTGTCTCTTCCGGCCCCTCCCTTCAACAGATGCTCTCTTAGCCTTCTCTTTCATCGCTCTAACGGCTCTAGTCCCAGCTCAGCGCGATCCAGCTCGTCAAAGAGCCGGAGTCTACGTTTGGAGTGCAGTCTTCCTTGGAACCTTGAGTGTTTTGTTCGCTGTCTTCAGAATCAAGAAGTGAGTTTTTGTTTCATTTTCTGAGCAAGTATGAGGAGACCATACGAAAGGAAATGAGATCCCTTGCTGACTCCAAGTCTCCGCCTTACCCTCTCCTCTTGCCTCTTGCCTCTATTTCCCCTTCTTTCCTTTTTTCTTTTTTTTTCTTCCCTCGCTGGAATCATTCGACTACTCTCCATCACTCTGACTCTCATTCTCTACCTTCCACTCTCTCCACTTTGGAACCAAAAGCCCAAGCTATCCTTTCAGACTTTTCTTCTAATCTTAGGATCTTACTATCTCTCAAATGGGAATCGGAGATACTTCCGCCGAGGTTGGAGAAGTAATAGTGACCCTCAATTTTGCTGATTGGGCTTCCGGAAAGGTGCATGGAGGAGAGAAGAAAATAAACTGAAATGATAGAAAGAACGAATTGTCTGTCTGATTTGTGTCGCCTTACTGGCGAGGCTTCAGAACCTTTTGATCTAACAAAAGTACCTCTCTGTTTGAATGATTGCGAGCGTAAAGGCAAAATCTGCTGCGAGTCTTGCAATCAAAGACCCCCGGTGAGTGGAGGAGTCACCTTACATGTGTCTTTCGTCCTTCCCCACTTGATTTGTTCAACCTCTTTCCTCTCTTCCCAAACACGACAACTTCAAACATGACCACCACTTCTTCACCACCAACCATCCAATTCGGGGCTATGCTCATTGGAAGCCCTGAAAATGGAGCTAGGACCTCCACACTTCCAGAAACGCAAGAGATCCTAGACGTCTTGAAGGCTCACAAAGTCGTAGAGATCGATACCGCTAGAATGTATGGAGATGGAACTTCTGAAGAGTACCTAGGAAAGGTCAAGGCAGAAGACCAAGGATTCAAGATCTCCACCAAAGTTTTCCCTCTGAAAAATCACGGAATGGGATCGAAAAGCACTGGTAGAAAGAACAACGATTACACGCATAGTGCTGAAGATGTTAAGCATGCTTGTAATGCCTCTTTGAAAGCTCTTCAAATGAAGAAAGTGGACATCTACTATCTTCATGCTCCGGATAAGAAAGTACCATACGAGGAGGTAAGTGGGGGTGGCTGCGTGGCTGAAGTGAAACTCTCAGTCCACCTCCGTTGATCAAATTTTGCCCTTTTCTCTACACACGCATAGACTTTGGCTGCCATCGATCAAGAATGTAAGGCTGGCCACTTCGAGAGGTTTGGAATCTCCAACGTAAGTCTCTCTTCTACATGAGCCTCACTTCGCCACGCTCTCTGAATGCTATCACTTCTGCTTCCATTTCAACAGTACACCCCTGAGGATGTAGAGAAAATCATAGCTCTCTGTGAGAAGAACTCTTGGGTAAAACCATCAGTGTATCAAGGAATGTGAGTATGGGTGGCGTGCGGCTTTTGCTTAGGCCCTCCTTCGTTCAACTCCACCTTTGTCTTTCCTTTCTCTGACTCTTTTCCTTTCCTCCTCCTCTCCCTCTACTCTCTCAGGTACAATGCTATTAATCGTTCCTCAGAAGGAGAGCTTTTCCCAGTCCTCAGAAAGCACAAGATCGCTTTCGGTGAGCATCATTGTTCTCAAGCTCCACCTCGCCAAACTAAGGGCTGACTCTCGATTATCTCTTCTAACTTGAAACAGTGGCATATTCCCCTCTTGCAGGTGGATTTTTTACGATGAAAGAACCAGATCAAGAGGTCGAAGCCAACAAGCGATTCGACAAAAATGGTTTCGTTGGTCAACTTTACCGCGGCCTCTACTGGGATGATAAGTATTTTTCAGTCCTCAGAACTTTGAGACCTTTGGCAGAAAAGAACGGAGTTGGAATGATCGAGCTCGCTATCAGGTGGTGCCAATACCATTCAGCTTTGTCCGGAGAGCACGGCGATGCTCTGTGAGTTTCGCTAGAAAGAAGTACCGCGGACTCTATCAAAAGAACGCTGACCGACTTCTCCACTATCCAAACAGTCTACTGGGATCTTCTTCCCCTGCTCAATTGGAGGCCAATCTAGTCGACATCGAAAAGGGACCACTTCCAAAGGAGCTCGTCGACGCCATGGAAGATGCATGGGCCACTTTGAAAGACCAATCTTTCAAGATGGAAGAGACTTTCAAATGATCTCTCAAAACCTCAACGTTTTTCCCGCTTAAATCTTGTATCTTGCCGCAACTCATTTAATCATCAATGATTCCCCATTCTCTCAATCACTAAGTGTTCTCACGAGCTTTGAGACTTCTTCGGATAGGAAAGAAGATTAAACTTGATTCAAGAAAGTGTGGCAAACACTGACGAGGTTCCACTGTTAGCTCAAGAAGCCGTCAACACTACCGACACTCTACAGAAAAGAGGTTTCAGGCTCTTTCAGGCGTTGTTTCTCGAATCTTTCGACCATGAACCGGAATCACGAGCTTCAGCAGAGAATGAAGTCCCAGCCTCCAACTCTCTGATGAAGATATCGAAGTGCTCTTCGAGCTCGTCGAAGTCCCTTGTTGACAGTCCTGGGAGGCGTTGGAAACAGAAGAAGAATTTGGATGGATTAGATGCAAAGGCGCGGACTCGAAAAAGAAGATTCAAACTCACCTTCTTTCCCTCTCAACACGTTGGCAAGGGATTGGAGAGCTTTAACTCCTACCTTTCTCCAGGAGAAGACCTGTACTGGACCTGGACCGTGTCCTGGTGGCATGAACCTAGGGCTTCGCTTCTCAAACTGAAGTATCGAACGGTTGTCGGAAGAAAAGTTCAGCATAGATCTACACAAAGTGGGGCCCAAGTTTGACCAACTCACAGCACCTTCGACATCTCTGGCTTGGTTCAAGTAATTTTTGAAGTTGACATCAGCTGAAAGACGGATCAAGTCGTTGAGGTTGAGGTCGGCGGAGACTAACGATTCGGACTGTTCAGAGGAGAAGATTGAGGATGACCACGTCAGGTTTTGCACCAAAGAGCGAACATGTAAGCCAAACAGTCTCTCACTTTTGGAGCTGGAGCAGCTGCGACCAGAGTCGAGGCCAGAGCTAGAGGCATTAAGAAGCGGGTCAATTGCATCTTGTCTGAGAGATTAGTTTCAAAAGGCTTTAAAGAAAAGAATGAGATTTTTAAAAGGTGGGTAGACCAGCTACGAAGAAGAAGAAGAAAAAATTTGAAGAATGAAGGTGAGAGAGAGGGTGAACGAAAGTTGTCAAAAGGGGAAGAACTCTGGAGGCCCAGCTATTTATGCCATTTTTGAGGAAGTTTACCTCTCTCAGAGTGCTAGAGTGCTATTGAAGCGAGGGTACAAACCCTCGATTTTCACGGAGGGGAAATCCTCAAAGCCACCTCCTCTGGGCCTTGGGGAAAGTCGGCTTTAATAGATGTTGGTAAAAACTTGGCTTATCAAAAGAAGTGCAGGAAAATGGCAAAAGAGCCGCTCAATTTGATATTTGATCCTACATACCTCTTGTCAACTTTTCATGTCTCTGAAGTCAGAGTTTCAGCGGCCCGCCAGACATTAGATTTAGATCGGAACAGACCCACATCGTGACTTAGCAGGCCTGATGATACTCAACTCAGATTATTCTTCTTTTTGTGGGCACCTTTCATTCAATTTTCAGTTTCTAAGACTTTTCTCCGATGATCAGTACGAACCCACTCCTTCATACAGAACTCATAGGATGAGGAAACCATTGTAGCTCTCCTGTGAAAAATAATAATCTTGGGTGCTCCGGTGGACGACTAGCCCCTCGTTTCTGAAGTGGGGACCTTTAGGTTGGTCTCAGGGTTCTTCAGTCAATGGGACGATCTTTGGTTAGATACTTTTTCAGCTTTGCCATTTTCTATCCCCAAAGAAAAGCTATAGCTGCTACCACGAGTGTATCTAGGGTGGTGGATGCGGCTCTGGCTGGCGCTCGACAAGCGACAGGTGTCTCAGAAGTGGGCTGTCTATCTTGAACAATCAAATCCTCGCGGATATGGAAGCGAAAGTGGTGAAAGGCATAGAAGTTCTGGAATGCCGATACGGTGAAAGAGTGCAAGATCAAATCAAGGGATCAACGTTCGACACTCACTTAGATCTTTCACCAGTTTTCAGCTTGGGGTCGACTACTACTTTCTACTTAATCTTGGCCACACTCGACCAATTGAGGGGGCGAGTTAGTCTCGTGATAATAGTAGCAGGATTCACAACTCGAAGAGGGATTCAATGAAAGGGAGTGATGTCAAAAAGTACCCATCGAAAGTGAAGAAACGGCGTCACCCTCTCTACTGACCTGCTCGCTTGTCCAAGACATCGAGCGATCGATCTACTTTCTACCTTCATTTCAAGCTCTGGAAATCAATTTTGAGGGATCTCAGACCCATGTCTCTAAGACTCACCTTCGACAACGACCTCATTCGAAGATCCAAAACATGCTTTCGACCAAGAACTTAATTCTTTCATCGACCCATCGGTCAGTTTCTTGGTCTGGTTACTTCTCTGACTTTGTAGCTCTTTCGACTTTCCAAGTCCTTTCAGGGGCGAAGAACTGGTGGGTGGCGTCCTCCAGCTCCTGGGTACTTTTCGTCCTTCGAAATTTCAGAACATCCATTTCATTTGATGTCTAAGGCAACCTGAACCGTCGCCCCAAAGATTCAAGAGAGGATTGTCCAAGGTCAAGGAAGGAGAGAAACTTCATTAAGAGGGTCAGGGAAAGAAACTGAGGTGGTGGCAAAGAGGGTTTAGACGGACAACAAAGCCGTAAAGTGGAGAATCAGACCATCAGAAGGGATAACATTTCTCCCAGACAGAAAGCGAAAGGAAAAGAAGGAGATGAGAATGATGAGGGAGAGGCTTAGCATCCGAAGCCTCGGGAGTCCAGTGAGTGCCACTCGCAGTGCTGAAAAGTTTCCTCTTGCCTTCTCATCTTGACAACCAAACCAACCCTGCATTCTGTGATCAGATCTCATTCCTCAAGAATTTCTTTCTTCAAATATCAACAGCAAGATCAACACCGACTCATCTTGAGAAATCAAGTCTGCAACCTTCACTGTCTTTTCTAAGAATAGTCATCCAATCCATTATCTACTTTCAATCCCACTCCTTCTACCACTCACCTTCAGTCCATCTTGGAAATGAATCATATCAAAATCAGATCACCATACCCAACACCTTCACCCGCTCCCTTCAGATCCTCAAGAGAAGATCTTGAGCGTAGACAAGGATTAGGTGGAATCCCTTCCTTCCTCGATTCACTCTTGGGTCCAGGTGATGATGATCCAACTACAACTACAACTGTGAGTATTCAGAGAATGATTGATTACTGAATAGGCAGGACTTGCCGATAGCAGGAGGTATTGAGGGAGTGGAGCACAGTTGCTAAGGCAAAGCAAAGTCGCAATCTATCCCCGGATGGTCGAGTGGGAAAATCTCTTGCTGGTTCTGACTCCATTTAATCCATGTAAAAATTGACCTTCATTCACTCTTTGAACCCGATCACCCCTTTTGAACCTTCTCTTCTCCTTCCCTCAGCCTGTCTCCACGCCCTCTTCAAGTGAGTTTAGTTCTCTCCGCATCTACTCGCACCTCCATTCTGTCATCCCTCTTCTTGCTTTCGATTCATTAAACTGATCTTACTCTTTATTCTCTTCAAACCCCACTCTCCTCGAACTCCTTCCTCTTCCTCCCATTTCCACATCTCAGCCTCCACGACTACCTCCTCAACTTCAACTACCAGTAGTACCACATCTTCAACTTCAACCACCTCCTCTAGCAGTACGACTATGACTACCTCTTCGCTTCCAACTTCATCATCTACCAGTCTAATAGTCAGTATCGGTTCAAGTACTCAAGCAGACGGTTCAGTTGTTCCCGTAACTCTCACTTCAATCACAGTAGTTCAAGCCACAGGATCAGCTTCAGACAATTCCTCTTCTTCATCTTCAGCTTCAAACGGAGCAGTAATTGGAGGTGCCGTCGGAGGTGTAGTAGGAGGTTTAGCACTACTTCTAGCAGCCTTCTTAATCTTCTTTCTAGTTAGAAGAAGAAAGGCTAGAACCGGTCATGGTTGGTTCTTATGTTTCGGTTCAAGACCTGATGAAAATGATAATGACATTTTTGATCCATCAGAAGGAGCTCACGCAACCGGTGGAAGAAATGGTAGAAATAACGTTGGAGCAACTTTACCTCAAGGTTTCGAAGATGAAGATCCAGAAGCATACGCAAATGATATGGAAGAGTACAATCATTCTGTTGGAACTGGAGTTGGATCTGCTGCTGCTGGAGCGGGCGCAGGTGGAGCTGCAGGTTACTATGGATCTTCTTATAACGATCATCAATCAAACAATGGAGCAAATGGAGGTCAGAATTCTTCAAATCACGATTATTCTCATTTCGATCCTCCAGAGGTTAGAGCTGCTAGAGCTAGAGAAGCTGCTGAAGCTGCTGCTTCTGCAAGAGCTACTAGTGCTTCTAACCATCCTAATATCTTAGTACCTGGTTCTTCGGTCAATGGAACTCACAGAACTAATTCTTTTGGTCAATCTGATGGACATTCTTTCAATGGTGGGAATAATGCTGTTGCTGGTTCAAGTGCTGCTCCTCCTGCTTACGCTGATGCTCAAGAACCTGCTCCTAATTCTAGAGAAGCTGCAGTCTTGGACGATGATGATGATGGGGGTTATGGTGGCGGAAGAATTCCACTTGGAATCGCTAATCCAGATAATGATGAACAATCTAGTGTGGTTCATAATCATAGGATGAATAAAGATTTACCTCCTACTTCTACTAGTCGTCGTGATTAGATCAACTGGACGATTAGATTTCACTCCCTTTCTTACCTGAACATCAGAAAAACCTAGACTGTCTTTTAAAAAGTCAAAACTCCAACTCGTCAACCTACAAACCATTCAAACATTCACAATTTTAATGAAAGATGCAAAGCGCAAAAAGCTTTGAACTTCAACTCGTATCTGTAAATCTCTCATATTCAAAATCTTAACTCCCGCTTTCTACTACAACCTATTTCCCAAAATCTAATCGATCCCAAACGTTCTTTTCAAATTTTCAGAAAACAACAAACTTGTTCATTTCTTCCCTTACCCTTTGATTTTTTCTTTTATCCCCCGCTCTTTCTTTTATACTTCTCAAAAACTGGAATGCTCTACTTTGTATCTCTTTCGCTCTTTTTATGTCTATTTTTCTTATTCCTGGTCGTCGCCTTTTACTTAAATCCTCTCGCCTCATCTCTGCTCTGTTCTAGTTCTTCTTATCTTCTTATAACTCTGTAAGCATACCTTCCCTTCTTTATTGAGGAATCCAGGCCTCATCGGAACAAGATCGAACAGTGACCAAAGCAAGCAAAATCTTCCCAGAAGGGCAAGAGGATTGACAAAACCGAGGGAAAGAGGTGACTCGCGCTTTGGGCTCGATGAAGGAAGCCACATGAGTATTGAGCAGGGAAGAATAAACAAAGTCAACATCAGAGCTGTAATTCAGAGACTTTACGTCTGATGTGAGGTACAAAGAATTATTGTAAAGCCTTGATAAGGAAAGCGGCCCCCATTTTTTGGACGTCCTCATCTCCAATGTATGAGAGATGAGGACCCGTGATAACACCGTCTCCGGTGTAATCACAGACACCGTCACCATCGGCGCAAATATCTAAAGTCCTGGAGATCCATTGAGAGGGGATACCGCCATCCATTACAGAGACTCCATTTGATTCAAAAGTCGAGTTGCCGCCCTTGGAGTCAACATTACAAGCTAAGCCTGCTTTGTGTTGGGGGTTACCGAGCATCAAGACAGCTTTGACTGTTTTCAAAAGGAGTGGAAGGGGCGTCAGGGGGTCAAACACTCAGAGGTGCCGAGAATTCTAGTCTACAGTCAACTCTTTCCTACTTACTTGAATCGGCGGCTTTTCCTGTGAATTCCTTTAGGGCATTGGTAGTTGCAGCTGCTCCTTGACTGTAGCCCAAAAGAATGTAACATTCGGTCTCGGCTTTCGTGACCTTGTCGATGATCTAGAGGATGGAAGAGGATGGGTCAGTGAAAAACAAGGGGGGAATTGCCACTCTCTTCCGCACACTCACGTCTTTAGTACCTTCAGCAGACTGCTGATCGATCCCAGCTGGATATTTTGTGTCATACTATAGAGGTAAGGGAGAATTTGAAATAGATAGTGGGCCGCCAGTCAGATTTTCAGACTTTTTGGACGTCGAAGGACGTGGGTTGTCGCTCACCTCTATTCCTCCTGGGACAGCTTGTAACGTCTCTTTGATCATATCTTTGAATCCTAATGATGGACCTTGGAATTCGCCAGTGCCACGAGTAGATACAATGGTGTAATTTGAGCATGCTCCACTTCGTTCCGATAAAAAGATCGGAGAAGCAGTGACGACTGCCAAAGAAGCGAGAGCAAATAGAGGACTGTAAGAGAACATTTTGAGGATAGTTTGAGATAGTTGGAAGGGAATGGAAAGAGGGAGAGAGATGGGAAGTGGGGACCTTAAAGCTCTTCTTCTGACTTTATACTTTTCTCGTTCGTCAAAGAAAGCGGTTCCGAAGGACCTGTCTGGGACTTTTAGACTTTTAGATTGTTTCCAACTACCAAAGGAACAAGGAAGGATACTAGCAACGAAATCCCAGTCTGCGTTTCCGGCTTTCCCGCATTGGCTCGATGGCTCCACACGAATTGCAAACGAATTGTGGAACTACTGTGATCAGCTCAAGACTAGAGCGAAACGTTGAAACCGTTGAAAGAGAGTCACTTTTTTCACCGCCATAGAGTGAAAGTTTAAAGAGTTTCCGAGCTTTTAATTTTCATGGGTTGTTGAGATGTTGAGACTGGGGGAACGGCTGTGGAGTGTGGAGCTCGAATTCATTCGACAACTTGCAAGAGACCTATGGGAGATTATTGTTATAAAGGAACGATTACGGGAGAAAGAAAAGGTAACTACAATGCATAGAAGAGGAATTAAAGTAAGGGAACAAACAAAAGTGATAGGGTAGGAGGACCTTCTCCTTCATTTTTTTTTTTTGGGGGGGATATTCTAGATCGGCTTAAACGCGTTCAACACCACCTAGATCTTCTCTTCCTCAGTCATAACGTACTTGGGGAAAGGGATTTTAGCGGGAGTAGAAGTAGGAACTCTCATTTCTCTTGGAAAGAGACCGTGTAACCTTCTACCAGAGATAGCTCTTAACCTTCTTCTAATTTCGGGACCAGATAATTGGGGAATTCCTTCCAATTTCTCACCACTCGATTCGTCTGTTGATGATTTGGAGCTCTGATTGAGGTTAGGCAACAGTCCAAGTTTCCTGAGTTTGAGATCTTCTTCTGGATGTCTCTTGTTAGAGTTAACCTTATAACTAGCACTAGCGAAAAGACTTGGATCTTCTTTCTTCAAATCTTCACAAGCTTCATACATCATTTGACGTTTGACTCTGAGGTTTTCCGCTAAAGTCTCTCTTTCTTGTCTCTTGAACAACAACCAAGCCCTAGTGATAGTTTCATGAACTTCCTTTGGATGTCCTAGAACTTGAGAAATGTCTGTTGGAAGGTTTGCTGGTAGAGTTGATGAAGGAGGGTAGACGATTTGACGGATGGCGTCCGTTCGGGAATCTGCGGCGGGTGGAACGTAGTTTGGATCATTGGGATTAAGTCTTGCTGGTGAAACCTTCGCCGCTGTTGCGTAAGATCTTCTGGATGGAATGGATGATGATTTGTTGATGGTTGGCCTAGCTGAGGTGCTCATCGATCTAGTTCCAGATGGAGAGCTGGGACCGACTGAAGAAGAAGTAGGTTTGGCAGCAGAATTTCGAATGAGATTCAAAGCGGAACCTTCTTTAATCCAGCTCAAATGAGCTTTTGATAATGAATGCTTAGTTGGGATCTCAATAACCTCCTTGACTGTCTTTCCATCTTGTTCGAACTTGGTAACCTTCAAAGTGACCTGTTTCTCCAATTCTGGGCTCTCCTTTAGCAGTTCCTTTAGTCCCATGGTTTCTACTAAATCTCCGCTGCTGATCTTGAGGTAGTCATCTTCATTCGCGAAGAGGAGAGTCAAAACCCCCTGCTTCCTGAGATTGGTTTCAGCGATTCTGGCAATCGATCTGGCGACGATGAGGTTGCAACCGTAGAACCTTGGCTGGAGAGCTGCGTGTTCTCTGGCAGATCCTTCACCATAGTTGTGATCGGCTACTAGCATCCATGGTTGAGATCGAGACTTCCATAGCTTGGCTACTGATGGAATGGTGTCGATCGATCCTCCAGAAGATGATAGATCGAAGGCTTCATTCACATTTCCAGATTCATCGTTCATGGCTCCGATTAAAGTGTTCTCGGCTAGATTTCCTAGATGACCCTGCGAGGAGAGAAGAAAGATGAAAGAAAAAGGCAAAAGGGTGAGTAAGTCTGGAACGAGAACTTAATCTCTCCCTTGCTTTCATCGCCCTGCAACACGTCTTCAAGTCCACTTCCTTTGAGGTTCTATTCTCTTCATGAAGATGCCTCCCTATATCTTCCTCCGAACTCACCTTGTACTTCAACCAAGGACCAGCAGCGGAAATGTGATCGGTAGTACATTTCCCTCTAATCCTCATTAAACACCTCAAATTACTCAATTCCAACTCATCTTCACCATTCTTACCATTTCCTTTGAAAGGACTATCGAAAGGTTCCAAATATTGTAATCTCAAACTATCACTTTTAATATCGACTTGAACTTCTCTTTGAGGTTCAGGTTCAATGTCAGGTAGATAAGAAGTGTTACCAGCAATGAAACCATTCGAAGGTAAAGTATCACCAGAAGGAGGATTGAACTTGAAAGAAGAGCCATCTGGAAGTTGAAGAGAATCAGTAATTGGGTTGAAATCCAAACGACCTGCGAAAGCCATGGCAGTTACGATCTCAGGTGAAGCTAACATGTTCATTGTTTTTGAGTTTCCGTCATTTCTTCCTTTAAAGTTTCGGTTGAATGAAGTTAGAATGACTGAACGAGAGAATGTGAAGGATGTGTCAGAATCGTCGAAAGATTGCGCTTCTGCCCTTGGATCTTCTCTTGTAGATCTAGCCTATAGACTTGATTGACTCACCATTATCTTCTCCCTTCAACTCTCTTCTATCCCACTGACCAATACAAGGCCCACAAGCATTAGCCAACACTCTTCCACCCACACTTTCAAAGATCTCAGTCATTCCATCTCTTTCAATAGTAGCTCTAACAAGTTCACTTCCCGGAGTGATATCAAAACTAGTCTTGACCTTTAATCCCTTATCTTGAGCCTGTTTAGCTAAGTCAGCACATCTAGACATATCAGCATAAGAAGAATTAGTACAACTTCCAATTAAAGCAGCACTTAATTCTAAAGGATGATCTCTATCACTACTCCTGGCTTTGTTAACGAATTGAGAAAGTGGAGTAGACAAATCAGGAGTGAAAGGTCCATTTAAACAAGGCTCTAAATCATCCAGTTTAATCTCAATAAATTCATCGTATTCAGAATCTGAATCTCTTCTTAATAAACCAGCCTCTGAAGCCTTCTCAGCTTCTAATCTGACATACTGTCTATTAGTTCCATCTAGATACTTTCCCATTTCAGAAGTATATTCGAAAGCAGAAGTAGTAGCTCCAATTTCTGCTCCCATGTTTGACATGGTTGCTAATCCAGTGGCTGGTAAAGTCTTCAATCCTTCACCTAAGTATTCGACGATTCTACCAGTTCCTCCTCTGACAGTTAAACGACCGACTAGATGAAGAATGACGTCCTTTGGTGTACACCAAGGAGAAAGAGACCCAGTGAGTTTGACTCCTAGAGTCTTTGGTGCCATTAATTCCCAAGGAGTTGAAGTCATTGCGTCTACTGCATCAGCACCTCCTACTCCAATTGCTAAACACCCTAGACCAGAGGCGTTGGGTGTATGCGAATCAGTTCCTAGCATTAGAAGTCCGGGACTGGAGAGGAAGTGAACAAGGAAAGGTGGATCACAGAGATCAGCTTTTGGACCAAATTTGCCATTCTCCAGGATTTGGTTCGTGACTTTGTGTTCTAAATTCAGAGGTCAAGCCAGCTCAGGAGAAAGGATAGAAGGAAGCGGGTGCGAGAAACCTCCAGATTTGCTTCCCACTCACGCAGCATAATTCTCCAAGACGATCTGATGAATGATTCCACTTCCCGGACCCCAGAACTCAATTCCGTACTTCTTGCAAGCTGATTCCAAGAAGTTGAAGACTTCCTGATTAGAAGCTACCGATCGCTGTTGGAGAAGAAGAAAGAGTTGGGAGGCCAAGGGTCAGTTAAAATCTACTGACGCCTTATCTTCCTGTGTTGAATCCGACTTCACAGCGATCAAATGAGATCTATTTCTTTCTGTTCGTCTTCAAAGTGCCTTCAGAGTTGCCTACTCCTGTCCTCAGAAGAGAGAGGTAGCCTGAAGGCTTTTGCTTTCACTTCCAGCTCTCTCCGTTACCCTCCTGTCCAGCCTGAGAATGTGAGGTGGTTAATAAACTCACCTTTAAATCAGCTTCAGCTCCTTCGAAGGCTTGGATCAAATGATCACAATGAACTGAAGAAGGAATTGAAACTCTGTCCAATCCACAAGTCATGAATTGAAGGAGAGCCATTTGAGCAGAAGCATCTGAGGCGGAAAGTGAATGCGATTGTTGAGATAAGAAAGGTCTGAACATCTGATGAGAGTCATTCTTAGAGGTGGAAAAGAGTTGCTACCGTCTTCTCTCTGACGCTTGCTTCCACCTTCTTTCTGTCCTTCTCTTGATGCTCTCTCTCAATCTCCCTCTCACTCTCCCTCTCTCTTATACGATGTGATACTCACCTTGCATAGCCAATCTATCCAACTTCAAACTCAAATACTTCTTCCCTCTGATCTCACTTGGATCCTTTCCAACTCCATGTAAAGATTCTTCTGGATTGGTTAGATGAGAATAAAGAATCTTCTCAGCCAAAGTCAAAGGTCTGTTGAGGATGGATTTGACCAATTCTAAATTCTTCAATAGATCTGCATAAGGAGGTAATCTAGAAGCGTATTGAGGTGAAGGAGAAGAGACTGCAGTGGCCAATCCTCGACGGGAAGAAGTTGAAGAGGAAGAAAGGCGAGAGATTGGTACAGCTCGTGATCGTCGTAGAGCTTGAAGGTGAGCCATGATTGAGAATAGCAATGGCTACAATTCTCAAAAGAGAGAAAGGAAGTGAGAGGGAGAAAAAGGAGAGGAGGAAGTGGGAGGGGTAAAGGGAAAGGAAAGAATGTGATTGGACCGGAAGACAATCGATTTGAAAACACCAATTTGCGCTTCTTGTTCTCAACTTCATCCTCCTTTATGCTGAAGAAGAAGATCAAGAATTTCTCCAACCATGAAGAAGCAGCTGGATCTATTCCTTCTTCTCCCAAACGAGCTCAGTCTTACTATCTTGGAATATCTCTCTCAATCTCAACTCTCAATCTCAAATCACTCAGGCTTCATCGGTGAATCAAGCTTGGAGAGGAACGGTTCACTCTTATCCAACTCTCTTCAAAACAGTGGATCTAACTGCAAGGATCAGGATCAGGATTAGTGACGATGTACCGAATAGAGAAGAACAAGAGCTCCAAGTGAGCAGACGATTAAGAGGATCCTCAAATTCTCTCAGCTCTCCAACAACAGATTAACAGATTTTTGCCATGCTCTTACTCTATTATCTACTCATTCCCTCAAAAGGCTCAACCTTCAGCTGGCTGAGATAGATTTTGAGGAGACGGACAGACCAGACATCTCAGTTCAAATCATCTGCATTCTCCAAAGTCTAGGAAGTTTCGATCAGCTTAGGGATGTAGAGACAAGTGCTTCAACTCAATGTGACGTTATTTCGAAATCAAGCTCCAAGACGGTTAGGATTACCAGCAACGACATTTATTACTATCCTCGCATCGCAGTGGAAACAGTAGTCAAGCTTGATAAGATTCTTAATAGCACTAGAGGATTCACAGGAGTAGGCATGAATCATCTAAAATTAGATAGTGTAAAGGAGTCGCGCTCAGATCGACTCCAACTGGAATTGAGGAACTCAAGAGAGACGCTCGGAAGTTTAGATCTGAGTCATGCCGGAGATATACATGAGGGAGAATGGTTGGCTCTAATAGTTGGATGTCCAAATCTCGAGATCTTAAAGATGTCCCTCCATACCAGTCTTCATTGGCCGCTAAACGATTCCGGTGAAATACGTACTTCAAGATTGAAGGTGGCTGAGCTTGGTCAAATCGAACTTCAAGCTGGAGAATGGGAGCGTCTTGTTTTATAGCTAAGGGAAGAATTAGAAGAACTCAAACCTGGCTTCCAGGTTTGAGAGGGGGCGGTCTCGCCCTTTTTAAAATCTTCAAACCTTTCAGCTCCTCTATCAAGAAATTAACTTTAGAAGCATTTATATCCTCTAGTCTAGGTCCTTCAGATATCCTTTCCTTTCCATCACTGCAAATTCTTTTGTACTCTGGGACCATCTGGTTGTGTCAATTCATTTTCAACATAAATATTCTTCCCTTCAGCAAATTCGAATTTCCACCCATCGACGCAGCTCATAAGATCATTTGAATCACAAGAAAATCCTCAGGATTCTAGAATCATGTAGCGATTCTCTGGTCTCTGTCGAGCTGAAAGAATGGGCGGATGGGAATGCGGCAGATCAAATTACAGAGTCGGAGAAGATGTGAGTTTTGGCCTCGGTTCCAGAGAGCTTTTCTCTCCCTCAATTACAGAAACTTCATACGAGCTTCTCTTCGTCGACTCATCAGAGACTCTATTCGTCTCTCGATTGTCCGAAGTTACAGAGTCGTAAAAAGTAATCTGGTCAGTTGATCTTCCTCACAGAATCCCATCCTTCTGCCTTATTCTTTAACTGTATTATCGCTCTCTGACACGAAATTGTTTTCCCTTCTCTCTTGAACAGGTTCTGCAGCCACTTCTGGAGGCCACATGCCAACGCTTTCGCAATCCAACCGCATCACCTCGAATCAAACTCGAAGCACTTTGAGGAGATTCTGGTACGAGGATTCGGGTTCTCGTCAGTCAATAACATCATCTCATGAACTCTCAAGTCTCTAACCTTACTCAAGAACCTACGAAGACGCGTGCATCCTACTTTTCTACTTTACTCCCCCAGCTTTCAGCCAAAATGTACATGATAGCATGATATGACTGTCCAACTGAATCATTCCTCGTCGCATGCGAATTTCCAATCCAGGAAGTCTTGGTTGCTTTCTCTCCTTCGCTTCGACTTTTGCAGAGAAAGTCCCCTTGTGTCGTCTTTCAATCAGCTCTGAATCGACTCTTCTTCACAAAGCTTCTTCCTTCTACAGATTCATTTAAGACCCCAGGACCAGATCGCAGAGTTCCAAAGAAAGAGAAGAGTCTAATTAGTGAAGTTAAAAATGGGTGAAAAATCGTCATGAAGACAGTGTTGTCGTCGACACACCTGAGGCTTGAGGCTGGACAAAAGCTCCTGAAAGGAATCCCCAAAATTGTAAAAGTGTCAAATCATTTCCCCATCTTTCTCTTTCAAACTCCTTTCCGACTTACTTTAGCCCTTCAACAACTCGTGTCTTGACTTCCAACCTCTTTCGCCCCTTCGACGAGTGTCGCCCTCTAACATAGCACAACTCGAAAGGAGCTTCATCGACAACTGTTCGAAGACCAAGTGCCTTCGAATTTCAATCGAGGCAATTCTAAAACTGTTAGATTTCAGCTTCAATCCATCGAAAGAGCCAAGAAATTGGACCCCCTTGATTCACGACTGACGGAATCATCTCCTAGAGGCGCAGAGCAGGTCTGATGTCTGGCTGGACTTTCAGAATTTCAGAGTTTCAGTTGTTCTGCTCGTTTGATCACAACACGGTAAAAATGGAGCTAATTGGCTAAGTTTTGAAAAGACGCGAAGGCCACCGCTTGCCACACATCTCGAATCTCCTTCACTCCCTCTCCAATCCATCGATAGTGGTTTCGGTCAAAGCCAGGATGCTTTCCACGTCATCATCATCTTCATCTCCATTCTCCTTTTCTTCTTCTTTTAGTTCGAGACTAGACGTAAGGTCTTCAAGCCTAGGAGCTTGAGGAATATGTCCTTTCATTGCAGTCAGTTGACGAAGTAGAAGAGAGATCTGAAAACGAAAAGCAGAAGTTGAATGATCAGACTCGGTTACTGGGGGTAATTGGCGAGCAAGATGACTTTCTGAGATCACTCACTTCTCGATGCCTCAGTTCTTGCTTTCTCTCTGCGAAGAGCTTCAGCTTTTTCTCCCTTCTCAACCTTTCTAATCTCAATCTCCTGTATTCGAGTCCAGGCGCGGGAATCGTCTGTAGATTTCTCTTCTGAACTAGCAAGTTCCAGATTACATCTGCAAATTTCTCCAGGTTTAATGTGTCGATTCTCCATAGACTCTCGTCTCCAAAATACGAATTGTTCTGAGTGGCGATAGAGAGTTGCGGAGCGGTTGGATCTGCATCTGCTTGCTTGAAAGGATTGACTTTTTGAATGTGAGTCTTGAGATTTTCCTTCTGGTCTCTCAGCTGTGAATCAGTTGAGATATCTACCGTCGGGGAGATAGATTGGCCTCCTTGAAGTGCAACCTCCACGACTAGTCCAAGCTTATCGAAACAATAGCCCTTAGGGTTTGGTGTGAAGGCATCTGAAAGCATTGGGAACGGTTTATACTGGACGTGCCACTTGTGAACCTTCGTTAATTTTTCAAGATTTATCTGAGCATACTTGCGTTCAGCTAGTAAACCAGGACAGAACAGAATCGGCCCTGGAATATTGAAATTGAAGACGTGGCGACGGTGGCATTGTTTAAGACTGGCTTCTACACCTTGAATTGAGACGGGTGGAAACAAACAATCTACTTGATCGCCGTCGTGAGCCCTTTTAAATATTTCAGGAAAAAAGACGCTTCGAAAGTCGTTTGATTTTGTTTCTTCTTCAAATCTGTAATCACAGTTGGCGTCGAGATTGATGGATGTTGCTCCGAAGAAAGTGTGTAAAAGACCGCGGGAAGTCTGTCTGGATTTCCAATTGCTCCTGAGGATCGAGAGAAGAAAGGGGGAAGTGCAGGGTTTGGTAAGAGAGAGGCCCTCAAGCTCTCAAGAGAAAAGTTTCGGTCGAGACGGATGCGCAGAGCCACCAAGCTCCTGTGCTCTGTTCTGTTTCCGAGATTCCATGGCAAGCGAGAGAATCTTCCCTTGAGGATTAAGGAGTTTCGGCTGTCGATTACAAACGGAAATATGGAGTACGGCTCGACAGAGCCGGTCGAAGAATTCGAGGGACAAAAAATCGAAATAACTGTCGCAGAGTGTTTGGCTCATCAGACCCAATACAGCTTTTCAAACGTTATCATAAACACATCATTCCGTTTGATTAAGCTCTGAAAATACACGAATGTGACTACTTGCTAGATGCTCTCGTTCACTCATCCCTCTCCGAATCGCCAACAGTAGTTTCACTCAAAGCCATCAAGCTCTCCATGTCGTCGTCTTCACCAAAGGCTTCGTCGAATCTGGGGATCGTGCTAGTTACAGATTGCACTTCGAGTAGTTCGCGAAGTAGATCCGAGATCTGAGATCGGAAAGGAGACAGTCTCATCAGCGGGTGGACGTCATTTTTACCACCCAGTGCGATTCAGTACTCTACTCACCTCTCTATGAATTAGCTCCTGTTTCCTATCTCCGAAACTTTTCATTTCTGTTCTTCTTAACCCTTCCAAAAAGTCAGTAGACATGGTCATAGTCCTTAATCGTCTAGATTGAGATACGCACATCCAAACAACATCAGCAAATTCTTCCAATCCCAAAGCTTCTATGTCTCTCCACTCATTCTCAGTTCCATTTGATGATGCTTGTTCCTTTTTAGAAGTAAAGATGAAAAGCTTGCGAGGAGAGGGATCTGTCTGTTGCTCCATAATTTTGAAGGGATTTGAAGCTTGAAGGAATCTTTTCATATGACCCTTCAGAGCCCCCCCAAGTTCATGGTTTGGCAGGAAATTTTTGCTGCAGAAGCTTGGGCAGTTCCGAATAGCTGCAGGTGATCATGTCCGCTGAACAGAGTACGGGAGGGGAAGTCTGAAGAAGAGAGGGACACCGAAAAAAGTCAAACGACGGGGTAGAGAGAAGACTGGATGATGGCCAAACATGATCGCACTCACGAGGTTCGGTTCTTTGAGAGATATGTAGTGCAATCTACTTTTCTAGAAGAGAGAGGAGATGAGGGAAGGAGGAAGAAGAGAATAGATCATCGATTAGTTGTTCGCCTTGTAGACCGAGACAGCTTCAGCAACCCACCTGATCCAGCAGAGCCCTTATCTTTTAATTTTGATTTCACTGATTAGGAAATTTCTGGTTCTTCTTTACTTCTCTAGATGTGAATGAACATTTCCAATCAAGCCAATCCGGATTGGACCTCTATCTGAGTTATTTGCGCGTTTTTTTCTTCTTTTCAAAAGTCGAAGTCGATTCTATCCTTTCAACTTCCTCCCCAACCCACCACAATGTCATCCTGCCCAAATTGCCCAACGAACGAAGAGACTGGAGTTGCACAAGTTAATGGAGATGTCTCCAAGACTCACGTTGGAATTGAAACTGCCAACCCAAACGGAAAAGTTGCAACTCAAGCCAATGGTCATGGTCAATCAAATGGACAGCAAGTTAGAAATGTTCCAGAAGCTCATGCTTCTCAGCCAATGAGATATTCAGATTTCCTTTCAAACGTCTCAAACTTCAAAATCATCGAATCTACCCTCAGAGGTGAGTCAAAGTCAGATCCAAGAAGACGGAGAGATAGGTGGAGAGAATCGGAAAGCAGAGTAGGACAAGCCCTCCTCAAATTGGATTGATACGACTGGATCTCAATGAGAGCGGGTGGAAGATCTGATTGAATTCAACTTCAGAAGAGCAAGTTGACTAGCAAGATTGAGTTGGAGTCATTTGGGAGAGAAGGCTAGCCCGGCCTTCCATCTTTCAACTTCTCTTTGGGGTTGTCATCTTTCTGTTCCAGATCTGCCTGAGCTCTCAGAGGCAATCCAGTCAAGTGATACCTCCAACAAGTAACGATTGCCACCCACTCATTCCCCCATCTTCTCAATTCAAAGCTCTCCGACCTTCCTCTCACTCTCGGGCTTTGTGACTCACATTTTTCTTTCACCTCCTTCTCTTCCCCTCTCTTCTCTTCTTCCCCCTCCTTCTTACACCTCTAATTCTCAATGCTAATCATAAACAGAGGGAGAACAATTCGCAAATGCCTTCTTCGACACAGCCACCAAAATCAAGATTGCCAAAGCTCTAGACAAGTTCGGAGTGGATTGTATCGAATTGACTTCACCAGCTGCCTCTGAACAATCTAGGTTGGATTGCGAAGCTATTTGCAAATTGGGATTGAAGACCAAGGTTATCACTCATATCAGATGTCACATGGATGATGCTAGAATCGCTGTTGAAACTGGTGAGTGAGAGGAGGAGTAGAGAAGCGTGGGAGGAGGAGTGACAGTAGAAATGAAGGAATCGCGAGGAAATGGCTCTCAATTCTAGAGGAATTGAAAGAGTGGACAACTCAGGCAGGGAGAGCCTTGAGTCTCTCATTTTGATTCTTTTGGATGGGGAGGACAAGAACCTTGACCCCTCAAGTAGGCCCCAGAGGGTCAAATCTAGAATACAAGAATCGCATCGAAAGATTCGAGATGTCAGAGGAAAAATGAGAGGCATATGACCGCTCCCGAATGTTCGATAAGAGGGAGAAGACGACTGACTGGTTCGACCCTTCCTCTCTTTCCCTCTTTCTTCAGGTGTTGACGGAGTCGATGTAGTTATGGGAACCTCCAAATTCTTACGTGAATTCTCTCATGGAAAGGACATGACCTACATTACCAAGACAGCAATTGAAGTTATCGAATTTGTCAAATCCAAGGGAATCGAAATTCGTTTCTCAACTGAAGATTCTTTCCGTTCGGACCTAGTCGATTTACTTTCAATTTACCAGGCAGTTGACAAAGTTGGAGTTAACAGAGTTGGAGTTGCTGACACAGTCGGAGTTGCCAACCCAAGACAGGTTTACGATTTAGTCAGAACTTTAAGAGGAGTTGTTGGATGTGATATCGAATGTCATTTCCATAATGATACTGGTTGCGCAATTGCTAACGCTTATTGTGCTCTAGAAGCTGGTGCTACTCACGTTGACACTTCAGTTCTTGGAATCGGTGAAAGGAATGGAATTCCAAGTTTAGGAGGATTTATCGCTAGAATGTACACTGCTGATAAGGAATACGTTATGTCCAAATATAACCTCAAATATCTCAGAGAGCTAGAGAACATCGTGGCTGATGCTGTTCAAGTCCAAGTTCCTTTCAACAATCCGGTTACTGGTTACTGTGCTTTCACTGTGAGTATCGATGAGCTAGAGATTCGATTCGACAGACACTGTCGCCTTCGTTCCAACTCACACGACCCTCATCTTTCAATACCTCTTCTGCGCTTCTTCAGCACAAAGCCGGTATTCACGCCAAAGCCATCCTAGCGAACCCATCCACCTACGAAGTCTTGAACCCAACCGATTTCGGAATGTCAAGATATGTCTCAATCGGTCATCGTCTAACAGGTTGGAATGCAGTCAAGTCCAGATCTGAACAGTTAGGTCTGCCTCTTACTGATGATGAGATCAAGGCTTGTACCGCCAAGATCAAGCAGTTAGCTGATGTGAGTAGGCAAAAGAGGAAAGCAAGCTCGAAGAGAGCTTTTGAGTTCTGAAAGAAGGTGCATTTCTGACATCCTTTCTCTTGAATCATATTCCTCTCTTAATAGGTTCGTGAACAAACCATCGAAGATGTAGATTCTCTGCTACGTGATCACGTTCGTCAGATCCACGGAGATTCTCATCCAGCTTTAACTGCTCCGGTCACCAATGCTCCACCTCCTCTCATTGAAGCCCCAATCGAAGCTTCCACTTAGATTTTTTCTTTCATTCCGAAACTCAAAAAAAGGATCATTGGAAAGTGGAGTGGCTCCCAAATCTGCTTTCCACAGTCCCCTCTTACCTTCTAGATCTCCCCCTTCGCTCCCTGTTGTTTTCTAATCTACCCACATCTTTCTAGCAATTATTCCCTGGCCAGTTCTTTTTTTGGACTTTTCAAAATGTAATCACTTTGAATTGTGGTGAAAACAATCGCAACCCTCCCTCCCTTGTTCTCTTTGCCTGCCTCGTTCATGTACTTCCTTTCTCTTCTCTGTCTCTACATTGTTTTTCACATACTTTTTTTTGAACGCCCTAATATCTTTTCCAGTCTCTCATCATCCTTTCCTCCCAAAAACCCTAAAAGAAGATTCATGCTCGTGCTACAACTTGTTTCTCTCAAGTTCCCCTCCTCCCTCCTTTCAAATCTCGTACATAGCTTCTTCGAAAACTAAAGTTCTTTGCATTCTCTTTTGTTTGTCTCCTGTGATGTGACTTCAGAAATCACGCCCGCAAGAGTGCTCCAAACACGAAAAGTTTTTCTTCCTTCTCTTCCAACCAATCCTTCATGAGTCGAAATCAAGATCCAATTGAAGCACAAGGTGAATCACCTCCAGTCAATCTGGATACTCTCCCAGAAGAGATCGCAGAACAAGTAGTTGCTCAGGTCAGGAGATGGACAGATGCAGAGAACGAAGAGGTGAAAGAGAGGGCAAGAAGGTGAGTCGCTCCTCCTTCTCTTCCACCCAAGAATTCTCCTTTTATGTTCTGACCTTCTTTCTGCTTTCTTTCTAGATTGAGAGACTCGACTCTCTATGGATTGGTTCTCACCTCCACCTCGAGTTACAAGCTTTACTGCCCTTCTCTTCTCACCAACATCAACGTAGAATCCTTTCACTTGGATGCTCTAGCCTCATTCTTCGAACGTCAACCGGAAGCAGGAAAACTAGTCAAGACATTGACACTTCGCCTTTCATCCACCAGAGCGAGGGCTAGTACAAACAAGACCACATGAATTAGATTGGATGCCTTTGTTTCTGCTAGCTCTATAAGTACTCCTGCTTCACACAAGTGCCTCAGACTCAAAAAGAGTCCTACGAAGAAGCATAAGAACTTTATGTGATAGATTCTTTGCTCACCCAGGTCCAGACTCTGGAGACTCTGGTTCTCTACAACTCTCAAGATGTCGCTCTCCCTCAGTTCTCTATCGTCGAAAGGGTCAACGGAAGGGATGTTCCTCTAGCCTTCTTAATCAACTCTCTGAAACCGAGTTACTTCTCTAAACTGGAAAGTGAACTAGGATGTTTAACGGGAAAGAGGGGTTTGTGGCTTCCAACTTTCTGCCCGCATCTCACTTCAGCAATACTTAACGTGGGAGTCACTACTAACGATGCTAAATTCCTATCAGATCACGCTGAGGCATGCAGAGGTTTACCAAATTTGAAAGAGCTCGCCATCAAAATCTACTTCTTCCATGATGAGTTGGATAGAATAGAGGAACCTGGTGGGGAATGCCCTGGGAGTCAAACTTAAGTTGGAAAGGAGGGAGTCGAAAATTCGAGGTGGTGTTTCATCTGCTCCAAGTTACCAAGGATCTAGATTCTTTGGAGATCACAGAGGGACGGAACGGAAGGAGAAATGAAGACGAATCCAACGTTCATCCTGGGTGCTTATTGGGATTGGAAGGACCCTTTAACAGCTTGAAACATCTTCGACCCGTCGCATTATCTAACGAATCTCAGATTAGAAACCGAATAGGTATCTATTATTTTAACAACCTCAAGGTTCTCTACACTGATCAGTTAACGTTAAAATCAATATTATCCCTCAATCAGCAACTCCAACCCAAGAAGATGCCTTTGCTCGAATCGATTTACCTGGACTGCTACCTCTACTTGTCCAAGCTCTCTAAAACTTGCGATGAAGAGTACATTTTGAGCCTTGTTCTCAAAGCAGACGTGTTTCCCAGTTTAAAAGAGGTGGCAGTTCCAGCAAATCCGGTTGATCATGAACATGAGCCAACAACAAATGATGAAGTTTTTATCAACTCTTGGTCAAAAGTCTCGTGAGGCAGGAAATCTTCAAGAGTGGGAAAGCCAGTCTTCTTTTACTGAAGCCAGGAGAGATTCGTGAGTGAGACTGCAGATGTTGATGTGCCGGAGTTTGGAAGATGATCCTGACACCTGCAATTCCTCCAATCTGGCGACAAATGACCTGACACTTGCTTACCTTTCCTTCTATTTCTGATCCGATCCGATCCCATCTCATCAGCTGGGGACGAATTGAAAGGGGAAAGCTGCCTCCAACCCCGTTGTGAAGCCCCTCCATTTTCAACTTAATTGTGTAGAGGTTCGGAAAGGCGAGCAATGGGATTTTTGTCTTCAATACATCGACTCTTTCTAATCAAATGAGAAAGAAACGTATTCAAGCAGAATGACATGATTTGGTTACAAACTTGAAGATTGGAGTGGTGAAAAATAATACGAGAATTGCACTGAAGAGAGTGAAGGAAAAGCGATCGATAGACAGGATTGAAATGAAGAGAGCCTATAAATACATAGTTTGATTGTAGGTTAAGTAGGGGGTTGTTTCATACCAATCTAGGACCACTTTGAGCAGAGAAAGAAGGTTGAGAAAGTAAAATCGGAACCGAAGTCGATTCTGAAGATGTGGAATGATGAGAACTAGAGTTTAGATCTTTCGGATATCCAAGCCATTCCCAACTTTTAGGATCTGGAACCCAACCATCTGATTCGAGGTATAGAAATTGGGGTAAAGAAAAGGTTTAGTGAAGGGAACTGTCGACAACGTCCCTTTTTGTTTCCTCGACTTGGATTTGTTTCAACTTCTCTCTACTCACGAGAAATAAGAGCCAAAGTTGCTTCCAAAGCAATCAAGGCGATGATAATGACTTCCATTCTATGACTACTACCTTCAGTTAACAAAGCTCTCAAAACTTCCATCAAATTCTCCGCTTGATCTAGTTTTTCATTGATACTTTGAAATCTATCTTTGATATCTAAAGTGTGACAGATGTCTTTGTCTGCAAGGAGAGTTTCCCAAAAGGCAAGAAGAGAGCAGGGATAAGAAAGAGATTTCATCAGAAGTTCACCCTTCTTCCTCTGATCCCAGATTTACGTTCCGGCGTCGCATCAAACCTTCCCATCTCAGTTCTCAAATTGGTTGTAGTTAGTACTCACAATGTTTTTCAATCTTCCAATTCTCCCAATAAACCTCAGGCTCATCAATCATATTATCTCTACCCAAACTAATCGTCTGTCTCGTTTTCAAAAGGGTTCCTAATTTTCTAATCACTTCTTTTCTACCCAATGGAACTGCTCCCGTTTTTTCCAATTGTTGAGGGATTTGAGAAACTGAGGTCAAATAGGTTGAAAGTAGAGATTCTTGAACTGTTAGCCTTGCTGATCTGGCAAGACCTTGAGAGAAAGCTAGACGAGCTAGTAGCGGTGACCAGTCGTCGTCCGGTGGAGAGGAGGAAGTGGACGAGGAAGTGGAAGAGGGAGAAGGAGAGGAAGAATCTGGTTCTAAAAGTGGTGGGGAACCTATTACTAGGACGTCTCCTACTATGTGGGTTGGTCTGAAGGAGTGAACGGGAGACAGAAGGAAGTTAGCTTAGGATGGAGGTTTCTACTCAAAGGCTTAGAAACAACTGCTCTTTCAAGGAAATGGAAGATCGACGACAACTCCATGGAAGGCAATGTAGTAGAAGCTGAAGATGACTTTTTGGCTGTTCTGCTGCAGGCTTAGGCCAAGCTGCGGTGTTCCCTCAAACGAAGACAAGACGAACGAAGGCGTGCCGCTCACCCTCTTCCCACCACCACCACTTCTACTCAAGTACCCACAAGCCTTCTAGATCAACATCATAGTTCTTCACAAGGATACCTCAGTCAAATCTCTCATCAGAAGTCATCTTTTCTTCTTCTTTTTAGTCAACTCTCAGTGCTCAAACGAACTTCCTGTCTGCCTTCTGAGCTCTTACTCGGATCTAGACTCCCAAGTACTCTGCCCATGGGAGGTCCATGCTGACGATTACTCTAACTCCTCTATCGATGTCTACCCTGATCTTTAGCCTCCTATCTTCTTTGAACCTCCTTCGACCCTCAACTCCAATCTCTAGCCGCGCTCTGCCAACTCTCTCCTTGCCAACGCTCTTTCTCGACGTCGTCTCTGGAGTTCGAGTTGGCTCCTCCATCTTTCTTTCTTCCCTTTTCTTGCCTCTTTCTTTCTTCTCTTCGTCTTCCTTCGCTCCTTCGCTGCTCTCTAATCCTACGAAAGACGTTTTGTTGGGAGGTCGGAGACCTGCCCGTCAAACGTCGAGTCGTACTGGCGCTTCAGCACCGCCACCCCCAAGCAGTGTGTCACTTAGACCTGCTAGATTTAGTCCCAGTCTCATTCAGAGAGAACGCAGGGGAAGGTTCAGATGCGTCGGCAGAATGAGGCCAGAACTGAGGTTCGTGGCAGTTCTTGTTTCCAAGAAATCTTGATGCCTTCTGTCCTTTGACCTTTCACCCTTCCTCAACGAACTTTCTCAATATGAGGATACTTTAACATTTATCCAACTCTTCATGAAAGCTTCAGATGAAACTGAACCAAGAGATAGAGTCCCTCGCTTCCAACATACTGTCATCGTTACTCTCTTCTCTTCTCCACTCACTGAGTCACATCGATCAAGTATTCCATAGTTTCATCTCCAACAGAATCATATTTTCCACCTTCAACTCTCCCATCTTGTCTACCAAGAATGACATTTCTTCTAAACCTTCTACTTTGTTCTTCTTCCATTCCCCAAGTGACATAACTTCCAGATCTGAAAATGAAAGCATCTCCTATGTTTGAATTGAGAAGACTTGAATTGTTGTTGACTGGATCATTGACACTGGAGGTAGAGGAGGGACTAGAAGTAGTCGTAGAGAGAGGAGGCCAACTTGGAACATGAATGACTTCATCATCTTCCAATAGAACCCAACCTTTTGGTAATCTACCAGATTTAATCAATTGATCAAAATTATAAGACTCAGAAGTTGCGTAAGCTACTACGTCTCTTAGTAAAGGTCTTGTAGTGATTAGCTTCCCATCTGAATCAAATTGAGATGAAGAGAATGGAAACTCTACCGAAGAGGTTGCAGTTGGAGATGATTTATTGAATTGAATCGAATCTGTGCTTGTACTTGGATTAGAGATTGAAGTTGAGGATGAGGATGAAGATGGATTTGAAATGACTTTAACTTTTTCTCTGAGAGCTCTAGAAGCTGAGGCTTTGGCTTTGGCTGTTGGAATCTTTAACCTTCGAGCTGGAGAAGAGGAAGAGGAAGAAGAGGTTGAACTGTGACCTGAATCTGATGGACTTGAAGAGGAGGATGAAGAAGAGGATGAATAGAATCGGTAAGATCTACTCGAAGTAGAAGTAGAAGTAGGATTGATTACGATTCCTCTTCTCATCATAGAAGAAGAACTGCTGCTGCTGAATTGACTGACAGAGATATACCTTGAACTCAATGATCCAAGGTTCGACCTCATACAAGCTGACAGATTCGACATCGATGAGAGTTTGGAGTGAAAGAGGGTCAAGTTAATGGAGACAAGATTCCATTGAGGAGATCATCCTTCTTGCCACCTGGGTCGACAAATTGGACTATAGACCGACCTCTTTTGTCAAGTCCCAATTCAGCTCACATAGATAAACTAAACCTTTTCTCAAATACCAAGATTCAATCAGAGCTACGAGGGACGCGGGAGATAAATGCGAGGCATTATCTATTCCCCTCCGTCCCGATTCAAGCTACGGTCTCGAGATCTCTCAGGTCAGATATTCTTTATTGGGGAGAATCGAATTTCCCAGCGGAGCTAAGAAGTCAAACTATGCCCGAAAACTGAAAAGACAAAAAAGCGAGGAGAGAAGATTGGAAGAAGAGGTCAGTGCGAAAGAAGAAACCAGAAGCGACTTCTCTCCCTTATCTGTACTCCTCGTACTCCTCCCATCCTTCAAGGTCACTTGGAACTAGTTCTCTTCCAGCTCTCTTCTCTTTCCAGTTCCCCTTTTGTCTCTCTATTCTCCATTTGTCTAAAGCTCTCTCCCCTCTCTTGAATCTCTGTCATGGCGTGGACGGGAACTCTACCCTCTTCTATCTCCTCTTTGGCCAAACCTTCCATCTTTGAACCTATTCAGTCAATCTCTTCAACAACGACGGTCATTCAGCCATCGACGACAACAGAAACAGAAGAAGAAGCAGCTTCATCAGAGAAATCAAAGAAGAAGAAGAAGAAAAAGAAGAAGAATAACGCTTCAAATGATGACTCAAAGCAGCAAGTTGAGGAGACAAAAGTAGTAACTGAAAACTCAGAATTCAAAGATCAGAAAGAGAAAGAAGTAGATCCTTCAAGTGTTTCAAATCCAATTCAAGCTGCTTTAATCACCGAAACTCCAACTGAAATCTCTAAGGATCTTAAAGTTCAACCTGAAGAATTAGAAGAAAGTAAAACTAAGAAGAAAGAAGAAATTGATACTGTTGAACCTGTTGCAAAGAAGGAAAAAGAGGAAGAAGTAGAGAAGAGAGGTTCAAAGGCTGAATCGGTGGTGATCAAAAGAGCAAAGGCCATCTCAAAGAAGTTGGTGAGTAGATTGGCTATCAAGAAGCTGTCGGGACATTGGATTGGAGATCTTAGAACGTAAAACTTGAGACTGAAGGCTTTCGATCAAAGCGGGAGAGGGGTTGCAATGGAGTTGCGTCAGCTCTTTGAGGATTATGGGGAGAACAACACCTTCCCCAAAGAAGGAGGAAGGAAAACTCTTCTGCTCTGCCATAATCTTCCTATAATCAACAACGTCTCTTCCCAGGAGATTGTGACTAGGACCTCAAATGAAAATTTTTCTGCTTGAAGGACGGACCTCCTTTTGAAGACCTATCCTCTTCTTCTCAACTCATCTCTGACTCCTCTTCTTCTGCCTTCTTTCCGACTCTTTCCCTGGGAACTCTTTTGAATTGTTTTCACAGGCTCGAATCGCAACCTATGATTCTCTCTCACAATCAGACTTGAATGAAGATCAAATCCGTTCAAGAGCTAGCAAACCAGCTTTAGAATTGGCTTTACATGAATTAAATGAAGTTTCAAAAGCTTTGGCTTCTGAAAAAATAGATCATCAATACTATGATGAAGAAACTGTTGAGATGGAAGTTAAGAATCGATTGGAAAAGGTGAGAAACCAAATTCCGCCCCTCCCCTTCCCGCTCTCTCATCAAACCACGACTCATCATCCTCTCATTTTCTCCTTATTCTCTTTCTTTCCAAATCAGAAACAACCAAGTCTCTCTTTAACACCTTCAGACTCTTCAATACCTTCAGATTCGAAATCTCTACTTTCTTTACTTCTTCAATTCCTTCATTTACATTCTTTGGTTTTTCCGATTTCATCGGGTATGAGTCCACCTGTACCAAGGAACACTTTGAAGCATATGAATCCTAATCAACTGGCTGCTGTCGGATTTCTTCATGACCAATTGGCAAGGAGTCATTTGGTTGGAGAAGAGAATGTCTCGATGGAGATTCTTAGGAAACTTCAAGATGGAGTTGAAGAGGTCATCTTTGAGGAGATGAGTTGTGAGTCAAAAGTGTAAAAGAGTTGGTTTGGATAGGAGGAAGTCCAAGCTTTTTTTTTAATGCTGCTCGTTGTTTCAGTTACTGATTGTATGCTTCCCTTTCCTTCGTCAACCCCCCCCCATCTTTCGCCTTTTTCTTCACTACTCGCAAACAGACAAGGACATCTTGGAAATGATCCACACTTCAAATTCAGCACCTGTCGAGCCAGAAGAACCAGAAGAGCTTTGGTCTCAAATTCCATCTTCATCTGTCGAAGACGAAGAAACAACAAACATCAATGGAGTCTCCATTTCTTCTCCTTCAACTGAGGCTCAAGTTGAAGATAAAGATTCAATTTCAGAAACTGGCCACGTCCCAGTTGGAATCTCATTCATGGCAGCTAGTGAATTGGAAGGAGACGATGTAGTCGAAGATGACGTCAAGCTAGGCCTTCCTTCCGAAGTAGAGGCTGCACCTACTATCGAAGCGTCGACAGTAGAACAACCTTCAAAGGAAACTGAACCTGAAGGCGGAGCTGTTGATGGAAGCACTGTGGCTTTGGAATCTGAAGTAGAGAAAGGAGAGCAAGGTGGGAAAGAAATCGTCGTTGGAGAAGCTCCTTCTGAAGCTAAGGAGAATGGTCAAAAGAAGGAAGACGGAAGTGCTGCGGTTGAACTCGAATCTACAGAACCAGAAGTCACTACCAAGATCGTTGAGGTGAGTAAGATTTCTCTAGGCTCTCTCTCCGAGTAACCTCATCTGAGCTTTCTCCCCCTCCCCCTTCTTCTCAGCGTAAGACGACCAAAGCAGCTCTCACTGCTTCCAACGTATCTACCGTTCCTCGTGCTCCTCCATCCAATTACAACTGGGCGGACGATGATGATGGTGATTCCTTGGGAGATCCACCTGAGTTTGAATCAACTCTTTCTCCAAGTACTAAAGCAGCCACTCCAGCTCCTTTGACTACTACTCAAGCCGTTGAACCCAAGGAAGAAGTCAAAGCTGCCTCTCCTCCAGTCGTTCCTACTCCTGCTACCAAAGTCGGATCAAGTTCCTCAACTCCCAAGGACGCTCCAAATCTTCCTGCCACCACCAAAGCAGCGCCTGAAGTCGTCCGAAAGACAACAGCTTCAAGCTCGACGTTCGCTTCTCTTTCCACTCCAGCAGCAACTACACTCCCAACTCCAAAGCCTCGTCCAACGAACCCATGGGCTAAACTTCCATCTTCAATCTCAAGCAGTAGTAACTCTTCTGTCTCAAATCTTCAACCATCTGTAACTCAACCTCAGCCTTCCTCAACACCAATTCCAACTCACTCCCTATCGAACTCCAACTTCCCAAAAGTCTCTCAAGTTCAAAACATTCCAAAACAACAGCCCTCTCCTCAAAATCTACGTCCGAATGGAATTCCTCAACCTTCTTCTCCTTCCACTCCAAGACCTAAAGCAAATGGACATTTCAATCCTCACTCTCAACTCCAACCTCAACTTCCTACTTCCCCATCGAATTCCACTCATTTACAAAAGGGAGAAAAAGATGTGGATGGATTTGAAGAAGTTCATCATGGAAAAGATAGATCGAAGGGTAGAGGTGGTTATGCTTTGAGAGGTCAAAATAGGGGCGGATTTAATGGTGAAAGAAGAGGAGGGTATAGGAATGATGGGTTCAGAGGAAGAGGTGAGTGACCCTTTGAGTTGAGAGGGATCGTAGGTGGGAAGAGAAGAGTATAGAGATGTCTTTGCTATACTAATTCACGATTCTTTTCAATTTTATCAGGTAGGGGAAAATCATCTGATGGACCAGAAACTTCATTCTAGTTGGAGAAGGGAAAACTCAAGAGTGAAAGAAAGTAAAGGTCTAAATCGAGAAGAAAGAAGAATCACATCAAAGAAACGAAACAACGAATCCTCAGAAAAACATTTAAAATCAAAAGAAAGAATGAAAATCGAGAAAGTCTTTCAAAGAACGAATCGAACCAAAAAAATAAAAAATAAAAAATTCAAATACAACATTTGTATCATGTTTCAAGAGAACTGAACTCATCATTCCATCATTCATCAACCCTTTTTTTCAATTCACGCAACAAATCAATCCTCTTCTGTTTCTTTGTATGACTTTGTGAGATTTGAACCTCTCTTGGCGAAGTAGATCGAAGCGCACTTGTGCTATCGACATCCTCATTCTCTTTCTTAACTTGATCATAACCTTCCTTCGCCTTCTCCGACCTTCTCGCCTTCGAATCAACTAGGTTGAAAAGGCAGAAGTTTTACACCGAGCTGAAAGGCATCTTTCTCCTTTCGACTTGTCTCCAGCCGATGGGGTGGGAAGTAGAGAAATTGCGGTAGTCAAGATTATGTACAAAGGTCGTGAGTAGACGTCTTCTAATCTTACTCACGAATTTCTCCTGGTTTCGATAGAAGTAGACTGACTTTCCCGCTCTTGAAGATCTCGAGTTCTCGCAATCCTTTCCTTGCCATTGACCGAGCCTTGAGAAAAATTGTATCATTTGTTACTGGCTGAAACATTGAGTTCACAGGTTCTGTTGGAACTGCTACGTTTCAAGTTGCGAAGCGTCTTGCTTTTTTGAGAACTTCAGCCAGTACTACTTCCTCTTCGGATACTGGACTTGGATGGAGGTAGGACCCCAAATAAATTGTCCTCATCAGGGTCGGCAGACTAAGATTCGTTTGGAGAACGAGGTTTTCTGATGAGAACCTATCAACGCACAGAATCTTCAGGTTACGGAAATGAGAGCAATCCGATTGGGTCTGCATGTTGGATACGGTAAAATGCATAGCTCTTAGATGTTTAAGGCTCTCATGGGAACCTTCCAAACCCATGGGACACAGCGGATGGAGCATGGAGCTGTCCTCGGTTCTCTTTCCAGCCACTTGCTCTGATATCTCGAAAGAATCTAGCTCCTTAATCACTTGAGGCAGATCAAAGAGTGCCTCACTCTTTCTACTACCTCCCTTCCAGCTTACTTTCAACTCCCACGGCAATCCCCACCAAGTCCTTCTATCTGACTCGTCGTGACTGAAGTGGATGAGCATAGCTAGTTCCTTGAGATTTGATAAACCTTTGAACCCCTCTTTGTGATCTGAAAAGACCTTCCTACGCCTGTTAGAGAAACTGACGTAGAAGATTCCTGAATTTAATTGTTTGCAGAAAGATAACAATCAAAGAAGCCTCTTTCCCGAGAGAAAAAACTTGTGATATTCATGTCCAGCAATACAAACTTGCTTGAGAAAGTCAGTTAAGAAGGCTAGAGGGACGTCCTTTCCATTCAATCTTTCAACCACAGAGAACTTGAGGGAGCCGGAAAAGGTGAGACTCAGGGTTTCAGATTCTTCATTTGGACTAGCAAAGAATCTACCAAATAGTATGTGTAGGCTGAATGTAGGAGGTCTCTTTGATCTTCTTGGAATTCTTCCCAATAGGTGTACTCCGAGGTAGAGGAAACGAAGGAATCTAGTCCAGAAACCATCATTCTGATGGCTTCTGTCTTTGCTTTCTTAGATGTACTGAGAACTGAGAATATCTTGGCCAGGTTTACTGCTTCTGGCTGGCGTTGGAAGAGCAGGTGTAGAGCTTCCAGGTGGATCGGTACCACATTGATTTTGGTGAGAAGAGAAGGGCAGTAAAGCTTGTCATTCGAGGTGGAGGCGAGAAACAATCCATAGAGAGTCAAGTCTCTCAAACTGGAGAGAAAGCAGAAACAAGGTCAGAACACAGAAAGAACAGAAAGAGAACTCTGGGGTGAAAGGAGAAGCGACTGACCTTCTTGCCTTCTCTTTGCCAAATGCAGAGAACGAAGAGGGGAATCTCCTGACCCGATCAACTACTTGTTCTGCGATCTCTCCTGGGAGAGTATCCAGATTGGCGGGGGCTGCCCTGTCTTGACCTCCGATTTGATCTTGATTCTGACTCATGATCGATGTTTTGGATTGGAGATGTTGTATTATACTGTACTGTATAGAGAAAGAATACAACGGAGACATCGCTGTTCGCGCTTCCTCTCGCCTATGGTCTATCAAAACAAGTGACCTTTCTTTCTCGTTCCTTCACCTATCTCCTGCATCTGGTACATCGCTTTCTTCGAGCAGACGACCGCGTCCACTCGAGCTGAGGGCCAAGGGAAAAGGGACAGCTGGGACAGTGACGGAATATAATTTCTAAAAAACTGTGAAAAGAAACAAAAGGGGACAAGACAAGAAGATTGAATAACGCATTTATCGAAAGATCAGATGATGAAAGAACAAGGCGAAGGAAGGGAAGATAACGATTGAGAAAAGAAAAGAAATGGGGTAAAACCATCTCGAAGCCAAAGGTTTCGAAACAGAGAATTTTTGGAGTAAGGGGACGCTGAGCTCAAGAGTGAAAACATTCTACGATTGAGCACATTGAACCTGAGGTCCTCCACCTGGACCATCTTCATCTTCATCCATGTCCATATCTTCTCCACCCGGTCCTGCATTCCTTCTGCCGTTTGCCCCACCTCTCGCACCTCTAGCTTCCCTTTCATCTAGATCGTCCATAATGACATCTTCGATTGCGTCTTGGTTTTCAACTTTTGGTAACGGAGCTCTTGGAGGTAGAGCTTGTTCTAGGAGTTTGAGTTTGTCGAGAGGGATTGAATCTGGGAAGTTGACTTTGAGGTTTACGAAGAGATCTCCCATTTCATGGTGCCTGTAAGAAGGCATTCCTTGTCCACGAAGAACTTTGGTCGTTCCTGAAAGGGCAGAACAGAAGAGAGTGAAGATGTCAGAAATGTAAGAACTCCGGGTGAGGAACTTGAGGAAATGAAATGCTCACCTGGCTTGATGACTTCACCCTCTGGAATCTGGACACTAATAGAGTGATCATCCAAATGAGGAATCAAGACCTTTCCACCAGCTAAAGCAGTTAAAAGATCGACTTCAACGTCACAGATCAAATCATTACCTCTTCTCTTGAACTTAGTATTAGGCTTCTCGTCCACCACAATAACGACATCTCCCGGGATAGTATTAGGAGCTTGATCAGCTTCTTCCTTGAAGGTAATCTGTTGACCATCTTCCATACCCTTATCGATTCTAACTTCTAAGACCTTCCTTTCTTGATTAATCTTCTTTCCATGACATTGCTTACATTGATCTTTAATGTTGATAGTTTCACCACTTCCATTACAATCAGGACAAGTTTGTTGCATTTGTTGAACCATTGGTCCTAATTGTCTTAGAATCACTTTAATACCTTGACCTTGACATCCACCACATTTCTTAACTGCTCCTTCTTTTCCACCTCTACCTTCACATTTCTTACAGATCACATGCTTTTGTAAAGCCAACTTCGTAGTCTTTCCTACGTATAACTCTTCTAGAGAGACCTTAACTCTGTGAACTAAATCTTTACCTCTCTTTGGACCTGAAGGTCTAGATCTTCCTCCTCCTCCACCCCCTCCGAAGAATCCCCCTCCTCCTCCACCGAATAACTGAGAGAAGAGATCTTGAGGATCCATTCCTCCCATTCCTCCAGATTCGGATAAACCTTCTTCTCCGTAACGATCGTACAATTCACGTTTCTGTGGGTCTGATAAGGCTTCGAAGGCAGAGGCGATTTCCTTGAACTTGTCCGAGTCACCTCCCTTGTCTGGGTGATGCTGGAGCGACTGCTTGCGGTAAGCTCTGAAAGAGAAGGAGAGGGAGCGAAGACGGGGTGGATGGAAAAGGAGGTCAATGGCTGATCTAGGAGAGGAGTCGATAGAGGATCTTCTCTAGAAAAAGCTAGATGAAGCAGACAGCAGCAACTGCTTCTTGATCAAAGACTTCGACAACTACGCCTCCTATAGATAGACGAGCACTCATATCTGCTGAGCTTCCCAACCCCTGCTGAACAAATCTGACTGTCTGCTCCCGCTGTTAGGCTTGCTTGCTAATAGGTGAACTGTCCACGTGCTATTCCTCTAAACTAGTAGTATTGGAGAGCACCTGAGCTGTCTATCTAGCGAAGCAAAATCCCACTTGTCCTTCTTCTTCTCTGACCTTTCTTCCTGCTCCACCCGTTTGTCTGTTCACCCTGGACCTCCCTCTCCTTCTTCGAGAGCAACTTGAAATTCCTTACAAGACACTCACTTCTTAAGTTCAGCTTCCGTAGCATTTGGAGAAACTCCTAGGATGTCATAGAACTGAAAGAGTAGATCAAGAGAAGATGGACATGTCAAGTCAGAGGCTGCGAAGTTAAATCCGGGTTGGCTATTTAAAGACAAGAGGAGAACACCAGATTGATGTCATGACTCAAAATTCTCACCTTTGTAGTCCTTTGAGAAAGAAGGCGAGGGAGAGAAAGAGAGAGAAGAGAAGAGAAGAGAAGTGGGAGGTCAGCTTGAGCCATAGCAGACATTCTTGGAGTTCCATCGAACTCCTTCCTTTCCATTGGTTCTGAGTTCCTTGTATACTTGTACATGAGTGGCTGGGGAACTCACTTGACCATTGTGAGAGCTTAGGCTGGGGGGATGAGCTTAGAAGGGACAGATGACTTGGAGCTGTTGAAGGAGCTTCTTAAAGGAGAGCAAGCTGAATTGGCTTGGATTTTGATGATAGACTGGCTGTCTATGGTTTCCAATCGATTGACTGAATGTGAGTAATTGAGATAGATGAAAGGTTAGAATCAAAGATGATGGTTTATGACGATGTCAAACGATACAAATGATCGTCACTTTTCAATTTTTTGAAGAAGGAGCGTGTGCTCGGCGATCAAAGAACCTTCGATGGCCTTCCATGGAAGAAATCCTTTTTCTCTTCAGCAATCCTAATGTAAGTCCTTCGACTTGCCTCAGAGATTAAAGATCTGATTGAAAGCTTCCTGATAGATCTGTCTCCGAAAGAGGAAAGGGGAGCGAAGGAGTCCGGAAAGAGGCAAAGGCAGAAGCTCTTCGAGGGCTCTCCTACATAGAACGCAGTCCATTATTTCTTCTAGTTTGAGGTGCTGGACCTGCTTCCTAAGCCTCTATGAAATATACGAAATGAAGGTTAAAAGTTGATGACAGCTGAAACGAGTTCGACGAGAAAGCAGAGGACCGAAAAGTACTTGTAGAAACAGATTTGAATCCAGAATCGAGTAGAAGAATGGACTAGTGTTCTATCCGTTCAGCCTTCTCGTGAATCGTGCATGTGGGTTCTCCTCCTTCTTCTCTCTCAGGCTCAGCTTCAGGAGTGAAAAACACATTCAAGCCGAAGAAACAAGGAATTGTGGTTGCCTCTCGAAGATCCACGTGCTCTATTCTCCTTTCATTTTCAGGGGTGTTTCCCAAACACTCGAATCTTCTATCTACTACTTTTCTACCTTTCTAAATTTTCTACTCTATCCACTTAAGAGGAAGCCAAAACAGAAAGGAGCGTTTCGCTTCATGCGATGCCGGATTAACCGCTTTGAATCAAATTCTGCCCAAGAGCAGAACGTCTTCCTCCCAACACCATCCATTCGCATTCGCCTCCTTCTGCTATCTACCTCATTCGAGTCTGCTACTCACGAGAAGTATGCAGAAGAGTAGAAAGCAAGCCTCATCAAAAGCTAAAGTGTGCTTCAAGCTTCTTCAATCTCAACCTTCACTCCATCTGAAAGGTGCGATATGATCAACAATGCAATTGCAACCGAACAACCTCTCAATGAATGGAAATGACCTCATCCAGGGAATGTGAGTTACAATGATCGTATGAAGGAAAAAAGGTAGAGTCGATGAATGAGGAAGAGAGGGAAGTCGGAGCTCAGAGCTTAGACTACTCAATCAGCCATCCAGAAGCAGCGTCGAAGGGTCGGAAGAAGACTTGAAGATCTTAAAAGCATAGACTTTTCGTCTTTGTACTTTCAGGTGGTGTGCATGAGGTGCTCGATTGATGCAGAGGGGAGCATAACCTGTGGATCTACTCCGCCTTTCAAGTATCTCTGTAAGCGCGCGAGGCTTCTCAGATAGTGCTCAAAGTAACTTCAGCACTAACTGAAATGATTCAGGATCTGTTTTGTTTCGCGGGAGGGTTTGATAGAAACGCATATAGTTGGAAGAAGGCAGTCAAGGCACGAGCTCTGAGCTCCTATTCCTTTCCGAACTTCAGCTCAAAAAGGTCATCTTTCTTACCTTTACGTATCCCTGTACTTCCTCTGGTTCTCTTCAGCCATCAATTTCAGGCTCGCTCGCCTCTTTGGGACTCGGGGGTTACGCCTCAGAGATCTCACTGAGAGTCGATCTCCCTTCAAACGTTCTTGTCGGTCTGAAAGTTCGCTTCCCATCTATTGAAAACAGCTGTCAATCTAGAGAAACGTGAAGCTCGAGTCTAGCTTTTCCCGCCAATACCTCACGCCACTTCTGACGCAAAGCTTTCTGGTACATCTATGCGGATGCTTCGACTTCAACCCCGAATCCTGGCAGTGCTGGGAAAGGAAGAGGAGGTTCGGCAATCCTGAGTGGCGGGGAAGACTTCTAACGAGCTTCAAAGAGATAATGAACTTCATCTCCTACAGCTTTGATCGAGGCAGACTCACAAGTGTAAGATACACAAGTAACAGGGTGTAGCAGCCAGTCTCAATCTGAAAGCTACTCCTCTTTAGATCTCAATCTCCAAGATAAACTGTCCTGCTGCTTCAACATCGCTTCAAAAAGACTGTAACCTTTGTTCGATTAACTTAAGGGTAATTAGATTGACCGTAAGTAATGCAATTAATCTATTTCCAACTACTTCCTATTGAGAGTGAGGTTCTGTGTTGAGGACAACTTGAAACGTCGATCAACCAGCAGCCAACAAGACCAAACCGTCCAATCTTTCTATTCGCAAGACCTTCTATCCGAATTCTTTCATCAACTCTTCTCGAATCTCTAGACTCTTCAAACTTCCTCAAATGCAAACTTTTCGGGCTCAAGTCCCTTACTTCTTCAGCCGCCCCTCTTGGAGCAGCTTCGCAACCCACCACCCACCCCCTCTCTCTCTCTTTCTTAAAACCTCAACCTTCTTAATTCAAAGCTCTCTTTCTTCATATCAAGGTTGAACTTTTTTGTCTCTCTTCTCTCATTCCCTTCCTTCATCAACTCTCAACATGAGCAGATCCAATCATCCTTCAAGTGAAGCTGCTTCCTCAGACTCCAACTTCATCTCTGCTTGGGGAGGTTCTGCAGAATCAACACGCTCAAGAGCTAGAATGGGTTCTCAGCCAAGCAGTAACGAGAATCAACTAGGAACTTCAAATCACTTTGCAGTTCCTTCAGTTCCTCAAAGAGCTAGAGAGCGTTCCAAAGGAGAAACAGCAGCATCCAACAAACAACCTCATCAGTAGCTCTCCTGCCGGGACTCCACGCAGTAGATCTCAGAGCAACGATCCATCAAACAGAATACCGCTAGCTCCCAACGGTAGCTCTGAGAATCTCAACGCCCAGCCCTCCTTTCTACGCCCTATTCCTCCAGTCGAGAGTCAAACCAAGAGCCCATCTTCAAGGTCAAATGAGCCGGTCTCCAATGCACAGGCCGCTTTACTATTGCTCACCCTATGCAGAGGTGGTAATGTGAAGGCGGACGCTTTAGGAGACGAGCAAGGGGAGGCGAGGGATTGGGGAGCAGGAGAGGGAGCGGGAGAGAGATTGAAGGCTGGAAACTTCAAGATCGTTCCTTCTGAAATGACTTGCGAGTATTCAGTAAGACTATCGGAGTATTTAGAGATTCTTGGAAACGGAAAGGTCATGAGCGCAGAGCTTTCAAAGCATAAGTGGACAATCGTTTAAAAGACTGGTCTCTCTGAGCACTTTCTATCCCTCCAAAGCAGGCGCGCAAACACCTTCTGACATTATTTCGCACTTCTCTTCAACCGTCACTTTCTTGGTTCCTCCCTTTCCCTCCAGCCGTCGCCTCTTCATCTTCCAAGCCAAGCCAAAGTTTCGCGTCCAATCCTATCTCTAACATCGGATCCTCTCTAGGCAAAGCAGTCTCTTCTAGACAATTCAATCGTTCTCAAACATCAGGAGGAGCAGCTGAACCAGTCAAGCCAGATCTATCCGATTCATCACAACGCCCTTCAGGAGTAGAAGAAACTGCTTCCCCTTCATCGGTTCCTGCAGAGGCAGCTTCAAAGCCAGATAGAAGCTACCAATCAAGGTATAGCTGCACTTCTGCAGACTTAACTAACGACGATATCCCAGAATCATACTATCTATCAACGCCAGTTAGACTGGAACGGGCTGCTGAGAGGGAAGCTGAGAGAGCAGAAAAGATGGAATCAATGCTGGGCAACTCTAGCTTTGTGGATCAGCGACAAGTTGGACTCAATCCAGATTCAACCTTTGAACCTTTCGATCTGTCAGTTCCAGAGAAGGAGGACAAGGCTGTCAAGGGAAAGGAAACTGAGAAGGAGGAGATGGTGGCCAATTCTAGCGTCAAGCAGCCAACCTTGACCTGTGAGTGCTTTGGAGCAGTGAGAGGATTTGCTCATCTTCTATCATGGTCGACTGAGTGGCAAGACAAGTCTTGTCGGCTACGGACGGTCGGAGTCATCGGCGAGAACTGGAGGGGCTCCTTCTCTTCTGACTCAAGCGCATACATTCTCTGACATTCTTCAATATCTCTTTTAATCCTTGTGATTCTCTTTCAACTCTCTTTCAAGCAGCTTCGAAGTCTGCTCTCTCGGATCACCCACCAGCCACTTCTACCTCAGCTTCTGCCTTCGCTGATTCTTCCCTTCAAGACATTAGCATCTCTTCCTCAAAGACATCGTGAAAGATGATCTATCGCTAGAACTTAGGACAAACCTAGGACTAGAGAGTACCCCAGCAGGAGCTCAGACGGACGCTTCTACCTTGGCCTTTCTAGCTCTAGACCGTCTAACTGAAGCGGCTGCAAGAGTCAACGAACTACCTGCATCTATGCTAGAAAAGGTTGCTTCTCTACCTGCAAATGAATCGGAGATGGCGACCAAGGTTCTGAGAGGCTTCGAGGCCTTCGAGCATCTGGAATTAGCTTTACGTCTTCTACCAAAAGACGTCTTCGACGTCTTGGTGAAGTGGTGCTTGGAGTTCAAGCGTAAACTCTTGGCTGGTCAATCAGAAGAAGATCTCCTTCAAGATGTCTTTGGCACAACTGCCGTGCTTTGGTTCGCAGGCTCTGTCATCGTGGCATACGTGAATCGAATGGACATCGCAACTCAGCAATTGCACTCGAAAATCCAGGTAGGAATAGTTTTCCGAGCGGAGAGTTGGAGGTCGAAGATCTCGAAGCTGCGGTGGATCCTTACTGAGACTAAGGTGCGTTGTTGTTTCTTTCTACTGGCGTCGTCGTCGAAGACAAGGTTCTTTCTGTTGCTCACTCTCGCTCTACTTTCTTTCCCTTACAGCGATTCCAGTGGAACTCATCGATCTCATCTTTTACCGCCCTTTTAACGAGCTCTTCTCTCCGCGCCTTCCAGAGATGGAAGCGCTTTTCGTCGCCATTGGGCGCTCGGACAAGAAGGAGTGCTCCACTCTACGTACGACGGCTTTCTGCTGGAAGTCGAATTTATGAATAAAAAATCGAGAGTTTGTCAAGTTTATCCTACCTTCCCTCTCAAACCCAGAGGGACGCAAAAAGCTCTTACTTTTGGGATGTAGAACTTTCGTCGAGGACGACGAGTCTCCCGTAGGTGGTCTGATATGACTGGTCATCCAGCCGACATCTTTCCACACTTAAAAGCAGCGCAGAAGAGCTTAGGATAAGAGAAGATCGACGAGGTTTCAGCTACCTTTGCCCTCGACTCTGTCCTCAAGTCATTGAAGGCCAAAATTCTTTCAAAGCTTAAGCAATGATGCAGCTTCTACTTCAGAGATATCTATTCGGAATCTCCAAATTGATGACTAGATCGAGAAGCTCAACTATAAACCTCGAAACCCCAAAAACATCAAAAGAAATCCATCAAAAAATCCACAAACTTACATCACTTTCTCTTTGTTTCTCGTCAATTATCGACTAGAGTCGGCCAACAACGTCAACAGCAACAGTTTCATCAAACAACTTGTCTAATTTGATTGAAATCATTCAACACACAATTCACATTCATTATCATTTCTCAGTCATTCAAGTCTCTCCTCACGTATTACATCAAGTTTTATCCTTTCTGATCGATTAGAGAGACATCAACTATTTTAACAACATCAATGTCCATTTCAGTCAGATAGGGTTTCGAGAGAAATGGAGGTGGGAGAGAGGTCTTCGACTCGTTCTCAAGTACATCGATCAAAGCGAAATCTGGAATTTCGCTTTCTCTTTCTCTTCCCTCTTCTCACACCCCTCTTTCTTCGCCCTATTGTTTCCTTGTCTTCCCCTGTCGCTTCATGCTTGTACGCACCAACTCGAATTTCCGTCATCTTTTCAATAAAATTTTCGATTTGTATCGACACAGGAGAGGTGGCCTGTGGATTTACTGAATCTCTCTGACTCTTTCGACATCCGAAAGGAAGAGCCACAAAGAAAGTAGAGAGTCGCTTCGAGAGGTGTAAGAACGAGCAGATCGAAAAGCTAAAAGCGTCGATTTGATTTGATTTGCATAGACTACAGATTTACAATTTGGTCGGGAACCTCTTCAATTTTTTACCTCTTCCTTCCCACACTCATTATCTTAATCAAGCCTTGATCTGACCGTTGGAGTAGCCGTTGCTCTTGTTATTGAAGCCATCGAGTTGCTTTTGGTTTTGAGGATAGAGATGAACTAGATTCTTTGCCATCTCTTTAGCAGTCTTTCCCTTTCCTGGAATACCACTATACCAGTTGTGACTCCCCATGAAGTCCATCTTCTCGAGAGAGGTCTCGTAGGATTTGATTCCGAGCTCTGAAGCAATACCAGAAGCTAGAGTTTCATCGACTTGATGGAAGATTGATAGAACTCTGGCTTTGACGATCTCATCCTTTCCAGTAGACATGTGACCTGCGATTCTTGGGATAATTTCCTTGTGGGGCAGAAGAAGAAAGAAGAAGCAAAGGAGAGAGAGAAGATGAAGTAGAGTCAGCATTGGCGGAGAAACCTCAACGAGAGAGAAGAAAAATTCTCGCGCGGTCGTCATGTCTCAAACTCACCTTTCTCATTTGATCGTCAAAGACACGCTGATACAAAGCTCTTGGTTGCTCAAAGTCTTGAGGAGTGACTCCAGAAAGGAAATTAATGATACCCAAATCTTCGTTGAAGTCTTTTAAGTCAGAACTCTCGTATCCGCGTTCTGGGAATTCGGGTGGGCACATTGCAGTCAAGAAGTTTGGACGATTTCCAAAGTTGTAGAAGGTACCTTGACCTGGAGGAGATGAAAACGGACGAACGAGTGAGAAAAAGCGGCTCAAAAACGCGACCTTATCTCCTATCCAGAAATGAAAATCGAAACTCACCGTCTCTTTGGAAGTTAAACATCTCCTTGTCCAAAGCCGATTGATTGACTGGTAGCTGAAGGTAGTTGGGTCCAAGACGGTGACGATGAGTGTCGGCGTAAGAGAAGAGACGAGATTGTAGGACAGGATCCGCAGATGGCTCCAATCCAGGAATCAAGTGACTGAAAAGAATAATCAGAGAGAGAGAATGATCAGAGAGAGAGAGAAGATGACGAGACGTGAGGAACATGATGAGATGAGAAAGCCATTGTTCACCCTCGCCACCCCAAAAAGCAGCGTCATCGTTCACTCACGCTGGATTGAAAGCGATCTGTTCGATCTCGGCGAAATAGTTCTTTGCGTTCTGGTTCAGAGTGATCTCTCCCAAAGGTTGAAGAGGAAAGTCCTTCCTAGACCAAGTTTGAGTCAAGTCGAAGACATTGATCTTCTTCTCCTTAGACTCCTCCAGACTCATGGATTGATAGTAGACCTTGTAGGTCGGGAACTCTCCCTTCTCGATAGATTCGAAGAGATCCTTCTGATCCGAGTCAGGGGAAGCACCAGCTGCTTCTTCGTCGGTCTTGTTCTCCCATCCCAGATCTGGAAGAATGTGGATCTGACAGTAAAGCCACTCTCCACCTTCTTTGACGAACTTGAAAGTATGACCTGAGTATCCTCCCATGTGCCTCCAAGACTTTGGAATTCCTCTGGGTCCAAACATGTAGATCATTTGATGGATTGATTCCGGATTCTCAGCGACGTAAGCCCAGAAATTGGTACTGTCGTCAGAGTGAGTCAGATGAGAGTCTGGGACTCTCTTCTGAGTGTGGATGAAGGGAGCGAACTTGGTGGCATCTCTGATGAAGAATACCGGAGTATTGTTGTATACCCTAATAGAGACCGGGGGGGGGAGAGAAGAGAGAGAACGAGAGTCAGAAAGAGGGAAAGTCGATCTCGGCTTTTACGTTAACCTTTCCGATTTCTCTGTCTCATCTTCTGGACACACTCGGATCTGATACTCACCAGTCCATATTTCCTTGATCGGTTCTGAACTTGATCGAGAATCCTCTTGGATCTCTGGCAGAGTCAGGGGATCCGCTGCGGGTGGCAAGAGAGTATGACAGATGTGAACAGAGTCGGCTGCCATCTCCAAGGTGTAGAATAGCCTGAACTCACCTTTCACCTCCTACAGTTGAGAAGCGGACTGAGACTGGACAGTCAGTCTCTGAAGCAAAGATGTGAGCTTTGCTGAGATGAGGGATTGGGTGAGTTGTTTTAAAGACTCCGTGAGCTCCGCCCCCTTTGGCATGAACAACTCTTTCTGGAATTCTCTCTCTGTCAAAGTGAGCTAAGGCGTCGATGAAATGATGATCTGAAGGAAGAGGAGGTGGAGGAAGTCGTTGTTTAGGTCAGCTAACAGCTTGATTTTCAACTTCCCTCATCCGTTCGAGTCGATTCTCATCAGATCCTTTTGAGATTCTCGTTCACTCACCTTGTAGAACAAGAGGACCATCGTTTCCTACTCTTTGGTTCTCGTAAGGATGGTTGACCAAAGCTGCTTGTCCATCAGCAGTGGTGTACAGACCTCCAGATCCGTTCCTGTCTGATTCTAAGGATCTGACGTTCAAGAAACCAGCTTTCTGAGAAGACATTGTATTTGAGGCGATGATTTGTTTTGATGAGAGAGCTGTTAAGGGCGGTTGAATTTGGGGGAAAGAAAGAAGTGAGAGAAACGGAAAACGTCTTGTTTATAGTGTGGAATGTGGAGAAGTTCTTGTTGGACCCCTGCATTTTGAGCATAATTTATTAGCAAAGCTCAGTCGAACGCAGCAGACCCTTGAGATTCGGGACTGACCCAAACGCAGACCTCAGATCCCGAGCCAAATCGAGAGAGAAGAGGTCAATGCTTACACAACGCGAGATTCCAGAGATCTTATTGGGACCCGACAAGCCTACAAGTTCTTCTGATAAATCATGAAGTAATCAACATCTTCAGCATGGATTTTGCGCCTTTTCAATATTGGAAGAAAGATTGAAAGAGTACCACACTGAACTCACGACTGAAGTTTGAAGCGGGCCCTCCGTGACAAGCCATCCGCCCGATGCCTCTCCCATACGTTGCCCAAATGATAGCTCTCTTCTCTCTGAACTTCTTCTCAGTGTTGCTTCATAGAAGAACCGAGGGCGCTCACCTTCCCTCTTTCTCTTTGCCACCGAAAGATAGGAGAATCTCTCTTTCTAGTTAATCCAGTTCCCCTTCAACGTGATCGAACAAATCTAGTCCCTTCACCTCATGAACTCAGTCTTCTCGCTCTGTTCAGCTATTCTCCAAGAGCAGCAAGAAGCTAAAGTCAAAACGAGTCGGCTTTCCCTCCACCTCACATCATCCTACATCATCCTTGGTTGTCCCTTCTCTTCTGTATCTCTTTTGCTCCCTTCGAGATTAGGTGTTTTCCGGGATCTTTCAGCTCCAGAATTGATCTGATCGAGCTTAATTCTGTGGTGAAGCAAGCAGTTTCTCCTCTTTTGCGGCTGCGGTTCCACTCTCTCACTTTCCAGGTCTGGTTTGTTTTTGCCACAACTTTCCCGTCCGTCTTTTCTTGTGTTGGTTGGGGTTTCACTTGACTTCTCCTTCTCAGAGTAGCAAAAACTCAAGAAAAGGAGAAACAAGGTCTGCCTTCACTTGGATTCGGAATCCAGACTCTTGTTTTGTTTGGATGAGAATTCAACGTCGACCTGGAGAGTGAAACTGAGTTGAGGCGACAAGAGTTTGGTTGGTCAAGCTGGCTGTCACTCATGGAAAACGTACCTCCAACCATGCAAGATCCCACCAATCCTTCACTTTCAGCCTATTCAATCTCCTTTGAGCAGACTGCACTTTCCAAATCATCCGATTAGGAAAGGATTGAATCAGTTGAAAGGGACAAGACGCTGCGAGGCTGTTGGGAGGGAAATTCCACAAAGTCTGCCGCAAGAAATCTGTTGTTCACGCAAGATTCAATTTTAAATTAGAGAACTATTTTGCCTCTTATGAGATAGCAGGTTTGGCCGGAGCCTCAAGTGGTTACTGGGTCCACTTTACGTGAATGAACGCCTGATCTGTTGGAAGCTACAAGAACCGACTCTGTGTTCTTGTTGGCCTAGCAACTCAATGTCATTTCTATGTGAAAATCACACATTTAAGCACTCTTTATGTACTACTCACTCTGGGAACTAAGGGGAGTTCATTGTGGTCCTGTGAGGAGGTGCCTTTGATGTGATCACCTATGGATTTGACAGCCGCAGCGGGACGAAAATGAGCCAGCACTTTCATTCTTGCCGTGATATGAGCTTGGTTCTACCCCAGGCTTGCCTCTGAGGATTGAGGAGTGTCTGGATGCTCTTCTCCCTCTGCAATGGAGACTCAGAGAGCTAGCCTTCTTAGGATCCAAGCTGGTGAAGTCTCGTTATGCTGACTGACCCAAACAACTTTTGTGATTGTGTGAGTTCAGGGGCTGTTCTGAGAAATCATTCCAGTGTCTTTACATGGAGTTGAAGAAGAAGAGGCTTAGGCTTCTGAAACTTCAGTGAAAGTCCAGTCCTGCCTATCTTAGCAGATTGAACTGAAACAAAATCTGGAAAAACTCTGTTCATCAAGAAATTCCTGGGGTTTGAAAGTGGCCAGAAGCTTTCAAACCTCTTCAATGGAAACTTCAGAAGCTGGTCTTTTGGTGGTCCAAGCTTGATGATGTCTCCTTTTTCAGGAAAGAAGAAGACAGAAGACTCAAGGAAAAGTGAGGTAGTTGGAATCGATCTTGAATTGATGAAAAGATCGGTGATGAGAACTCATTTTGCGGCAGTGTGGAAGGTGTTGGTCAGGTACTGACTCTCTTCATGCCCTTTGATCTCCAGAGCTAGAGGGACGGCTAGACCATCCTTTGTTACAGTATCTGGAAATGAAAGGAGGGTTGAGCGGATGTAGAGTGATTGTCACAATTTCAATCTTGGAGCAAGTGGATGCTTTGGAAGATGTGGGGTGATGCTCAGAAGAACCGATCGAATTAAAAAAATTGAACCTCTGATTGCCACCCCCTTTTTCTCTCACCCTTCATCCTCTTCATCAGACAGCACTCCTTTTCCTCTATAAATCGTTTCTGTCTTTTAGCCTTTTCTTCATCTTTTGTGATTCACAGCTTTCAATCCCCTATTTCTCTTATTCAATCTCATTTGGTTCATGTCTTCTTCAATTTCTGTCCCGTTTGTTCCTCTCTATCGCTTTGCTCAGATTCTGACGGAAGGCTCTAGTGAATTCATATTCATTTTTGGTATCAGAGAAAGAAAAGATTTGCTACCTTCCAACAGATCTAAAACGAATGAAGCCTTGCAAATTCATGAGAAACTAGTGAAGCCTCGCAAGTTCATGATCGTGTCGAGTCTCATTCAATTTCCCAGACACCTGTATTTGAGCTGTTGATTTTGGTTATACAATTGTCGTTTTCAAATGAAGTAATACACCTGTTCCTTCTTCTTCCTTCAAGGGCTTCATAACCCAGTCAATCTATTGCTCCTTCTCCTTTTCTTTCCCTTTCCCCTTGCCTTTACCTCCTTTCTCCTTTTCTACTCGTTGCTCTTTTCCCTTTCCATGGTCTTTTGCCTTTCCCTTTGAGCTCTCACTTCCACCTCCAATCATCTTCCCATAACCTTCTCCCTGAACTTTACACCTCCTCTCAATCTCAATCATAGCCATTCTAACATTTTCCAAAGCCTTTTCTCTAGCTTCTTCCAACAATCTTTCATGAGTTGAAGCTCTTAGATGAGCTGGAGTTTCCCTACTTGAACCTTGTCCTTTTTCTTGACCTCCTTGAGTCTGACCATTTCCTTTGCCTTTGCCTTGTTTTTGATGTTGAGCTTGATTTTGCGATTGGTCTTGAGACTGATCCAAAATCTGACCTTGATCTAAACCTAAAGCCAAAGCAGAATTGTTAACCAATGCTTCAACACCACCACTTCCTTCTCCAACGACTTCTTCTCTTCTAAATCCTCTCCCTCTAAATTCCTCTCCCTTCTCTGTAACATCCCTCAACTTATCTTCCAAAGTCTTGAAGCTCGAAGTGACTTCATTCATTCTCAAACTTTTCCTAACAGCCAGTTGAAACAAATTGTAAGGAGGCTTGAATTCTGGAAGAATCAAAGTAGTAGACGCTTGACATTGATTTTTGGAAGTTGAAGCTATATCTCGGAGATTTGAATCATTTTGTTGAGAGGATGGACTTTGATCTTGAGCTGTCGAACCTGAAATTGGTTGATTTGAAGTTCCCTTGAAACCATTCTTCAACTCAGTACTTTTTCCATCAGAAATTTCAATCCTTTTCCCATCCAGAGCCAACCCAACTTTAGCTCTAAGAATACTTCTCAAAAGATCCGATCTCGAGAGATTTTTCTCTTGGACCACCGTTCTTTCTCTTTTTAAGACTGTCTCCCCTTCCCCTCTCGTTTGATTTACACTCCCAACCCCAAGTTCTCCATCTTCCATCGTATAATCTCCCAATACATCATACTCTTGATTCAAGACTTCACTTCTAATCTTTCCGAATCCACCTCTTTCCCTAGCTCTCTCAGTAGAAGTCTGTAAAGAAGTATCCGGAATCTCACTTCTTGTACCAAATCTCTTCTCTGGAATTAAAATGAAAGCTGAATCTTGAAGATGTTCATCTAATGAATCTAATGCAGATGAGTCAAGTTTGTTTTTGAAAGGCTCGAGTCTTGCCCCTTTGTTTGGAAGATAAGAAGAGTTCAGTGGAAGAGAAATGGGAGTGTTTCTAATCGAAGGGACTCTTTTCTTGGATGGTGAACTAGATGAAAGGTTAGGAATTGTTGGATTCGGGAGGCTTGATTCAGTTGAAAGTTTTGGTTGAGATTTTGAAAGTTGCGTTTGAGTACCAGATCTTTTTCTCTTTCCAGTCAATGTCGTAGACTCTTCTTCTTCTGCTTCTTCTTCTTGAGGTTCTGCAATCGTGGAAGTAGAAGAAACAATACCATTGTTCTGTTTTTCTTTTTCAGAATTGGCTGCTTTAGGTTTAGGTCTAGCTTTAGAAGTCACTTTCTTTGGAACAACTTCTTTACCTTTACCCTTACCTTTCCCCACAGCCTTAGCCTTATCTTTGCCTTTCCCTTTCCCTTTACTTTCCACTTCAACATCTTCTTCCATGAGTTCGACTTCATTTCCATCTCCATCTTCTAAATCCATTTCTTCTTCTTGGTCTTCATCTCCTTCCACCCAATCTTTAAATTCCTCCCTCTCTTCTCCCTTTAAGTCATCAGTCAATATTCTCAGGACCTGTATCACATCAGCAATAGGTTGAATAAACTGAGCAGTATTCATTTCATCTAAACCTTGAAGTTTTAACAACTCAGTAGTCAAGAATTCCGAATTTTGAGAAGAGATTTCTAGAGTCTCAGAGACAAGGGTTGGTAGATTCATTAAGGCTTTGTAGACGTCTACGTGCATCAAAGTAAGAAAAACATCCGCGGAAAGAAAAGGAAGAGAGATCAGCAGAAAGGAAAGAGAAAGGAAGACGAGGAACACAACTCACCAAGTTCGATGTTTATCCTATGTTTAGCTCTAAAACCATCTGTCTCTTCTTTTACACTTGTCCAAACCTTTTCTATTTTAGGTTGAGTTGCATAGAGATGATACATTCCGAAGAGAGAACCTATTGCTCGAAGATTTTGCCATGGAGTTGGAACGTATGGGTTTGATGAAGAAGATGTTTGAGGAAGAAATGGATGTAGATGTTCTGAAAAACAGAAAAACAAGTAGGATATTAGAAGGTAAGCATAGCAGAGCTCAGAAGAGAGAAATGAAAGGAGAATGAGACTCACCTTGAAAGACTCGATTGATGACTTCATAGAAAGCAATCCTACTACTATCATCTTCACCAACTATTAAATGAATGTAATTCCAACCATTCTTAATCCATAACTTTGAGAACAATTTCAAAGGACCATGGATTACCTTTTCGATACAAACTTGTCTACCTTCCAGAGTATCATCTTCTGGTAATTCACCTTCTGCGTAAAGTTTGACTAGTTCCGTAGTTGCAGTCCATTCTTCTGCGAACCTACCTAATAAATATAAAATATCTTTTCTTAATGGAGAGACGAAAAGGTCTGAAGTTGGTAATGGAATTGAAGAAGTTGGTTGATCTAATTTTTTACGATTCGTTCCAATGATTGGCGTGATCCCAAATTTGGATTGATAATGTTCGTTGGATGACTTGCTTGATGATGCGACTTTGGGTTTGGACTTGGTTTTACCTCTTGCATCACTTGCAGTTGAAGCTGAGGCCGCTTTGGACGTCATCACAAAGGATAGTCGATAGCATGCGACGGGCGAGAAGGAAGAAAGACATTCTTCTAAAAGTCAGTCGTCTTCGTTCTGATTCCCCCCGCATGCAACACCTCGTCTTGGTTCTTCATGAATCCTACAAATCTAAAGTCAAGGATAGAATACTACTCGGACTATGTGCTCTTCCCTGATTTCTCTGATCTCTGATCTCGGAGCGACAAGACAGCGACGTCAGAATGATCTTCGTTCACCCTCAACCTAACGTTTCATCGTCACCTCTACTAGTCTTGCCCAAGCCCTCGCTACAATCCAGGCCAGGAGGCCGACGATGAAGGAGTGGGTTTGAGCAAGACTACACATCTACTCGACATAACTTGACCGAAACGCGCAACGTTCTATTTTTCAAGACGTGAAAGTGAGTCCAGTTCAAAAGTGGGAAAACAGATATGAATTGGATTCGATGGAATAGAGTACAGTAGGATAGAGACCAGGGATTTGTGTGAGAGAGGGTGGGAGAAATAGGAGAGAGAGGGAAGTGTCACTTCGTCATTCCTGAGCCTGTGTTTCCGGTTCCACTTCTGGTTCATCTGCTCGGAGACGCGAATTCTGTAAAGGGGTTAAAGATACAATGCGAATGGAAAAGGAAAGAAAAGAAGGTTGAAAGAAGAGTGAGCAGAGATTTCGCTTCCAACACAAGCTCCAAGACCAGAACCTTCGAAGTAAGTTTCAACGTCCCCCCCTTTTCTTCTACTAACCTGATGTCCATCCTCACCCTCATCCTCACTATCATCATCATCATTCTCTCTGCCTCTTTTCTCCCCTCCAAAGCCATCCTCCTCATCTTTCCTCCTTCCACCATCCCAATCCCTCTCATCCTCTCTCTCCTTCCCTTCCCATTCCTCATAATCTCCTTCTCCACCTTGAGGTATAACTCTTCCACCTTCTTCACCTTCCTGTTCTCTATAAATTTCTTCCAAAGCTTTCCTTCTTCTCTCATCTTCTTCTTCTTGTAACCTTCTAAGTTCATCTTCTCTGATTCTATTATGTCCCCAACCACCTCTACCTGCATCATATTCTTGACGATATTCATCTCTAACTTGTCCACCTGATCTACCTCTCCCATACTGTCTACCATCTTTATATCCTGGATCTAAATCACATCGAATCACTCTTTCATCTAACTTTGTTCCTGAAATTAGCCGCATGCAATCTACTGCTTCGTTGTGAGTGTAGTATCTGAAGGAAATGATGGAAGCATAGAGGTAGAAGGATAGGGTCAGAGAAAGCAATAACGGTAGGTCAGAGAGAAAGAGTTTGAACCAAGTGAGAGATAGGGCAGAGTGGCAGACTCTCATATCAAAACCTCCCTCTCAACGCTGCCTAGACTCCTCTCCAAGAAAAAAAACCAAATGATAACAAGATTCTCTGCTTCCTCGCTGCTCCTTTGATGAGGGAAGATCGAAGATCTAGCTACCTTCCCACTCTGCCTCACTTCAGCTCTCAGCAACTTCTTTCGGCTCTCTCTCTGAGGCAATCAATCGAGCCATGACTTCTATGACTTCTATCTTATAATTTCTACTCTACTCACTCAACGAAAGCGAAACCACAAGGAGTCTTACTATTCCTATCCAAACCCATGATGATTCTCTTCAATCCACCACCTTTACCTGGATCTGTAGCTCTTCCAAACAATTCATGCATCTGCTCTTCAGTTGTGTAGAAGGAAAGATTTCCAACATAAAGAGTCGAAGTCTCAGCTAGAAGTTGTTGTTGCTCTTGCTTATTCTGTGAAGATCTAGAATCTCTGTCTGAAGGATGGAGGATGGAGAGAGTGAGCTTCAGCTTTACCTTCTTTCTTTCTAGCCAAGGAATTTAAGCAAGAACTGGTAAGACTTACAAGAACTTGGAGCATCTAAAGCTTCAACTACATGCGCCATCTTGAGAAGTGTAGTGGTATGAGAGGATGTAAGATGCTGCTTCTTCTTTACTTGAAGCTTGACCTCAACGTACTCAACCCCGATGACTTCTTCAACTTCATTAGAGCCATATCAAGAATCTTATCTTTCACTTTCACTTTCTTCTGGAATTCTCAAATTTGGTGGACCTTTCACTTTGAAATCTGGTAGAAAATCTCCTTACTTTTTCAATGCTGGAACATTTTTCGAGAGTGGTGACGCTTTGTCTGAGCTAGCAAATTGTTATGCTCAAGCTATCGTAAAGAGTGGTGTAAAATTCGATGTGCTTTTTGGTCCAGCTTACAAGGTTAGTCAACTCAAAAGTTTCCCACAGAAGACAAGAGAGAGTGAGCAGAGAGAGAGGAGAGATTGGGAAGAAAAGAGATGACAAGGTGCATACAACTTGCGAGGCTTCACTGCTCCTCAGATGGAACCCAAACATCTAGATAAATGTCTGCCTCATTTTTACAAAAGAAAGTAGTCAGAATGGTACAAGGAGGTGAAGGGGGAAGATGAAGGTAGAGTCATTCTTCTAGCTCTAGGGATTTGGCTCCTCTGCTCCAAGTTTCGCCCTTTCCCTGGCCCAAGAAAGGATAGCATATACTTTGATGATGAATCAAGAGCAGTGACCAGCGGCTCGGAAAGAAGGGACCGGAAAGAAGCTCTCTGGAGAAGTGTCATTCCAACTTTCATTTCGACCTCACCCTCGCTTTGATCCCGAAATAAGCTTGTCTCTCAGAACTTATCTTTGCTTCATCTCTCTTCTTAATTCTTCCCATATCCCAGGGAATTCCTCTAGCAGCCATCACAGCAGTAGCACTTTCCCGAGATCACGGAATCAACGTCGGTTTCTGTTTCAATCGTAAAGAAGCAAAAGCTCATGGAGAAGGTGGAGTTTTAGTAGGAGCTCCTCTAGCTGGAAGAGTTTTAGTTCTAGACGATGTCATGACAGCTGGAACTGCAGTTAAAGAATCTGTGGATTATATTTCAGAGGCTTCTAAAAATTTCAAACCTCTTCTTCCAACTAAGAGATCTGATGGTGAACAGAAGGAGGAGAAGAGGGAACCATTAGGACCACCGGAATTGGTAGGAGTGGTAGTAGCTCTAGATAGACAAGAAAGAGCAACAGATGAAAAAGATAGTCCTTCTGCTATTCAAAATGTTATGAAACTTTACGGGGTTAAAGTCATGCCGGTTGTGAATTTAGATCAGATTATTGAATTTATGGGGAAGAAAGGTGGGTTTGAAAAGGAAATTGAAGGGATGAAGGATTACAGAAAGAGGTATGGAGTTGAAGCTTAGAAAAGGACGGCTCTTAAGTCTTATTGGTTTAGATTGTTTTGGTATGGTTTGACAGAGGACTTCAAAAGATTATGTTTAGATTTTGGCAATAGATTTGGGACAGATAAGATGTATCTCGCAGAGTCAAAAGATTGAAGAAATGTTTCGGGAATTCGATCCTTTTTGGGAAGAGATTAGGATTGATCTTCACAGAGGAATCTTCCTTCATATCTTCATACATGAGAATGAGAATCACTCCTTCACCCTTTCTCTCAAAAAACTGGAATCTGAGTTGAGTCGCCGAATCTACATCCTGGAAGCTGAACCAAATTTCTGGAGACAAAATTGAAACCTTCCATAGTTCGATTTGAGAGAGCGAGAGCGCTACTAGGAGTAGGATCAATCGAAAGAAAAGGAAGTCACCTTTTCCAAAATCAACTTGAACTTGATCTTCGCTTGATGATTCATTCTTAAGCATTCGTCTCATTGGAAATCGATGAGAAGTACAACCGGAAACACAGGCTCAGGAATGACGATAGCAAAGCAACACTTCCCTCTCTCTTCGATCTCTCTCTCAACTTCTTGGTCTCCATCCTATTGTAATCTAATTCTATCGTATCGTATCGTATCCCAATTCTTTTCTTTCACTTTTCGAACTCACCTTCACGTCTTTAAAAATAGGTCGCGCGTTTCGGTAAAGTTATCCGTTCTCGGAGAGACCTTTCCTGGTTCCCTCTTGAACTCTAATTTCTCTTAAAAACACTATTGAATCTTTGTTTCATGTTACTTCAACGATGTACTCTCCTTCACTTGGAACGTCAACTGTTCTAATAGCCGGTCTTGGAATAATCTCTCAAATTCAAATTTATGGTTGGTTGGGACTCCTTCAAGATGCTATCCCTCAATCTTTAACTTCTTCATCATGCGATACTACTTGTTCAGCTACTACAATTCAGAATCAAGTGATTCGATCAGTTACTCCTCAGATAGAGATAGACAAACCTTTAGATCAGCATTACAAAGTGAATGAGAAAGATCAAAGTTTAGACATTGAGGGTCTGGATTTTACGATCCCTCCTTGGGAAGTTGAGAACGCATTGAAAGACCTTCAAGAACAGCAGCAGAAACAAAAGAATTCAAAATCAAAAGATTCAGAAGTAAACCCTGATCCTCAGAATTCCAAAGGAGGAGAGAAATTGGATGGAGCTACCTCTTCCTCCCTTTCACATTCTAAGTCGTCAACTTCTTACTATCTACCTTGGATACATTCAACTCCTATCACCACCACCAATACTTCAAATCCATCATCAGACTCAAACTTCAACTCCTGGTATCTATTTAGCGTGTTGAAGAATGATCAGATAGGAAAGGGAAAGGCGGAGAGAGAGCAGAAGAGTTATGATTTGGCTAGGTTGACTACTCAGATAGTCAGGCTCTATGTGATATTGAGTATGGGGTTCTGCGTAACTGGAATAGTGGGAGTTTGGAAGGTAAGTCAATTGGAGAGAGACGTTGTAGCAAGGGGAGGTAGAGGAGGTCAGAACTCACAGGGTGCTCCTGTGACCCGTGCAACTTTCCTGTTCTTCAAGTCTGAAGACACATAAGTCACTGATTGTTTGTTTGAATGCCGATGGAATGACAAAGCGTCATCTGACACCACCCTTCCTCGCCCCCCTCCCTATACCTCCCAGTCCAACCCTCTACTCTCTCGCCTATTCGTCATTCACTCTTTCCTAGATCTGTTCCTCTGTGCAGCTTCGATAATTTCCCTAGCAATTCTTTGCTCATATCCATCAGTCAAGACTTACATCTGCGAAGGTCTTTCTTCTGGAGAATTCAATTCAATCTTTTCAAAAGTCAACATCGAAGGTCAAGATTCGACGGTTCTCAAGACTGGGACTCATAACGATAGAGATCCGAGTACTGGTGAACTGAACAGATGGACAGCTATGTTTGATGGAGCTTTTGGTCCAGAATATTGTGAAGGTGAGTCTCTTTTAAAATCAATTCGTTGCTCGACCCACTCTTACCGTTCTTCTTGTCTTTTCCCCCCAACTTTTCCAGAATCTTTCGGAGCACTTCTAGTTCCAATACTTCTACTCATAGCTCTAGCCTACACTTCAATCCGTCTCAAGATGTTCTTCACAACTCATTCTTTCTACAATTCTTTAATTCAATCCAGAAGATCTTCTCATTCTCACTCACATTCACATTCTCATCATCATCATCCCAAACACCAAAGACATAGATCTTCAACCTCTCCAACTTCTCCAAGATTAAAGAATTCTTTGATGAGCATTGAAAAACAAGCTTGAAGATCTTCTCTCTCGACTCTTTTCTTTCAACAGTACCTTATCTTTGTGTTTTATGATCCACCGCTTCTTTCTCACTTCACACATAGTCATCGACCCTTCGACATCAGTATCATTACTCAAGTCTCTTGTTTCATTCTAATCTCGTCCTTCGCAGTGAGCAGTAGCATCAGCAAACTCATCTCGCATCTCTCCTCCCTTCTCGATACATATCTCCTTGCCCCATTTTGTTTTCTTTGTCCTGGTTCTCTCCGTTTCAACTCCTTTTGTATCAGTAATACACACACCTTCACGTAAAGTTCTCTCCCATAAGTTGCGAGCGTGCGAGGGTTCGCGTGTGGTCGAACCTTAACAACTTTCCTCTTTGAGAATTCTCTCTCCTTTTCTCTCCCATCCCATCTCATCCTTCCAAAAAGCATAATATTCGAAAGAGCTTTCAGAATAAGATTCATCAAGAGCTCTGTCAAGGTGAAGAGGAATCAAGTCTCTTTTACTCTTACAAATCCAAGCGCAGCTACCTGACCTCTCTCACTTTTTGAACAACACTCAATCACTTCAACACTTCAAGATCGACTCGATCCATCATTCAAATCTTCAGATCTTCAGATCTCTGAACCTGAACTGAATCTAATCTCTCAAGACGAGTCATGGATCAAAGTCCAAACCAATTGGATCATTCCGGTTCAGAACTGGATTTTGGAGATACCTCTCATTCAACAGACAACACTCAAGATCTTAGTTTCGATCAGGGATCTCAGAGGGATGGTGAACAGTTGACTCAGAGCTCACAAGCAGTGAGTACAAATCGCATCGAGTGGGCGTTTGTTTGCAGATGAAGGGTGGCAAAGGGGAGCGTGATGAGGGTGGGACAATGGAATCCAAGGTCACCCACAGTTCAGATGGCCTGCCCAATTCCTTCCAGTTCTGTTCTCATATTCCCATCTTCTACATTCATCCCATTCGCAGACCTCTGTTGGTATGGACGAAGCCCAAGATACCTCTTCCTCTCACCTCCGTGCTCCAGAAGAGAGAGCCAGACTTCAACAGAGATCCGATGCCAATTCTCGCAGATCTATTCAAGACATAGAGGAGCTAGTAACTTCTCTATACGAGAAGTTTGCTGTTACCAGTGATTTCTCGGACGAAGAAGGGAATGAGTCGACTCAAGGAAAGAGATACATCCAAGCTTCAGATTTACCAAAAGTTCTAATTGAATTCGAACAAACCAAAGGTCAAGCTATCATTTTACCCGAATCTTTAACTTACATTCAAACCTTCGCAAGTGCCAATCCTTCGGTTCAACTTTCAGAAGATAACCTGGTCAAGCTGATTATGACTTTAGATTCAGCTGCCAACAATACCGAAGCAGAATTGACGGAAAACCTTCAAGAGGTGATTTCAGATGCAACTACTGGCTCATCTTCTGAAGATGATGATAGTTCAGTTGATCATTCTGGTGAAGAAGATCATCCTAAGAAAACTTTACCTAGACAACGTTCAAGCGGGTTCCGTTTCCCTTCTTCAACTTCCAAGGAAGGTTTAGATCAGGGTAGAAAAACTCCAGAACCTTTCGAAAGATCTTCAACTCCAAAGAGAGGATTTACAACTTCGGATCCCGCTTCGCCTTTGAAGGGTAGAGGTGGATCTGCTCCTCCTCAAGACACTTCAAAGAAAGGAGGCAGGAAGAGTGGAGAGAGAAGAATCAGTACGGAAGAGAGGAACTCAAATGGGATTCAAGAAGAGAAGGAAATCTTAAGGGGGAAGGGGAAATTGAAGGCTCCTCCAACTGCTTGGTCAAGAAAGGCCGCTCCTCCTGCTATCAGTGCTGGAAGAGCTAGACGTCAAAGCAGTACTGACGTCAATGGAAATGAGGGAGGATCTGCTTTCGGTAGTGGAAGAAGTGCAAGTTTCGGATTTGGTGAATCTTCAAGCAGAGGACCTAGACAGAGAAACACTTCTCAGCCAACTTCTGTGACTGGCTTTGGAAATGAAAGCGATGGAGATGATAGTATGACTTCTCCTCCTCAATTCCCAAGAAGTGTTTCAACTGGAAGTGCTGGGTTTCAATATCCTAGAGCTACAAGTCCGAATGCCTATAGAGAGGATAATGAAAGAGAGGATGCTTGGGACAGAGTCATTCCAAATCAAGGTTCTTCAAGTAGAGGTGCAAGTCCAAGTCTCGATGGAGATTCTACTTATCAAGGTTTTGGTTCTTTAGGTTCTCCTTCTCATATATTACGTTCAAATCAACATCAAGATAGTAATTCTGAAGCTAATGAAATCATCGAAAGTCTTAAATCTAAGGTCTATGAATTGGAAAACAAACTATCGAGTTCAAAGAAAGATTCTGAATCTCAAAATGAATACTTTGAAAGTCAAATGGCCATTATTCAGAATGAAAATGAGGCTTCTAAGAAAAATTTGGAAAGTAAGAGAAAGGAATTGGCGGACTTTAAAAATGAGAATTTGGATCTTGGTTATAATTTGACGGAAGTGAAAGATAAGACTAAGAAGTTGGAGGCGGAGGAGAAGAAAACTAAGGAATTGGTGGATAGTCAAAAGGCCAATATAGAACAATTGACTGGTGAGTAGACAGGAGATTGTGAGAATACATCGAATGTATGCCCCTCGACGTTCGATTCTAGACCAACTCTCACTCGGAAAATTGACCATCCGTTGTCTCCTTCTGCTGGTTCAATTACAGCTGAGAACACAAAGATCAACGCTCTGATCAACACTCTGGAGACTGAACTTTCTCATCTCAAAGGCCTGGTCGCTGAGCATGAGAAGGAAGCCGATTTGGTAAGTAGCGTTCTAAACATTGACATTGATTTTTCCCTATTTTCTAATGATCTTGTCCTTTCTACCCTACCCAATAACAATTACACAGTGGCAATCCTCTAAGAACTCTTTAGAAAAGATCAACGAAGAGTTAGAATCTCGGCTCGCTGCTTCTAGAGATTTGGAATTCCATTTAGATGAATTGAGAACACAATTCAAGGAACTAGAGGTCATCAACTCTCAACAAGAAGTTCAGATTCAAGAATTAGCGAACGAGAATGGTGGAATGATTGGTCATGAAAGATCTACTTCCAGTGTGCCTGCTTCTCTCTCCAAAACTTTGGGTTCTGAGATCGCAAGGATGCATCAAATAGATCGACTCAGTAAGACAAGCAACGAAGGACAATCGGAGGATGGTACGGAAGAAGGTGACACTAGTACGGGATCAGTCTACCAAGTGACGTATACCAAGAAGAGGAATGGAAAGGTGGGTTTTCTCCCTTGGCTTTAAGTAGACAATCAAGGCTATCGACTCCGTCTCTAACTTTTTCTTCTTCGTCTCTCCCACTCTTTCATTACCAGGCCCGCGGTCGAATTTCAGGCTCAGGTTCAAGTCACGAGCCAGACCTAGCTCTGCCAACTTACGATGAAGCCGAAGTCTCAAAGCAAGTCGAGAAGCAGCTAGCGGCCAAGACAGATGAGCTGGAGAAAGAGATCATTTCCAATTCTCATCCCAAGATATCAAGCTCCAAGGTTGGAGAGATGGGTCCAAGCTCTTCTACCTCTACCCTAGAACAGTCCACTTGGGTTCAACGTCAGAAAGCAGCCTTTGCTAACGGAGTTGCAGACATCGTTGGAGATGGACCAACGGAAGAAGAAATCTACAATCAATTAAGTGACAAATTAGGTATAAGATGCCACGTCCTCGAGAAGAGGATCAAAGAACTTCCTCCAAAAGTAAATGAAACCTCTAGAGACAACAGCAGTCATCTCATCGGATCAGCATCTCAATTCTTCCGCTCCATGGGTACAACAGCTGCGAAAGCAATTGGTCCAATCCAAACTTCTTCCTCCTCCAAATCTTCGAATCTCAAAAGTAGACCTCAAGAAAATGTTGCAGTTAGTGTAGCAGTAGGAGGTGCTGCTATTTTCATTACTGGAATGCTCTTCTCACGAGTCTTGTTACCCTCTTCAACTCATTATCATATCACTGCAAGCTCTCTCTTTGAAGATCCAAAAGCTTGGAATCTAGCGAACTCTTTAACCCCTACGTTGGATCTTGGAAGTGGAAATGGAAACGTTGGAGCTGGAATTGGTTGGATAGGCTGGTTAATTGGAACTGCTAACGTTGTTAGAAGAGTACCAACGTAACTTGATGATCACCTACCCATTCCAATCTTCTGAATCAGTCCATGAACTCATTACAAAGATCAAACTCATGACGAACACTAAAATGACCAGCAAAAGACCGATAAAGTCAGGGTTCAAATTAATTAATTTATACCCTCTCTGACTCTCTCGCTCCCTCACCACTCCTCTGTTTTCTCGGGGCTTCATTCTTCAACTTTTAAATTCCTTCACAAAATGAATCCGTTACACTCCATTCTTCTCTGCCTCAAAAAGTCTTAAACAACATCACAATTCTCCTTCACATTTTGTTCTTGTACTCGGTTCACAAATTTATTACGCTTCGTTTTCTCCTCACTCAGATATTGTCGATTTCTTTTGCTCTTCATTGTCTTCACCCTCGAATACAAGACAAAAAATCACCCCTCTCTCTCCTTAGAAGCTCGATTCACCCATCACCACTGCTCTGAGAAGACGCTATGAGATATGAGATCTTCGATTGCTCGCACATGCGTTCTAAGGAAGTAAACATTGCTACAAGATGAACTACCAACCATCAGAAACAACTCCTTTATGTTTACAAGCTCATCTTCTCGTTTGGCCCTCTGACTGAGATGCAGAATATCTTCAATATCCCTGAGACATAAATAGATGTCAAATTTACTGAAAAGGAAGAAGATTTAAAGATCAATGCTTAACAAGTTAACAACCGGGCGATGCGAGAAAAAAGGTGCCAGGCTAAATTCTCCTGCTCCATCTATTTTCCTCCTCTCCACTCCACTCGACAGCAGGACTTGTAGCACTTGTTTCACCGGGTCTCAAACATAATTGTGCAGGTCCGACATCTGCAACCTCTTCTCTGGCTACTAGTGGGACCTGGGGGGTAAGGCGACGTGAACGTCTGATTCTGTAGAAAACCAGGGCGAGGATGATCAAGAGAAGTGTGCCAACAATGACTATTGGAGAAGAGATTGAGACAAAAGAGTCGAATAAGCTACTGGATGTCATGAACCTTCGCTGTTCTCGACCACCGTGGGTGGCTCTTTGCTCGTGGCCTACTCTTCTTTTCGTCTGTTCGTCACTCACCAACAACAATGATGGCAATGTCATTTCCAGTAAGACCTTTGTGGCGATAGTGTTCTTCATGATGGTCTCGAAGTAACAGAATCAAAGATTGCATGCTGATTAGATCTTGCGGTGGCGATTCGAATGGAGAAGAGAGACTTGAGATCGATTTCGAGATAAGAGTCGGAAGAAAGGCGGGGAGGAGAGGAGGGAAATAGGGAAAAGGTGAGAAAGGGATCTCAAAGAAGATCAGATTCATCTCACAGTCATCTCTCGAGCCGCATCGAATGAATGAGGCGATGAGGTGTCCATTATTTGAAATTGGGTGGCGGTGCTGGAAAAAGTGTTGACTGAGGAAAGGTGATCAAAGATTGCGCATCCTGATACCTACCAAAAGCTATGCTCAATTTCAAAATTAGCTATTATGGGACTGCAACTTTAGAAAAGAAACGAGAAGAGGGGAGAGATTTAGAATTCTAGATTCATCTTGTCGACTTGACTCGTGCGTACTAGTAGGTAGTCGTAGGACGTTCGTAGTACGGTCGCAGTCTCGGATCTCAGATCTCGGATTTGAGAATACTAATCAATGAGTTCAACGATTCAATAAATTAGAAGAACGAGTTCAAATTAACTAGAAGTAGCTTGAGGGTATAGAGGTACAAGAGGCCGGAAGACACGAGAATCAAAGACAGCTAAGATCCTTAGTTGACGGAAAGAGGGCTGTAGAGGTGAAGAAGCGAGACAGAATGAGGATCAGTAAAGGAGATTAGTAAGGGGGAACCTCTCTTTCGATGAGACGGTTCTCGGAAGCAAGAAGGGATAATCACGTGCAAGAAGTTTGAATTAACCCATTGGACTCATTTCCAGTACAGCAGACAGCAGTGTTTTTGCATGAGTTGGAAACTGCAGCCGAGGCTCCGACGACATTGACTGGAATTTGGTTCTGTGAGAGAGAATAAAGAGAGGGCGAAGAAGAGAATAATTCAAACGTCGGTGAAAGACTCATCTTGACTGATGAGATCCATCAACACGAGGTTTTGAGAATTAAGCCCCCAAACCAAACTCTTCAAACTCACGCAGTTGAGTCCGACTTGTCCCACCACGTCGTTGAGACCGATCAAAGAGGCGAGGGATTGAGCGTCGGCTCCATCGTGGACCGATTCACAACACTGGGCGGTTCCAGTGGAGCAAGATCCTTGACTGGAAGATTCGGCTTGAGGAAGAGCTGCGACAGAGACGGTGGCGATGGCGACTAGAGCGAAGAGAATTGAAGAGAATTGCATTTTGGGTAGAGAAGAGAGAGTTGGGTGGTTTTGTTTGAGGCTTGAGGAGGAGAAAGAAGTTGAGAGAGCTGAAGAAAAGATTTGTTGAGATGAGGGAGATAAGAAAAGAGAGGGAAGGTAAGCCTCTTTTATACCTTTTCGAGCGACGACTGGAAGGTTGGAGTCGACGAGGTTGGAATGACATGCCTTTGATGCTCAACGCATTTTTGAGATCAGATTGGTTTTTAGAGCACTTACACACACGGAAAATGATAGGATGGCTGACCAGAGAAGAGGAGAAGATTTGGAGGCGGATTGGAATTCGAGTTCGAGGCGATTCGTCGACGAGGTGGCGCTAACACAATTCTTCTTACGGAAGGGCACGCAAAACCCCAATTTCAGAGCAGGCTGTCAATCACAAAGGCAAATCCAAACAAGCGTCAGCAGTCGAGATCAGGGCGGAGGAGGGGGGGGATAATCGGCTGACCTGTCACTGCCTCACGACACGACGCGATACATAGTTTGAAGATCCCAGACGCGATACATTTGGACTCACCTCAAAAATGGTCTCTCTAGATCTTCCGGATAGACAAAGATAGGTGTGATTCTGAAACTTGAGCTGCTACTGAACTGCCTTCTTTGCTGTCCTAAATCTCACTTGCTTGAAACTCTACCCCGCCCTCTCCGTTTCCTTTGGAACGTAGAGAAAGCACTGGGTTTTCAACAGTGGAGCATTTGATTTGAGAAATTCGTTAATGCGGAGAACTTCCTCGGAATTTCTTTCTGATGAAATGCGCCCGAAGTAAACGTATTCCAATTTGGGAAAGTAGAACCTGGATAGACAGTCTTCTATTGCTTTGTAAGTGAGAACATCTCCAAAATTTATGCTTCTGACTTTACTTACTGTCAGTACTTCCTTTCCTTCGATTCGGGAACTCCTGCCTAAGCTGATCTCCTCCGTTCCTCTCACGCCAAAGCTCACTCTACGTAGGATAGAAGAATGGGACTTGATGAAGTCTAGATAGTCTTCCCAAGTTGAAGCCGAACCATTGGTGACAGAGACTTCATCGAGGCTGGGACAGACGAAATCCTTCAACAGGTTTCGAGTGAAAGAGGGAGAGCACTCGTGGAGTCGAAGTGAAGTCAGGGCGTGCAGCTGGATCGATTCCGATTCCTGTTCTAGACTAGAGGCCTGCTGCTGGATCGGTTCCGATCCTTGTCCTTCCGAGGACTTCGTTTTGTCCAAGAAGTCTGTGAACTTGAGGGAATTAAGGGAGGAAGCGATTGACCTGAGCATGGGTCGAATATAAAGAATTCCCAATCTTCCAGATCCAATCATTTCTCCTTCCTCTTCCACGTCTTCAGACCTATCCTCCTTTGCCTCAGAAGAGCAGTAGGGAAAGTCAAGAAGAGAAAGCAAGAAGTCTCAAATCTCAAACCCGATTCAAAGAATCAAACCTCACATTCGTTTTCAATTTTTATTTTTATTTTTGTTTTTATTTTTATCTATTCGAAACCAAATTCCCAACCATCGTCTCTCAAGTTTCATTCCCGAGTTTTGTTTTACATTTCAGACCCAAATTAAATCACCCAATTAATTATCTCAGTGTACAAACCAAACTAATTTTTCAAAGTGTATCCCACTCCCCTTCTCTTTTTTCCTGTTCTCTGAGTCACCATTTCCAGAACCAGTATTTTCCAATTGTTCCAGATACCCCATTGGATAGAGATACAGTTCCTTAAGCTATAGCTTGGAGCCCATTCAGCTTTCCATCACCAAGGAGCCACCCTGAAATAAAACTATTCAAATAAATCAATGGGTCGAATAAGCTTGAGTTGACCTAATGTCTGACTAGACTTCCGGCTGCTTGGGTTGAGGCGTAGGTCCTTATGATTCTCGAAATTGGAAGATGAGAAGAAGTCCAAGAAGTGCAGGCCGCCTCCATTCAGACGTAGATCCGCAAGCTGGGCGAAGCAGACCTCTTTGTCAAACCTCGCCGGTCCTAAGAATTCGAAGTCCTCTTCTATTCCTGTATCATCATCGGAATCTCCCAGATTGATTTCTATTAATGTTGAGCTGGAAGATACTCAAACATCGATGACCTCTTGAAGTGAAAGTGAAGTTTGATCTTTCCGGCATCAGCTTCCGACACGGACTTCAGAGAGAACGGAAATTGAATTTTGAATTGAAGGATTCGCAGCTTTGGCAGGAGAGTGGCCTGATTGTCCAAAAGTCCCTCCATCATATTTGAGCTGAAAGCAGCTGCAGACCGACGCCAGAAGATGAGTCTGTCCTCCATCGATTGAAAAGACTCCCCCGCCAGATTATTGAATTAGAGCTCTGTGGAGAGTGACTCCAGATTGCCACCTGAAGCTGTGCAGAGGGTCGTGAGAAGTGAGATGAATCGGTAGGTCATTCCCATCAGATCGTGAAAAGTCGGAATTAAAGGAAAGCCTTCTCTCTCGTCTATTGCTTTTTGAAAGCTCTTCCAGAAGCAGGCTACATTGAGATCCAACTTCTCGTGTGCGAAGAGACGAAGCGATGGATGAGCTTGATGGTTTCCATCTCGTCCAGCAGTAATTTTGAGTTTGTTTTTTGAAGAGGGTTGCTCGTTGGGTGAGACAGATCTACCACCTTTGGGTGAGCTGTATCCGTCAGCATCCGTATTCTCCAATCTCGAGAGACTCCACTAGAAGTTGAGATGGTCGGGGTGGAGAGAAGAGAGAAAAATGAACTCAGAATCTCGGAAGGCAGGAACTTGATTGGGTCGACCATCCTGTTGCTGGATTGTGGATTGGGTAGAGAAGAAAGTTGCGGTCTCAGGTTGAGGTTGAGATTGAATTTGATTTAAAGGAAGAAAGAATCAAAGAAGAAAGAGAGATCGGGATGATTGGTTCGGAAGAAGAAGTGATTAACCTGATTCCTCCTTCTCTCCCGCAAAAGAGACAGACCTTTTCAGATCTGCAAACTCCATCACTTAAGATTGAATACAAAGACTATCACTCGGTCGAATCAGAAGATGCAATTTCTCTCGGTGCACCTAAACCACTTAAGGAGAAGCTCAAGATTTTCCCACCCCGTTCGCTTCTAACGATCCAAATTCGTCTCACCAGACCTTTTCCTTGAAAAGAAACGAGAAAAATGCTGTATTGTAAAAGTAAATGACGGCTACATGAAGTCTAGGAGTGTTTGGAACATTCGAAATCGACCCCCTTCCACATCTCTTCCATACTCCGAACTCCTACCCTAAACTACATCATCTTCTTCCCGATTCCCTCTCCTCTCCAAACCTTGAGTTTCTTATCTTCACCACCACAAACGATAGTCTGACCATCTTTAGTCCAATCCATCGTCAGAACTTTCCCTCCAACTCCCTCGATTTTCCCATTCTTCTTCACCTTCTTTCCGTTTGACTCTTTCCCATTGGTTTCAAAGTTTTCAGAACTAAGGGAGAATAGAGCTTGTTTGCTTGATCTGATATCCCAAATCTTGACGGCCCCATCATGAGAACCGGAAGAGAAGAGATGAGAAGAAGTTGGATGACACCGTATTGTTGAGACTGGATGAGTGTGAGCTGATGGAAGGTGAAGGGAGATATTTGTGGTGGCTTTGAGGATCGGAGAAGTGAATTGAGAAAAGAAAGAGGAGAAAAGAGAATAGGGAGAGAAAGAATTGAGTGTCAGCTTCTGGTCGATTGTTGTCGAAAAGGCTTTCTCGGGGCGGTAGCGAAAAGGAGAGGAAAGGGAGAATAGAAGAAAAAGGGATAAAACAGAGGCGATGAAAGAGAAAGGCGAAGATAGGAAAAGAAGAAATGGAAAGGGAGAGAGTAGTCAAAGTGGAACATGAAAAAAATGTCCAACCACTTCTATGGCACATCGATCGTTTGAAGAAATTGAAATCGAGACCTCAAACTGGGTTGGTAATATGTATGTAAGAAATTTCTTTCGTCTACGCGCAATCTTACTGATACTTCCTTTCTGGGATGAAGATGGAAGCTTACGAAGATCCGCAATTGTTTGGGGGGGGGTGGGGGACGAGAACAAGAGAGGTAGCAAATGCGAAAATAGAGGAGTAGAAGCAAGACAAATGGAACGGAATGGAAAAGAGAAATGAAGTGGTACTTTGAAGACGAAAGAGAGAGATTTATACTCACAACTCCTCATATCCCAAACTGAAATACTTCGATCCATGTTTCCAGTGACAAGAGTGGCAGCACCAGAATTTGTTGGAAGTAGTTGATCCATGCAAAGTAGAGTTTTTTCAGAAGACTGATGAAAGAAGCAGAAGAAGTAATGGGGTGCAAAAAAAGAGAAGGCAGACCCGAGGTCAGATTCCCGAAAGCCTTCTCATCATCTCAAAGAGACGACCTCTTCGGAATCGGATTCCCAAAATCTATCATTGATCTCTCCCAAAAAACTCACTTTTGAACCCTTAGCTCTGCCCCCATCTTTCCAATCCCATTCTCTAACACAACCATCCCAACCACTCGAGAAAGAACTTTCCAAACAAGCTTCTTCATCTTCTTCTCCTCCCAACTGTTTCCCAAAAATAACTTTAGAAACTCTAGAATTCCTACCTCCAACAGTTTCACTCCCTTTAGTAGAATTCCAAACGTTTACCAAAGAAGGTTGAACATGCCAAACAGTCATTAAAGGTTTACTATGATTCCTTGAAATCTCAATCACTTTTTTTGATAAGGATTTCTTAAGTTTCCGTTTTTTTCTAGATCTTTCATCTTGGATTTCGATTTCTTCTTCTGATTCTTCTGGGTCTGCAAGTGGGTTATGGGGTTTGAATTCTGGTTGAATGAATGAATTGGAAGAGGAAGAGAGATTTGAAAGATCGAATAGAGAAATCGAACCATCAGTTGAAGAACTTAATAAATATTTAGAATTTTCATTGGATTTTGAATTGGAAGTTGAAATAGAAGTGATAGTATCAGAAGATTTTGAAGATAAACCAGTCCAAATCAAATTCGTCTTGAATCTCTCCCCCGAGACATTCTTGCCAGAATCTAAATCCAAATCCATGCTATGATTTTCTAAAGAACCTTCGATTTGAAAGATTCTAAGTAGACCATCCATTCCTCCGGTGACTATCCTTGAAGAAGATTGAGATTGATTGAGCCATGAAATTGAAGTCAAAGAAGGGTTTGAAGAGATTGAATTGTTTGTTGAAAATGTATGGAGAGGAGAGGTTGTGTTTGAAGAGGAGAAAATTCTGAAGGTTGAATCGTAGGAGGAGGTTAGGAAGAGGCTGTGAGGGGGAGAAGGGTAAGGGAAGAGATGCAGGCAGAGTCAGGATCCAGTCGACTCGAAGAAGGAGGTGGAACAAAAATTGGTTTCTTCACTCCACTGATAGGATCGGTTTAGGACACGAAGTAGGCTCCTCGAACCTGGAGGAGTGTAAGTGGGAAGAAGAAAAGAAGGTCTCTTCCCTCTGTTCTCTCCTCGAAGACTAGCTTTAATGACTCTACACCAGTAGCAGTGAATGGAAAGAGAAAATCCGGTTTCTTTGAAATCCAATTCCAGCCAGCCCCACTTCTCTTGGCTGCTCTGAGCTCTGACTTTGCCACTTTCTTGCAATCTCTCTTCCCTGTGCCTATGCCTCTCTCTCTCTTCTCTCCTGACTCACCCATCTACGTTAGCATCCACCTGACTAATCCAATCATCCTGTTCTAAACTAGCTTGATATTTTGGAGGCATCGTACTTGGTAAATATTGAATATCCAGAGTAGATTCGCCAGATTCACCTTTGAGCTTCAAATAATTTTCAATGGTTCCAGTTAAAAGGTTTCCATCGATGATGAAATCGAATGGAATCGTTGTGGTTGTAACTTCATCTTGATCTCCAGCTGTTGTTGTTGAATTCAAGAGTCTATTGACTAAGGTTGAAAGATGAGATCTCTTCCAATTTGATGGAATTAAGTATGGAACGTTTGGGATTGAAAAACTTGAAGTTGGCGAAGAAGTTCGTAACGTTATTGGTACTGTTTGTGGGTTTGCAGACGTTGACGCCATTTTAACGCAAAATTAAAGCTGGTTTCAAGAGGGAAGAAAGGAGGAAGAAGGAAAAGCTGTCGATCCAAGCAGAGAAAAGGCCAAAAATGCCGAGCCAAAATTTCAATTTTTCACTGGTACATTCAGACAATAATTTCCTTCCAGCCAAGGAAGTCATTTCCAACAAACAATTACACACGGATTTATTCAATTGATTCAATCTTGGGGGATTAGTCGAACAAATATCAACAAAGATGGAAACTCATTCTGATTCAAATTCCTCTTCACTTTCACTTTCACTCTGTTCTTCTTGTAGAAATTTCATTTCTTCTTATTCCAATATCTCAATTTCAACCTTAATCTCATCAACTTCAACTCCAAATTGTTTAAGAATCATCTCAATCTATTCTCAAAACGCTACTAATGTTACGATATCGACGTCGACCCTTTTAGATTCATTAACTCAAGCCATTCTCATCCTTCCGAGAGCTAGCATTCCAATCGCAGTCGCTTTTAGACCCATCCTTTTCGAGTTGATAGCGAGACTAGTGGAATTAACTCATGGATTGGGTTGGGATGATGATCAGGGGAAATGCTTAGACCTTCTTAGAGTTTTTGGTGAACTGTTACCTGTTTTTACTGGTTTGAATGAGTGAGTGATGGGGGCAGTGAGGAGGTTGGATAGCAGGTATAGTCATTGGAAGGTACATTGTAGGGACTGATGGAGTGGAGAAGATAGACAGAGTAGAGAGAAGAGGGAGAGAGAGTCAGAGAGATCAGTTGAGAAGATTTCTGCCTCCAGGTTGTTCTACCCTACTCTCCCTCTTTCCCCTTCTTCCTGAACCTTCTCCTTCACCTTCAGTGCCAAAGTGTATTCCCAATCCTGACGCATTCTTCCCTCTCCTCTCCTCAGGTTACTCCAAATCTTCCTCTCCAGACCTTCTCTCCAATCCGGGCCTCTACCATTCCTCCTCCAATCTCCCAACTTTTCTCACCAAAGACTTCTTCAAGCTCTAATTTCAACTCATAGAATCCTCTTAATCTCACCTTCCCTACTAGTAGACAGTCGATGGTCTTCTTCTCCTCTTCTAACAATCTTCACCTCAACCTCACCTTCCCAACAAGCTTCAAGATCAGAGGCTGAAACAGGTCTTAAACTTTTAGCCTTGAAGATCTTCTCACTCTTTCAAGGAACTGACGAGAAACTACGATTAGAATTGGAAGAGAAATGGATTGGGAAATGTGGATTTGTTGAGATGAAGCCTTCAACTTCAACTCCAGTTTCTGAAGGCGTTTCGGCAGTCGTCGAAATTCATCCTGAATCTAACTTTATAGAAATCAAGGGAGAGGAGAATGATGCTATGGAATTGGATTTAGAGAAGGAAGAGAGATTTCAATCTTTAGGGAAAGAAGTCTTGGAAGAATTGGATCCTACGAGAATAGATGTTTGGATTTTGAATCTAGAAGAAATTAGAAGAAGAAATCAAATCAAGAGATTCATGGATGGAATGGAATGCAAATTTCTAGAAGTCAAATCTTCCAAAGGCAAAGGAAAAGGAAAAGAAAGGAAACTTGAGGATTCAGAAATGATGCAAGTTGATTCTGAAGAGACCTCTGATGAAGTGGAATCAAGGTTGTTAGAGGAAGATCTGAATCCTTTGATAGTTTGTGTTGGAGGTTATCTTTTAACAAAAACAATTCTCAACTCTACCGAGGAATCTTCCCTCTATGCAAGAAGTCAAATTTCTACAACTTCTAAACCTTTCACCCAAATTTCAACTCTCTCCCCAACATTGTCATCTCTCTCCCTATTCTATTCTTTAAACCTACCAATCCTTCTAACCGGTTTACCATCCTCTGGTAAAACCTCTCTTCTAACTCATTTCCATTCTTTACTTCATCCCACTCCAACAACATCTCCTGGAATCCTCTTCCTACCACTTTCATCTTCTTCATTAGATGCAACTTCTTTGTTAGGTTCTTTCACTTCTTCACCAACTCATCCAGGTCAATTCGTTTGGAAAGAAGGTTCACTAACTAGAGCTGTTAGAACTGGAATGTGGATCGTTTTGGAAGACATTGATAAAGCTGGAAATGAAACTTTGAACCTTTTGAATGGGATTGTGGAACAATTCAAACAGAGAAAAGGAGGTGAAAAGGAGATTTGGTTGGAATTGGGTGGAGGTAGAGGGAAGATTAGGACGGGAAGAGGTGGTAGAATTTGGGCTACTAGAAGTTCAAATTTGATTAAAAGGGAAAAAGGGAAATTGGAGTTTGAAAATCCAAGTTTCTTAAATCATGATTGTTGGAGTCAAGTCATCATAGGACAGCAAAGTCAGGAGGATGTTTTGGAGATTTTGAAAGGAAGTTTTCCAATTCTTTCAAGTCTTGGAAATGGATCTCAGCAGAAAAAGGATGGAGATCAAATGGAAATTGAAAATCAAGGAACATCAACTTCTGTTTCTGAGGAAGATGAGACTCCTCTAGAAATTATTGTTTCTACCTGGGAAAATATGAAACGAGTTACTTCTCAACCTACTACCACAACTTCAAGTGAGAAAGGGAAAGGAAAGGTCAATGTTAATGGTGGAACTAAAAGATTCATAGGTTTAAGAGATTTACTCAAATGGGGTGAAAGAGTTGAAAATCTACTCGGGAATGGTGGATTTGTTGAGAACGGAGTTGGAAATGGGTTAACTTTAGGTGGGAGTAAGAACAAAGGTAAAGGGAAGGAGGTCAAAGGAGGTTTGAAATCTAAGACCGATGCAAGTGGAATAGGAAGTGGAAGTGGGAAAGGCTTTAGAAAGGACCCTTTCGGAAATCAAGTCATCCAAGAAGAGGTTTTCTTGGAAGCTTGTGATGTTTTCTTGGGGAACATGTCTGATACGTGAGTTCTAATTGGGATTTGGGAGGTGAGATTGAGGCTACAGGAACAAAGTTGGGAATTGATCCGCGATGACGAATTAAAGTTGATATTTGCTACTCAGGAGAGCCAATCTAGCTCGATGATAACATTTTTATAACCACCAAGATCACTGAGCGACCAATCGAAGATTGAAAGGAATGCGACAGGAGTTCAAGAGATCAATTTCAAACTGACACTTTTTTCACTTTCACTTTTCCTATGATCTCTTCTTGCAACATTGTTCAAACCAAATCAGGATGAAACCACCTTCCATGACTCCGAATTCTCACCTTCAATCCTTAACTTCTTCACCAGGAAGATCTCTAGCAAGTGATCGATACATTTATCTAGTCGAAGTGTTAGCTTCCTCTCTTGGGTTAAGTGACGAGCAAGCTTGGTGGGTTCTCACCTCTAGAACTCCTTCATTGAAATTTCTCGGTAATTCAACCTCTTCATCGAAGTTAGACGACTCAGATGCCAATTCTTTGGCATCGAAAATCCGAATAGGTCGAGTTGAATTAAGTCGAAAAGCATTTTCTTCTTCCTCTTCTTCGTCTTCATCTTCTCTAGTACCGATATCTCGAAATTTCGCTTTAACGAGACCAATCTTATTACTACTAGAAAAACTTTCAGTTTCGATTTCTTTATCCGAACCTCTCTTGTTGGTTGGTGAAACAGGTACAGGAAAGACGACTATCATTCAACACTTAGCATCTATTCTCAAAAAACCTCTGATCGTTTTGAATTTGTCTCAACAGACTGAAGTTGGAGATTTACTGGGAGGACTTAAGCCTCGAGAAACTAAATTCGATGCTATTGGTTTACACAACAGCTGGAAAGATCTATTTGGAAGGACATTTAGTAATAGAAGGAATGCTAGGTTCGTGGAAGCTGAAAGGAAAGCTTTGGAGAATGGCAAATGGAAGAGATTGGTAGAGCTTTGGAGAGAAAGTTCCAAGATGGCTAAAGAGAGGAAGAAGGAAAACGATCCTACTTCTACCTCTAAGGTTGAGAATAATGGTGAAATTTCGAAAGTTGGATCAAAGGAAGGATCTTCAAAAAAGAAAAGAACTAACCAGAGTCAAGCTCAAGCTTCACCAGTTCTACCTGATTATGAAGCTGAATCTCGTTTGGATTCCGAATGGATTGCTTTAGACGATAAGATAATGGAATTCTCGGTTCAACATTGCTCAAATGTTGGAAAGAAATCTTTGGTCTTTTCCTTCATTGAGGGTCCTTTGATTTCAGCTATCCAGAACGGTTCATGGGTCTTATTGGATGAAATCAATCTGGCTTCTTCAGAGACTTTGGATTGTCTATCCTCTTTACTGGAATCTTCAACGAGCTCTTTAACTTTAACTGAACGAGGAGATGTCTCACCTATCCAGAGGCATTCTGATTTCAGAATCTTCGGTTGTATGAATCCTGCAACTGATGTCGGAAAGAAGGATCTTCCATTGAATTTAAGACAGAGGTTTACTGAGTTTTACGTCCAGTCTCCAGATGCGGATAAGGATTCTTTGATTTCCATCATTGAGACTTACATTGGTCAATTATCTATCGGAGACAAATCAACAGTGATGGATGTTGCAGAATGCTATTCAACGATTAAGAACTTGGCTTTAGATCATGAGCTCTCAGATGGTGCTAATCAAAGACCTCATTATTCGGTTAGAACTCTCACAAGAGCTTTGAACTTCTCAATCGAAGTCTCAAACATCTTCGGTTTGAGAAGAGCTTTGTATGAAGGATTCCTGATGGCTTTTACTATGCTTCTGGATGCGGGTAGCTCTACCAAGGTGAAAGGGATCATTGAAAAGTTCATCATCTCAAGAGCCAAGAATCCAAGACAAATCATTAACTTCGTACCAAAGTCACCTCCTTCAGGTGTTGGAAGTTATGTTCAATTAGGATCTTTCTGGTTAAAAGTTGGGCCTTTACCAACTGATTTAGCAGAAGATTACATTCTTACTCCTTCAGTTCAAACCAAGTTAATCGGATTAGCAAGATCCATTCTCACCAAGAAGTTCCCGGTCTTGATTCAAGGTCCAACTTCCGCTGGAAAAACTTCTGCGATCGAATATCTAGCCAAGAGAACTGGTCATCGATTCGTGAGAATCAACAATCATGAACATACTGACATTCAAGAGTACCTTGGATCTTATGCTACTGATTCAGATTCTGGAAAGTTGGTTTTTCATGAAGGTTTATTGGTCAAAGCTTTAAGAAGAGGAGATTGGATTGTTTTAGATGAATTGAATTTAGCTCCTACAGATGTTCTCGAAGCTCTCAACAGATTGTTAGATGATAACCGAGAGTTGATCCTTCCAGAAACTGGAGAAGTCATCAAACCTCATCCGAACTTCATGCTTTTCGCGACTCAAAATCCTCCAGGACTCTATGCTGGTAGGAAAGTTCTCTCTCGAGCTTTCAGGAATCGATTCTTAGAAGTTCATTTCGATGACGTTCCACAGAAAGAGTTGGAAACGATTCTCACAAACAGATGTAAGATTCCAGGATCTTATTCTAACAAGATTGTTAAAGTCTTTGACGAACTTCAGAAGAGAAGAGGTACTGGTAGAGTCTTTGATAACAAACAGAGTTTTGTAACTTTGAGAGATTTGTTTAGATGGGGTAATAGAGATGCTATTGGTTATGAGCAGTTGGCTATCAACGGTTACGTTCTTTTAGCTGAAAGGACTAGAAGAAGAGAAGATAAGCTGGTCGTCAAAGAGGTTATCGAGGAGATCATGAAAGTTGAAATCGATTTATCCAAAATTTATGATTTGACTTCCTCCTCAAATCGCAAGACTACTTCTGAGAGGATCTTGGGAGAAGGTGAAGCTTCGACAGAATTGCTGAACAACATCAATGAAGGTCCTTCTTCTGATGGAATCGTTTGGACTCTTGCAATGCAACGCTTAGTCTGCTTGGTCTCAAATGCCATCAGATATAACGAACCGGTGCTATTGGTTGGAGAGACTGGATCTGGAAAAACGTCAGTCTGCGAGCTGTTAGCGAAAGTTTTAGGAAAGGATCTCTTCACTGTTAACTGTCATCAAAATACCGACACTGCAGATCTTCTCGGTGGTCAGAGACCTCTGAGAAATCGTTCAGCTCTTCAAAACTCTGCTAGATCCAATGCTCTCAAGGTACTGGAATCTTTGGAAATTCAAGTCACGCATCCAATCGATGAAGAGATCTCACTGGAAACTCTCGCTGCCAAGCTATCCAAGTCTGTGGTCAATTTCGAAAAGGAGTCGTCGACAGCTACTAAAGAAGAAAAAGATGTCCAGGGCTTAAAGGATACAATCGAGAAGATCAAAGATTCTATTCAGAAGATCAATCACTCAACTTCTCTATTCGAATGGAGAAACGGTCCTCTCGTCGAAGCCATGAGATCAGGAGATCATCTCCTCTTGGATGAAATCTCTTTGGCAGATGACAGTGTTTTAGAGAGACTCAACAGTGTTCTCGAACCAGGTAGAACCTTGGTCTTGGCGGAGAGGAGCGGCAGTGGAGATTCCTCTTCCTCAAGTTTTGCCTTTGACTCATCTCAACTTCAAGCTAGAGAAGGGTTTCAAGTTGTAGCTACGATGAATCCTGGAGGAGATTACGGAAAGAAGGAACTATCTCCAGCTTTGAGGAATCGTTTCACCGAAATCTGGGTCCCTCAATTAGATGAGCGATCAGACTTACTGAGCATTCTTAATTCAAAGTGGAAAGATCAAAATCTTAAGAGCTGGTCTAATAGCATCTTGGACTTCGTAGAGTGGTTTGCCAGTGAGGTTGGAGGAAGAGATCAATCTGGAATTGGATTGAGAGATCTTTTAGCTTGGGTCACTTTCATGAATGAAACCATCTCAAATCTAGGTTTGAAAGACTCTCAAGCTTTCTGTCATGGAGCTATGCTTGCTATTGTTGATGGAATCGGTGCTCTACCTGCAACTTCTGCAATGTCTTCTACAGGTCTCTCTTCTCTCAGAGTGAGATGCATTTCCAAACTTCATTCTTTCATCTCTACGGATGAGTTCTCACCAGATGAAATTTCTCTCCTTTCAGTGCAAGATTCAAGTGATTCATTCTCAATCGGTCCTTTCAGAATAGCCAAAGGTGGATTGTTTTCAAATGACGAAGCTCCAAATTCTTTCAGCTTTGACGCAATGACGACTGCCTCTAACGCTCAAAGGGTCTTGAGAGCTCTGATGGTTCCCTCGAAAGCGATCTTGCTAGAAGGGTCTCCAGGAGCTGGAAAGACTAGTTTGGTTACAGCTCTCGCCACCGCCACTGGAAACCCTCTGACAAGAATCAATCTTTCGGATCAGACCGAATTGACAGATTTGTTTGGTTCAGATCTTCCAGTCGAAGGAGGAGGTCCTGGAGAATTTGCTTGGAAGGACGCAGCTTTCTTGAGAGCAATGCAGAGAGGAGAATGGTGAGTTTTGATGGGAAAGAAAGAGTGAATCAGCATTTTCCAGCTCGATGCCAACCTTACTGACCTTCTTTGCTTTCTTCCGTCTTCGCCTTTCGCGAACTCTCAGGGTACTACTCGATGAGATGAACTTGGCTTCTCAATCCGTTCTAGAAGGACTGAACTCCTGTCTGGATCATAGAGGATCTGTCTTCCTCCCAGAGCTTGGAAGATCTTTCGAAAAGCATGCCAGCTTCAGGCTCTTTGCTGCTCAGAATCCTCATCATCAAGGAGGAGGGCGTAAAGGTTTGCCCAAGTCTTTCCTCAATCGTTTCACTAAAGCTCACATCAAAGAGCTTACTCCCCAGGATCTTCTGGCCATTTGCTCTCATCTCTACCCCCAATTCCCTCAAGAGGATCTCAGCAAGATGATCGAGTTCAACTCCCGTCTTCACCAGGAGACTATGGTCCGTCACTCGTTCGGTAGAGTTGGAGCGCCTTGGGAGTTCAACCTGAGAGATCTTCTCAGATGGCTTTCTCTCCTTCACACCAACCTAGGTCTCAACTTCTCTCGCGAGCCGATCGATCATCTAGCAGCCCTCTACATCGAGAGATTCAGAACCAAGGGAGATCGTCAAGCAGCCTCAGTTCTCTTCGCTCAGGTCTTCGGCTCTTCACCCTCGATCGACGAGAGACCTTGGCCAACTATCTCTCCGAGCCACCTTCAAGTCGGACATTCTCTTCTCGAACGCAATCCCAAGTCAAGAGGACAGCCTAGGAACAGAGATCTCACTCTACTTCAACATCATTTGAGACCTCTCGAAGCTCTCTCGGATTGTGTGAGACTCAAGTGGCTGGCCATTCTGACAGGACCTAGCAATTCTGGAAAGAGCAGTCTCGTGCACTTCCTCGCTGAATCTTTGGGAGTCAGGCTGGAGGTCTTGAGGATGAACAGTGGAATCGATACGATGGATGTGCTTGGAACCTTCGAACAGATGGACCCAAAAGCTGCTACTAGGGAACTGCTCCGTAACCTAGTTGAAGTTCTGGATTCAAGTCTGGAGGATTCTATCCCAATCAAGCACAACGAGACAGCCCTCTTCCCATCGGTCGAAAGAGCTCGTGCTCACGTCCAATCGAATCTGCAAGCCCTCGAAACCGACAAGGCTCATCAAGTAGACCTCCCTATCCTGGAGAAGGTTTTCGGGCTTCTGGAAGGAAACAGAGGTCTAATCGCAACTCACGAGGAAACACTCACCTCTCTTCGTTCTGACTTAGAGTCTATTCAAAAAGCCTTCTCTTCTTCAGCTGGAAAGTTCGTCTGGGTCGATGGTCCGCTACTCAGAGCCATGAGAAAGGGCTCTTGGTTGCTCATCGAGAATGCAAATCAGTGCTCTGCTTCAGTCCTGGATCGTCTGAACTCTTTGTTCGAGTCCAACGGAAGTCTCATTCTCAGTGAGAGAGGAATCATCGATGGTGAGATTCCGGTCATCCTACCAAAGGAGAATTTCAAAGTCTTCATGACTTTGGATCCAAAGAATGGGGAGTTGAGTAGAGCGATGAGAAATAGAGGAATGGAGATCTGCTTGAACTCTCTGAGTTCAGATGCCAACTCCAAGAATGATGTTCAAAGGCTAGAAGGCTTGGCCAGAGGTAAAGAATCGAGAGATGGCTCCAATTCTTGGAAACAAGATCAGAGCTGTCTCGCATCGGAATTAGCTTGTCGGGGAGAGAGCAAAGTCTCTGTCAGTTCTTTGACAGAGGCATCTTCTTCCAACGAAGTCGCCTCTCATCTCACTCAGTTCCTGCTGGATGACTCGGCACTCTACAATTCTTTGGTCCACATCCTTCCTCCTCCTCCTGCTTCGAATGGGGAGAACCAAGCTTTCGAAGCTCAAGCTCGTTCTATTCACGCAGCCCAAGCTTTGCCGTCTAATCTTCTCCCTCTGTCGACTCATCTTGCCACCTCTTTGGATTCAAACACTCTCCAAATCTTGAGTTCGTTGAACTCGCATCCGATCATGGAGCTGGCAAGGCTTGTCAAGAAGTCCTTGACAGAATCTGGAAGCGTCGATGCCTCTCTCGCTTCTTCTCTCGTAAGTTTTCCAAGCCTCGAGACCCTCCTTGACATACTCGAACTGATCATGTGATCGTCTCTTTGTTTCTTGCTTTTCCCTGCAGCCCTCCGTTCTCGATCACAATCCCCTTTTCGAATCTTTCTTAGGATCTGGTCTTCGTGAACGTTTCGACCTCTACGTTCGTTCGATGGATCGATCCCTTTCACTTCAAGACATCAAGTCGTCTTCAAGTTACAAGGCTCCAAAGTCTCTCAACATTCTCGAACGTTCAGCCACTCTGGAGAATTCTATTCAAATTGACGACGAAGATGTGTTCTCCAGAGGGGTTGCTCACATCTTCCCTCTACTGCTTTCTATAGCAGATTCAATCGAGAAACACGCCGGTGATGCTGAGCTCCCAGCGGATGGTTTGCCCCTGTTCAGCACGTTGCTCGATCAAGCTCATCTGATAGTCCAGTCCTCTCAATCCACGGATCTTGACTACTCTTCTGTTCAAGTCATCGGTCAATCTATGACTCGAACACTCAATCTTCTCGACGCTCTCGGAGTCAATCTGCAAGAACCCAAGCGATTGACTTCAGCTCTGATAGGTCAGGTCTCCTTGACCTCTGGATTCGCAATGCATGAGCTCTGGTCTCTTTGCTTGACGAAAGCTCCAGATGTAGAAGCTGCTGATTTGGCTCGTGCCATCGAAGCAAAGCTTTCCTCCATTCCAAGAAGAACCAATTCAATCGGTGAGTGTTGCTGCTCCCCCTCTCTTCGAGTCTTTCGAGAGTGCTTCAGTCGACTGAAATCTCTTGCCCTCCCTTTCTCTCCCTCTCTCAGCCCTGGCTAGAAGCTCCATCGACATCGCTGCAACTCTCATCGTGGCCCAGCAGAGATGGTCACCCTCGGAACGTTCCGATCTGATGGAGCTGGGTCGTAGAACTCTCAAATCACTTTCTGAGCTTCAAATGGCAGAGAAAGAAGAGGACGAGGAAGAAGAAGAGATCGAAACAGCCGACGCTTTGAAATGGGAAGGTCTGGTTCTAGCAAGCCTCGACCTATCTATGAGAGCTCAGGCTGGCCGAACTTCACCTCTAGCCGAAGATCTGCAGACTACGAGAGCCAAGGCTTTTGTGGATCTAGTCTCTGCCAGTCCCTCTTTGAGCATGGATGCTGCAATCGCTCCTAGGAAGCTCGTATGGGCGTCCCAGGCAGGTCTTGGTGCCAATCACTTCGGAGAGCAAGGAAGTGGAATGTCATGGTCTTCTCGCTTATTTCAATTAGTGAGTTACCCTCTTGAAAGAGAGGACTGCCACGCAGGTTGGCGAACTCTGCTGATCTCAAATCCCCTCTTCTTTCTCTGATCTTCGCAGCCTGGAGATGGTCCTTCCGAGCTGTATCGTCCCCTTATGCTCAAAAGTGCAATCTCCAGAAGGTGAGTCGTCGCAAGCCAAATCTTCTCGCAGGCGTTCGCTGACTTCCCATCGCCTTCTCTTCCTCCCTTTAAATTTCCCTCTCAGTGTGACTACTCGAGTCTCCCTGAAGGAGCTGATTAATCATCAGAAGTCTTCAACTCGCTTGGCCAAAGCTTCAGCTCTTGCTATGCTTACCAGTTCTCCTTCGCGAGCTCAGAGTGTTGCCTTCATGCTTGCTGACTTCGTTGGCCTGGTGAGTTCTGAGCCCCCAACAAATTTTTGGCTGCTTGACTTCTCGTTGACTCTCTTTTCAATCCTTCTCTCCGCCTCTCACGACGTCAGCTCACTCAATCGCTTCGACAAGTCCTTGGAGAGATCGACTCGCCAGCGGTGCACGCCTTCGTCCAACGTCTAGGTCAGGAAATCCTCGACCAGGAAGCTTTAAGACAGGAGCTCGACACCTTCTATGACGTACTGCAACGTCAAGAGTTGCCCCTCTCTGTCCAACAGCGAGGAATCGTCGACTGCTGGCTGATCTGTCTTCGTCAGGTCTGCGTCGCTCTTCAAAGTGTGGAACCTGATCTCGTTGCGCTAGGAAAAGCTTGGGTTCGCCTGGCTTCTGCTACTGCCCAACTCTACCTGCCTAATGTTCCAGTCGATCCGATTGTCAGACAAAGAACTGGTCAAGCTTTCGCCGCAGTCCAGGAGGATCGTCTCGGAGCACAGATCAAGGTCGAGGAGCAGGTCATCGAGCAAGTCACTAACAACGCCACCAGCTCTCTCTTAGCGTCTCTCCAGCATCAGCTGCAAGAGGTCGTCGCCCAGAGGTCGGTAGAAATCAAAGCTCCCGTCTCAAGAGAGCCAGATCTGGTTCGCTTGACCCAGCTCTTCAGGGAACTGAGGTCTTTCGTCACCGAAGTCGTGCAGCTCTCCAAGCTCGAGAAGCTCCTTTCAAGCCTGGAAAACGGTAATGATCGCGCTTACGAACAGGAACAGAGCTTACAAGCATCCCTCTCAGGATTCGCTCATCGTCTCAAGACGGTGTACTCGTCTCTTCAGGATCTAGTCGCTCCCTTCCTACTGGCCCTCGACCAGATTCGTCTAGGTCTCAGTACTGTTCGCCAAGGTGCCTTGGCTCGTGCAAGGGACGTTACCACAGCCAAGCACGAGCTGGTGGTAGAGGCTCTCACCTCTTTCCCTTCAGCCAGTGCGACTTCTCAATACTCGAAGCTGGATCTTCCCGTCAGGCTGAAGTTGGAATCTCGGTCCTCCGCTCTCGCTGCTCCACTTCTGCTCACTGCCATGGCAGCAATCGAACACGACGTTAGCAATGGAGCTGTCCTCAGTCGTTCTCTAGGTCGTCTCAGTCGCCTGTACGATCAATTCTACCAGCTCTGGGTTCTCGATCGAGAGAGAGAGGAGAAGACCAGAGAGGAAGAAGCAAGCCTCTATAAGTCGAGAAAGGAAGACCTTACCGTTCTAAGCGACGTAGAGCTCGAGGAGAAAGAGTTCAAAGAGCTCTTCCCAGAGTTCGGAGACACTCTCGAAGATGAGGAGCTCGGAGTCTCTTTCTCTTCCGCCCACGCGGCGAAGTCCAAGCGCTCAACCTCGCTACTGCAACCTAGTCACATCCAACAGGTCTGGTCACTTCACACTGCTCTCTTTGGCTCTGGCAAGGATCAAGGTGGTTCTCACTTTGGCGAGGATCGATTGGAAGTCGTGCAAAGGATCATCGAGTCGTCCAGCGAGACTCTCAAGGAAGGTCTAGACAAGGCAAGCGCAGTCTTCCAGGTCTCTCTCCTAGGATATGAAGCTGGAATGGTCAACGATTCTCCTGCCTCTGCTAAGAAGGACTTCTACACGTCTCCGGACTTGAAGGAGACCGCCAAGGCTGTTCCTATTCTTCAGAGGTTGAGAGAAAAGCTATCTTCTCTGATCAAAGAATGGCCAGAGCAAATGGTCCTCCAACATATCCGTGATCGTTGCGACGCCATCCTTCGTCTCGATTCTGCTAGTCCCGTCGCCAAGGTTCTGGCAGCATTCGAACAGCTCCTTCTGCACACCGAGGATTGGGAGAGCTACGCTAGCTCTGCCACCAGTCTCAAAGCCAACCGATCAGAGATCTCTTCTATCATTGTCGAGTGGCGTAGATTAGAGCTCTCCAGCTGGGCTCAGCTTCTCGAGGTTCAGAAGGCTATATTCTCCCAGTCTGTCGCCGACTGGTGGTTCCGTCTCTTTGAAGTTGCCATTCGTGGTTTCCAATCCGCCAGGACAGAAGGAAAGGAGGCAGAGGACGAGCATCTACGCAAGCTGATCGGGCTTCTGGACGAGTTCGTGAGATCAAGTAAACTCGGAGAATTCGATGCTCGCCTGGGACTTCTTCGATCCTTCGCTCGCTTCCTCGACAAGCTTCTCGAATCCGCTCCAGCAGAGGAGGTCGCAGGACTGGATCGAGTTGCCGTCGTTCTCTCCAACGTCAATGCTTTCTACCAGCAGTTCCAAGCCAAGGTCGACTCCTCTCTCTCTCAACAGCGAGATGTTCTTGAACGCAACATTCGAGACTTCATCAAGCTGGCCAGTTGGAAGGACGTCAACATCCACGCACTCAAGCAGAGTGCTCAGAAGACTCACCGGCAGCTTCACAAATGTATTCGCAGGTTCAGAGACGTGCTCAGACAGCCAGTCGACCCCCTCTTGGCCATCAACATGGACGGATCTGGAAAGGACAAATTCGTTCAGGTCTCCTCTGGAGTCAGTCGAGCCACTACTCCTCGTCTTGCCTTGGATCTGGAGGCTTTGAAGGCTCTGTCGAATCAGCCTTCCCTGGAGCCAACCGCGCCTCATCTTCTGGATCTAGCTCCGACTTTGACCAGATTGAGAAAGCTAGCAGACACTCGAGTCGTGCCTTCGCTTCTTCAAGAGCAAGGTGCTGGATTGAATGCGCTGGCTGGAGAGATAGTGGCACGCTCTCAAGCTCTAGCCAAGCTCACCCCTGCTTTCTCAAAGGAGGACAATGCAAAGACGATCAAGAACTTGACTACCAGGAAGCGCAAGGCTTGGACGGATCTGTTGAAGGAACTTAGGAGAATCGGTTTCACCTCGTACCTCAGAGCTGAGATTCCAGAGCGTCATCAAGACGCAGTCTACGTCTACACCCAACAAGTCCCTTTCGCTTCCCCATCTCATCCTTTGCCGGAAGCTTTGGTCAGCGCAGAGCAGTATCACTACAGGCTCTTGGCTTCGCTCCCTCGTCTTCGAGATTCTCTTCGTACCAGCAGTGGAGATCTGCCTGTTGCCGAACTCCAGAGAGGAGTCGCATTCGCAGAGTATGCCATGAGTCTAGGATTCGCTGAACGAGGAAGACTAGCTGAACTCCTCAAGAAGTACTCTTCAATCGACTCGATCGCCCAACGTCTAGGAGGAACTCACGACGCCAACAAAGGAAGGATCGCCACCTGCACTGACTCTGCTCCTAGTCGACTCGAGGCTCTGTCAGATTTCGTATCCAGAATTGACGCCTCTCTCAAGGAGATCAGGAACGAGATGGGTCTACACCTTCGTCTTTCTCCTTTCGGGCAGCACGGCGCTGATGGATTCGCTTCTCAACTTTCCCAACTCCAGTCGAAGGCTTCGGCTCTTTCGCAGCGCCTCTCACAGTTGGTGAAAGCTATCTCGCTTCTTCCGGTCCCTTTGCTATTCCAAGACGAAATCACTGTGGTCGACGAGGCTCAAAGTCTCGTCGAGAGCGCTTCCGACTGCTTGCATTCTTTCGGTCAGAACAGCCCGGCCCTCGAACAGCTCTGCCGTCCAGCAGTGGAATGGATCCAGAAGAACGTCAATCTCTTGGAACGTTCTCGACTAGCTCTGCAGCCTCGTGCAGCGGCAGATGGAGTGGTTCAAGAAGAAGCTGCTTTCTCTCATCAAGCTGATCGTCTAATCTCGTCCATCTTAGTGGTGGTGCAGGATCTACGCAAAGCGCAAGAGGAGTCTCGCTCTTCAGAAGCTGAAGTTCAAGACCCTGAAGATCTCTCGGACAAAGCAATCCCAGAGCAACTGAAGCAGCTCTCAACGTTCGAACACTGTCTCCGAGCTGAGACCATCTCCTCTGAGCTTTCTTCGCTCTTCTCGCTTTCCACAGTACTCCCATCGGAACCTTCGGAACTCTCTCGTTCCTTGGCTCGATTAGCTCCGTTCCTAAGAGAGTACGCTTCTCTGCTCAAAGCTCACATCGAAGCCTCTTCTGCTTGGCAACGCTCTTTGCTCAAGCTGATCCACGTCCTCACCAGCATGGTCACCTCGCTCGCCTCCAAGGGATTCTGTCAACCTCCCCCTGAAGAGCAAATTCAAAACGCCGATGGCGATGGAGGAGAGCAACTCGAAGGTGGGACTGGTCTCGGAGATGGAACCGGTGCTCAGGACGTCACCGACCAAATGGATGACGATGAAGTCATGGAAGAGCTTCAGAAGGATGAGACCGAGAAGGATGAGAAGAAGGATGGAGATTCGAAGCAAGAGAAGTCTGCCAGAGAAGCTGATGAAGACTTTGGTGGAGAGCTCGAAGATGTCAGTGAAGGAGAAGAAGGAGATGAAGATGACAAGGGAGAAGAAGAAGAGCAGGAAGAGCAGGATCATGACGAACAAGTCGGAGATGTCGATCCTCTCGACCCCAACGCTGTCGATGAGAAGATGTGGGGCGGAGAAGATGATGACAAAGAAGACGACAAAGGTCAAGACAAGACTGAGAAGGAATTACAAGATCAAGACCAAGGAGAGGAAGAGTCGGTCGCCAAAGATGAGAAGAATCAGAAGAAAGACAACAAGAAAGAGAAGAAAGGTCAAGAGCAAGCAGCTGACAAGGATCAAGGAGAAGATGGAAAGGAGGAAGGTCAAGAGGAGGATACTGAAGGCAATCCAGAAGACGAAGAGAAGGAAGATGAGAATGGAGAAGGCGAAGGAGACGAGGGTAGAGATGCAGAAGAAGAAGAAGAAGAAGAAGAGACAACTGCAGATGGTCTAGGACGTCGTCTCGATCAAGAGACCAAGGAAGGAGAAAATCTGGATCTCAACGAAGACATCGATATGGGAGAAGATCAAGGTTCCGCCTCTGACTCAATGGGAATGAGCGACGACGACGAAGGAATGGACGATCTTCCCCCTCCCGAAGACGATCCTTCACGAAAGCAAGAAGAGGACACGATCGATGTCGATGATGAGGCCGCTCGCGAAGAGCTAGACAAGCTTCAAGATCAACAAGGCGAACAGCCAGAAGAATCTGCAGAGCCAGAGGTCTCAAGAAATGAAGGAGAAGATCCAGCCGACGAAGATGATGCTGGAGAAGAAGATGAGGTGGAAGGAGAAACCGGAGCTGATCAGATGGACATCGATTCTCAACCTCAAGACGGTCCTCAGCTCGATTCAAACGATGCTGCAATGGATCCGAACGAAGGTATGGATGCTCAGCCAATGGGAGATGTCAACGAGGGCGCCAGTGCTCAATTCGAGCAGTCTTCTCGTGGAACTCAAGGTCGACAAGTCCAAGCAGTCGAATCTCAAGCCACTCCCAAAGGTCAACAGGACGACAACGCTCAGCCTGAACCTTCCAATTCTGCTCAAGATGTACAACCAACTGGAGGTGACGGTCGGACTGAGAAGAATGAGAATCAGGACGAGACTGCCGAGACAAAGCCAGAGGAGCAAGCCGAGGCAGATTCGAACCCCATCCGTAGCCTCGGAGACGCTCTCAAGGACTTCAGAAGAAACCTAGACGCTATTCAAGGTGCCTCTCAGGATGCCGATGAGGAACGTCCAACAGAAGAGGTCAAGGATGATGGAGAAGGCATGCCTCAGTCCAGCGACGTCGAGCACATCAAGAACGACGAAGAAGCTGAGCTGCAGGCTATGGGAGACGCTAAGGAGGAGGAACAACAAGCTCAGAAGCTCGGATCCATCGAAGACGGAACTGATGAAATTCAAAAAGCTGAAGACACTCAAGAAGCTCCTCCTCAAGAAGCCCAGTCGGCTCTCGAGCCAGCTCAACTCCCAGACGCCGGAACGGAAGACGAGAATTCAGAAGCGAATCAACAGCAGAAGGCTCTTCTCTCTTCCGACATCAAATCTCGCTCTGAAAAGCAGACGGAGCAAGGTCAGGATAGAGGAGAGAACGAGAGGGACGAAGTCGATCCTGCCACCGATCCTTTCGCTGCAGATGGAGCTCAACTCGACGAAGCCATGTCACCTCTTCCCGAAGAATATCGCCATGAGGCTGATATCGACATCGAACAGCAATTGGCCGACTTCAAGAGCCTCGATGCTGAGGAGAGAGCTACTAGAGCGGCAGACCTTTGGCGCCAATACTCCTCTCTTACCTCGGATCTCTCTTTCGCCCTTTGCGAACAGCTTCGTCTCATCTTGGTTCCAACCTTAGCAACTCGACTCAATGGAGACTACAGGACTGGAAAGCGACTCAACATGCGCAAGATCGTCCCCTTCATCGCCTCGGACTTCGCCAAGGACAAGATTTGGCTGAGAAGGACCAAACCAAGCTCCAGAGAGTATCAAGTTCTTCTGGCCGTCGATGACAGTCGAAGTATGGCAGAGAGTAGAAGCTCTCATCTCGCCTACCAGACTCTAGCGCTGGTCAGCGGTGCTCTTGGACGTCTCGAGGTGGGAGACGTTGGGATCTGTCGATTCGGTGAGACCGTTGAGACACTCCATCAATTTGGCAAAGGCACCTTCTCAGAGGATGACGGAGCTAGAGTGATTGATCGTCTCAGCTTCGAGCAGAGAGGCACCAACGTGCTGAAGCTGGTAGAGAACAGTCTAGAAGTTCTCCAAGAAGCTAGAGAGTCCAAGCCTTCTTCTTCAGCCAGCGCTGGATCTGAGCTCTGGCAATTGCAGATCATTATTTCAGATGGAGTCTGTCAGGTGAGTGTCTTGCGAAAAACAGTGATTTCGTCCTTCTTTTCTGTCTCGAGATTCCACAGAAGCTGACTTCTGATCTCTTCCAATCCTTGAACTCACTTCTCTCGCAGGATCACGACCGACTTAGAGCTCTCCTTCGGAGAGCAGCAGAACAGAGAGTCATGCTGGTCTTCATCATCGTCGACTCACTTCAAGCTGCCAATGCCACCTCGAACCAACCAGCTCAAACGAATGGCAACAGCGCAAATCAACAACCGGCTCGCCACTCGATTCTTTCCATGAACTCCGTGAGCTACTCTCCTGGAGCTGACGGTCGCTTAGAACTCAAGATGGAAAGGTATCTCGACACCTTCCCCTTCGAACATTACGTTGTTGTCAGAGATGTGGAAGCCTTGCCAGACGTTCTGGCTGCTACATTGAGGCAATGGGCAGAGAAAATTAGGGAGGCTGAGTAGACAGAGGGCAAAATTCAAAGAGAGAGAGGAAGGGATGGAATTTGAGGCGGAGATGAGTGAAACGGGAGGAGAAGAGAGAGAGAGAAGGGAGAGGGTTTTCTTTTATTCGCATACGTTTTTCAACTCTTTATACATCGCAATTAATTATCGCAGCAACATGTACCATAGACAAATCAATTCATAGATCGCACGCTACCATTCCATCGACTCAAGCTTGACTTTGGATACTTCAGACTCATGAGCTACTTTCCAGAGTTTCACCCCAATCACACCCGAAAGAAAGATTCGTTCGATGGCTTTATAAGTGAAGGTGTTCTGTTCCTTCTAATAGGATACAATAATGGTTAGAAAGATACTGAGACGTCAGAGAGAGCCCGGCTGCGAGCTGACACTCTGAAGCTCTAACATTGATGAAACTCTAACACTCTAACATTATATCTTGATGCCTTTGGCCTCCAGCTCTGCCTTCTTACGTTCGGCTGCTGCTAGCCTTTCTTCTAATTCCTTGAGCTCGCTGGCCTTAGATTCCACGGCGGCCATTTTGCTCTGAACACGATTCTCTAGCTCAGCTACAGCTCTCTTTCCAGCTTCATCGACATCGTTTCCGATATCTAAAGATCCGGAATTGAAGACAGGAAGTCTGTAAAGGCGAAGAGACCAGAAAGAGATTAGGCTTTTAGACTTGTCTTTTCCAATCTGCTTCAAGTTCGAAATTCGAGATATCAAGAGCGGATCAACTCACTGAGGTCCGCCAGCTACGTTTCCTGAAGCCATATCGGAGGAAGTTGGTTGAGCTACGCCTTCAGCGGTTACGAATTGCACGTGATGTAGCCAACAAGCATCGTCGTTAACACTGCTTGGATCGAACTTATAAAGATTGACCTCTGCGTTTTTGAATTGCTGTAGAGCACGATGGTTTGAAGAGGGTAGATGAAGGGGGAAGAAAGGGTCAGTGTTTGCAAAGGGAAAGTCCTGAATAGCACATTTGGAAAAGAGAGAGGGAGAGCCCGATTATGTAAACGATCAAAAACTCACATGAGTACTGGGTCCAGCTTTACTTCCGGTCAATTGCCTCAAGATATCACCCTTTGAATGAATAGAGAGAGTGGGAGAGAAAGGAATGGAAGATGAGTCGGGAGAAGATGTTGAGGTTCGAAGGAGAGCAAAAGCGAGATGAAGGAATGAGAAATTGTCTTCTAAAGTCCACTGACATGAGCTACGAGTAGGATATTCTGTTCTGGTCTTGAGCGCATGTATTGTCTGAGCCACTGAGCTCTAGCTGCAATCGAAGCGGCATCAGGGGCTGCGAGGTAAGACAACAGAAAGAGGTGAAGACGTATCAGCGAAGGGAATAACCGATTTCAAGCCTACTCAAATTTATTAAAGTCAGCTTTCAGTCTAGAATGGAATTGATACTTACCGTAAAATCCTCTCTTGGAGGTCCACTCCTCTGAGAGAGACGAGAAGTTGAGGCCTTTGAGCTCTGGATCACGTTCCAAGACTTCTTTTGGAGAGCCTGTGTCACATGGGTATGCGTTACATTCTGAGAAGGGGAAAAAGAGATCATTGGTAGAAGTTGAGATAAATCGTAGTGGGGAAGAGAGGGGTTGGAGAGTGTGAGCTTCAGAAGCTCTCTCATGAAAGAAGTGAGAGCCATACAGAAGTGTGGGCCATTCCTAGAGATTTTAATTCTTTCGGAGAGCTTCCATGGCTGAAGATGAACACTTAGAACTACACATCGACTACTGTTCCACCTCTCCAGCCCACTTCTTCTAAGAGCTTGCTCCCACTTCCAACATTATCTCACGACGAATACCTTACTCACCTTGAGCTTGTGGCAGTAAGATAACGTTCTCGATTCCAATTCTCTTTACAGCAGGTGACCAGCCCAGCAGAGTAGATTGTAGAGTACGCTTTAGAGCTGAAGTTAGAATAACGTCTACACTGTTCTGTAATTGAGTAGTCTTTCCTGGAAGTTCTGCACTTTGAGCTTTACCTAGCTGTGTGAGAGGCGCATCTGGGACTGTAGATAGAAAGAGAGGAGCAAGGAGTGAGCACAGGTAGAAAGCACAGGTAGAAAGCATGCTAGCCAGTGTAGCTGCGTGGTGGAGGCAGTCAGAATTCTCCTGACCAGCTTCAAAGAATAGCTGGTTGGTGGTGTGAGATAGGAATTGATTCACTGAGGTACTTACTACTATAGTCAAGGTCAACATTCTGGGAGAATTGAAGTGCAAGAGAGGAGCAGGTTGAGCAAGGTTTGTTAAAAAAGATAAGTGACTGAGTGGTCGTGGTTGGAGGGAGAGAGGTCGTACTCACATGTTCAGCTTGAGAATGACGAACGATGATTAGATTGGAATTTGGTGCCATAATTGAAATATCTTAAATCTTTGTAGAAACTTATGGAAGGATTGACGTTGAAGGAGAGGTCAAGAAGGTTGCAGAAGCAAGGAGAGATTCCGTGCAAGCTATAATAAACCTTGCCTCTTTGCCCAACCCTCCTCTGCACATCCTCTTTTTCTCTTCAAGTAAATAGATTTCTCATCAACATCTCTGCCCTGGAGAGAAGGAAGTGGAAGAGCTTCTCAACACCTCAACTGCTTGCAACGTAGAACAAAGGGAATCCAGGTCACCTACAATCTTCAACTTCTTCCTCCTGCTTAGCCTTCTATCTACTCTTCTATTCTAGCTCAGCTACAGTCAAGATAGACAATTTAAGCAATTCAACCCAATTCAGCAGCTTTGCCCGAGAGGAGCCATATCTATTCTCCCACCAAGCATTGCGCCAACCTCTCTACCTTCTACTATATCTCTCCGCTCATCACCTGTTAACATTAGAGCTCGGATCCTTCAAGATCAACATCATCAGTGACTTTCAACTTCTCTATTGAGATGTCTGCCAACACTCCAACCTCTCCTGCCTTTCCGATTGGCATCTCTTCTTCTGGCATCAATGGCGGAGCAAGTCCCATCAGAACTGTTGGCTCTAATGGCTCTAGGCCTCCGACACCTGGGTCTGCTAATACGACATCTGGAGTGGGTGGGATGGGAGGCACATTCTTCGATGAAGGTCAGTTCCAAAAGGAAGAGAAGGCCTGGGGGAGGGCCGAGCAGCTGATTGGGAGAGGATGAGGATAGGCAGACAGCAGGATAGAGAAGAGACTAATCGACAATCACCTTTCTTGACTCAACTCATCAGTGAATCGATGGACAAATCCAGAAATCAACTCCTGGCTCCAATCAGTCAGGTTGGGTTCTCACGCTGCCACCTTTGCGAAGAATGACATCAATGGTTCAGTTCTTCTAGATGTTGATCAATCGACATTGAAAGAGATGGGAATCTCAAGTGTAGGAGATAGAATCAGGCTGTTTGCGGCTATCAAGGCTCTGAAGAAGAAATGCGGAGAGAGCGCTGCTATGAGACAAGCAAGTCTCATCAGTATTGGTGCTCCTTCTCCAATGATAACGGATTCTCAAATCTATTCCTCTCAAGAAAACTTCCAGAACAGTCAAAATCAACAACAGCCTCAAGAGGGAGAGATGGAATATCTAGGAGATCATGATGTAGGAGGTAGAGGAGGATCTAATGGAACTGGAGTTGGATACAGCTCGAGTGGGGTCATCTCTCCGACAGGAATGAATGGAAGGAGAAATACTCATTCAAGACCACCTCCTCTACATTTGGCTCAATCTTCCTATGGGGTCTCGCCTGGACAGATCTCACCCAATGGACCAGGTTTGGGATTGAGCGCTGCTAGAGGATTGACTCCAGGATCGAGTCGAGCTGGAAACCCTGCCAATAGTGGAATGGGAAGGAGTCCTTTCCCTCCTTCAGTCAAGAATAACAACAATTCAGCTCATCCATACGCCTCTGGAAGGGAGATTAGTCCCCCTGGTTCTCATAGGAAGGTCAATTCGACAGGCGGGTCGAGTGCAGCAACAGCCAGCTTTGCTCAGCATACTAGACCTGCTCCTAAACCTCCTGGAGGTCTTGCAGGTGCCTCTTCACGTCCTAGTACAGCAACCGGTGCCAGCGGATATCAACCCTCACCTTCTACTCAACAGCAGATTTCGAGTGGGACTAGATCTGGCATGCTTTCTTCCAATTCGTCAAGTCCCACCTCTGCCGGCTTCCCATCTACTTCTTCTTCTGCCAGAGGAACCACCAGACCAGCAACAGCTGGTGGATCCTATGGAGTCTCTTCCAGTACCAACGCTCCAGTGCAAGCTGGGCCGCTCACTCCTATCACCGAATCTTATCAGAGAACTCCTACGATGTCAAGCGGGCTTCAAAGCCAGCAAAGCAACAGTTCGAAGTCTCAACAGCAAGGTGGTTATAGCGTAGGGAGGGGTGCTTTCAGCAATTCTAGTAGACCAAGCACAGCTCAATCCGTTATGACTCCAATCCGTCGAACAGGTGGATCTGGTTCTGAATTCGATCCCCCAACTCCAGGCCCTGCTCTTTCTCTGGAAGATCTGAAAAGAAGGACTATCAAATTCATTGGAGAAGAAGGAACTACTCGAACTGTACCTGTCAGTGATTGTAGAGATGCTTACGATGTTATGGCTAGAGTTCTGAGAAAGTTCGGGAAATCTGCGAGTGGGAACAGCTATACTCCTACTGTTGGTCAAGAAGAGGAGGAAGATGAAGCTGATTACGCTTGGAATGAAGGAAGAGGTGATAACCCAACCAAGTGGGGAATCTTTGCCACAAGCGCTGATGGTCAGAGTGAGTTGAAAGCAGGTCAAGAATGTTCTTGAAGTGTCGAATGAGAAATTGACTGTATGCCTTTTTCTTCTCCTCTATCTGACCTTCTTCATCACTTAAGTCAAAGCTCTATCAGATCAGGAACTTCTAGCTATCTGTCATGCTCCTCAACCTCACGATCCTCTGCGAGAACGAGGTCTGACCCTCCAGAGACTCGCCTCTCACGGCAACACCGATACCCTTCGTCGACCTATTCGATCAGGAAGGAACAAGTTGGAGGCTTTCTTCGGCGAGAGAATGACTGGGCCGGGTCAGAACACCGCTCCTGGAAGTCCAAGAGAAGGAGACGAGGTTCCTCAAGTCACGACTAGCGGCAAGAAGATGAACAGAGCTAGTACTGTCAGTATCATGTCAGGTCTTGGAGTAGGAATGGGCAAGCATCTCAACAGAATCAGCTCTGGAGCAGAGAAACCTGGTCCTCCTCCTGTTAGACCTGGTCTTCCAACAGCCGAGCCCAGTCATCGATCGCCAACCAGCGTCATTCCAAGGAAAGCTAGGAACTTCTTGGGTCAGCGTCCACCTTCGGAGCTCATCTCTTCCCACTTGGCAGATTATTTCCCTGCCGCTGAGAAGAGGGTTCTGGAAAGGACTGCTAGGAGGTCTATCTATGGACGAGCTTCTACAAGCACACGATCCAAGAGGGACAGCACTTGGAGCTTCGTCGCGGATCCTGAAGCGCCGCCTCTGCCTGGAAAGGAAAGCGTGGAGCAGCGAAGGAGCGGTACCCCGGTCATTCAAATCGGATACGATAGGTCGCCTGACGAAATGGAAGCGCGGGAGCTTCATCCAGACGAATACGGCCCTCCGACGCTTCCTCCAGTCTCGGGACAATTCGCTTTGGAGGATTGGTCCAAATCTCTTCAGAGTGTCGGCTCTCCTGAGAGAGAGGCTTACGAAGCTTCTTCTGCTTCTCTAGGTCGTCCTACCAGTAGCATCAGGCCCAATTCTATGAGAAGAGCTTCTGGAGAGAGTTCTAGAAGCAGGAAGAGTCTTGCAAGTCAGATCCGAGGTGGCTTGGCTGCTGCTAGAGAGAGAAATGATAGAAGTGACGCTGCTTCTCTTTTGACTGTTGATGAAATCACTCAAGAAGTCGAGAACAGGAGAGAGAGCATGAGCTTGGCTGGTGCTGGTGGAGGATGGGTCGTCGACGGAGATGGTGTTCCCATTCCTATCCCCTCTTCGAGCTCAGGTAGAAGGTCAGGGTCTCTGGCTCCAAGCACCCGGCCATCCTCTGGACTATCAAGATCTATCAGGAACGGTAGAGATTCCGAATCCGACAACAACACTACGGGAGAGGAGGAAGACGACGATCTCGATGGTCTGGATGAGGATGAGAGGAGAGGAATCGGAGTCGACGATGCTTTCGCCTCTAGACCTGGTAGAGCTAGTCCAGTTCCAAGTGCTCCTGGAGAAGAATCCGATCGTCACAGAGGTGACCCAATGGCTGTGACTAGGAGTAACACTTCAAGAGCAAGCAGCGTATCGGAACTGAGGAGAGATCTGGAGGGAAGCGATGAGGAAGATGAAGATGATGAAATGGACGAGGATGAGGACTTTGATGATGGTCTGGATGATGACGATGACGAGGAAGATGACGATGAGGAAGAAGGAGCTGGAGGGGTCTATCATTCGAAGAATGGTGAGTGCTTGTCGACTGAGAGGACGAGGGCTTGTGCCTGTCGACTGACTTCTTTGTCGCCCTTCATCTCCTATCACAGCTGGAAAAGTTCCAATCAAGTGGATCAAAGGCGCTCTCATTGGAGCTGGATCTTTCGGCAACGTTTACCTTGGTATGAACGCTAAGAATGGTCTGCTGATGGCTGTGAAACAAGTCGAGATTCCTTCCGGTGACTCTCACAACGACAAGAGAAAGATGAGCATGCTGGAAGCTTTGGAAAGAGAGATTGAGCTGCTCAAAACGATGCAGCATGAGAACATCGTGCAGTATCTTGGTAAGTCGATACTGAGGGACGTTGAGAAAGTCGATTTGGTACGTTGCTCAATCACCTTTTCACTTTTTACCCTTTAGACTCGGTTGCCGACGGAACTCATCTCAACATTTTCTTGGAGTACGTTCCTGGAGGCTCTGTCGTAGCAATCCTCAGGAATTATGGTGCGCTCGAGGAAGCTCTGGTCCGTAGGTTCGTCAAGCAAATCTTACAGGGCTTGGATTTCCTTCACTCCAGAGAGATCGTACATCGAGATATCAAGGGAGCTAACATTTTGGTAGACAACAAAGGAGGAATCAAGATCTCAGATTTCGGTATCAGTAAGAAGGTCGAGAGCGGAGGTAAGTTGAAAGCTGGGTGAGCCGACTCGTTCGAAAGACCTCGCCGAACTGAATCTCTTTCTTCTTCTCTGCTGATAGATTTGCTAGTGAATCGTGCTCATAGACCTTCTCTACAGGGAAGTGTCTTTTGGATGGCTCCTGAAGTTGTCAAGCAGACATCTTACACTCGTAAAGCAGACATCTGGAGTTTGGGTTGTCTTGTCGTTGAGATGATCAGCGGTCAACATCCTTGGGCTAATCTCAACCAAATGCAAGCTCTCGTGAGTGTTTTGGACAACGGGAAACCGATCTGAAGGCCGACACTCGAATCTCTTGTTCCATTTTTGAACCCCCTTCACTTTTCTGTTTTCTCATTTCTACCCCGCAGTTCAAGATCGGCACCTACGCTAAACCTTCATTACCCGATGAGATCTCAGCAGAAGCCATTAGTTTCTTGAATAAGACTTTCGAACTGGATCATACCCAAAGACCTTCTGCCGATGAGTTGCTCACCTATCCTTTCATCACTGAAGAATACGTGGAAGGTTCGGAAACGACCTTGAAAGACAAGGACGCAGTCGCCAGTAACTCTATCGCTGATAACTCTCTCACTGCCGTCAACACGAGTCTCTCCACTCCTGGCAAGGAAGGTGGGAAACTCAAAGGAAAAGCAAGTAACGTCGAAAAGAAGAAAGCCAAAGAGAAAGAAGTGGCACCTCCTACTCTACCAACTAGTTCTGGAGTTCAAACTGTCTCTACTAGCGATTACGAACAATCAACTACCAATTCATCTCTTTCCAATGTAGGCTTGCTGTAGAACATCGGCCTTTCTCATTCTCCCCCGTTTAAACTACAAGATTCCACTTTTAATTGACAAGTCACCCTTTCCAACATCATTTCTCTACTTTTATGTATCCATACCTTGTTCAACAACAACCATGTAGACTTTCAAGTTGACGCGAGAACCTACGACAAGTTTTCCTTCCTTCTCGGTATCAACGGGGCTGCGGATCTACCCCTTCCGCATCGCATCGGTTGTAATCACGCGGGTCGAAGAGGTGCTGGACGGAGGGGTTTCGAGATTCTGATTGAACTGAGTGAACGAAAAGGATTTTCATCTTCCGTAAGGTAAGGCCGAAGAAGGGTATAAAAGGTGTTCAAAGAGGGAGGAGAATTTCTTTCCCACCCCATCTTCCTTTCTTCTCAGACTCACTCACAACCCTCAAACTTCCCTTCTCACCTATCAAAGCACTAGAATACCGCAAATGTCTACTCAAACAAGAATCAAGGCATGGCGATACCACAAAGGCGGGGAGCTGCCAGCGGTCCTTCAGCAAGATGACATCGAAGTCACTCAACCGAAGAAGGGAGAGGTGAGTTCAAGAGTAATGGGCACTCCATTTACTTCTGTTGTTCATAATACATCAGAGTCATCCCAGCTTTTGCTGTTTCCATTCTGACTTTTGCTTTCATCCACTCGCTCCCTCAGATTCTCATCGACGTGACTCATGCGGCTCTCAATCCAATCGACTACAAAGTCTCAGCCAACATGTCATTTACTACCAAGAAGCCTCGAACTGCCGGAGCCGATTATGCTGGAAAGGTCGCTGCTCTTGGACCTGGAACCGAATCTAAAGGACTGAAGGTTGGAGACTCAGTTTACGGGTTCCTCCCTCTCGACGTTGGAAACAAGAACGGAAGAGGATCCGTTGCTCAAAAGCTGCTGGTTGATCAATTCTACGTTGAGCCTGTCCCATCATTTTACACTATGGAGCAAGCTGCAGGCTTGACCCTCGTCGGACTAACTGCTCTTGAGCTAGCAGACTCTACCAAAGCAGGTGACAGAGTTCTGGTATCCGGTGGATCAACAAGTGTCGGTTTACTTCTCTTACCCATGTTGAAGGCGAAGGGAGTCAAGGAGATCGTCGCAACTGGAAGTGGGAACAAGATCAGCATCATCAAAGAAAGAGGGGCCGACGAGGTTATAGATTGTGAGTTGATCTATCCTTCGATTTGATAGTTCCTTTCGAGCCATTCTAATGCTTGACTTCAGGTCGACTGACGGTTTCTACTTTACCTTTCCCCCGTTAGATCGTGCTACCGACGCATCGAAAGAACTTGTTGCTCGCTTCAGCAAAAACCAGTTCGATGTTATCCTCGATACCGTAGGAGAGCCTCCTATCTACTATAAGTCTGATTCCTACCTCAAGAAGGGAGGGATCTACCACAACATCGGGGCAACTCTTCTCACTCCAGGTGAGCGTCACATCATTTCAGGGGCTAGACTCGACATGCTCTCGCTGAACTTTGCTTTCCTCTCTCGTTCTTTCTTCACTCCAGGTCAAGGAGGTATGCTAGCGCTAGTAAAGTTCTCTTTAAAGGCCATGCTCCTTCCAACCTTCCTAGGAGGAGTCCGAGCCAAGTTCCATACTGCTGGACTCGACAACAAGAAGATGGGCAATTTTGCTGCTCTTGCTAAAGGTGGGTTCACAATCAGTGTTCAGCAGGATTTCTAACTAAGTCTTCCACCCAACACCAGCTCATATTCTCTCCCGCTCTCCTCTCATACAGAACTGGATCTAAAGCCTTTGACCGATAAAGTCTTCCCCTTCAATGAAACTCCTCAAGCTTACAGGCACCTGATGGACGGAAGGGCTTTAGGCAAAGTTGTGATACAAATTTAGTGGACATTTAAATAGTTTTATTTCAGGGAAGCTCCTTGGTGATGGAAAGCTGATGGAGTCTCCTTCCCTCGTATCTGATACCTTCCCCAGTTCTTGTTTTGCTTCTCTGTCTATATCACCGAATCTATAATGCTTTCTGATAAGTTCGCTGTCTTCAAGATCAACCTGCCGTGGACCATCTCTTTGTTGACTTTCCTTCAGTCTAAGGGGGCCAGGCAATCTCGAGCTCCCGAGATGGAGAGTTTGATCTGTAAATTCCTTACTGACCAGATTCTTACAAAGTCCTGAATCCTGAGGTCTGGATGAGAATGAGCATTTGGTGAGCGTGGAACCCCTGGTTCCCAACAAACGACCGAGGAGCAGTGAGCACTGCGCACCGCGGATCTAAGATTCTGCCCTGCTGTAAAGCCGAGATGAGAACAAAAGAGACTCAACTTTCGTTTCTTCTTCCTAACACCAACCACTCATCATCAAATCGTTCAAACATGTCTTCTACCACCACAACTCAAGCTTGGAGATACCACAAAGGAGGCTTGTTGCCGAACACCCTTAAGCTAGATGAAGTAGAGATTTTACCACCAGCCAAAGGAGAGGTTCGTCTTTGTTTCTCCTCCTTCAACTCTCTATCTTTTCAGATCGCTAACTTCTGTTTCCCTTCGTTTTGTCAGATTCTGGTCGATGTCACTCATGCTACCCTAAATCCAGTCGACTACAAGATCGCGGAAAGACGTGAGTAAAAAGAGAGGGCTGGAACGTGGAAGCAACATCCTCACCGCTGAACCTTCCCACTTCTCCTTTCTCTACTCCAAAAGTCTCGTTCTTAACCAAGAAGCCTAGAAGTAAGCATCGTCATTCTCGTCTCCGATACTCCAAGTAATCAGCCGCCTGCAAACCTTGAGAACTCACCACCTCCACTTCTTCGCTCTCCATGACTCCATCACAGCTGCCGCCGCTGATTATGCTGGCAAAGTCGCTGCTCTTGGACCTGGTACCGAATCCAAAGGTCTGAAAGTTGGTGATTCCGTCTACGGATTCATGCCAGCTGACATAGCAATGAAGAATGGAAGAGGAAGTCTTTCCAAAAAGCTTCTCGTGGATCAAGCCTACGTTGAACTGATTCCATCAAACTATACTCCAGAACAGGCTGCTGGTCTTACTTTGGTTGGGTTGACTGCTCTTCAATTAGCAGACTTCACCAAACCGGGGGATCGAGTCTTAGTTGCTGGCGGTTCAACTAGTGTCGGCTTACTTCTCATCAAGATGTTGAAAGCAAAGGGAATGAAGGAAATTGTAGCTACTGGAAGTGGAAGTAAGGTTGACGTTATCAAATCAAGAGGAGCTGATCATGTTGTAGACTGTGAGTATTCTGTCTTTCTCCCTGCTTTAGTACAATCGAATGGAGTGGCGAATCACTCTCTGACTTCACCTCTCTGCCAAATCTTCTGGACCCTCTCTCACACTTTCCTTTACTTTTGCTTCTCTCCTCCTTCCCCCTATCCCCTCCAGACCGCGCCACTGATGCTCCCAAGGAGCTAGCTGCTCGTTACTCAAAGCAACCTTTCGACGTTGTCCTAGACACCGTAGGAGATCCAACCATCTATCAAGGATCTGATGCTTATCTCAAAGGAACTTACTACAACGTAGGAGCCAATCTACTCACCCCTGGAGAGGGAGGACTTTTCGCTCTCTTGAAATTCACTCTCGCCGCCTACCTGCTCCCCACTTTCCTTGGAGGAAACCGAGCTAAATTCTACTCGGCTGGATTGGACAATGCTAAAATGCCAAAGTTCGCAGCTCTGGTCAAAGGTGAGTCGAAAAGAGAAGCGCGAAAATCTCTTGTAGCTAGAGAGTCAAGTTGCTGAAGACTTTCTCCTCTCTTCTTTCTCCTATGTCGTTTAGAAATCGATCTTCAACCTCTAACGGATAGCACTTTCGATTTCAAAGATGCTCCTAAGGCTTATCAAAGACTGATGGAAGGTAGAGCTCTAGGGAAAGTTCTCGTCCAAGTTCAATAGATTTATGTTTGATACTCTTTCCTATACCAATTCTCTTATCTTCTTCTCTTGTTTTGTGGGAAGTCACAATTCACTCACCTCTTACACAGTTCTGTCAAATGAGCTAAAGAGAGTAGAGACTTGGTTCTCACCTCTGCAAGGGAGGGTCTAAGAGGACTTAAGGGCGCTGTCGACCTATCATCCGGCCCAAACAAACCCTCTTTCTTTTTTTTGGCTTGTCCATTCTGCGCTTTACTTTTCCCTATCCAAGATGAAGTGAGTTCCGTTACAAATTTCAAAAGAGAGGAAGCAATCGGACAATAGTAGAGAGTTTTCGGAGAGAACTGTCTTGATCCCCAGCCGAGAGGGCAGTGGAGAAGAGAGGCAGAAAGGGATTTGGTTGGGAGGACCAAACTTGCCTCTTGTTTGACAACCTTTCTCGAGATTCTATTGTGTTTTGCGCTTTGGAATCTTGGTAATGAGCACAACTGAAAGTTCAATCACTTCAACTAATTCTCAAACATCAATCAGCTCGAGCCGCGTTGTCAGCGACAGTAGCAGTAGGAGCTCCTCTTTGTCCCAGGCCTCTTCCTCTTCTTCCTCTTTTTCTGACGACGATTCTTCTTTGTCCATGTCAACCACTCAATCTTCTACTTCTTCAACCAATAACAACAATTCACCTACTTCAACTTCTTCAATTCAATCAACGACTCAAACTGATCTTGACTCAACCTCAACTGAATCGACCAACACCATGTCTTCAACTTCCTCTGCAACTCCTTCTTCCTCAAACCCTCTTCTACCCTCTTCCTCCTCCTCAAATCCAATCTCTCCCTCAAGTAGCGCGGATCCTTCTTCTGCAGATTCATCAGCTGAAGATCCAGTGACTCCATCTGCTTCTTCAGTCGCTCCTTCTTCTTCAGTTGAACCAACTCCTTCCTCATCTCAAGCAGAACCATCAACTCCCGTCTCTTCTTCAGAAGTCGAACCTTCAACTCCTTCATCTTCACAAGTTCAACCTTCCTCTTCCTCTCAAGAACAAGTTGAGCCTTCTTCTAGTTCAACTACAACTACTCCTGAAGCAACTCCAACCTCTTCTTCAACCAGACGTAATACCTCTCAATCAACAACTGCTGAACCTGTCACCTCAGTCGCAACGCAAACCAGTACTGATCCAGGTGGAAATGTGGTAACCAATACTCTCACGACTATTGTGACTCCAACTGGGAATGGAAGTTTGAGCGGAGACACTTCAAGTGACAGCTCCAGTAGCTCCGTGAGTATTGAGTCCAAGATTAACAGGGCTAGGACAAGGGCATTAGGGAGGGATAGATCGATGCAGACACCTTCTTCTTCCAAAGATTGCATACGAGAATAATGATCTGATTGGAAAAGACGGAATCGAAGAACAAGATCTGAGACGATGACAAGAAAAGATGTTGCATGAGCTGACTTGAGACCAACACTGCCTCAATTCGATTTGCCACCACCTCTCTCTCTCTCTCTCCTTTCTCTCGCTACACCTTCTCAAGACCAATGTTGGTAAGTTCATCTACATTCCCACACTTTCGAGCCATGATCATCATTCCATTTGCCGTTTTCCTGCGCCAAGATGATGTCATCGAGACTTTTTTCCTTCGGCCCCGTTTCTTACCACCCCCCTTTCCCGATCTCTCTTCTCCTTTTCTCGATTTCTAGGTGCTATTGCAGGAGGTGTCGTTGGAGCTGTGGCTGGAATCTTGATCTTAGCAGCTATCTTCTTAATTGCTCGCAAACGCTCCAAACGTAAGAAGGAGGTAGACTGGTTGACCTTCGGAGCCGAAAATGATCACGTCAACGAATCTTCGGCAGACGCCTACCTGGGTTCTAGACCTGATTTACTCAAGGACGAAGAATCAGCAGGTCACGCAGGAGCTTTGGAGATGAGCGACGTTGGATCTGGAACTACTCACACCAATTCCATGTCAGTAGCTGGAATGATGAGCGCTGGAGCTCTGGCTGGAGCCTATCCCTACTCCAGTGTAGATGGAAATGGAAGTCAACAGTGGAATGGTGGTCCTGGTGGATCTCAGAGTGGAGATCCTTACGCTGCCTACTACAACCAAGGTCAAGGTCAAGGTCAATACTACGACGCTCCTCAACAAGGTTACGGAGCCGGAGGCCCTGGAGCTGCAGCTGTCCCTGCAAGTTTCGCAGCTCAGATGGCAAACTCCAATTCTCATTCCAACTCTCTCAACCACTCCAACTCGGCCGGATATCAGAACCAAAGACCGCCTTCAGGTGCCTACGAATCAGCTTATGGTGGGATCGGAAACTCTTCTAATGGAGGTCATCCAGATCAACCAGCCCAAGGATTTGGTCAAGGACACTATCCTCCAGAGGGACAGTGGTACAGTCAAGGTGGATCTCCAGAGAACGCGCCTGCCCCCTCTGGCCCACTCTCAGGCTCCGACCCTCGTAGCTCTCCTATCCTACTACCTCATATGGGTAGTCATGAAGACTCTCCTCCTCAATTACAACGTCAAGCATCTCCACCAGCTGGAGAAACTGCCAGAGCAAGTCCTCCAACTTCAACGAGCCATCTTCAAAAACCTCAGCTGACTCATCAAGAATCTTCTGAAACTCTTCCAGATCACGTACCTGGTAGATTAGGTGGAGGTGGGTTGCACTTGGTTAATCCGGATGAATAGATGGTTTTGCGGAATAGGTTATAAGAAATGTAAATATATAGATGGAGGTGGTACGATCGATGATCTAACGAGAACTCCTCCTCCCATACTTTGAAGAACCAAAGTTGCAAGCAAGTCTATGCAACAGAATCAAAACAAGACAGCAGATTTGAGATCTCGTCTTCTCTCTATTCATCCTTCAGAACAACAATCATCCAGAACTCATCCTACAAGCCTCTTTTCAATTATCAACTCTCATCCTCCTCATCTCGTCCTTTCAGTTTCAAAACAAAATAGAGTTCCCTTCTGCCTCTCCCTCCCCCTCAAATTTGAAAAGCTCAACCGCAACTAACAGATGAATTGGTATCATCCCAAACCTCAACACTTCCAATGCACAACTAGCATACATTCAATAAATCCACGGACACTTTTTTTTCTCTCATCTCTATCTTCCCTTTCTCTGTTCTCGAATGCTCTTCGTCTCTCTCATTCTCGTTCCCAATAATGAACCTGCCTCTTCGATGACACAAAGTCACTCCCCCATCTCGTCTTGAAAAGAGAACCATGTCTCTGTTTTGTTTGTCTCGATATAGCTCTCTCCCAATTCGCCCCACCCCTTTTTCTATCTTTCTTTCCTAAGACTCAGAAAGTGCCATATAAGTTCTCGTTTCTCGACTCATTCACATCAAACTCTTCTCTTTTGTAATGCAATCCAATCAATTCCATACTTTCGATTTTCCGCCTCTCGAGAACCTTCGTGTCTGGTTGTGTCTGCGTGTCTGGAGTCGTTAAAGCTTAGGGTTAGGGTTAGGGTCTGCGTCGACTCTTCGTTTCAAACTGGCTGAGAAGCTGAGAAGTAATAGTGAGTGTGAACTCCCAGGACAGCGACTCTACTTATCAAGGCGAATCAGCTTTCAAAGTCGAGACAAATCACAAAATTCAGGGTCAATTGATGGTCAAGAGACACACCTAGAGAAGCAACCCTGCAAATTGTGTCATCTCCAGGTAGTTAGGTTTAAAGAGAATCAGGGAGTCGCTTTTGGAGTCGTCAAAGCATCAGTATCTGTTCTGCGGATTTCCTCAGTTTGGAGCCAACACTTTCAACAAGACCTTTCCATCCATTCAATTCTTGTCTCATATATGGTTCAAGTTAAGGAAGTCGAGACAGCACAGTTAGTGAAGAGACATCTTTCGCCTTTGGATTTGTCGCCAGCTGATTTGAGAGAGGAGGAAGGGAAGGACGTTAGATCTCGTCATCGCTCACTGAGAAGTAGGTGTTGAATGGATTGAGGTCGAATGGGATTTGCAGAGGCGGGCAAGCTTGGCTGTGAGGGAAGCTTGAGAGCAGCAGATATCTCCAGGAAAGGATGGCTTCTTCGAAAGATTGGTAGAAGGTCTGTCAAGTGAGGTGTAGAAGCGTTTGAGTTTGAACAGAAAGGGTAATTGCTCTCTGTGGTCCCCCGAGTCCTCCTTCCACTTCTCAAGCTCTCGCAGCCTTGCTCTTCTTCTGATAGGTATCTTCTCCTTGACCTTCTTCTCCTCCTGGACCATCTTTTCTTGTCTCGGGGAGGTAAGAGTGAGTATAAGATTTGAGATTCGGATTGGTCAGAAGAGATTTCTTCCACCGGAAGAACAAGGGGTATGGATGGCGCACACCGGAGCAAGATGCTCCCTTCTCTCCCCCCTTTGTACATTGCATTGTGATGATTGTGTGTAGCCTTTGTCTTGCTTCTTTGAAATTTGAAGCCTTTCTATATAATATTCAAAAGGACAAGAGAATTCCTGTTCGCCTTCCTCTTTGGAACTCTTCCGTCCTCGACGTATCACTATAACGTCGCAAATCCGGGGCCAAGCTGTGCCCTTTAAATTTTTCTCCCTTTCCAACAACGCAACTTCAACCACTTCCCAACGCATCTGAACTGAAATGAATCTCGTAAAGAGACAAACAGCGTAAGTTTCTTTCTCAGAATAATAGAGATCAGTTCCAAGTATCTCTCTTAACCCTCGGTGCCCCTATCTGGCCTCCCTTCACTCCTTTGTCCTCCCCCTCTCAATCAGACCATCTGCTGCAGCTGCTGCAGACGCTTCTTCACCTGGTGTAGCTTCATCTGTTGCTCTATCTACCCCTTCTTCAGAGACACCTGCATCATCAGCAGCGCCAGTAGCATCCTCTACTTCTAGTGGTTTGCTCGACGACCTGACCTCGCTATTTATACCACCCTCAAGCACTTCTTCAACTCTGCAAACTTCTGCAACTCCAACTTCTACAACCACATCGGAACTCCCTCTACCAACTCCAACTCTATCAACCACTTCCTCTACCTTGGAATCTGCAAGCTCAATCGCTGCAACTAGCAGTTCCAGTGCTGCTCTGGCTTCCGCAACGGTCTCTCCAACTAAAGAAAGTAGTGGTAGCTCTGTGAGTGGTCAACGAGTCTCGTTCTCCTCGCGGATAAATCATGACACTGATGAATAACTCTTCTTCCCCTTTTACTGCTCACTCCTGCTTCTTCTAGAACAACTTGGGTTCGTGTTCATCTTTCCATTTATCTCCAGTCGCACGCCTTTCCTCTCTCTCTTCCTTCACGTCTGACCCTTGGCTAATGAAATTTTGTTCTTTGACTTCTCACAGGTGCGATCATCGGGGGCTCTGTAGGAGGAGCGGTAGGACTTCTGATCATCTTCGTCCTAGTCAAATGGTACCTCACTCGTCGTAGTAGAGAAGAAGCGGTAGAATGGTATGCCTTTGGAGACGGAGCCGACAAATACAAGCCCATTCAAGAAGGAGGAACAGGAGGAGCAGCTCATCAAATAGTAGGAGGAGCTCATTCCAATTATTATCAAGATGATCAGTACGAAACTGCCAATCTTCACTCCGATCCCTGGTCAAGCAGAGCTCCAGAATTTGATCAACAACAATTAAGTCAACAACCTATTCAAGGTGGATATCAAGATCATTACCCTGAGATGGTACCACCTCCTTCGAGTGGACATTCACATTCAATTCCGACTAGAGCAACGTCAACTGGATCTCAAGCTCATTCAATGGCTTATGCTCCTTCTGCTTATTCTCAGGGACCCCCTACTTATGGTCATCAACAATCTGCTCATTCAATTCATTCTTCAAATCAACATCAGCCTCAAGTTCCTTATTCTGATAACACTAGCGTTTATTCTCATGGGGTTGTGGCTAGAAGTAGTAGTCCAGCTCAATATCATCCTTGAACAGAGAGAGATTTGGAGGAGCAGAATGGTCGGGGAGAGTTGCAAGTCCCCCGGGGGGAGGGGAGGACAGGTGGATAGAGATGCCAGAGGTAGCGAATGATGGGAGGAGGGGGCAGGAGGGAAGGGCAAAAAGTTTCCTAAGTCATTGTTTTTCGTTCAATGTTTTCCTCTCTAATTTTACAATTTCTCGATAATCACGGTACGAACAATTTCACTCAAAAGAAAGCCAGAACCTGTGGAGACGAAGTTGTGCGGGGAACTTGCCCTTTCAGCAGGAACCTGTGAAATTCGATCTTCTGGTTGAGTTCCTCCACAACCTTTTCTATTCGCTCCCTCCAACTTCAACCTCAACATCAAACCAAAGATGGCAGAAGTGTATTCTGCTGTAACAGATAAGGTGGCTCATGGAGTCGCAGACCTTCTAGGAGCTCATAGACCAAAGTATTCTGCTTGGGGATTCGAGCTCTTGAAGAAAGATCCGGTTTTGGAGTTTTTTAGAGCTAGGGGATTCAAGGTGGTGGAGTATGACTTGGACCCATATCCTTTGAGATTGGCTGCTATCATCGCTGTTAGAATGGGTCTCATGATCATTAGTGAGTTCAGGCAGAAGAGACAGAGAGGAAGGAAGCATCGGAGCTGGTGGATGGCAAGGAGGAGAGAGAGAGCGAACTAGCTTGGATGCTCGAAGTTGACTTCGTTAGATCCCACCGATTCAAAACTCACCCAACAGAGATGCTCTTTTCTGTATGGGCAGTCAAAAGGGGGGCAAGAGGCGTTGCATGAGCCCGGAGAGCTCGTCGTGGGCGACTTCCAAGATGAGAAGAACCTTGCAGCACCATCCCGATCACCTCCATCCTTCCTGTTACTCTCTTTGCTATGTCCTATCAGTCTCTTCTATAGTAGCTTTCTTCCTATATCACTACGTCTCTCCCAAATCTCGACTTCTTCACGTGAGTTCCTTGCTCTGTTTTCATCATCTAATCCACTTTGACCTCCGCTCGCAATCGGTTTTGCTGCTTGATCGTCGTCCGGCAAACTCTCTCACTGGTGGCAAAACTGACTCTCGCTCTCAAACCTTTTCTCGTTTCCAATTGCAGTGGGGTTGCATCGGTGGTCTCATTGCGACCCTTATGGCTTGGCCTCTTGCCACTGGTGAGTTCCTTTCCATGACACTTTTTAACTGCATGGTCTCTGTCAAACGTTTCTTGAACTGAATCTTCCCTTGTTTGATTCCTCATTGACTCTTTCCTCCTAGGTATGAGTGGGGTGAGTAGCGAGTCTGCCCAATGAACGTCAATTCGCAGCCGATTCTTACTGACAATCCCAATCTTCACCTCGTCACTAATTCAACTCGTCTCCTCTTTTCACTATGACCAGGTCATGCTGCTCGATTTCTGGCGCCCTGCTCTTGGTTTCCGATCTTCAATGCTGGTCTGGGATATCTGGAACATCAGAACCAGAGAAGAGGTCAATTCTTGGAACTTCGTCCGATTCTTAGCTCACCTCTGGGCCTTCCCAAAAGAGGAAGATGAGATCGAAGAACGTACTCAAAGAGAAGGATACGCTAGGAACCCTAGGATCGAGAACTTAAAAGGTTACCCCAAGGTCCTCTGCGAGTTCGTATTCCTCCTGCTCACTCTTTACTTCATTCCTCCTTTCGAGCTCACGAAGGGAATGAGTCAATTTGCTTATCACTGCTATTGTGATATGCTCGGTTTGTCCGTAAGTTTTCGCTTGGTTCTTTCTGTGCTGTCCTTCGGATGAAGCTAAACTGCCAACCTTCGTTTCTTCTCTAGATCTTGATGGCTCTCGCTCTCTTCGGAGATGGTCTACTGAAGGGAATCGGTATCATCATCAACGTTGAGATGCAAGATATGTTGTAAGTAGAAGCATAAATCTGTTCAGCAGGGTGCGTAGATGCTGAGAATTTCACCCTCGTCTCGTCTCTCCCTCACCCTTCAGCGAAAATCCTCTTGGAACCACCAACATTCGTCTCTTCTGGTCTCACTGGAACAGAGCCATCGCTACTGTTCTTCATCGTGTAGTCTTTGGTGGAAGGAAAGGAAAGAAGTCATCAATCTCTCGCAAGCCTTCCAAAGGTCGTGCAGCTCAATTAGCTCGCAAGCAGCATCTCGACCATCTCTCCGAAACTGAAGCTGAACATGGAAGCAAATCTGAAGATGAAGAGACTTCATCTCGCGCCAGATCTTCTGGTTTACGTCCAATGACTAAATCTGATGGAAACAGTCAAGTCACAAACAGAAAAGGTGCCGCTAATGGAAATGGAAGTACTGCCTCTAAGGCTGGAAGCAAATCTGCCAGCAAGCCAAAGGGTAGCTTCTTGCCAAAAGCTGCCGCTGCCATGGCTACTTTCATCATGAGTGGAATCTTCCACGAGCACATCACCTACTTCACTCTTGGGTTCGCAAACGGAGAGGTGATTCAGAGAAGCCGGATTTGTCACTCCTTTCAAACTGCTTTTTGCTCATTCAAACTCAAACCCCTTTATTTCTCTGTTTCTCTCAGAACATTCTCTTCTTCGGAGCGAACGGAGTCGCCACTGTCGTCTCGACTTGGTTCAAGAGAACTTACCCAGAAGCCAACGCAAAGGTGAGTTCTTCTTTGGTCGAAGGCAGCCTTGGATTTCAACTTTTCTCTTTTGCTTACTTCTACCTTTTCTCTCAATCTCTCAAACAGATTCCTACCTTTGTCTCGGTTCTCATGCTCCACGCTTTCTTCCTAGCAGTCATTCCTCTCTTTTGCTCTCCCTTCATCCGGTCCGGTTTCTTCACTCAACTGGACTCGTTCAAGTACGAACTACTTCCAATCAGTGTTCGTAAGAGAGGAAGTTTCATCTACCTCTTCGGAAACTAAAACGAGATTCTTTCAACCCTTCATTTTCTCGTTTTTGATGCGCTCTATTCTTCTTGCCCCTTACTTCTCAAAACTCTCAAAGAATCCGAGTATCTAATTTTGTTTCTCTCTCGATTGCTGGATCTGGACCCTTAGCGATATCTTGTCCTCTCTGCTCTTTCTGTTTCTGTTCTTATTTCTGTACTTCAAAAAGCCGCTCTGCCAATTTGATAGTGAGACCTGCAAAAGTTGAGGTTCGAGTTTGGAGGACACGAACGGTAGCCAGTCAGCTCTCCGATTGACCTCGCTCATCATGTACTGGGTTAGCATTAACAATGGAAGACGCAGAAAAGACAAGAAGGAGAATGAGACAAGGCTACTGAGAAAAGTCACTCAGGGAGGCTGAGAGGTGTCGACTTTCCTTTCCACCACCGGTTTGGACTCTTGAAACCTGTTGGAGAAAGTAACCATAGAGCATATTAGCGACTCTTGACTCTGGTCGAAAGATGATGGTTCTCACTCACCTCTCCTCAGCCCGACTCTGTCATCGAATACGCCGTGAATCGTTTAAGAGAACCTCGGTGACTGATAACTTCTCAGACAAAGCATCGGTGTGATCGAAGCTCGAAATCCTCTCCACTACGTCAACTCTTCTCATCAAACAGGTATCCACAACATTCTTTCGTCGAAGTTCCAGAGAAACCAGCCTCTACGTCAGGAAAGGAGAGTGGTCACGGAAATTAGTGAGGCAGCCTTCTCCTTTAGACTCGTCTCCAGCTGACATCAAAGAAAGGGGGGGGGAAACGAAGAGTCGTCAGATCTCTCTCTGTCTCTAAACCGAATCTTTGTAGCTCACTCACGAATCTCTCCTGGTTTCAATAAACATAATTTCACTCTTCCGGTTTTGAACATTTCTAAATTCTTGAGGGCTTCCCTATGTTTCTTCCAGCTCTTGATGAAATCGGTACTAGTGATTGGCTCAAAGAACGAATTGAACGGTCTCTCTGGCACTCCTACAAACTCCAAGCTTGGAAGCTTTCTAGTTTTAAGGATGAAACTTAAGTGATACTCTTCGTCGAAGTGTGCTGGAGCGGTTGATGATGATGATACTGAGGCTTCGTCGAGGTAGTAACCAATGTAGATTTATCGAAGAGTTGATGGCAACTGAAGATTGAGGTAGGCGTGTTGAATAAGACTGAACAATGAAAACGTATTAAAGTGACCAAACTGGAGGTTTCGGAAAATGGCGTCATCTAGTCTATCTTGAGTCTCATCTTCATTGTTCAAATCCAATTACTCGTAGATGAAGCATCGTCCCACCCGTCCATCCAATCCGAAGACATAGCCAGGATAGAGTTCTGATTCATCTTCGAGTCTATCTTCAGTTGAGGTCTGGGAGATCTCAAAAGATTGTAACTCTTTAGTCACTTGAAGTAAGTTAAAGACCGCTTCAGACTTCCGACTACCTCCGTACCACCTTACTTTTGATTCCAATGGCAATCCCCACCAACTTCTCCTATCCGACTTCTCATAATCAAAACCGATAGAAAGAGCCAACTCTTTTAAATTCGATAAACCTTTGAATCCTTCTTTGTGGTCCGAGAACGACTTCAGCGCAGGCTGTAGAGATACCAACAGAAAGTATCGCAGATTTCAATCCACGGCAAAAGCACAAGAGCCAGAGAGCCTTCTTTCGTGAGATAAGACACTTAGTGAATTTTGTTGAGAAACTGTAGAATTGCTTGAGAGAGTTGACTAAGAAGGCTAGAGGGACATCTTTTCCATTTAGTTTCTCGACGTAAGAAAATTGAGTTACCTCAGGGTTTGTCTTTACGCTCTTCATTTGAGCTAGAAATGAGTTAGTCACATACTTCTCATAACCTGTCATGAAGCTTGCTCTTTCAGTCGCGGGCACTTCCGCCAAACTTGAATACTCAGAAAAAGAAGAAAGAAAGAATTTGACAAAGCTATCGTGGCTTCTGTTATTTCCGTCTCTCTATTAGATGGATCGAGTATGGTTGAAGTCTTGACGAGTGTCCGTGCTTCTGGTTGACGTTGAAAGAAGGAGAGTAGAGCCTCCATGTGATAGGCTTCCAAAGTGATGTTGATGAGAAGGAAGCGGCAGTAGTTCTTGTAACCTGAGGTCGAGGAGAGAGCCAGTCCGTGAAGGGTGACATCTCTGAATCTGAGAAGGCAAGAAGAAGATCCAGTCACGTTAGAACGGAGGCAGTCATGCAGAAACGAAATGTCATGCAGAAATGAAATGCACAAGTGACTCTTTCAGTACTCACCTTCGTTCCTCCTCTTTCTCTTGATCCTCATCTTTGGTCTGAACTCAGCTTCTTATTTGATGAACCAATGGGTCTACTAGATCTTCTGGAAGACTATCCACGTTAACCACTGTCGTTCTCTTTGCTTTTTGAGTGATTTGTGGTTGATTTTGATTCATGGTTGTCGTTTTCAAGAGAACGAGCCGAAAAGAAGAGACACGACAGCTGAGACGAGCTCACCGCGCTCACCCGAATCTCACCAAAAGTGGTCACTCCGTCTGTCGATCAAGACTCCATTGGAAGATTGTGATTGATTGCTCACGACTTACTACATATAAACACTTGAAATGGGGAAATGACGCTGAGTCTGGGGAGCCGAGAGAAAGGAATCGAAATGGAGCCGAGAGAGACAAAGAGGTGATACAAAAAAGAGAGAAATTCTGTAAAGATCAGGGGTAAACAGCAAAGATAGAAGAGAGATTGTAAAGGAAGCGGGGAGGAGAGAGACAGAGAGAGAAAGAGACGACATCTTAGAAAAGTCCACAGCTTCTTTCCAATTTGAGAGTCGATCAGGCCTCTAAATGTAACTGTTCAACGAAGTTCCCGATGTCTTCTTTTCTAACCTCAATAGCAGCAGTCTCAAATCTATCATGTCTAGTCCTAGCCCCACTTTTCCTAGCAGCTTCTTGAAAGCTCAAACCGAATCGATTTCTCCTAGTATCACCGAAATCAGGAGCTCCAGTTACACCTACTACGACAAAGACATCAGTTTCTTCATCCAAAGCAGCCACTACGAAAGGTAAATTCTTAACAACAGCGTTGGCATCAATTCCATCATCTTCATCTTGTTGTTTTCCAGCTCTCTGTAATTTCCTAGCTCTCTTTCCTTTAGCTTTTTTGAGTTCAGATTCATTGATGAGGTCTCTTAGAGCATCGACTAACCATAGAGCCAAACGAGTTAAAGTTGAAGGATGAGAGAAAAGATGAAGATCTGGTCCATCTTTGATGATTGCTAAACGGAAAGATGCTAGAGTTCTAATGGCTTGTTTGTCGATCAATGAGACTCCTTGAGAGATGACTGCTGTGTGAAGTGATTTGGCGAGAGCTAAGGATGAACTTAAAACAGCGACACTAGGAGAGAATCAATAGGAGAAGAAAAGGTGGGTGAGCTTTGCTTCCAGCGTGGGTTGGATTGAACAACTGATTCTCCATCCCAGAAACTCACCTCGAAGCCTTCTTAGAATCCAAAGCAGCATAAGCAGCGTGGAAGCAATTCTTCCAAGCTTCATCTCTATCTTGTTCCACCCTTCTAGTTTTCTCGCCATCATCCAATTCATCTCTATTTCCCGGTCTATTATTCTCCTTATCAGATCCTTTGGTATGATCTAGTAATCTCCAAGGTTTTTTCTGACCAAACAGTTCACTTCCAGAACTTCCAGGAGCACCATAATTCCCGCCTCCAGTTCCAGCTCCTGCTTTCGCATTCGAAGCTGCGAAAGTCATTCCTGGAGTTTCAACATCGATTCTAACTCCATAAGCTGCGTTCAAAAGAGCATGAATTCCTTCAACTGCATCTGCAGCTGAAATCGGTGAAGCCAGGAAACCAAAGGATCGAATGTAAGATCTATAAGTTAACTCTGTTAAACCGTATTCTGGAGCTATGTCGTCCATTTTTGAAACCAAAGTTGCTCTCAAATCTAGATCCATATGTTCATAATGCTGACGACAGTTTTGAAGTGAGAATCTGAGCAGCCCCAAAAAGAAAGAATTCAGTAAACACCTTGAGCAAATACTTGAGAGGGTAGGAAGAGAAACTCACCCCATCTTAGCCAACAATCCTCTCAATCTACTCATTCCTTTCTCTCTCCAGATTCCAAGTTTAGCAGCTACATAACTAGTATGATACATCGAGTGTTCCAAACTCCAATGCCTATACAAAGTAAACCTCAGTTCAGATTCTAAAACTCTAATTTGAGCATCATCAGCAGAAGTACTTGAGACACTTGAATCAGCTGCTGCATGAGCTCTACCTTTTGGATCTGAAGGTCTTGGATTGAGAGCAACTACATCAGAAGCCAAAGCTCTAGATTGAGTGTCATAATCGTCGAAATGAAGAGAAGACGAGAGATATTGAGAAGTTAAACCCAAAATTGCGAGCCTAAAAAGTGAGAAGAGAAGAGAAGGTCAGCCGAGACTACAAGTGATCGTTCCAAAGAGAGAGGGATTTCACTCACCACAAAGCATCATTGTCTCCTCTACCTAACTTAGCAGCTAGCATGTACATCATTCCAGCAACACTGGTTCCAGTGGCAGCTCCTTTGGAATAATACCTTCCCAAAACATTTCGAAATTTCATTCTTGTGGTTCTTGAGATTCTTTGAGGTTTGGATCGATGACGTCGTTTATGTTTCCTCTTCCGAGATTTCTGTTGAAGTGAGAGTGGAACAAGAGGGCGAGAATCAAGAATCATTCAAAGGAAACACTGAAGAAGGGGGGTATCACTCACCTTTCCACCTTCCTCTCCTTCCTCATCACTACCTTCAACCCCCGTCCTTTTTCTCTTCTTCCCTCCATTTTTCGGAGATCCATCCTCCTCCTCCTCCTCTTCTTCTTCATCTTCCTCTTCCTCATCGTCATCCTCATCACTCCCACTCTCACTCTCGCTTTCACTCTCATCTTCCTCACTATCACTTTCCACATCAAATTCCAAAGTTTCATACGCTTCCCTTTCCAATCCCAACCTTTCTTGAATTTCACCATCATCCCAAATGCAAATCTGTTTCTCCAACAACTGAGAAGTTGCGAAGAGGTTGTCTAAATTCCAAGGTCTATGTGAATCTAGAACGTGAACTGTGCAATGAGTCGGTAGAGGATGAGCACCTGGGTTTTCTTCGTCGATTGAGGTTGAGGAGGTGAAATAGTTTGGAAGGGAGAGGATGGATCCTAGGTTGATGAAGAGGAGAGAATGGAGCTGGAAAGGGGAGAGGGGAGATGTTAGATGTTGGAGGGGGTTGGGAGGAAAGTGGGGCTTCGGAGTCTCCAAAAGTAGTTGGCGATTGATAGGGATAGCAAGTACTGTATTGAACGTCCCTCGAATCCTCCAAGGGATGAACTTCTCTATCTCTAGCCAAAGAAACGACTGCCTGCAACACAACGCGTGGAGTCAACCCTCCAGCTCTACTCGCCCTACCCAACCCGACGTGATTCTCTCTCTTCCAATCCTTCCATTCGATTCCCAATCAGCTCATTAGCAAGTTTTCATCCTCTCCACGCGTCTCTGTCTCCCTGTCCTTCTCTCCTTGCTGTGTTGTGTACTCACCTCTTGATTACCCTGAACATCATCAGTGATGATGGCATTCAAAGTTCTATAACCATCAACGGGTACAACTCTATAAGGGACATCATCTTCTCTCAATAACTTTGCGAACAACCTTGCAGCGCAAAGAGCGTCTACATCTGGAGCTACTAGAATTAGAACAGCAGCTGAAGCTGAAGAAGAAGTTGAACCAATCGATCTTGAACGTGAAGCTCTTAGGATTGAAAGATAAGCTTGTGAATAATCAGAGGTTCTGGATGAATAGAATGGATCTGAGGCAGGTCGAGGTCGATGAATTACCACCATAGATGGTGAGGCGGCTCAGAGAGAAGAGAGAGGGAGAGAAGAGTCTGGGTAGGTTCTTGCTGAATAGTATACTATATGGTAGTGCCTGTTGCTGTTGCTGTTTCTGTTGAGTGAATTCAAGACTTAATAAGAAGAGATGATTCAAATTTGCTAGGATGTGATGTGACGATGTTTAGCTCAGAATCTATAAGCGTTAAGAAACACTGAACCGCGTTCCAGCATCACGACACGTCCAAATCGACCCCCTCGATCCCCTTTTTACTTTCGAATTGGTCATTACATTTCATTGATCCAATCATAGAAACAGAGTACGATGGTATAAGACAACAATGGGTTTGAGAGAAATAGGTCGAGGTAGATGGAGCTGACGAAATCGAAACGGGAAAGGGGAAGGTAAACGATAGACAAGAATTGACGAAGGAAAATCTCTCGAAGGCAGAGAAGAACATTATTAAACGATGAGCAATATAAATCATGGTAAAAATTGAAGGAAAACATCCGTTCCGGATTTGAAAAAAGTTTCGGGAGAGGAGATCAAGTTAGAGAGCCTGTTTAAGTGGCTCCGATTTTGTGAAGGTACTGTTCGAGTTCGAGAATTTAGGAACAGAAAGGAACAGAAATCAGCAAAGTAACATCAGAAAAGAGGGATGAGAGACTCAAATAGCTCCAAACAGATTCGACAAATACTCACTCCGGTACAGATGTTCTCTCCATAAGGTTTGGCGTCCAAATCCTTTGGGATCCAACCATACTTCAGTCCAGTTTGGTCTATGGAGATGGCAGAAAGTTCAGCACAGAATTAGGAGATATTGAGAGGTAGGCGAGGGGCAAGAAAGATCGATGGAGCTTCTTTCGAACGGGCGGGAGGTAGACTCACAATTCCAATCTTGAACGTTGTCATTACGCCATGCCCAGAAAATCCATCCACCACTTCCTCCGGCTTCGAAAACGTCTCTTTGAGTTGCGAAGTTCAAGGCCATGAAAGCCTGGGATCAAAGAAAGGGGGAAGGAGCAGGGTGAGATGTCAATATGAGAGGCTCAGATCCTTGTGAAACTCTTAAGAGATCGACTTACCATGTACTTGACAGAGTAGGGATAGTTGGTTCCGTCTTGTGGGAACTTCACTGGGCCAACTGGAAGATCACGATCATAGCTGTCGAAAGAAAGTGATCGGAGAGGGGAAGGTGAGACACTATTAGGATTCAGTTCGACTTCGAATCAAGAACAAACTTACAAGTTGTCTCCATTTGGACCTGTAAGAATAGAACAGACGATAGAGAGAGAGAGGGTCAACCTCAACATCCTTTGCTTTCAGTTTGCCACCATTCCAGTTACTCACCATTAGAAGCCATCTCTCCAGCAATCGAAGGATAATACTTTTGACTCTGAGTGAAACTATCAGCCAAATCACAGACTTCCTTCAATCTAGCCTTGTCCTTTGATCTCTTCTCGTAATCTGAATAGACGAAATATGGATGAGTGTCTAGTAAAACTCTGTGACGACCGATTCCACTCCAGAAGTCTTGCCAGTACTGAAGTCCTTGAAATCCATCGTGAGCAGCCATCAAAAGAGTTCCTGGCTCAGTTTGGTTGTTTGGGTGTCCAATGGCGTTGTGAGCGTAACGGTAGTAGTCGTTTAGCAAATTTTGAATAGCTCCAGTTCCATCTTGCTTTCCCCAAGGCTCATTGACTGGCTCGATAGCAGTGACAGTTCCATTGTAGATATCTTGAGAGAATTCGTTGATAAGACGATCTAGAGCGTATTTGGTTCGAGTATAGTATTCAGGTCTTGTAGCCCATCTTGGGTTTCCGGTGGCCCGACCAGAATTGTCGTACCCTAGAAAAAGAGATTGAAATCGAAGTTGAATCAGTTTTGGGAAATCCCAAAAGCAGTGGAAAGAAGCAGAGTTCTCACCATTTTGACTACCAGGAACACTGTGAAGATCGATCCAAACCTTCAAGCCATACTTCTTAGCGAGAAGCACTCCTTCCTTGAGCTTCTCGAAACGGTTCAAAGCGAGGTAAGGAGCGAAGCCAATGGTCTCTGGGAAGGCAAAGTGAGGAACTGGAATTCTGACGTGGTTGAGACCAGCTGCTGCAATGTTCTTCCAATCATCTTCAACCATCCAGCTTAGAAGGAGAAAGTTGGGGGGGGCGAGAGAGAAGAGAGAATAACTTGGGTCAGAGGCAAGCTCTTCGGTTGAAATGAGATGCATACTCTAGACTCACGTGTCGAAATGCTTTTCCAGTACGTGAGTGGCCCATTCGACAGTCGAATATTGACCGGCTGGTGGAGGGTGGCAAAAAAAACGATGAAGAACCACGAGGATGAAGATGTCAGTCCCCAAACCAGCGGATCTATCGAGCTCCAATCAAGGAGACATCGAAGCTGACTTACCAGTCCATTCATCGACGATAGGGTTTGGGAATGGAGCGTTGACAGCATGGTTGTTGAGGGCGGCAGTGAGAGTCTTAAGGAAGGAAGTTGGGGAGTTTCAGAGGTCAGTTTTTCAATGCTCTCTTATCGGGATCGCCTCTACTTGACATTACATCTCAGAATAGAAATCTTACAACTCACGCTGTCCATCCAGAGTTCGACAAGGAGCTGAAAGAGGAGAACCGCGGTGGACCCGGTGGTCAAGAAAAAGAAGGATATCAGACCCGGGTACGGAGATCGAAAAGCAACAAACAAACAGACTTCCTTCTGAAACTCACCCAATTTCCTTTGAGAGAGGAAAGGAGATCATTTGGCAACAAGATTTCGAAGGTTAGTTGGTGTCAGCGTGCCAGTCTCTATTGCCTTGAAAGCAAGGTCATGAATGTCAGAATCTGTTCGTTCGATTCTACCCACCGATGTTCACTCCTCTGACAGGAACGTTTCCATAATCGAAACCACTATCAGGAGGGAGGTTTGGATTTGCGCTAGCATCAAAATCTTCTTCTTGAGGTAAGCCATTGTTCCACCATTTGCTCTTTGAGAAGGTTAGGTTTGGAATGTACTTTTGCTTCTCGGAAACGTAAGGAGATAAGAGATGACTGTAAGAAGAGATCAACTCTTCAGTGAGCTTGAAAACAGCTTCTGTTTTTGATAGGAATGAGTTGAAAAGAGTTGAGATTTGAGAAGGTTTGGAAGGTTCTCCGTACCCGTACATTGCTACCCAATTATCAAGCTCTGGATGAGATCTTTCCGAAGTGTGAGCTCCATAATCTCTCGGGTTTGGCAAGTTTGGGACTGCTTCCAAAACTTCGGAAACGAAATGTTCTCGGCTGAATAGAGATGAAGAAACCTTTCCACCTCTGAAAGTGTTGATTGAAGGTAGAGCATTGGTAGAAGCCAGAAGAGTGAGAAGAAGAGTTCCACTGGCAGTGCTAGAACTGCTGAAGTGCATTTTGAGGAAGATTTTGCAAGTTGGTTGAAGAGTAGGAAAGGAAGAAGGAAAAGTTTCGAGAGGAAAGAAAAGACAAAAGCGGAGACCGGAGGTCGAAAGAGAAGAAGGTTCGGAAGAAACTTCTTGGGAAAGGAAGGAAAGGACGAAAGAAGAAGGTTGAGAAGGACCTCGCTGAGAAAGCTCTCCTTTATATGGGTTGTCCAAGTCTTTGGGATTAGGGGTTGAAGGAGTGGATGGGAAGGATGAAAGGATAGCAAAACAATAGGTCTTTTCAACCTCTGCCTGCTATTCTCGAAGGGCCACTACCCCGCAGGCCGCACTCAATCAAAACGCTCGAACGCTAACCAAAAACCTAACAGTGGAACACTTTGGGAGAACTGGCAACACTCGAGACTTTTAGGCTTTTAGATTGGATTTAGTGCTTTTTCATCAACAACGTCTCGGCAGGTCGGAAGTGTTCAGGGGCACAGACACAGACACGACTCACGAGACCCGGAACAAAGAAGAGAGTGGCGTCGCTGTACAAGCCCCTATCCTATCGCCCTCTGTCAAAACGATGCGTGCGTGTCATACTACTTCCTTTTCTTGCAGTTGCTGATCACATTACATAGCTAGGTCAAGAACAACATTGGCTCTAGTTGGGGATCTGAGCAAGCAGAAGAAGACGGCGAGAAAGAGCTGGGAATTGGGATGAGCTCCTCCCAGATCGACTCCAAAGTGCGAAGGATAGATGGTGATAGCATGCATCATTTCAAGAGGTTGTGGTAAAGATGAGTGCAAGTGAGAGGGCAAGACTGCATCCAGCAAAGTCTGACCCGAAAGGATAGTAATTTGGGGATCAGAAGAACTGAGGTGGCAAAGCAGCTAGCGTCCCATCCAACCTCCATCGACAGTGATCATCTCTCCGGAAACGTATTTGGATGCATCACTGCACAGGAAAACACAAGGACCAACGAAGTCTTCAGGCGATCCCCATCGTCCTTGATATCAGAAAAGAGAGAGGGAGAGGAAGTTCGTCAGTGTTCTGTTGGCACGCATTCAAGCCTTCAAAGCTACTGACCAGCTGGAATCCTTTCTGAGATTTGTCGCAGTCTGGTAGGGTCAGCTAGGAGCTTCTCGTTCATGTCACTGAGACGTTGGGGTTGGAGAGAGTTTAAAATTGTCAGACGCAGCAGCGAACGTGGTCTCATGAGGAACAGATCTCAGACTTACGTAGCAATGTAGCCTATTTGACATAGAGACAAGTAGGAGAAATAGTTAGACAAGATCTTCGAAGACAGGTAGGAGAGAGAAGAAGCTCAATTTGAAGACAGAGAGGCCCTTCATTGCAACTCACCCGGTGCGATTGCGTTTACGTTGACATTGTGCCTTGCCCATTCGTTGGAGAGAGCTTTTGTCAGTTGAGCTACTGCTCCTTTAGCGCTGGCATAAGCGGGAACCTGAGAAGCAGATACCAAGGAGTGGGAAGTGAAGGGTTGAGATCTAGGTTATCTCCACACGACCTCTTCCTCTTTTCGAATGATGTCCACCTTCATCTAGTCGCACATCGATGTGATTCAAAACCCTGGAACTCACTGTCAATCCTCCTTGATATGAGAGCAAGCTTCCAAAGTTGATGATCTTTCCTTCTCTTCTTGGAACCATATGCTGACCTGCAGCTTGACAGAGAAGCCACACAGTCTTCAAGTTGACTTGGAGTACCTGAATTATCAATTCGAGTAGATCAAAGGTGAAAGTCAGGAAGTCAGTCGGAAGCGAAGGGCTTTCCGAAGCTCTCGAGAGAGAACAACACTCATCCTGTCCCTCCGTATCCTTCAAAGCTCTCAAGTACCCTGCGAGAAATGGCACTCAAGCTACACTTTAAGCCCCCAAGATGTCGCAGTGACTCACCTCATCCCAATCGTCCTCCTTGAACTCTGTGCTTGGGTTCCTTCTCTGAATCCCAGCACAATTGATCAAGATATCAATCTTTCCCTCATTCAACTCTAAAGCCTTTGGGAAGACCTCCTTGACTGATTTAGAATCCGATAGATCTGCTACTACTGTTGAGTGTTTCTGACCTTGATCTGTTGGAAGTGGTCTCAAAGCTGGATGAGCTTCTGAGGAAGAAGAGGCTTGAGGGCGAACAACCAAGCAGATGATGCAACCAGCTTGAGCTAGAGCTAAAGCTACAGCCGCTCCGATTCCTCTTGTACCCCCTGTAATGAGAGCATTTTTCCCGGTTAGAGCGAAGAGAGAGGTTGAGCTGATGGAAGGAGTTGGAGAGAGAGATGGTTCGGTTGAAGTCATTTTGGAAGTTGAGAGAGAAACTTGATTGTTGAATGGAGATATGACAGTGAAGAGGAATCAAGAGAGTCAAAGAAGATTGACTTTTATAGACAAAGACCCCCGCGGGCAAAGGGTTGGGAGAATCAGAGAGTGGGGGTGAGCAGGTGGAGATTGGAAGAGAAGACGGATTGGATCGAACTTAATGAATGTACACTCTTCTGTTCTTCGACGCTGAGTGTGATTTCCTCTTGATGAACTGGTTCTGGCTAGAGAAAAGAGAGAGAGAGAGAGAGAATGGTCGTCAAGTGGAGAGAGGACGAGTTCACTTCCACCATCAAAACATCTAAGTCGCCGATAATGAAGATTGGAAATTTTGAAAGAAAAGATAAAAAGAATACAGTTGAAAAGTGAGTGTGTTTGTGAGATTGAATAGATCTGACCGAGAACTTAAAAGAAGGTATAAAAAATTGGAAAATTGGAATTCAGAGAGCTGGGGGCAGAGATTGGGAGCTTTGAATTGAAAGCGCAGGTGGTTTGAAAGGAAACCGAGAAAGCGGGTGTCGAAGAAGATTAACACCTTAGTACTGCTTCTAGGAGATCGAAAAATTTGACAGAAAAGGGAAGGTGTGTGTGTCTATAAAGATTTGGAAGAGAGAGTGGCGTGGGCTGGAAGAAGTTGAGACGAACTATATCTGATAGATTTCATGCAATTGATATAGGTTTGAAGAGATTGAGAAATGCCTTGACTCTGTTCCGACCGAGGAAGGAAGAGAAAAGAGAAAGTTACAACCAATTGCCCCTGGAAAACGGATCTCCTTTTTCGAGAGAAGGAGTTGGTAGCGACATCATAGGGACGTTCCTTCCATTTCCAACATCCAGAAGGAAGGATTTCTTGAAAGCTCCTTGCAGATCTTCTTCCTCTCCGTTGTCTCCTTTCTGATCCTCCTTCGCAATCCTGTGGCTCTTCTTGGAGGGACGACGAGAGTGATTGAATTGGTTCTCTTTCTCATCGACGGTTGGAAGCGGCTGGACGTGATAGTTTGGAGTGAGAGGTGCATGAGGAGTAGTTGGAGTGTTAGGATTCGAATTTCCGACCAGAGTAGGAGCTATAGAAGAAGTCGGAGAATCAACTCTGGTCGAGGCTGAGAATCTCGAGTAGCGAGGAGTGCTTTCACCTTCTCCTTCCATTGGATCCTTTTCTGTAACTCCATTGATTCGTATGTCCACTTTGGTGTTGAGATTAGCTTGATGAGACGCTAGAGAGATTGGGAGAAGAGCTGGGGGGCGAGCTAATCCTCTGAGTCTAGCAGAGGTCGGAGATGAGTTGAGGCTGTTGAGACCTAGGACTGAAGGACTGAAATCTGATGGAGTAGCGGTAGAGACTGGTTGATCTAGAAGGGTGAGAATTGAATCTTTTGGACTTTGCGAGATCTCCTTGTTGACGTCGTCGATGCTAATGAATGAGAAGTGGATTCGATCTCCTGCCTCTGACTCCTCTTCATCAGCATCGCTCATCATCTGTTCTTCCCAATCACTTCCCGAACCGATCTCTTCGTCGTTGTCGGAATCGAGGTCGAAGGATCCTGCTCTTGATACGGTTCTGAGGTGAGAAAAGGAACAGAGACGAGTCTGTCAGGATCTTGTGCCCAAGTCGAATCCTTCTCCGAGCTTCTGACTTACCTCGGCAGACTCAAAGCACTAGGCGCATCACTCGTAGATCTCATCATTGGCGGAGCCCCTCTGAATCGTCTGAGGACGGGTTCAGCGTCCTGACTCTCAGCCTCACTGTCGATTTCGTTCTCTTCTACGAGTGGACTTGAGGTAGAGACCGAGATCGGCTGAGACGTGATGATCGAAGGTGGAGGCTTTGAGGCGAAAGCACTGGCAGCCGCTTTGGCAGCTTGCTGTTTGAGAATTGGAGGAGCTGACTCTGGAAGTGGCTGACTGAGCCCCTGTAGATGCATATGATGAGTTAGACTGTGTCCTGGTGCGTGAACGTGAACTTGATCCGGAGTAGGTAGAGGTCCAGCAGATGGTCTGCGCAGGGAGAGTGAAGGATGGAGCGAAGCTGAGATCGAGTTCGAGCGGTGATGTCCGTCCAACCAAGAGGGTCTGCGACTGTTGGAAGAAGCGTGGACTGTGGCGGTAGTCGCTGACGAGCCTCTTCTATCTTCCGAGACCATATCTGGAGCTCCAGTCCAGTTCCAGACTCCACCTCCTGTGATTTTGCTGAGACCACCTGGGTTCATGGAGTAGTTCTCGAGAGAGCTCTGAAGCGGCTGACTACACGGATCCTCGTATCCAAAGCTTTGATCACTTGCTACTAGACGCTGGAAAGATTCGGAAGCACATAGTCTGGGTACGGCTTGACTAGATTCTAGAATTCTAGAGGACTTTGGAGAAGCTGAAGGATCATATTGAGCGGGGAAAGAGAACTGGTCCATCTCTGCTGTTTGAGGAGTTGGGAAAGCGTCTCCTATGACGAATATGGGACCTTCTTCCTTTTCTTCTCCCATCCTATGCTCCTGATCGATCTCCATATTCCAAGGTTGAGAGAGACCCACACTCTCTCTCCTGATGACCTGAGCTCTTGACTCTGAGGAGAAGTTAGACCCCCTTCTTGCTGCTGAAGGGTAGAGAGCTCTGAGGGGGCTCTGAGGTGGAGTAGTCCTGAATCCATTGTGAGAATGAGGATCCGAGAGAGATCCTGAGAAGGTTGAGGCTGATGGTGAAGAGATTGAACCGGTTCGATTGAAGCTGCTTGCGGCAGAGTTGGAGTGGGAGTGATTGGAGAAGGTGGTTCCGGAAGAGGTGCTACTGCTGCCCTGCTTTGAGGATGGCGCTTGATGATTGAATGCACGTCTAGAGTCCTTATCTAACCTTGTCATCGGCAGTATCACTGGGACAGGTGACGTCTCGTAGATCCAGCTTGAAGGTACAGCGGTTCTGATGTCTGCTCGACTAATAGATGAACTATTCTTCCTATGACTACTCTTCTTCCTGGATGCCAATCTACCACTAAAGTCCCGGACTACTCTCCTTGAGAAGATGTTTCCGTAGCTTGTAGATCTGATTCTCTTACGTAAAGGTAGAGAGGCTTCTCCGCCCGTCCTTCCGTTCCCTTCCACGTCCGAGATCAGGCTCCCACTGTCCGATCTGTCTATTCCATCTCTCTTCCTGCTGTTCAATCCGAGAGCCTTAGAGAGTCTGGTAGGGAGAGGAAGACCTCTGAGTGATCCAGTGGTGTCCCTGCGCTGGAGCAGTAGAACTCTATATAGAACTAGAAGTAAGGCTACGGCCAAGATCAGAAAAAGGCAGAGCACTACGATTGTTGCTTGAGACAATGCTTGCGAGTGTCTGTTGTGAGGGTGAGGACGAATCTCAGTGATGATAGGGAGAGTACCGTTGCCGTACGAAGAGTACAGGGATGGATTGAGAATCTGGACGTCTGCCTCTTGAACGACATCTCGATGAGTGGGTAGATACATCGATCTGCCAAAAGAGTTGAGATTTGAGGGTTTCCGAAGGTGGCCAGAAGTTGAAAGTAGGCTTGAAGGTTTGAGAGTCTGGCTGGCGGTGAATGGAAATCCAATGAGAAAGTGAGAGATCTGGAAGCAGTAGAGAAAGAATCAAAGATTTATGGGAAAGAAGTGAATGGTGAAGAAGGAAAGAGAGAATGGAAAGAAGTTCTTGAATGGATTCAGGTTTTGTTGAAGGGGATGAAAAGCTGAAACGCTCGATTTTGACTGTGGTTTTGTCAGCTTGAAGCTGTCAATCGAAAAAGGAAATCTTGACAGAAGGGGTCGATCGTACATAGTCATCGAGATTTTAAGGAATAGCGGAGAAGATAATGGCTCGAGGAGGGGAGCTGCATCGTTGCAGGAGGCCTTGGTCTCGGACTGTCCGTTTGGTTTCAGAATTTCTGCCCCTTGGAAAGTTGAAGTCGTCACCTTCCCCTTTCTGCCCTTCGCTCGATTTTACACCAGGCTTGCCACTTTTGGGAATAATTGAAGCTCCCCGAACCAAGAGAGTGTTTGTGACGGCTGGGTGAAAGAAGAGGTCGGACTTTCAAATCGGAGTGACACGACACAGAACGCGACTCTACACGTCGAAACCAACCAAAGTCAGCACTCGAACAAGTGTTGTTCTTGTGTCGCCACCTTCTAAAAGTAGAAAACTTCATTTGATTGACTCATTGCTTTTGGAATGGAGCCACGGAGGCTGGAGGGAGCACCGAATTCTTCCCTCTCCGTCTCTCCGTCCCCAGTCACACAAACAAGATCGTCCCACCGACCCCAGAGGCCTTGCGTCGCGATTTCTGTGTTCTGTCGCGATAAGAGAAGATTTAAATTTATGTACATAGCTCGTGTATACAGACTCAGAGGAAGCAGGTACAGATGACAGATTTTCGTTGTTGGAAACTTGTCAAAATAGAATCTCATCACGCGCGAAAACAAATCAAAAAACACCCGTAGTCCCAAACCAGACCAGCAGACCAATCAAGCTGGCGATGAAGATGAAGTTGAAGATGAAGCATTGTGAAAACGAAACAAGAAAGACCCGAACACCCAAACCCTCCTATCTCCCTCTTCTGGCACTTCGACCCGTCTTTCTAGGCCTATTCGAATCTGATCCAGCCCAATCATTGTTGAACTCCCCACCAGTTGATAGAGGATTCCAAGATTGACCGCCTTCTCTCGGTGGACCATTGAAACCACCTCTATTACCCCCTCTCGCAGCTCCACTTCGACCCCTCGAAGCCCACCCAGAACCACTATAGCCTTCCATTTGATTTTGAGGTTCAGCTCTAGGTTGAGAGAAGCCAGGAAGAGAACTGAAACCAGCTCCTTGAGGTGGAGGAGAAGGGACGTAAGGATTGTTTCCCCAATTTGAAGATTGAGGTGCTGAATTTTGAAGTTGGTCATAGTTATAAGTAGGAGCGTTATTATGATATGGACTAGAAGCTGAAGTTGCTGTTGCTTGTTGAGGAGGATTCCAGTTCCTGTTGGGAGGTGGAGCTCCCCAACTTGAAGTTGTGTGCGGAGGACTTTGAGTTTGGTTCCATCTTGGAGGACTAGAAGAAGCGTAAGGGCTTTGATAGCTAGATTGGGGTGGGGCGTAGTTGTAGGGAGGTGCTGCAGAGGAAGGAGGAGGAGGAGGAGGCGGGCTGAAAGAAGATGGAGGTGGTCTGGGAGGAGGACCGGGAGGCGTCGCAGCAGATGATACAACACCTAGATTTCCTAAGCCACCACCTGCTTTGAGAGAATTCAAGAGCTGATCGACCAAGGAGGGATTTGAACTGAGAACGTTCTCCAACTGAGAATGTGGCAGTTGAGACAAGCTACTCGCCGTCGATCCAGCATGGATAAGAGGTGATTGAGAGCTTGTCGATTCCTTAATATAGCTGGAAGATGTAGCTTGATATGGAGAATCGGAACCTTTGACAGGATTTGAAGAGCCCCCATTTCCGCCCACCGCTTTCAGAAGGTTCTGTAAGACTGAAGAATTTGAGTTAGAAGTCTCCCTTCCAGTCGGGCTGACATTTGCTTGAGTTTGAGGAGTTGAAGGTTTTGAAGAAGACTGTCTAACCAAAGGTGATCCAGAAGACCTGTCCTTGATCTCAGCTTCCAACCCATCTTTCCAAAGTACAGCGACTAGCAATATGAGATCTTCCTCTCTTTCGCTAGATTTATCCTTCCCTTTTCTTTTCGCATCTCCCTTGGAGTAGAACAGATCCGGTTTGAGAAGCGACAGCCATTCTGGTAGAGGACTGTCCTTCTTGAGTGGAGCTGCGTAAAAGTCCTTCACGACTTTCTTGATTTCCTTCCTCTTCTCGTATGGAGGGACCAAAACTCCGTACCTGTCTTTCCCATGAAAATATTCCAACTCGTTTTTGAAGCCTTTCAGATTTGCATCTCTTGTGAATGGAACTCCATCTGGACCACTAGACACCTCTGACGTTTGAGCCAAAGCCAGCTTTTCTATGTTGAAGACATTTCTCATTGCAAAGACCACTAATTCCGTCCGAGAAGAAAGTCTTGACTGAACCAGATAGTCGGCGGCTGCCTTAGCTGGGATTCTGCCTTCGATGATCAGATGGGGCGAGGTGAAGAAATGAGTCGAGAAGATTGGAAGGTCGGGATTCATAGGTCTACCAGCTACTTGATGAAGGTTTCCACTGAAGGTTGAGACATCCGGCATAGTCAAAGATCCACTCCAGAAGATCGGTCTAGAAGTGAGAGGGACGACCTTGTGGAATAACGGGAAAGGAGGAGGAGATCCAGATGGCGTTGTTGATCTTTGGATCGGTTCTGCTGACTTCTCAAGAGCTTTCTCTTCGGATTTGACTGGATTTGAAGTTGAAGTTGAATCGGAGACTGGAGCTGAAGGTCCAGCTACTGCCTCTGTTTTTGCGTCCTCTTCATCGTTCCCACCCAAGAAGTTGTCGATCAGATCGTCGTTTGCATCATCAAACATTCCTTTCTCACTTCCAACTCCATCCTTCATCTCATGATCATTCCCTCCCTGAGTGGAGAAGTCCGGTTCGTGATGGTCTTGATGATAATCTATATCCATTCCAACGTTGTCGCTCGAAGGTTCTTCGACCACGGGTCCATCGTCTTCAGTCCAAGCGTGATTGAAGTCGAAAGGATTGTCACTTGGAGATAGCAAACCAGCTGAAGGTAGATCGTTCTCCACTAACTGAGAAGGAGCCGATAGGAACTCTCCAGATGCTTCATTGCCTTGACCTAGAGAAGGAGAAGAAGCTGCTTGACCCTCTGACTTGGGATCGCTTTCCTCCTTCTTCTTTAAAGCTTCTTCCAATTCTCTGCCTCGGGTTTCGACTTCTTTTCTGTATTCGAAATCCAAATCAACTTCTCCCTTATGATTCAACTTTTTCCCGTTTACCATCATTCCATTGGAATTCTCTCTTTCCAATTCTTTGTTCCTAATTGACATTTCCAAGCTTTCCTTCTTTTTCCTTTCGATTTCATCTCTAATTTGATCATTTGCTAATTCTTCGCCTTTCATCTTGACAAAATTTTGAGGTAACAAACTTCCTGAAGCGATCTTGAAATGTAAAGCTTTGTTCTTAGCATCTTTCAATCCAAACAAAAAAGTTCTAAATTTATCTTTATAAAGTTTACCAGGAAGTAATTCTCCTTTCGGTGATTTCTCAGAATACATGTCAAATAATCCTTTCTCTAATTCCTTAGCATATCTTCTAGCTTCAACTTCATTAGATCGACTTGCTCCACTTTTCTCCAAAAGATTCAAAGAACTACTCGAAACCGAAGAACTGACGGTCAAATTCGAACTCATTTCTTGCATCAAAAGTGAATTGGTCTCTGAAAAGATTTTGATCAGGATCGTCTCGAATTGGGAAAGGGCGTGAGATCTAACTGGATTGGAATTTGATGAAGAAGAACTGGTAGTTCCAACTTTCTTCGAGCTAGAAGGGGAAGAGAGGTCGACCTTTTTCCTCTTAGGATCAGAAGTAGGTTTGGAAGCTGAAGATCCAACTCCCAATTCGGTATCTGACTTCCTCTTCAAAGAGATCTTTCTCCTGTTGACACCTCCTCCACTAGTCCTTTCTTCGTCGTCTTCTTCTTCTTCTCTTACTCCATCTGCTGGTTTGTTTCTAGATGTGAGACCCTTCTTAGCAACAGAGACATCTCCTTCCTCATCTTCAGAGTAATCATCTTCAGACTCGGATTCGACTTCTTCCTGATGATCTCCATCTTCATCTTCGTCTTTCGGCGCAGGAGCTTCTCCGTCTGATTCTCCCTCGATTGTAATATCGTCCGTAGCTGCGGGAGATGAAGTGGGAGAGCAGGTAAGGTGGTTAGCGTCCTTTCCCGACTGAGGAAGGCATTCATCGATGAAGGCGGTCAAGGCCATCTTCCCCTCTCTTGAAGCATCTCACACGCTGTATCTCTAGCTGTACTCCATGTCATAACCTTTGGCTCTCTTCCCTTGATCCCACATCGCTTCCATCGAAGTATCTGACCCTTGCATTGCTTGATTCATCTCAGACACTCACTCTTGGACTTTCTACCGGTGCTAGCCTCGCAATCTTTACAAATGTACTCTGCCATTTGGTCGGCTTTCTTTTGAGATAAGTTGATGCATTTGAAATGGAACCTGTTTTTGAGAAGTGAGAGTCAGAGTAAGCTTCTTTTCCTCCTCTGATGGATGAAGACCGGCATCCAAAGACATCCTCTTCTGGCATAAGAAACTTACCAATTAGAACAACCGCCTTCACAATAAACCATTGGACCATTGTCTTCACCATGACAGATGCAAAAAGTTTGACTTGACTCTTCTCCATCTTGATCCTTTCCCTCCTCTTGCAGCTGCTGATCCTTCACCACCTTCCCTTTCCCTCTACCCTTCCCATTCTCTTTAAATTTCCCACCATCTTTTGAATTGTTGTTACTCTTTGATTTCCCTTTTCCTTTGATTAAAGTTGAGGTAGAATTGGAAGTTGATGCTGAGCCTTGACCTTGAGCTTCTAATTGCTGCTTTCCAGCCGCCTTTCTCTGAGTTGGTAAGACAGCAGAAGAAGGAGCAGCAGCTACAGCAGATTCAGCATCTTCTAATAGTTTTGAAGAAGCTTTTCTGATTCTGGAACCTCTTCTGGTTGATGTAGAATTACTCTCTCCTACTGCTGCTGATCCATCTACCACCTCTCCATCACTACTGCGACTTGGGGGCATGAGCTAATGAGACAACGGGATTGGTGTATCTAATCTAAACTGAGACCTCGAATTTAACAACAATCTCGAGAGAAAGGCCACGATAGATTCGATGATTCGATGTGATACGGTAGGAAGAAGATTGACGAGAGTTCCGAGACCTTCTCTTGCAAGCTCGCCTTCTATTTTCCTATCGCACTAATTCGCAAGGTTTACAGATATCTAGCCAAAGCTCAGCAATGATCACAGCATCTCTTTTTGTGCATACATATGCCATCCAAAGTACCCAGTGAAGATTCAGACATCCAGATTTGTGCATTCCTCTGCTCTGTATGACTCCTCTAGCCCTCCTGCCTTTCCGACGGCGAGAGTCATGTTTTGAATTTTTGCACAAAAAACCAAGTGTGGAAACTCGCAGTCGGAAAATTACTTCCGCGATAAATGACTGCGAGAGTTGAGCGCATCAGCTTACTCTGTTAGCGCCGCGTGTAAGAAGCCTTGGTTCACATTTTCTTTCTTCCCTCTCTTTTCCTCACTCCCTCCCTCCCCTCTCCTTTCCTTATCCCTTTCCCCAAAGTCCCTTCCAACCATGTCTGGCCTTCCACAAGAAGGAGTCACGGCAGCTGGGCCAGCCAGTAGCAACACGGGAACACATGGTTTACCCGGTTCTCACGAGAAGACCGAGAACGAAATCAATCATCAAACCACAAATAGTTCTCTAACCGATGAAGAAATCTCTGAACACAATGAAGGTGTAAATGTAGAGAAAGCTGAAGAACAGTTCGCAGCTCTTGGAAAGGAGTTGAGTCGTCAAAGTTCTGCGTAAGTGTTCCATTTGTCATGAGAAGAAAAAGAATCAGGAGAGAAGATACAGAGAGATATCGCGCGCATTTCCAAATCTGTTCCTCTTGCTATGCTAATTGTCAGGTCTGTGTCTTGCGTCTTGCCATTTCTATTTTCAATTATTCTCAGTCATCGCAAAGCCACCGACGAAGAGAAAGCTGACTCAGAAGACGAGTTTGACTTGCTAGACTACATTCGCTCCAATCAAGCTGCTGCTGATGAGAATGGTCACAAACACAAACATGTAGGAGTAGTCTGGAAGAACTTGACTGTTACTGGTTAGTTGATCTCATTCAGGAGTATAGCATCTAACCCACCTTTACTCATGCCAAGCTGCTGCGCACCACCTCCCACTCCTTCCCTTCAAACTCCAGGTTCCTCTGGAATCTCTTTGAACATCAGAACTTTCGGAGCTGTTGTCTGGCAGACCTTCCTATGGGCTCCTTTGGCTTTGGCTATGAAGTTTGGTGCTTTCAAGTGAGTATGTTGTCTTCGGAGAATAAGACAGAAAGCTTGCTCTAACGCCGCTTCGATCTCTTGCCCTTCCTTCCCTCTTTCAGTCCTGGAACTCGTAAGCTGCTCGACAATTTCAGTGGTTTCGCTGCTCCTGGAGAGATGGTTCTTGTCCTCGGTCGTCCGGTATGTGTTCATCGCTGCAACTAAACACAAATTCCCATGCCACGTTCTTTAACTCGTTCTCTCACTCCTCTTTCGTCGTTTCTTTCTTTCTTCTGCTCAATAGGGTTCAGGGTGTTCAACTTTCCTCAAGACTATCGCCAACCAACACGGAGGTTTCATCAGCGTAGATGGAGAGCTCAAATACGCCGGAGTGGACGCGAAAGAATTCGCAAAGAGATTCAGAGGAGAAGTTGTCTATAACGAGGAAGAGGACCAGCACTTCGCCAATTTGACGTGAGTAAAGACCTGAAGGATAGGGATTGGAGGAAACGCACTCACCCACTATCACTTTTCACTTTTGACTTTCGTGTTTCAAGTGTTGGACGTACTCTCAACTTCGCTCTCAACACCAAGACTCCAGGAAAGCTTTTACCCAACGAGACCAAAGCTAGCTTCAAGAAGCAGACTCTCGAGACTCTACTCAAGATGCTTGGAATCTCTCATACCATTGATACTTTGGTCGGTTCGTGAGTAGTCGTGGAGTGTGGTGGTTGTAGTTGAGGAGAACGAGTGGGAAAGAGGGAGAAGAGAAGAGACAAGATGAATGGGCCTTGGCTGACTGATTGGTTTTCTCTACCTCCTTCCGATAGCGCCTTCGTTCGAGGGGTATCTGGAGGAGAACGTCGAAGAGTTTCCATCGCTGAGATGCTCTGCACTAGAGGTAAGTTTCTAGCGGATTGATGTCAAAGAGCTCGCAGCGATTTCATACTGCTGACTGCTTCCTTTTCTCTCTTATCTCAAGCCTGTGTGCTTTCATGGGATAACAGTACTCGTGGATTGGATGCCAGGTTAGTTTGTCTGTTCGAAAAGCGATATCGTTGGGGTCAACTCACTGAACCCATCTCGCGTTCCCTTCTCTGTTTCCGCCAGTACTGCTCTCGACTACGCTAAATCTCTTCGCATCTTGACCAACATCGGAAAGACTACTACTTTTGTCTCCCTCTACCAAGCCGGAGAAGGAATCTATAACCAATTCGACAAGGTCTTGCTCATTGACGATGGGAAATGTGCTTACTACGGACCTCGTGAGGAAGCAAGACCTTACATGATCTCTCTAGGATTCCTAGATCTTCCACGTCAGACTTCTGGAGATTGGCTTTGTGGAGTTGTAGACCCGGCTCTTTCGTGAGTAGTCGTAGATTTGGACGCTGAGCGGTGTGGAGATGAGGGAAGAGAGGGAGAAGAGAATAGAAGAGACAAGGCCTCTCCCTCTTTCGTCTACCTTTTTCGCATAACACGGGCCTTTCTATCTCTCCATCCAAATAGATATCTTTTTAGCATTGTATCGACGAGATCCGGCTGACCTTCTCTTTCTCTCCACCTCTCATTCCTCCCAACAGCGCCGATCGTCGTTTCCAAGAAGGAAGGGATGCAACCAACACCCCATCTACTCCAGAGAAGATGGAAGCCGCTTATCTCGAATCTGACATTCGCAAGAGAGAGATGAAGAAGCTGGAAGAATATGAGGCTCTAGTAGCAAAAGAGAAGAGCATCGAGGACGAGTTCAGAACCGCGGTCCTTGAAGACAAAAACAAGGGAGTTGGAAAGAAGTCCAACTACACCGTCCCCTTCTACACCCAAGTCTACGCTCTATGGATTCGTCAAATGCAAGTGGTTCTCGGAGACAGACTGGACATCTTCGTCTCTTTCGCAACTGCCATCGCCATCGCTCTTATCGTCGGATCTTGTTTCTTAGATCTTCCTGAAACCGCAGGTGAGTGACAGAGAGAGCGAGATGGAAAGTGACAGGTTCGCTGTGCAGTTCTCACACCTTTCCCTCACTCTCCTCTCACTTCGAACAGCTGGAGCCTTCACCAGAGGAGGAGTTCTCTTCATCGGAATGCTTTTCAATGCGCTGACTGCTTTCAACGAATTGCCAACTCAGATGGGAGGAAGGCCTATCCTTTGTGAGTTAGAAACAGGGAAAGAGCGTCTGGGTCGAGAGTTTGGGTATTGATCTCTACCACTTCTTCCGTTCCATTCGTTTCAGTCAAGCAACAAGGATTCGCCTTCTACCGACCAGCTGCTCTGTCAATCGCCAATCTCCTATCGGATATCCCATTCTCCATTGCTAGGATCTTCATCTTCAGTATCATCATCTACTTCATGGCTGGTTTGGCCTCCTCGGCCGGAGCTTTCTTTACCTTCTTCTTGAATGTTTACTTCGCCTACCTGGCCATGTCAGCTCTATTCAGAATCTTCGGTACCATTTGCTCAAGTTACGATTTGGCGTGAGTATTGATGAACGGAGAGAGACGCAAACGTTTCCTACCGCTGCTGACGAGTTCCCCCCCCCTTTTTCTTCTCTTTCCTTTCTTCCACAGTGCTCGTCTAGCAGCTGTCATCATCTCTGCCATGGTCATGTTTGCTGGTTATGTTATTCCTCGTTTCGGAATGCCAAGATGGCTGTTCTGGGGTGAGTCTAGCGGGGATGGAGGGGTGAGAGAGTGGCGAGAGGCGACGACGTCTCTTTTGACCTCAACTTACACACTTCTCCTTTCTTTTCGGCTTCTTCCCTCAACAGTCAGTTATCTGAATCCTCTCTACTTCGGTTTCGCCGCTCTGATGATCAACGAGTTCAAAGATCTTGATTTGAGTTGCGTGGACACGTATATCACTCCAAGAAACGTCGACGGAACTCTGCCTCAATACCCTAACAGCGTTGGCGACTTCCAGGTCTGTACTTTACCTGGATCTTCCCCTGCTCAACAATCTGTCCCCGGAATGGACTACCTGAACGCTTCCTTCGGTTACCAGAGAAGCGATCTATGGCTGGACTTTGGAGTCGTCCTCATCTTCTTCGCCGGACTTGTCACTTTGACTTGCATCGTCATCGAAGTCTTTCAGCACGGTAAGCATTCTTCCGCTCTCAAAGTCGGCAAGAAGCCCAACGCTGACGAGCAGGCCAAGAACGCCGCTCTCAAAGCTCGTCGTGCCAACAAGGACGAAGAGAAGGGAGAAGAAGAAGAAGCCAAATTGGACATCAACGCTTGTACATTCACTTGGGAGGATTTGAACTACACTGTCCCAGTCAAGGGTGGAGATCGTCAATTGCTCAACAGTGTTTACGGTTTCTGCAAGCCTGGAAGTTTGACTGCTTTGATGGTGAGTCTTCAGCGTCGACACCTCTTCTTCTTTTGGCCTCATCTTCTGATCTTCTTTCATTTCTGCTCCTCTCTCTACTTCAGGGAGCCTCTGGTGAGCCTAAAACGACGTCGCCCATTTCCTTTGGCTTAATCTTCTGACTCTTCCTCAATTCTACTGTCTACTTCAGGTGCCGGTAAGACCACTCTTCTTGACGTGCTCGCTGATAGGAAGTCGATTGGAGTCATCTCAGGAGAGAGACTTGTGAATGGTCGTCCTGTCGGAACCGACTTCCAGAGATCGTGTGCCTATGCCGAACAGCAAGACGTTCACGAAGCCACCGCTACGGTCAGAGAAGCCATGCAGTTCAGTGCTTATTTGCGTCAACCAGCTCACGTTTCCAAGGAAGAGAAGGATGCTTGGGTGAGTCTCCATCTACCAGCGTTCTGAATGGTAACAACTGGGGATGCATTTAGGATGAGGGTCGTTTCGGTGGTGGCTCACATCTTCCTGACATCAACTTTCTCTCCTCTTTCCGTCCCTCCAGGTCGAAGAGTGTATCTACCTTCTCGAACTTGAGGATCTCGCTGATGCTATGGTTGGATGGCCAGCTTTCGGATTGGGAGTCGGTGACAGGAAACGTTGCACGATTGGTGAGTAGAACAGGCAGGTCTTTGCTATGAAATTTGGGCTGATCTCCTTTCATCTGAAATCTGAACCCTAAATCAGGTGTTGAGCTTGCCGCAAAACCGGATCTTCTTCTTTTCCGTGAGTATTACCGGGGGGTGTCGACGAAAATTGATTCTCGGTCGGACTTCTTCCCCTTCATTCTGACACCCACTCCTTTCTCTCTCCCTAAAGTCGACGAACCTACTAGTGGTCTAGATGGACAAACCGCGTACAACGTAGTTCGTTTCCTCAAGAAGCTAGCTAACGCTGTGAGTCACTCTGCGTGGAGAGAAAGCGAGAGTCGTCTAGTCTCATCTCACCAGCCTTTTGACCCACTTTGAATCTATTTCCATTGTTTTTTCCACTTCTAGGGTCAAGCCATTCTTTGCAGTGAGTAGATCGAATCGAATCGTTTCTCCTTTGTAGCTTTCTGATCTCCTTTCCTCACCTCCCACGCTCTTTTCTAGCCATCCATCAACCTAACTCTTTGCTCTTCGAGATGTTCGACAGACTTCTCTTGCTCGAGAGAGGTGGGAACACTGTCTACTTTGGACCGATTGGAGCCGATTCAAAGCATCTGGTGAAGTACTTCGCTGATCACGGTGCAGTCTGTCCTTCTGATGTGAACCCAGCCGAGGTGAGTAATCTTGTATCGTGATTGCTTTCCTCGACGATGTCCTCTGACTCTCATTCCTTCGCCTTGCAGTACATGCTGGACGCCATTGGAGCTGGGTCTCAGAAGAGAGTCGGAAACCGCCCTTGGTCAGATGTTTACAGAGACTCTGAGCTCTTCCAGGAGAACCTCAAAACGATTGCTCAGCTCAAGGAGGAGTGTCTCGCTCAACCAGATTCTCATGAACAAGTCAAGGAGTATGCAACGAATTTCACTTTCCAACTCAAGACCGTCTTCAACCGTACCCTTCTCGCATCCTGGAGGCAACCTGACTACCAGTTCACTCGTCTCTTCCAACACGGAGCTATTGCCTTGGTCACCTCTTTGGTCTTCTTACAGCTTGGAAACTCGGTAGCATCTCTTCAATATCGCGTATTCGGTATCTTCATTGCAACTGTTGTGCCCGCAATCGTTCTGGCTCAGATCGAACCTTTCTACATCATGGCTAGGTCCACTTTCATCAGAGAGGACTCCTCAAAGATGTACACTGGTAAGTCACCAATCGAAATGTGGAAGCTGGTCAGGGGGAGGGACTTCAAGTCACTCCACCTCCAATCTGAGCGACTTTTACTTCGAACTTTAACCTCTTCCTTTAACCCTCTCTATCTCTTCTCTCTCTACCAACAGGAACTGTCTTTGCTCTCTCTCAATTGATGAGTGAAATGCCGTTCTCGTTGGCCTCCTCGATCGTCTACTTTCTTCTCTTTTATTATCCTATCGGATTCCAGTACGCCTCGAGCCGCGCTGGTTACTTCTTCGCCATGTTCTTGGTCACTGAAGTCTTCGCAGTCACCCTGGGTCAGGCAGTTGCTGCTCTTTCGCCATCCATGTACATCGGTGAGTATGCTAGGGTTGAAGCTTCGATGAGAGTTGTGACTCGCTGCCCTTTTTCTGACTTTTTGCCACCTTCATCTTCCCTCTTAATCTTTCTCTACCAGCGGCATTAACCAATCCTTTCGTTAGTATAGCATGAGGTCGTGGACCATAGATCAGAGAGACTCGGAAGAGGAGGGCTAGCCGCTTACTGACTTCTCTCTCCTTCCTCTCTCCTCCCTCTTTCATTCTTTCTCAGTTCATCATTATCATGTCTTTGTTCTGTGTGAGTTCAAGACGAGATGGCATGAGAAAACGAGGCGAGCAGAACGAGTCGACTGACGGCTTCACTCATCCTCTCCTTTCCCCTCGACTCTGACAGGGAGTTACCATCCCAGCACCTAACATGCCTTACTTCTGGAGAGTCTGGATGTATCAATTGAACCCTTTCACTCGTCTCGTGGGAGGATTGATCTCCAACGAACTCTACGAGCTAGACGTCAGATGTACCGATTCGGAATTCGCCGTCTTCCAAGCTCCTCCTGATCAAACCTGTGGAGAATGGGGTCAGGCCTTTGTAGATAAAGCTGGTGGTTACCTCAACAATCCAAACGCACGCTCCGATTGCCAGTACTGCACCTATTCTACTGGAGCCGAGTTCTACGAGCCCCTAGGAATCTACTACAGCAATCGTGGAAGAGAGATCGGGATTATGATCGCTTTCATTGGTGAGTTCGAAAGCCAAATTGAAGAGAAAGGGAAAGGAAACCCTCAGAGGGAAAGAGGAAGGGGGGTGTACCCTTGTCGACGATCGGCGGCTCACCCCTTCCCGCTTGCTTTTCTCTCTGCTTCACACAGTCTTCAACTCTATCGTTCTGATGGCCGCTGCTAAATGGATCAAGTACGCCAATCGTTAAATCGAAAGCGTTGATTCTTCGTCTTCTGAACAGTGTCCGCTCTTTTCTCATCCCATCGTCCCTCGTCCTTTCACTTTATCCCCCTGATTCCCGCATGATTTTCACCTTTCCTTCTTCCCGAAGGGATCTCGCTACCCATGACACCACTTTCTCTCTTTCCTCTTCTAATCTTCCTCTCTTTTCTTTTGTCTTGATTATTTTATCGTCCAGACTTCCCCAACTTTAGAACGAAATCCCTCCCACCCATCTACTTTTGTTTTTGTCTCTCCCTTTTTCATGTCTCATCTGACGATTTAAAACCTACGCAAAAACCAATCATGAATGGAATCTTTTGACTTTCCCAAATTCTAAAGTCTGACGATTTGACCTCGGTGAAAAGATGATGGAAGATTACACTCCCTCGCAAAGGGAGGTCGTTGCACAAGGGGTGCAACCCTCAGACCTCCGGACTACGTCCCTCCTGTACCTCTTTCATAGAACTCTTTAAATTTTGAGGCAGCGGAAAGTCTGAGGGCAATAGGATGCGGAACTACTATCGACGTGGCGATGCTGGAAAAAGAGATATAAGCAGAATTTAGAACTTTCCGATTCTCTTCTGATTCCGTCTTTTTATCTTTTTCTTTCTGCTTCTTCTTCTTCTATTTCACTTTTCTCTTCACTTCTACTCAGTAGCCGGCTACTTTTCTCTCTCTTTCTTTTTCACCTTTTAACCCCTTTGTTTCAACCTTTAGCCTCAAGCTTTTCTGCAACGTCAACATGCACTTCGCCAAGATCACTGTAGCTCTTCTGGTCGCCATGGCTTCGAATGCTTCTGCAGCTCCTGTCGAAGACAGAGTAAGAGACCTTTCAATTGAGGTGAGTTTAAAAACGCATCAGAGAAGGTGAACACGACGATCAGCGCAAAGCCTCACACCTCTTTCTGCTCTCTTCACTTCCGCCCACACCGTTCTAGGACTACAACTCTCTTTCTGCTAGAGATCCTTTCAGCAAGACAGGAGCCGCTGTTTGGACAGGAGCTGCAGCTGTCGCTTCTGCTCTCAGTGGTTGGTAAGTGTTAGCTCGTCAGAACTTCCTCGTTTGTACGAGGCAATCAACTGACGTTACAATTCTCTTTCTCTCAGGGTCTATTACAAAGCCAAGAACAACAAAGAAGGTCAGTTGAACTGTCCCAGCGAAAGAATCGTCGGAAGTCAGACTATAGCCTCCCTCAAGCAGAGAGATAGTGATATTGAGTCCGTTCAAGACCCTTGTTTGACGACAGACTGACATTTGCTCTCCTTTTTACTTATCGCCTGTTACTTCGTTCCATTTTCCATTCAGCCGAAGACTTCCTTGCCAGCGATGAAGGCAAAGCTTTTATCTCCAAAATGGCTATTGATCTTGTCGAGAAGAGAGATCTGTCAGCTCGGGTGAGTCCTACTCTGATATTGAACCGATGGGAAAAGCAAGTCTCGCAAACAAGAGTCGGAAAAGCAAACCATTGAAACCTCCCACCTCTCTCATCCCCACTTTGATCTCTCACTTCCACCGTTCCCGATCTTCTAGGGCTACGACATCGGCTCGATCTCTGCTAGAGATCCCTTCAGTAAGACGGGTGCTGCTGTCTGGGGAGGAGCGACACTTGTCGCTTCTGCTCTCAGTGCTTTGTGAGACAGACAGTTTTTTCGAGAACTTCCCCTTTGGTGGACAAAGCACTGATTTTTAAATGGTTGAACCTCATTTCTTTAATCTCAGGGTTATCGCGGCGGAGAGAAAAGCCAAGACCAAAGAAGGTGAGTCGAAAACATTGTGTACCGACCGAGGCGTCGACATTCCTTTCAAGAAATATATGAAAGTTGGAAAACTCTGACTTTCCCAAATCTCCTCTTTCTATTTCTCTTCCTTCTCGCGTTCTTCTACTCTAGCCGAAGACATCATTGCCAGTGATGAAGGAATGGCCTTTGTTTCAAAATTGGCTGCTGACCTTGGAGGAGATTTCTGAATTTTAAGCGACTTGACAACTCTTCAAGATTGCTCAAGCCCAACAAGAAGAGCACTCAAGCGAAAAGGAAAGAGTAGGAACTTTGGAAAACAGTCTTGCTCCTCTACCTGTTCTCCAGAACCTTTGTTCCTTTTCACCCTCCCTACTTCTCCCTCCTTCTTTTGTCAGCCCAATTGCATCGTACCTCACTTAGGTCTTTCGAAAGTAAAGCTTTAAGGTTGATGTTTGTTTGAGAACGAGTCTGGGTTGACATGACATAAAGACAAAAAAAAGGTTCAGAGAGCAAAACAGAATGAGAGAGAAGAGGCAGAAAAAAGAAAGGGAGAGGGGGGGGGCAGGGGAGAATGCGTTCGTTTTAGTCTCTAAAAACGTCTAACAGGTTTCTTGATGAGAAAAGATTGGGTTTATGAGATTATGGAGATACACTAAAAGAAACAACACAACCGAGAAAGAAAGGCACAGAAATAGAAAGATAGCAGTGTTTTAGACCATGAACGGAAAGGAAAGAGGGGGGATTATTACGAGAACTTTTACCAGAACTTCCTCCGAAACCCACCTCTTTACCACCTTTAAAGAAGGTTCTTAGCGACTTCCTCAGAGCCTTCATCAACCTTAGTTTCAGTGACTTCAAAAGTAGCACCAGATTCACCTTCAATTTTACTCATCCAACCAGATTCTCTAGCATAAGCAGCTTCACTTCTATCCAAAAGAGCTTCCAAAGTTTTATCAGAAATGATTTCATCATTTTCGTTAACCAATTTGATTTCTTCATTTTTCAGTTTCAGAAGTTCAGCAGCCATAGTTTCGATTGTACTTTTGGCAGTACCACCTCCACCGGCTTGTTTGAATTGACCTTGTTGAATGACTAAGGCTTCTAATTTACGCTTGTTACCTGCTCTTGATAAGACGGATTGTTCGACTGTGTTTTGAGAGACCAGACGGTAGATCAGGACAGGCTGAGAAAGGGAGAGAGAAGAGAAAAGCCAAAGTCAAAAATCAAACGCCGGGGGAGACTTTTTTGGGAAAAGAGAGACCACTGACTCTGGTTTGTCCAATACGATGAACACGATCTTGAGCTTGCAGATCCATTTGAGGGTTCTGTAGAAGTAAAAAAAGGGAAGGAAAAAATCAGTTCTCAAACTCAAGTCTCGCTTCTAGCACCACCTTCCCAACACTCACCCAATCACTGTCATAGAAAATAACAGTATCAGCCGAAACCAAATTGATTCCCAATCCACCAGCTCTAGTACTAAGTAAAAAGAGATTGCAAGCATCTTTCCCAGTTTCTTCATTAAAGCTCTTAATTTGTTCTCTTCTGATTTCAAGTGGAGTACTTCCATCAATTCTACAAGTTCTCAATTTTTTATAAGCATTAGCCCAATCCTCAATAATGTCCAACATGGTAGTGAATTGAGAGAAGATTAAAACCTTATGACCTTTCAAAAAGAGAGCATCCAATAAACGATTCAACATTAACATTTTACCAGAGACGTTGATTAGATCTTGAGTGACGATATTAGTTCCAGTAGAAGGATCTACAGGCCAATCGAATAAGAAAGGATGACAACAAAGCTTACGTAATTGCATCACAATGTTCTCCAGATGCATGTTGTTGATTTGCTTTTGAGCTTCCTTGATGGCGAATTCCTTAGCTTGTCTAGCTACAGCAGCTGGAGTTAAATCTGGAAGGACTGGTTCATTATTGGCTTCATATTCGAGCCTGTTGAGATAAGTGGTATCATTTTCATCTAATTGATAAGATCCTACGTGAGCAGCACTACGTCTTGGAGTATTTCTTCTCTCAGCTGGAATCAAATCTCTAAGAGGTTCCCCTGATTTTCTAGGTCTACCACGACGTTTAATCACTTGACCATCCTCTCCTATAGTAACTGGAGTTTCCGATCCAGAAGGAGTTCCAGGAGCAGAAGAAGTAGAAGGAGTTGGCATGCGAGAAGAACGAGCAGAGGAAGATTCTGCACGAGACAATGGAGGAGCGTTTCTGATCTCCTCGATCTCGGTGATGCTCATTCCAGTCTTATGTTCGAGTAATCTGTCACGGATTGTGTGATTGACTACTGCTTCGTAGAGATCCTTTTGAGTTGCAGTGAGAGGAGCGTAAAGAAGGTATTCCTTCTTTGGTGGAAGGTTCTGCTCAACATCGGTCTTTAAACGACGAAGTAAGAAAGGCTTTAGAATCTCGTGAAGTTGAGTGATGATGTTGGTTTGATGATCTCCGGCCAATAGCTTCTTCTCTCCTTGTTCATCGTGAATTCCAGAGAAATCGAACCTGGAACGAATAGAAGAAAGATGAGAAGATGAATTTCATTTCATGTTGAGCCTTGATACCTTCATTGGCCGTAGAAGCTTTTGCGTTGGGAGTTCTCTGCAAAAAAATTGATTTCCTTTTGACTTTCTCACAACTAGAGGTCAGCACACTTGTTTTCAAAACTCACCATTTCTCGAAAGTTTCCAAATCATCAAAGATATCTGGAAGAATGAAGTTGAGTAGAGACCAAAGCTCGGTGAGGTTGTTCTAAAGAGAATGTGGAACAAGAAAGAAGAAGAAGAATCAGCACTCGTTGCGATCCAGAAGCCCACGATGTAACATTCAAAAGAGTTTACTCACATGCAAAGGAGTTCCAGTAAGAATAAGGCGACCAGCACTGAGGTAAGTCTTGAGTTCACGAATCAATCTGATAAGAAAGAGAGAAGAAAGGGTGTTGTCAGATCTTCAATCCAATGCAAGTGTTCCCAATCTACTCTTGGGTCAGCTCCAAAAACTCACTTGCAATTCATGTTCTTCAAACGATGACCTTCGTCAACGATGATGTACTTATATTCATGTTGAGCAAGGTATTGACGATCTTGAATCACGATTTCAAAAGAAGTGATAATCACCGGGAATTTCATTTCGGCAGCTGGAGTGGTTGGTTTCTTGAGATGAAGGTTACGCATCTCCTTACGTTGAGGTTGAGTACCGTGATATAACAAGACTGGGAAAGTAGGAGTGAAACTGGAGAAAGAAAAAGTGATGGGTGTTGAGTAAGAGAGAAAGAGAGAGAACAGAAGAAGGAGCAAAGGAAGAAAGCTTGAACACGACTAACTCACCGATTGAATTCATTCACCCAATTATGAATGGTAGAAAGTGGAGCTACGATTAAAAAAGGTCCCCAAACTCCATTATCACGTAGATGAGCTAGGAAGGAAATGGTTTGAAGAGTCTATAAGGAGAGGGAGAGGGAGAGGGAGAAGGAGAAGGAAGATTTCTAGTTAGTAAGTAGCTTGGACCCAAACCATCTCGTCAATTAAACTTCAAACAACTCACTTTTCTGAGAAAGAGAAGTTTGAAAATAGGTTCAAAAGGTATAAAGAAAGAGGATTGAAAGGATCAGCAAGAGACTCTAGCTCAGATCGAGTAGCGCGCCTAGATAAAAGGTCGTCTCGAAACCCTTGCCAAACTCACCCAAGACCCATTTCATCAGCTAAAATCCCATTTAAACCTTGACTATAAAGACCTACCAACCATTCATAACCTTCAATTTGATAATCTCTAAGAACAGCACCAGTAACTAATCTAGGTTGTCTACCTTTTTCTTTTTCAGGTTCTTTTTCCCCTTCACCTCCAGTAGTGACAGTTAAAGCAGTACCTTCATTTCCCTTTTGTTTCTTTCTAGAAGAACCTTCAGCGTTAGCAGCATTGTTTGAATCTTCAGCAGCAGCGATGACCGATTCATCAATGTAATCAGAGATTTCTAAACCGGTTCTTTTCTTTGGTGCTCCAGCTGGAGGTCTACCTCTTCTACCACGTTTAGGTCCACCAGTAGCTGCTTCTTGTTCCCTAGACATACGTTCTTCTTCCATTTTCTTACGCATGATTCCTGACCAGGCTGAAGAACGTTGAAGTAGTGCATTTAACTTTTTAGTACGTTCTTCACGAACCTGGAAGAAGGAGGATGGGTGGAAGGGAAGGGGAGGGGTGGGGGGGGGATTAGTTCATCTATAATCCTAACATCTCCTAAACGTCATTGCCCTTCCTATTTCCTTTGAAAGTACCAATAGAATCCTCCTTTCCTTTTCCTTTTCCTATTCGCTGATTGCTTATTCCTTGGTTGTCGCGATGTTTACTCACAGCTGGATCTTCGGCTTCCTCCTTTGCTTGCTTTTTCTGAGTTAAACTGAGTTTAGGTCTACCTCTTTGTTTCTTGACAGGTGTTTCAGTTTCATCTGGTGTTCCTTCTTCTTCTTCTTGTTTTGAATTCCCATTGGTAACCTCTTCATCAGCTTCTCTGGCTGCTTCGAGTAATTCTTTGGTTTCTTCAGACAATTCTTCTTCCTCTTCTTCTACTTCAACTTGTTCTGCTTCAGGTTCAGGATTAGTTTCACCTACTCCATTCGGCTTGACTTCTGGGTTGTCCATGTTGATTGGAATTCTTCCTCTTAACGCGAAAAGAGAGAAAGGTTGCTGGATGGTAGAGGGAGAGGGAGAGTGAGGAGGTTTGAAAATTGAATCGCGTTGGATCCCCTTTGGCCTCTGCAATCTCAGCTTGAATCATTAATCGCTCTCAAAGGCAACGTTGAATCTTCTGATGATACTCCTTTCGCGTTTGATTAGAATAATGTAACTATGCATCTCATCATACCAACTCTGACAATCCCATCAAAAACCTTCCCTTTGTCTCTGCACAGCTACTGACAGCTGACAGCCTCACCGATTTTACCCTACAACCTCCTCGGCCTTTCACCTGAACCCAACATTCAATTTCACTCAATTTTAACTTGTAAAACACTGATTCTTCTCCAAGAGCTAAAAAGCAGAAGAACGCGCTTTCCAAAAGATAGACACGCATCGTATTGCGTCATGGAGAAGGAGCCTCAAGGGGAGAGGCTTATTGAACAAGCGCTTCGAAATCCTTTCTCCAGACAGGAAGTCGACCAACATTTCTACTTTTGAAAGAAGAGAGGTTTGAAGAAGTTGACAGTTAGAAGAAAGCACAGAGAGAGAGAGACATGACCACGGCAAAGTGTTGTTCTCAAAAGGATTGATAAGGTGACTTGGCAGGGGGAAGATGTCCACAACCTTCAAAAAGAGATTGACAAGATTTGATGAGAAATTTACAAAATTTTGAGATGAATAAGACCTCCGAAACCCATCGGTTCTTACTCTTTCTCTTCAACTGATTTGTTGGCTCTCAGCAGTTTGACTACCTTCTCTCAATCCAGCCCTTTTCTTTTCTCTCTCCCTCTCCCTTTCCCTCTCTCCAGTCTTTCGATTCAGTCTCTCCTTGATCTCAACTTCATCCAACAAATAACTAAAAGAAAACCTTAACCAACACCAAATCACTCCAATAGAGCAATAAACACTGATCATCATAAGAGGTAGGAACTCCATAGAATTCATCACTTGCTTCTCACTTGAAATCGTGTCACTTTTGCTGGAATTCAAACCTAAAGCTTCAGCTGCTGAATTAAAAACTTCTTGGAATTTTTCGGTTGAAGAATCTAAAATTGTTGAATCTGAGCTGGTGGTTTCTAAAGGTTGGTTGATTTTCAAATCCTGAACCTCCTTTGAAATCAAGTCTTTAGAATCCATTTGATCAGGAATCCTCCTAAAGAAAATCGGATGAAGTAAAGAAACATAAACCTGAAGTAAAAAGAATCCTAGAAGATAAAGAGTTTCAAAACCATGAATCAAGAAACTTAAATTCCCAGGAAAAGTTCTGTAGACTGATTTTTTCAAATTTCCAAACACGATCAAACACCAAAGGAAAGTATAAACCAATTTGATGATAGTTTCATTCCCATCGAAAAGTAACGGAAACAATCCAAAAACTCCACAAACGGTTAGCAATTGAAAAGTTCTAAAGTTTTCATAATTTGAATTGGCTAAAAAAGTCAAAGGGATCAAAACTAATAGGATCGCCTTCTCATGAACATGCCAACCGAAAAGAAAACTTGAGAATCCACATAAGATTATTGAAGATAGGAAGTTTTTGAAAGTAGGTTTCAACCATAATTTGATTAAGTAGATTAAAATTGGAACGAGTGTTAAGATGAAACAAATTAAAGGTGTTGGAGTTGGCAAGATTGAGAAAGTTGTATCTCCTATTAAACCTCTTGAAGCTGATTTCATTGAACTTTGATCGATATCAATCGAGAACAAGATAGATAAATTAGATGTGAAACCCGGTTTCTTTCTAACAAGAAATAAAAGAACTCGATCCAAACCAGTATAAAGAGCCCAAACATTTGCAGCCCAATATGCATGATTTACACCTCTACTGAATGGAAATAACCTAGATATCATTTGTGAAATCACTGAGATTGGACCTTCTGGATGTCTAAATCCAGAGATTAGTAAAGGTCCTAAGGAAATGAAAAAGGGGATTAAAGTTAGAGTTCCTAAATTGAGAAGTCGTTCGAAAGGGGATGAGAAAGTTGAGTTGAGGTTTGTTGAGGGTGGGAGAATGTAACTTCTGAGTAAGAAGATGAAAAATGCTGGAGCTATGTAGATGTAGATATGTTTGAGGTTGAGGAGAGAAGAGAAGAGGAAAGCGCACAGTAGAGGTTTACCCTGAGAGGAGATGACGGGGAGAGAGAAGGCGGGTCAGCTTCACAAGCCATCCTGCCTGACCAATTGAGATAGAAGATCTCAAACCTCTCTGAAATATATCTCAGGAAATAAAATGAAGCACAGAACCAGAGGATCAGGGCCTCTGGGCTTCGATAGGTCGACCTCCCTTCCGACCTCTTCTTCTCACTTCTACACTCCGAGTTTCCATTCCATCAGGTTTCAAGTAGAGTCTCCGAATAGTCGCTCCTTCCCATATTCTCTCAACTTCACCATCGGCACCAACTCACCTCTCTAGCAGCCCAAATTGACCAAAGTAAAACTCCATAAAGAAACCCATTGTACTGAAAATGAATGTGATCGACAATGATCAATCCAGGATGAAACAACAAACTAGCTGTTGAAACTTTTCTAATGTTTTTACTTTCTTCATCTTCAATTCCCTGTTGTTGTTGTTCCTTTCTAGACTGTTTACTCAAAGCCAACAAAGCTCCCACCATTACAACCTCAGTGAAGATTACAGTCAATCTCATATAAACCTTTGTTGACCATTCTGAATGCTCTAATCCATCTATCAAAGAAGTTATTAAAGGATCAAAGAGTTTTGAAGGGATTGAAAGGAAATAAGAGAAATATGCAAAGAATGGAGGATAATCTAATGTCCATTCTGAAGTTTCATCAAAATACCATAGATGGATTGGTAGAGAGTTTGTGATTGCTAACCAATTTCTATGAACTTCGAAATCGGTTGAATGATAAGTTGGGAAGAGAAAGAGTTTTAGAACAGTTGATAGAATTAGAAGATCTAGCTCGGTTGAATAGAGAGAGAACTTTGAGAAAAAACTTGGAGACTTCTTTAAAGTTGATGCATCCTTGAAAGTTGGATTCGTTGTCGTAGTTGGGATGGTAGCTTCTAGCCCGGACGACATCCAGTCAAGAAGGTGAGAATCAAAGAGGATGGACGATATGGGCTGTGGTCGAGAGATTAAGAATTGTAGAGAAGTGATGCTCCTCCGTCAAGCTTCAAAACGTCTACACATCAGCCGATGCCCACTTTCTGATTATCTGATGGCGAGCTGAATTGAGATTGTGTTGGGATATAAGTACAAGACAGAGCTGAGCAAGAAAGGAAGTGGAGAAGGTGTCGATGATGTCCTCTCTAATCATCCTTAAAGTATCGTCCACGAAGCGTCCGATACTTCTTTAGAAAGTATAGAGCTGTTGTAGGGTATAATAGAAAAGAAACTCAAAAGAAGTCAGCAGAGGGTCAATCAGCAAGCATCTGCGAGAGCAACTCTACTCTTTTCTACTCGTTCTCCACAACGACGAAGCCAACTCACCTTCCGTCTCTTTATGATTGAAAGAGGGCGAGTAGAGCAAGATGCAGAATAGACAAAAAATTATACCATAGTCAGTTCCGAAATAGCGTTTCATTCTGTCGTTCAAAAGAAAGACCTTTCTTTTGCGTAGCATTTGCCCTCACCTTTCCGTATATGTTCTCCTAAATCTAACCATTTCTGACATTCCTTCTCATCTGTCAAATGGGCATTTTTACTAGAAACTGCTCTTAACTTTTCTAGGAAATGATAATTCGGATCTGGATAGTCTCTACCTAATCGGTGAAGCTGTGGAAAGAATGAGAAAAAAGAGTGTAGGATGAGTCAGATGCCTTGCAAGGGAAGGGTCAAATCAGCCGGTGACTCAATTGGTCAAAGTGGCTTACTGTTTTGTATAAACCTATGGCTTGAGGGCGTAGAGGATGTCCAATCGGTGGCATTCTTGAAAGTTTATGAGGACTGCGAGGTTGGGTTGGGGAAAGAGAGTAAGAGACTTCGTCTTCTCGATCTTGTCGTTCTTTCTTCTCCCAACTCCAACAGTCCTAAAATGAGATCCAATTCGACAGCTTCAGAACCTCCATCTACAGCAGAAACTTCCAGAGTATTAAATTCATCAAGAGCGTTTCTATCAGAGTGTTTACTCCCAGACTTAGACTTAGCCGACAAGAAGCTGATTTCCATGAAAGAAGAAAGAACGAATTACATCAATTTACGAAGGATTCTTCAAACTCTATTGAGAGAAAGATCTCTTGACAGTAAATCGACTTCAGCTTCACAGTTTACTAGCAGACAATTGGATATAGCTGGTAATGGAAAGGAAAATGAAAAATTGGATCTCAAAGTTTCGAAGAATGAGAAACCGATTTTGAACCTTGGACAGAACGTCTTTTTAGCTATGGAACCTATGGAAGGGATTGAGTTTGTAGAAAAGAAACTGGAGATTCTAGATAGGTAAGAAGGCTCGGATTGTCATTCAAGTTTGAAGGATCGAGTTTAACTTTCTTTCTGCATCTTTTCCGATCAATCTTCCCTTCGATAGGAGACTGGTCTCACAAGCTGAACTCGTGGCTCAGATAGAAGCTCATATACACTTGGTAAGCAAACACTTCAATCACGAGAGAAAATGACGGCGTGTTTCCTCTTACCCTAGCTCAACTTCTTTCTTTTCCTACCAAACTTTCTCAGACCTCAACTTCTCTCTCACAACTCGAAGCTCTTCATTCAGGAGAAAGTGAATCCTTATTAGATGGTTTAAATGCAATGTAAAATGAGAAATGAAAACAGCAATTTCAGGTACTTGTACAGTGTCTCGAGCCTCCCTCTACTTTCCAACAAGCCTACTTTCAACCTAAGATCTAGCTTCATCTCTCTACTTTGAAATAAAATGGAAACAGAAGGAAATCATGAAGCATAGAATCAAAACATTCAAATCCTACTCTCTGGTCAAATCAATTCAACAAATGCTTTCTTAAATGTCTCTGCCTCGGAGAATGCATTGGAGGTGAGCTGAGAATGAGATAACAGAATGGAGAGATTTTTGAAACATTGGAAGGAGAAAGCTGAGGTGATGGAAGAAGGTGAAGAAGCTACACTGGCGGTCGTCCAGGTTGCGTCAATCTTGAGGGCCTCAAACCCTGTGGCAATGCCAGTCCAAGCTTGGAACAGGCTTGATGAAGTGCTTTTTCAGCCTTTCCTCGGGCCCGATAGCCCAAAATTTTGGACACTCCTGGAAATTTTCTCCCAACGATTGATCATTCCTTGGTTCCAGGTGGGTCAAAGCTTGACCCATCGTCAAGCTTTCTTCCAGCAGGCTCCAAACTTGGTCCAGCCATCAAAGTTGGAGGTCGATTTCTGAAATTTCCCTAAGACCCTTTTGTCTTCGCAGTAAGAGGGTTCCTCTCGATCCTAGTGAGCTTCCCTCGCTCCAATTCCAATTCCACTTTATCTCTTGTTGCTTGATAGTTTCGTCAACCTGGTTGAAGCTGGAGTCACTTTATACTGGAGAAAGAAATGAGTAACAAAAAGTAGGGAACCAGAGGTAGTCTTTAGACTGAGATCTACTTTCCGATTCCTTTTGATTTCCACCCCTGAATTCAAGAAACAATTCTCGTGACTTTTCGACTATCTTTGTTTGGGCCGTTCTCACCGTCTGGAGAATACTATTCAACCTTCGTTTGGGTTGACGTTCGGGCCGACCCCTTTTGAAGCTGTGCTTCGCGGGCGGGAGAGTGAGCGAGAGGAGAAGTATTGAAGGAAATGCTCATCCATTTCTCTCTTAATTCTTAACCACTCCTCCTTCTTCAGCAAATCTTTTTTCCGTTCCTTTTCCTTTCCTGTCTTCTGTTCAACGGATCGTGTGAATGTGAGTATCGTTCAAGGGGTAGGATTGGTTCTGGTCGCTCTTCCTAACCCATCTTCCCCCAACTCGGTCTCTCGCAGGATCTGAGACCCCATTCGAAGAAAGACCTTCCGCTTTACTGATTCAACTCCGGCTAGAAGTAAAGAATGAGTCTATCATGCTGGTTAGGTGGTCGCTTGAACTTGGGAGAGGACAGGAGAGCAGGGAAGAGCGGACCCAGAGGATGTCGACTTTGGAGACGACTCGTTCATGGCTCACACCTCTACACAAGCGTCTTCTTTCTCTCACTCTTGACACTGTGAGCTCATTCAGCTAATATTCTTTCTCTCCCTTCCTCTCTATTATCATTCGTAGATGCCGTCTTGTCTTCATAGAGTTATTCCTCCCCCGTTAATGACACTCCTTCCTTTTCTCACTTTTCCTTATTGTTTTTTCTTTCAGCTGTCACTTTGATTCGGTCTAAGTGAGTTTCTCTCTTATCATCACTCTGCTTCTCTCATCACTCGCATCTCCCCAGCTTCGTCTCATTTCACTCCCCCCCCTCAATGCCTTCTCTCTCATTTCTGCGCGCTTGGAATTTTGCCTTTCCGAGGGAGAGTTCCAATCGGTCAAGTGATCTCATCATCACCCAAACCCACTTCTCTTATCGCGCATCAACTCAGTATCAATGTTGCGGAGGATAAGTTGCGAGAAGCAGGTGGTCCGACACCGATCTCCAGACGCTCTTCTCATGTTCACTTTATTCCATTCAGCAGAATCTAATTTTTTTTCTTGGGCCAATGGGACTGTACACATAGAATGAGAACAAGACTCGAGCGGCCTGAGCCTTGAACGATGTCGAAAATCTCTGTTTCCTTCGGTGGTGGCGTTGTCAGAATCAGTTAAATTTACCCTTGGAGAAATGGACCGTTGGTTTCAATCTGGTTCTTCGCAGATGTCGTACTTTAATTCCGCTTCCGGGGTTCTTTTCGATGTCCCCGCTGTTGCCTACGGTTCGTCCGCCGATTTTAGCTGCTTTCTATTCATGGAATGCAAGGTTTCTCCCAAATTTCTTCTCTTCTCCTGCGTTGTCATATTGTCATGAGGTGGGTCCTTGTGCCCTCTCCTTTGACCCTGTTTAATCATGCGAACCTTTCCTTTCGCCAACTTGGGAGAGAAAGGAGCGTGACCCACGTCGACGCTAGAGGCCCTGGGAGATAGGCAGAGAGCATAAAAGGGGAGGGGACAAAAAGAAACCTTGATCTCGCGACCTTCCTTCCCTTTCTTCCTCCCTCCTCTTTTCTTCTCTCTCCTTTCATTCTTTCAATTCAATCTCGACTGGATCATGTCTGGTATAGGAAGAGCCGCCGAAGCAGTCAGTGCTGAAGTCGATGCCGCTGATGCACTTCATCAAAAATTCGATCACTCTCATCTCGATGCCTCCAGCAGTCAAGAAAAGGTCTCAGATAGGAAAGCTGACACTTCGAGCGAGGAATACGACGATCTTGGAGACATTCCAGATGGATGTACTCTGCCAACTGAAGAGGTGAGTGAAAGTCCCCTTCTTGCCCTTCTCTTTCCCTGCGCACCTTATTCTCGACTCCGTTCTACTCCTCATGATTCGGATGATCGATGCTCTCAAACTTCTTTGGACTCATTCAGTCGCTGACCTCCTTCGTCCTCTGGAACTCTCTGGCCCTGTGTAGGAGAAAAACACTCTTCGAAGAGTTTCAGCTCCGCTTCCATACGCAGCGTTTCTCATCGTTATCGTCGAGCTTGCAGAAAGATACACCTTCTATGGTGCATCTCTAGGTCGTGAGTACTTCACATATCCATAAGAAAGAGGGGTTGGAAGAAAGCACACCTGGACACTCTCCGCTTCTCTCTTCATTTTCCTGATCTTTAAACACTGTTCGAATCCTTTTCTCTTTTCAGCTTTCCAAGTGAGCAAACCGATTTCGCAGGACTAGTTGCTGCTCATCTAGACTTGCCCTGTCTTTCCGCTCTCTTTTCTGACCCCCGGTCTCCGGGCTCTCCCTTGACTTCGTCTTTCCCTATCTCCCCAGAACTACATTCAAAATCCACTTCCAGATGGTAGTACAGCAGGAAACGTTCCAGCAGGCTCTTCAAGCGACGACGTTCCTGGAGCTCTTGGTAAACACCAACAGGTGGCAACTGCTCTCACGACTTTCTTCAGCTTCTTCTGTTACATCACCCCTCTGCTCGGAGCCTACATCGCCGACACCTATCTCGGACGTTACAAAACTATCTGTCTCTTTACTGGAGTCTACATCGCGGGTCTCGCAATCTTGGTGGGAACTTCGACTCCAGCCGGAATCGCTGCTGGAGCTGGCTTCCCAGGTATCGTCGTTGCCATGCTAGTTATTGGATTGGGAACAGGAGGAATCAAGGTGATTGTTAAAGGGGATGTGTAGGGGAACAGCAGAACAACTCTCTCTGACTTTCCCTTTCTTGGCTTTCTTATCAGGCTAACGTCTCAGCGATCGTTGTAGATCAAGTGTCTCTTAAACGTCAAGTGGTGAAGACTTTGAAGCCAAAGAAAGACGAGGAATTTGGAGAAAGAGTGATAGTTGATCCGAATGTCACTATCGGAAGAGTTTACGGAATCTTCTACGGAGCCATTAACGTGGGCTCTATTGCTGGTACTCTGACTACTACCCAAGCCGAAAAGCACGTAAGTCTTCAATCTTTATTCTCCTTGGCTTCTTACCGCTCCACTCTCTCCTCAGCCCAGCTGACCCGGCCTCTCTTAATCTTTTTAGGTAGGATTCTGGCTTGCATTCACCCTTCCATTTTTGGTGTTCATGCTGGTCCCTCTAGTTCTAGCCTATGGACGTAAGAAATATGTGGTCGTTCCTCCTCAAGGAACTGTCATTCTTCAGGCTTTCAGAGTTTGCTGGATGGTAGCAGCAGATGGGATTAAAGGTCTTCTTGGAAGAGGAGAAAAATCGGGTTGGAACGTTGCTCTCCCCGATAACGTCATCGCTAGGCGCGGAGAGGTTCCAAGTTGGTTGGCTTGGGATGCGACCTTCGTAGCTGAAGTCCAAAGAACTGTGAGTAAGCGGCAGCAGACGTCGGCAGTCATGAAATCTTCTCACGCTGGTCTCACTCTCTAAATTCTTCCAGATATCTGCGTGCAAGGTCTTCGTCTTCTTCCCTCTTTACTGGCTTGCCTACAACCAAATGTCTAACAACCTTGTCTCTCAAGCTGGAGTTCTTCGTCTCGGTTCGGCGCCCAATGACATCTTCAGCGTCTTCGATGCTTTTGCCATCGTCTGTAAGTGTCTCTTTACTTGGAGGTGATTCTTGAAGACCGCTCTCTTTGTGCTTGCTAAACCAGCCCTTTTGCTTACTGGATCACTTTTGTCGATCTCAGTGGTTCTTCCTCTCTTGGACAAGTTCATCTATCCTTTCCTCAGAGCAAAAAAGGTGAGAAACCCTCTGTTGGGTGATAAAAAGAAGAAGAGTGATTGATGTTCGGTCCTGTCCATTGCCGTTTCCAACTGTTTCCTCAGATCAACTTCAAGCCTGTCGCTAGGATCTACGCTGGTTTCTTATGCGCATCTTTTGCTATGGTGAGATACTGGAGATGCCTAAAAGGCTTTGTTTCCAGGGCTCTGACTCTTTTTCCTTTTCTTTTTCGCATACAGATCTACTCTGCCGTTCTTCAGTACTACATCTATAAGGCGAGCCCCTGCAGACATCACGGGCGTCAAAATGATTACCCAGATGGAGAATGCCCCAGTGTCTTGTCTATCAGTGTATGGGTACAAGTCCCTGCATACTTCTTGATCGGTGTATCCGAATGCTTCGCAAGTGTTGCTGGACTTGAATACGCTTATAACAAGGCTCCTGCTTCCATGAAGTCGTTCGTCCAAGCAATCTACCTTCTCACTACCGCTGTGGCTAACGCTCTTAACTTTGCTCTAGTCCCTGTGTCTAGAGATCCTTATCTGATTGGAAATTATGCCGGTGAGTTGAGCAAGTTTGGTCGTCTCCAAGCGATAATTCACTGTATTCCCAACCCGTATTCACTTCTCGCAACTCTTCTCTGCCCATCTGATTGTCGATTGGGACGCAACTGCTAACAGGTATCGCTGTTGGTGAGTATTTCAACCCAAGATGGGTAGACTACTGCCTAGTCTCTGACCTCTTGACTTCTCCCTTTCTCTTTTCCTGCCACCTTTTCCAGCCGCTTTCATCGGAGGATCCGTGATGTATTGTCTTCTTCGCAAGCAAGATCACACAGAAGAGGACGACAACGAGATTGGAAAGGTCAGACCTGTCAAAGAAAGTTTGCCTGGTTATGAGACTGTCATGAAGGAATGAGTTGGTCAAATTGTACTGTCTCGATTCATTTGCTCAACTTTACTCGGTCTAGTCTATTAAAGGTTTAACGACTTCTTCCCTGTTATACTTATCTATCGAGTGATTTGATCTGCTTGTATACTTATTTAAAAATCTGAGTGCGTTCATCTGGAATTTTGGAAAGGCTTGAACGAAGACTTGACTGCTAATTCTGGAAGTGGCGACAGTCATTTAAGACGGGCCAACAAAAGAACGTCTCGAAAGTCAAGGCCACAATGAATCTTGAGGCTTGAGAGCTTGAGACACGAGCTACACATTTATTCACCGGGAAGAAACTTCCAGTTTTGGAAAGAAGGTTTTACTTCAAAGAAACGTAGAACTGAGGGGGGAAGTTCGAAATTGACTTCAAGGGGGTGAAATTTAAGACTCAGGCGCTGCGATCACAAAGCCCACGTACACGTTCCTATGCCTCTTTCTGAAGTTTGATGAGCTAATTTTAGTCACACAGGTAATCGTCATTGCGCTTCGGGGGCTCTACCCAGCTTCTTGACCCCTGAAAGCGCAAGCCGTCGCTTCATCACAGATCAGAGTCGACCCTCAGCTTTATACATGCTAGTGCCACAATCATTCTGTTCCAGTACAAGTATATTTTAACCCGTATGGGCAGGAAATCGATCTGGAAAGGTATAAAAGGACCCTCTATTCTTTCAAACTCGCATTCCCTAGCACCTTGCCCACCTTCATCTTCCCTTTTATTCTTCTTCTCACTCGTTAGCTGGTCTATCGTGTTCTTCTCTCATTCTTTTCTCTAGCTATCTTCTACTTCTTTCTCTTACAACGATGCAACTCCTCAAGCTAGCCCTCCCTCTATTTGTTGCTTCCCTTATCTCTGCAGCACCTCTGCCCAAGGACCACAATGTCGGCGCTCAAGATATGCTCAAGTGGACCGTTCCAGTTGACAGCTTACCTCATGATTTACTTCTAGGTTACAAAGGCAGAGATGTTCAAGATGAGGTGAGTCAGAGAGAGAGATACATTTCCTTCGTGGCGTGCCCCTTGATTCTTACTTCACAATCTCTTCTCACAGTCAAGCGCCTTGGAGCGTCGAGCCATCATCAATGGAGTGGATCGCACTAACAAGAAGCCATCCTTCTTGGCTAAGATCCTGACCAAAGTTATCAAGAAAGCAGCCGGATGGAAAAGGGTGAGTGAACATTCAATCCCTCCATTGGACGCTGTTGATTGACGTATTCGTCTCTCTCTTCCCTCATTCTTACCAAATCTATGTCGTACAGGACCAGATCTCAGATGAAGACGAAGTTGCCCTAATCCATGACTTGCTGTCTCGCGACTTTGCGGACACTCTCTTCACCCTCTGACTTGCAACGCCGCGTCATAATTAACGGAGTTGATCGGGATGGGAAAAAGCCAGGATTTCTAGCCAGACTCTTGACCAAACTCATTTATAAGAAGACTGGTTGGAAGAAAAACCAAACCTTTCAGTTCACCTCCTTTTGTTGACTCGCTTTTTGTAACTTGCGGATTTGATTCTAGTTGACATACCTTCTGAGCATTTCCATCAAAAGATCGATCCTTCTCGATTGTGATTAATCAGGTCTCCTGTTGGCCCTTTGTTTCTCTTTTCGTCTCTCCAAAGGGCTCCTTTCTTTCAAATCCCCAGGCCTTTGTGGAATTCTTGATATAAGCTGTGAGCAATTGGAAGATAAGCACGAAGGCTCTCCAGGTTTGAGCTATATCTTTACTTTTGTAGAACGGAGCATTTCATATGCAGGGACCTGCTTCTCCCTTCTGAGAGCTTTCTGCTATATATAGTATTAGAGAGAGCATAGACTCGAGCTCAGGCGCAACATCAACGCCTCAACCGCCAACCACGAACACAATTAACCAACTACATCTATTTTATTGCAGCCACGCCATCAACATCAAAGTCAGCCTACTATAACTTGAGACATTGGTAGAGAACTAGAAAGAGAAGAGAGGGGTCTCCTCCAACGCTCCAATCCGCCAGTCTAATCTAGTCCCCACTAATTCTATCTTTCTATTGAGCATACTATCTGCATCTCCACATGCGTACATCCTCAAGGGAACCCTCCAGTTCAACTTCAGGATCTGTCACTCCAACGATGTCAACTTCAATCTCAAGTTTAACCAGCAAAGACGAAGATCTACCAGCAGCAGGAACAGGAACTGCCAATGGAGAAGATCATTTACCTCAATCCGCCCTCACTCGTCCAGATCCAGATTCAATTTTAGCAGATGAAGCAGATCCAGATACTTTATTAGGAATAGATTCAGAGAGTGAAACGGATTCAACTTCAGGAGGAGGAGGAGCTTCAGGAGAGAAGAGGAAATCAAAGAGAGCCAGCAAGAGAGCTTCAACTGCAATCGTAGCTCCAACCATCTTATCTACTCCAGATCTAACTGATGGTAACCTGAACGGAAATGGAATAACAGAGACACCAACTCAAAGAACTTTCACTGCAGCTTCAATAGGTTTGACGGAAGCAGCAGATCAATCCGCCTCAACTACCTCAGACAATCTAAATTCCTCTGGTGATCCATCCACTTGGACTTCAATTCCAGCTTTAAGAGCTCACATTCTAGATCTTTCAGCTCAAGTTACTGGTTTGAATTCAAAACTTGTATCTTCTTTCGAGAGAATCTCGGACTTGGAAGATGATCTTCAAGATTTACACTCAAGAATCCTCTCCTCCACCACCAAGATAGCTTCATTAGAAAAGGAAAGGGAAGAACATTTAGCTGCTCTAAACACTGGCTTGTTGGTTGAAAAAGCTCACGTTAGTTCAGAAATGCAGAGAATGATGGAAAGAGTCTTGGAGGAAACTAAGAGGAGAGGAGAGGCTCAAGGTGAAAAGGAAAAGATAGAAGCTGAATTGGATGAACTTTCTGCTAGTTTGTTTGGAGAAGCTAACAAGATGGTTGCCGTTGAAAGGTTAGCTAGACATAGAGCCGATGAGAAATCTAAGCAGTTCGAGGAAAGGTTAAAAGATACGGAGGAGCTGATAGGGGAACAGGCTAACGTCGTCGCTGATCTCCAACGACAGTTGGAGGAAATGAAGAAGAAAGAATCGAGTACGGAAAAGGAATTAGCTCAGAATGGAAGTCTGGAGAAGTCGACCAATCAGCTGAATTCGGACTCGGGAGCAATGGCAGTCTCAACCAGAGCTATCTCTTCCAGATCAAAGAATCAATCTCTTCAACTCATCAACTGCGTTCCGCTACACCTTCAATTGAATACGGTTCCCTATTCTGAGTTCCTGTCCTTCCTGGCTCATCTCAAGAAGCTCCGCAAACAGCTAGCCCCATTCTACAACTACCCTCTACCTTCCAAAAGTGCAGCACCCTCTAGAACTTCTTCTCCTCCTCCCTCTGGATCATCTTCTTCCTCTTCATCTCATGGACATGGATTGTCTACTACAACCACGACTTTCACCGGATCTACGGCTTACTCTCAAGGTCTATCAGGTCCCTCTACCACTTCTCCTTTCGTAGCAGCTGGAGTTTCAAGACATCGAGATTATCCAACTTTACCTTCCAATGCCGAACAGCTGGTATCCCTATCCTCTCAACTCTCTTCAGGCCTTACTTTTCTCAAAAGAATCGTAGAAGAAGATTCAGATTCATGTTTACGATTGGATTTCGCTCCAGGTTTAAACTGGTTAAGTAGAAGGCAAGCTCAAAGTTCAGTTCTAGATGGTAGCTTATTAATAGAACCAGTATGGCCAGGAGGAAAAGATCCAAACAAGAATGAGAAACTTTCTAGAGAAGTCAGGTTCAAGAGTCGAAATTTACCTCCAGCCGCTTGTGCTCTTTGTGGAACTAATGTGATCAATGTTCCGATCCCTGGAAGTGGAGATGAGGATTCAAATCAGACTGGTCAGAAGAGGAATAGCTCAGGTTCTCTAGTCGGAGGTGCTCACTCTACTTCTACCTTGGCTCTGGCTGGAAGTTGGGCTAGTTCCATCTCTGCTGCTACTGGAAATGCTGCTTCAAGTTTGAGAGAATACGGATCAAGTTCATCTGCTTCTTCTCATTCAACTACTCCGACTACTGCCACTGGATCAAGCACACCTGGAAATGAGAAAGACACTCTACCTGTCACGCCCACTTCAACTCCCCCTCCAGTACCGGCTAGACAGAGACCTTCGCTCTTCAGTTCTTTGAGGCTAGGCTCCTCGGGTACCAGCGGATCTAGTTCAAAAGACAGTAGTCCCAAACCTTCTGTTGGAAGTCCTGGCTTGGGAGTGGATAGAGTAGAAGAATCTGCTGTCGGTCCCAGCGCCGAGAATCCTGAAGAAGTGAGTTTCTTGCGTGCAAAGAGAGCTGCCTGAAGACGCGTTTCTTTCAAACCTTGCCTGACTTTACTCAACCTTTTTTCTCACAATCTTCATCACCTCAGGTCTTCCAGTCTCCAATTCATTTACTTCCGATTCCAACCCACATCTTCCGACTCTCGGACACGTCCTCAAATCGCTACCTACTCTGTCCTAACAACTGTCTTCTGAGGCTCAGGGCTACGTGTGCTTTCTGGGGCTATCTTCGAAGCCTAGAGAGGCAGATCGTTCTTGAAGGAAAGACGCCTTGGGAAGAGATCGAGAGGAAAAACGGAGCTCTACAGAGAGAGAAGAAACGACTGGAGGAGAACGACGAGGAGGAAAAAGTGGGAGAAGAGAAGTTAGAAGCAGCGGAAAAGAAGTCAGATTCGGAGAAGACGGACGCACTCAAGCAGACAGCAGAAACCGCTGTCGTCTCAGAAGACGAAGAAGAGGAAGAGGACGGATTCGCAGATGCTCTATCTACCGGCCATGAAGACCCTGCTGAACACAGTCCGGAGAGCTCGACATCAGCTTCTGACTTACCTCAAGTTCAAGTACAAGAAACTGAAAACGATCCAGTTCAAGACTCAAACTCCGAAACGAAAGGAGCAGATCAAGAGACCGAGAAACTCACTGTCGATACGAACAACGCAAATTTGAGCTCAACTGAAGAAGCAGGATTGAAGACTCCAACTGGCTCTTCTGGCTCTTCCTCTTCTTCTTCAAACTCTGCTCCACCTCTCCCACGAAGATCAGATGCTCGTCGAGCAGTTCCAGCTCCTCCGGTTCCTTCCAAAGAATCGGACGCACCAGCTTTACCTCCCAGGGCTCGAACTCCATCCGCGAACACTGTCATTCAAAATCTGCCTCAAACTCCAAGAACTCCTTCAGTGGTCTCTGGTCCACCGCCGAAAAGAGCACTTCCTTTCAATGTAGAAATCGAATCGAAAGAACGATCTCAGGCAGAAATTCTGAGTTGGGAAGAAAAGACTTGGTTGGAAGTTGCTAGGTTCAGAGAGGAAATGTGGAAGGCTAGAATGGGACTTCAGGAAATCGAAGACGAAGATGAAGAGGAAGAAAAGGGAATTGAAGAAGGGAGGGAGGACGGAGAGGTTAAGAAAGATGAAATGGGACAGAAGGAAGGTGGGGTAGAGATGGAGAAAGAACTTGCTGTCTGATCTTTAAGCAAAATAGTCTTGAATTTTGTTCATCTGGATCCAGACACTTCAGCAGCTCGTTCGCTTTCTTTGCTCTGCATCATTGGGGCCTGTCCTATGTTATCAATCTTGTTCCCTCTCTCTGTCACTACACACTTGTTTGCATCACCTGAAATTCCGAATCTTATATCCAGCGCTGTTTATTTGTAGATTGAGTCTGTTCAAGCAGGAAGCAAAGTGAGAGAATTGTTGAAGACTTCCTCGCTGGGTTCGAATTTCCCATTTTGGAGTACGTTCAGTTCGGATATTTTTCGTCCAAAAGAAGTTTGGCGAAAGTTCTTGGTTTTAACAGTCTAGTCAGGCCGAGAGCCCCAATGATGAAAGAAAACACCTTTCTAAAAGTTCCAGTGGAGGACGGGAAGGGTGGGTGGGAAGTCAAGTAAGTGAAATTCAGGGATGAGATCCAACGAAAGATTAGAAGGAAATTCTTCAGCGCTTCTATGTACCCTTCTGCCCATCGATTCGATATGTAAGAATTCTTCATGTTTGTGAGTGAAGACTTTTTTGTCTCGTATGTACATACATATAAATCTATCGCGGGTCGTGGAGGAACGACTCGATGACGAGTCAGCCGCTCACATCACGTCGCACTCTTCCTTCGCCCTGGCTTGATCTGACGCACTGCCATACATACATGTGAGCTGATGCTTGTTTGGGTTTCACATCTTGATTGACAGGTGCTTTCGAACTTGGCAGTCGACTCCCGTGTGCCTTTCCGCATCGAGAAAGTGCATCGCCACCTCCTCGACCAATCTTCCAATTGCAAATCGCATTCCAATCCAGACATCCTCTCTTCTCTTCTTTCACCTTGAGAATACGTATGTATCCCGCGTCAGTCACATTGGATTCCAATCCGATCTCGAAGATGCGTTGACATCGGAGGCATGCCATTCCACTATCGTCGACTCAAACCTACCAGCTTTCGCTCGAAAAGGTATAAAAGAGGCTTACCTTCTCTCTCTTTTCTTATCTCCCTCATCTCAACAAATCTTTTCTTCAGCTCACTCAACTTCTTTCTCCTCTTCAAGCCTCAAACAAAACTACCCAACTCTCTCTTCTCTACCCAAAATGCAATTCTCTTCAACTCTCTTCGCTCTAGTCGCCATCGCCACCGTCTCTGTCGCAGCTCTTCCTCAAACCGAATCTTCCAGTCAAGGATCTTGCTCCACTGGAACCGCCCAGTGTTGTGAATCGGTCCACGATGGAGCTGACGCTCAATCCCTCGCCTCTTTGATCGGTCTCAACGACGTGGTGGGACAAGTCGGACTTAACTGCGTGAGTTTGAAGAGTTTGGTTTGGGGGCTTAATTCTCAAAACCTCGTGTTGATGGATCTCATCAGTCAAGATGAGTCTCTCACCGACGTTTGAATTATTCTCTTCTTCGCCCTCTCTTTATTCTCTCTCACAGAACCAAATTCCAGTCAATGTCGTCGGAGCCTCGGCTGCAGTTTCCAACTCATGCAAAAACACTGCTGTCTGCTGTACTGGAAATGAGTCCAATGGGTTAATTCAAACTTCTTGCACGTGATTATTCCTTCTTGCTTCCGAGAACCGTCTCATCGAAAGAGAGGTTCCCTACCACTTATACTCTCTACTGACTTCAACCCTTCTCTCTTTCTTTTTTCACTTCTCCTATAGCCCTCTTTCGGTCAACTAATGAAGTACTCTGCTTCCCTGACTTCTCTACCGATCTTGTTCCGATCTTACCACTTCGATTCCTGTATCTCTATTTCTGCCTTTAATCTTGATCCTTCAGTTTTGGAACTAATCACATCAACGTCTGTTCATTTCGCGCAAATGGGCAAACACTTTGAAATTTGGAAAGGTTGATTTCTTGAACACAAAGAACCAGCATTTATAGAACAACACTTTCCCCACCGCTTCACCACATCAATGTCTTCAGATAGAAAGGCACCTTCTTTGATTTCTAGATCTTCAATCAAACCTCAATTTTTGACATCTCAGAGCTCAACCAGCGTCATCTCAACCAACACTCTTTCAGGAATTGCTAGTAAAAGTACCAGCCGCCAACCATCTCCAGTGCCTTTCTCAACTCAACCCTCAAGATCCACTTCTCCCTCTCGGAAGTTGCCTGTCGACAAAATTAGTGATGATCCCAAACCAACTCTTCTATCAGAGAGAGGTCAGCCTTCTTCTTCTTACGCTTCTCTGGCCACCACTTCACAATCTCAAATCACAATCTCATCCCAATCAAACCAAGAATCAACTGTAGACGACCAAGATGATGAGAACGAAGCCGTGGACTCGGATCAATTCAGTTCTCAATCTGCCTCAAACGCTTTGGCTTTGTTGAGGTCAGTCAGCTATGCTTCTCAGCTGAGCGGGGGTGACTTGAAGGAAAAGGAGAAGGCCACCGGCGAAGGTGTGAATGACTGGGATGAGAAAGTGATTAAACTAGATTGTGAGTTATGATTCTGATCTGAGAAAGCCGTCTCGGAAGGTCCTGTACAATTGCGAAGCGAAGGAGGAAGAGGACGGATTGGTTTGGAGAGCAGTCCGCTTACAGCTCCTCCACTCTATTCTCTCGAGGGATGTTGATCAGCTCTTGAAAATGAGAGCTTCTTTGGACAGCTGTGGAGATCGCCTCGATCGAGTTCCTAAAGAGAATCGATGATAGCCCAGCCAGCTGACCTTCCCCTCTCCCATCCCTCTCCTCTCAGCTTCCATCTCGCTTTCGAGACGTGGAAGGAGCTCTTCAAGATCGAAGAGACACGCATCTACCTCCAATTTATCTGCCACTTCCGACTCAGAAGATTCTGATGATTCTCAAGATCCAGATCCATTTCCAATTCCGAGGTACTACGTCCTGACTGCAGCTGGCAAACCAGTCTACGTCTCAAGAGGAGCAGATGGAAGGAACAAGAGAAAGAAACGGAATGCATCTTCAAAGTCAAAATCGAAAGCCAAAGGAAAAGAAAGAGCCTCCGGAGAAGCAGAAACTCAGATCGGAGAGCAACACGAAGCAGAAGGAAATGGATATTCAACTTCAGATTCAGAGGAAGAACGATCTACCACAAGAGTAGGAGTCATGTCAGCTCTAATCTCTATTTATCAGACAGACGAATCAGCTCCAGGAGGTGGAGGAGATAAGATTCGAGAAATCAAGACCTCGGCTTCTTCCTCCACCACTTCTCCTATCAACCTTACTTTCTTACATCGACCTCCTTTACATTTGGTCTGCATTTCAACCTCTCCTCATACATTACCCTATCACACAATACTTCAACATCTTCAAACCTTACATTCCTATCTACTTTCACTTTTAACTTCAACTCAACTGACCAGCATCTTTTCGAAGAGGTCTAATTTCGATTTGAGAAGATTGTTAGGCGGTACAGACAGATTATTAGACTCGTTATGTAAGAAGATGACTCTGGAGATTGGTGGAATTTTAGGTGCTCTACAGCCGTTAACTTTAGTTGGGAGTCTGAGAGATGAGCTAGGAACTTGTTTGAGGTTCAAATCAGTAAATGGAGATAGTAAACCTCCTCCTCAAACTCTATTGGTTTTACTGTTAGAGAAAGGGAAGTTGGTTACGATCTTACGACCTAAAATGACAAGTCTTCATCCCAAAGATATGGATATCCTAATGCATACAGCAAGAGTCGCTACAGGAAGAAGTAGGAAATGTAGAAGATCTTCATCGAAGATCGAAGGAGAAGTAGAAGGGCAAGAAGACGAAGACGAAGACAGTGAAGTGTGGGCTCCTATCTGTCTCCCCAAATTCGAGCATAGAGGCTTCCTACATATGTATGTCTCTGGGTTGAAGAGTAAAAGAGCGGAGTCGAAGGTTTCGACGAAGGAGAAGCGTAAGGTCAAAGATGGCCTCACCAGCCACTACAAATCGAAGCTACAGCTCATCTTTGTCACTGCTGATCGTGAAGCCTTTCCAGCTTTGAGTGCATGGAAGAGCGATATCGAAAACGTAAGTTCCACGCCTTGTCTTTCTTGACAGCGCACAGGGCCTCGTTCTCCCTTGAGTCTGCTGACACTCTTCTTTCTTTGTTAAGCAGTCTTTGCATTCTCCACCTCCCTCTACTCCAATCGCCTCCCTCTCGACTTCGCCTTCGTTGTTTTCTCTTCTTCTCAAGCAACTCCCTCGTTCAACGTATTCAGTGGACGATCTACGAATTGCCGGACTGCGGCATTTTGTCTTCAAGAGCACAGTTCACACTCAAATTACTGGACCAAGATGGGAAGGAGACTATGGCTGGGATGGTAAAGACGATGAAGAAGGCAAGGATTTAGAGGCCTGGGAATTCAATTTCGATCAAGACAGTGAAGATGAAGATGAATTGAATCTGGATGAGATGGATCAAGAGCAGAAGACAAACTTCTTCAATCAGAAAGAGAAGAAGTCAGCCCTCAGAAAGGGGAGAAAAGAGAAACTGATTAATCGAAAACGATTGATCACTTTATATCTTTTAGCCAATGATTCGATTCATGCTCCAAATAGAAGCTCTACTCCTTCTACCAATTCCTTGTTCACCTCTCTCTACCAGTATCATCAGCAACGTTCGGAAACGGATCAATCGAGAAATTGTGCAACTCCAAGTTTAGCTCCACCCCCTTTCAGACCTCCAGTCGCAGGACCTTTGAAACTTCAATACCTCAAGACCAATCACGAAGCTGTTCTGGTTTGGCTCACTCAATCTTTCGAGCTCTATTTGACTCTAAGTCCTTGGATGTCGAAAAGTGCTGCTGTTAGAAGCGCAAATGAATGTGCAAAATGGTGTTCAGAGAAAGAAAGTGAGCTTTGGATTCGAAGCTCGCAGGTATTTTAAGATCTCGGAAAAGAAGAAATGTAATAGTATATCTAACGATCAAATCAAAATGTACAACAATGGGATAAATTAGCGAAACTGAAAGAGAGTAAGCAGTGAGTCGTGAGTGATAGTAGGACGGACAGGTGAAAGAAAAGGTATAAATTTAAAGGGGGACGGTTCTTTTCAAGAATTCTCCAGCTTTCTCGCAAATCTCTTCAACGGCATTTCCAGTGGTAGTGTGTTCGTAAGGACTGAAGTGTCCCGACTTCTCATCTCCTACGATTTCGTATGACCCTCTGGGAGCTTTTAAGGCCATCTTTTTGGCAGATCGCGTCGTCAGAATGAGGTCTTCGCCTTTTGAGATCAGAAGGAAGTATGGACACTGAACCTTTGAAGCCTTCAAGGTTGGTGCGTATAGAGGTAGAGTCACCAGGATCCTAGCAGCGATTTTGTACGTATAAGGTTCGCTGAAGTAGATAGAAAGATAGGGAGGGGGGGGGTGAGAAAACTTTGAATGCTGTTCTCCTTCGGATGTTAGAATCAACTCGCCCTTCGGTAGAGTTCTTTGCGATCTCAGCAAACCTTTCCGCGGTGTCTCCAGGATTGACGAGAGAGAGCTGGAATTTTCTCACTGGCTTCTTCTTCTCCAAATCATATTTATGAGCCGGCTTGACGTAGATTGGCGGGAAGACCGAAATTCTGCTTCCTAAACTTAAGAGCCAATCCAGATTTGCCATTGGAACCAGAGGAGCGTTGTTGGGACCTATAACTGCGTTCATTGACTTGATGGGATTTGACATCGGATTGACACCGATCACAGCAGCGATTCGATGATCTTTTGCTGCCAAACAAGTTGCATGGCCAGTCCCTAAAGACGAACCGAAAAGAATTACCTCTTCTGGATCGAACTCAGGTTGAAGTCTGACCCAGTCTAGGACACTCTTGTAGTCTTCTTGCTGTGATGCAATGTCGACGACGTACCGGGGCTGAAAACGAGAAAAAAGAAGGGGTAAGATGAAATCGCAATCGAGACAATCTTCCAAGATTACTGACCTTTCCTCCACTTCCACCCCAGTATCTGTAGTCGAACATCACAGCCGCAAGACCCAACTTGGCAAAGTGCTGTGGCCACAAGAAAAGGGCTGTTCAGTTTTCGTCTGTTGGAGCTCGACTTTTCTTGCGAGGGACTCACAGATCCATAAGCGTTCAGACCGTTAGACTTTTGAAGAGTCAATCCGTTCTAAGACAAGTAAGAAAGGGCCAAAGTGCGGAAAATCAGCTGGGCTGTCAAAGGATAATGAAAAAAAAAGAAGGGGACTCTTCTGGAGCTCTCTTCTACTTACCCCTCCCATCACAACCGGTAGCTTTGAACCTTTTTGATATCCACCTGGTAGAAACTTCCAAGCCGAGATTTCGACCCCTTTCTTCTTTGAGGGAATCATGATGTCGACTCGAGTGTATTCTGCGACGAGAGTCGCTGCAGTTTCAGTTTCTGAAGATTGAGGATTTGCGGACATGAAGATGATTTGAGAGTGTTTTCGGGGTGAGATGGTCAGAGTAAAAGGAGAAGAACTTTCTGATATGTACATTAGAACCGCTTGGCTTTTGTAGTGTTGATAAGTGTTGAGCGGTAGGGTTAAACCCGGTGGTTCGCGGAAGGGGTTGACCCGCGGTTAACCTTCCTTCCTGTAGTCTGCAACTCGCTCTCAATCAAAGACTTTGAGTATCTTGTTGAAGAATGGTGTGACCTTATCATATGAAGCTATGAAGCATGAAGACGGAGGGGATTGTTCGTAGGTGGTTATGAAAGATGGGTGTCGCTGATCGATCTGCACACACAGAAGCGAAGACTTATCTCCCTGAGAAACGAGTAAGAAGCAAGAGCACCAGTGGAAACTTACCTCAGTATCTCTCAGAATCACAGGAGGTCTTGGGACTTCGATGTGTTCTCCGAGACTGAGACGGGACGGAAAGCTGAAGACGACTTGTCCAAAGTCATCGGGTCAAAGATCCATAAGACGCGTTGGAGAGAGTGGGGGGTTCTTCATTGAATAGAAAGAGCCAAAGGAAGATGTTTCAACAATCCCGACTGGACAAGAGAGGGAAGAGAGACCAGGCTGGATGCCGATTCTCTTGAATGGTGGAAAAAAGGGGGGGGGGGAGGAGAACGTCAACAATCAGGATTCCCCTGTCCTCAACCAACACTTGTCACTTGGCCAAGACCTTTGTTTTACAGCTCTGAGAAATTCCCAAGGGAATTTAGTTTTGACGCTGAAAGAGGTTGAGGGAAAGTTTGGAGAAGATATGTTGTATTCTTTTCGCCTAAGGTGGCCTACTACAGAGCTGCGCAACTGGACTTTTTTTTTTCTTTGAAGATTTGTGGCAATCGAAGATCAGAGAGGCAAAAGGGGGATTGGGAAGGAAAGACCAGAAGAGACGGGCGTTCCTCTTTGTCGTTTGGGCGAGAGAGAGAGAAGCCCATCGATTTGAAATGAATAAATACGTGTGAGACCATAATTATGGGTATCAAGAGATTAGGAGAATTGCAGAGACCATATTGAAGTGGAAGTGTTGACGTCGACGTCATCGCCAATAAGGTAGGTCCGAACTCACTCCTTCTGAAGCAAGTCCAGAGAGAGGAAGAGGCAACTAATCCAGCTTGTCTCACATCTCACAACCAACCAGCTTCTTCTCTTCAAACCTCTACTTCTACCTAAGTATCATCCAAGTATCTATTTCAATCCAATTCAGAATCGGATCAAGCTGTAGACAGGTGAGTTACCATTCAACAGGTGGGAGCTGGTTAGGTGTATTTTTAGAGAGTAGCTGCCATTCGCTCTACCTCTACCTCTCCCTTCAAAGGAGCATCCTTGGATGGAGTTCAATGTTTCACGTCAGATAGCAGTCAATCTAGATCTACTCTGATCCAACCTGGACAGCAAGAGTCATCTGCTGTGTGGAGTCGATTCGTACTACAATGGTGCTCGCACTGCACTCTCTTGGCAGATGGAGTAGAACAGAGCTGCTCATTCACTGCACTCTCTTCCTTTCATGGTGATGAAATGGTAGAAAGATTCATCAATTGCTACTCTGTCTAAAATCTGAATGGTGCTGACACCTTCTCTCTTGGCTGACGCTCGCAACTCTCCTCTCTCTCTCGCACCTGCCTGCTCTCCCTCTTACCTTCGCTCTTCAATCTTTTCTTCATCTTACTTCCCTCCTTCCATTCAATCTCAATCGATCTAACTATTCAATCAAATCACTCAACTCAACTCTCAAAGCTTCCAGTAGTCTCGCCTTGCAACTGGCTATCCCACCTCCTTCCTCCTCCTTCTCGCATAAATCAACCATCTTTCTAAACACAATGTCAAGGCCAACGATCTTCTCCTCAATCTCCTCATTCTTTGGTGGCCAACCTCAATCAGATTCATCTTCAGGTCGACAGAAGTCTTCAGTCTTTGGCTCAGGTTATCCATCTGCTTCCAGGAGGGGTCCTCCAGGCAGAATCGAATCAGATGCATGGCAATTACCTTACAATTCCTATGGAAACACTCCAGGTTCTCCAGGTGCCTTCTCTCCAAGAAACTCTCAATATCCACCAACTCCTGGAAGTGGGTCTGTAGCTGCAGGAGGATTTGGAGGTCAAGGTCAGGCAGGAGGTAGAGCAGGAGCTAGTCCGTATGGGAGTGGTGGTGGAAACCGAAGTGGTACTACAACTGCAGCAGCCTCAGTAGCAGATTTCACAAATATGCATCCTTCAGCTTCTTCATCTCATCTAGTCAATTCTCACACTGGTGGAAGGATGGACGCTAGGTCCTCTACTGGAGTTAGCATACCTTCAACAGCCTATCCACCTTTAAGACATACTTGGAATCGAGTTAGAGGTTGGTGTGATTCAAATTATGAGGAATTAGCAGACACTTTCAATTGGCCAGCAACTGAATTAGCTTTAGATGAATTGGAAATGACTATCGGATTCGCTCTACCTTCTGCAGTCAGGGAAAGTTATCTCTGCGTAGATGGACAGGAATTAGAATCCAATCAATCATGTTCGGATGGTTTATTCTTTGGTTTAGCGTTACTATCGGTGGAACAAATCTCTGACGAATGGCAATTCTGGAGGAACGTGGACGACGAACCTACTTCTGGAGCTAACCCGGAAGTGAAAGCTGCGATGACTTCTTGTCCGGACAAGTGGATTCGACCAGAATACTCTCATAGAGGTTGGGTTCCTCTTATTACGGATCACGTCGGAAATTACATCGGAATCGATCTAAGCCCTCATCCTTCTGGAAATGGATCTCCAGGCCAAGTCATCATCTTCGGCAGAGATTTCGACACCAAGATAGTTCTTTGGAGAGGGGAAGGTGAAGGTGGTTGGGGTAGATTCCTTCAAGTCTTCGCAGAAGAATTAGAGAATGGGGAAATGTTCTCATTAGAAGATGAAGGACCTGGAAACTCAAGTGGAGAAGAAGATGGAATCGGTTATGAATCTTATTTCAGTAATGGCGGTTCTGGAGCTTCAAAAGGTGGAGGGGATAGAGCCGGAGATGGTGGAGCTTCATTTAAATTAATAGGAGAATACAAAGGTTGGCCAGTTCTAGATGCTTGGGCGGATAGAAGTGTTAGAAATTGGGAAGAAGTCGGTCTTTTCCCTGGAAAACCTAGTTGGCAGCTGGAAACTCCTGCAGTCAGAGTCAACCAAGGGTCAAATCTCAATGAACATGGAGAAAGTCTAGATGCTGAAGGAAGCTCTTCAAGTTCCGCTGGAATGCGTAGATCGTCTTCAAATTATGAATCCACCAATGAAGAAATGGGAGAAAGTGAACAAGGGACCACTCCGACTGGGATCGGTCATCCTGCAGCTCATCCTCTAGCTTCAGGTAGCTATGAAGAATCAACAATCTCTAGCAATGACGTTCCGCTAATCTCAGCTGACGATGGACGAGAGAACGAAACGAACGGATCTGGAAACCCATCCTCTTCAAACAGTCAAAACTCAACTTCAATCGGTACTCCACAGAGAAGGATCTCTGATACTCTTTCCCCTCCACTACCGTCAACCAGAGCTTCGCGGAAACAACAGAAGCTAAGGGAAGACTCTCCATCCTTTGGTTCGATGGGAACTGGAAGCAACGGGAGGACGAGATCCAAGCCACCTCCAGTAGCTGCTCCAATCGATCTTCCCACCATTGCAGACGTCAGAGCAAGTCATGCAGCTGCTATGTCGGAGAACATTCGATCAGGACAGGTTCAAGTGGATTACGATCTGGGTTCGACTGAAAGGAGCAGTACTTCAAATTCTGGATATAGAGACGCTGGACCAGTGAACTCTAGACTATCTTCAATTGGTTTGGGAGTTGGAAACATAGTCTCATCAAATGGGAGAAGGAAGAATCAAGATTCGAACTCTAATTCTAATTCGTTGGACCTGGAGCTAGAAAACAGAGCAACTGCCTATGGAAATTCCTCAAGTACGTCTTCTTTCAATGATGGCTCCTCCTACTCTAGAAGTGCTGGAATCCATACTGCTGATTCTTCAACTGATTCAACGAACGAAAGCGTTTCAACTTTGAAAGATGATCAAGTCGGTGGAAACGGTAGGAATCGAATCTTAGTTGGTCCAGGTTCTACTTCTCCCAGAATCCTTTCCCCAAGAAATAGTACTTCTGGTCCAAGTGGAATGCCAAATGGTTCAGGTGCCGATTCTCCTTCTTTGATCGATCCTCATTCAGCTCCTTCTTCACCCTCTTTCAAGAGCGTAGGATTGGGAGTCAACTCTATCATCAATTCTTTTAATGCTAATGCAGTTAATAATAGTAATGTCACAAATCCAAGCCCTTTGGCTTCAAGTTTTGCTGCCGTTTCTTTGGAAAATAAGGGAATCAATAATGTCAAGGGTGACACCACCCCGCCGCCTAAAGCTGCCCAATCTCCAACTCACTCCAGAACCAATTCAATTAAGGGAGCTGCTCTATCTTAGAGGTGAAATTTAGTAGGGAAGAGGGAAGGGAAAGGGAAGATGTGGTCTGAAATGGGTCGGTCCTCAAGATTTCAATTCTTGCTTCAGCTGCTTTGACATCAACACAAGACAGATCTCTAAAATTCCTTTACACGACTTTCTTTTTCCAGTTCACTTCTATTCTTTCCTCTCACTTTCTAAATTTCATTTTGTTATCAATAGAACCTACTCTCTCTCCCCCTCCCTCTTTCTTCAACCCTCAAACCCGGTCCTTTCAATCTTTTTACGTGTCTCCCCAAATCTCATTCTGTTTCATTTTTCTTGGTTTTCTTAAATAACGAATCCACCATGCAACAATTGTTCTCCCTCGGTGAAAATCTCTTTTCTTCCTTCTCTTTGTTTGTTCCCTCATCAAACTCCTTCCTTTTGCAGTGTCAATGCCCCTCAACTTAGACCTGATATATCTTGTTTCGTTCAAAAAAAGGGTCTCTTCTTCACTTCCAGTCTCTTTCTGAATTCCGAACTCCTAATTTACATCTCGAATTTTTACCTCACATTTTCGCAACTCCCTTCTCTTGTTATGACGAATTCTCAGTTCGTCTTTTCCACGATGATTTCAAAAAGGGGCTCTAGTCTTGAGAAGCTTTTCAGAGCCTCGCAGTCGAACAAGTCTCTACAAGAATGCATTAAAGGTACAAGTACAACACATGGGTCTGTCTACCTTCTAATTGACCCCCTGATTCTAAATCTTTAAATCTCGACAGGAATTCCCGCTCTCTTCAAAGCTTTCAATCCTTCTTCGACCCAAAAACCTGCCTTTCTCTCTTCCAACTCAATTTCCAACCTTGGTTTACCATCTCTCGTCTCTTCTATCTCTTGTCTTCCTTCTTCATCAATCAAAACCTTAGCTACAATCTCAAAAGCAGCTTTCGAAGCTCCTTTACCAGTAGAACCAAATCCACCCAATCCACCTTCTTTAATCCAATTCCCAACATTACTTTGCCATCTAGCATGTTCCAAGACGCCAATGACTTGAAGTAAAGCAGTGTCAATCCTATATTGAAAGATTCCACTTTCTTCTCTACGATTGACTTCTTTCTCATCTTCAACTTGTACTTCTTCAACCTCGATTTCTCCTCCACCTAATTTTGTTCGAAGGAATCGTTGAAATTCTTTAGTTCTCCCAGCCATCATTCCATCATATTCTTCGAGGAATAAATGATTGAAAGGTTGCATTCCAGTCTTATCTATTGAATCGTCTAGCAAGATCGTGTTGTGGGATCCAAATTTTGAGTTTGACAGATCTTCTTTCATATCTTGATCTTGATTTGTTTCAGATGAATTCTCTTTGAGCCATCTGTCTTCAGCTAGCACTTCCGATTCATCTCCAGTGTTGAGAGCTTTCCAAACGATCTCTAGGTCTTTAATACTCTGACACTTAGTTGAGAACTTGGCTTGTCTGATTAATGTATCTCGAGCATACACTCTGAGAAAGGAAGAGGTAGTTGGACCTTGATGTGAACAATTGACTTCCCGATCTTGACCTTGAGGGGTGTCTTCCTCTGAAAGTTCGACATTCTCCTCCAAAGTTTGATCCTGAGAATTGTTGTACGGATCCGGTAGAAGAGCTCTGACCATGCTATCAACATTTTGAGGTTGAGCAGAAGACCAAATCAAAACGTTCCACCTCTGTCTAATCTTTCCATCCGCAACTTCTCTCTCCTCATCTGTTTTCAATTTCCCATTCTCATTATCTGATTCTACTTCGAAGCCCTCATTCTTCTTTCTCTTGTCCGACCAAAAATGACTGCCATGAGGATATCCCACCTCTTCTCCCATCTTGCTCTTCCCCTTTCCCTTTCCACTCAAATCGCTCCCCTCAACTTCTCCATCTCCCAAGCAGTATCTCAAAAAGCTTTTGAGAAAAGGTCTTGAATCCGGTCTACTTGAATCTTTCCCGCCTTGCACCTGCTTAGAAGCCTTCTTCCTATGAAGCAAAGTCCCATTTAAATCTAAGATCAAAAGAGGCATGCTTGAATTGGGTTCTAGTTCTGAAATCGTTGTTGAAGAAGTAGAGCAGGCTTTTGGAGGAATGAGAGTTGAAGGATTTGAAACTTCAGAAAGATAACTTGAACGAGGTGTTAAAGCGATTGGAGATGGGGATTTATAGGTTCTAGATCTGGAAGCGCTAGGAATCGGATTGGAACCAGAATTGTTAAAGGATGAAGTTTGGTTATTGAAAGAAGCTGATGGATTCTGATCAGGATAATTGGAATAAGAATTGTAGGTAGAGTTGAAGTTGGAGGAGCCAGAACTATTACGGTAAGGATGATAAGGAAGAGAATTGAAACCTGTATTCGAATTCTGAGGATGCTGATCGTCGTTTGACCTTCCTTTACGCTGACCTTTTCCTTTCTTCGAACTTCGATCTTTTGGAGGCAGTCCTCCAGAGGTAGGATCATAGTTTCCATCGTATCGTTGAGAAGAAATAGAAGAAGAAGCTTGGAAATTTCTAGACTGCTGAGGTTGAGGTTGAGGAGGATAAGCGTATGGAGAAGAGGATAAGGAACGAAAGTTGGTCCTCCAGCTTCGATCTTGATGACTTGAACTTGATTGAGAGTAGTGAGCTGAAGGGTTTGGTGTCTGGTAATAACCTTGATTGTGATTACCAGGAGCTGAAGACCAATTTTGAGGATAGTTGAATTGGTGATTGTCTGAGTAAGATCCATTCCTACTGCTTCCCTGGTGATAGCCATAATCCCCTCCTGTTGAATAACGTTTCTGGTATCCATATCCACTTTGATCTCTACTCGTACTTGACTGAGAATGACCGAGTTCACTCCAACGATTGTTCATCATTTCAGATTGACTTGCCTCTTCTTGTTCCCAGCTTTTACCTCCCTCTTGATCTCTATCTCTACCTCTATTCTGCCATGAGTGTGAATCTGATACATTTCCTCTAGATTGATATTGGGCTGGCTGGCCTGAGGCTGAAGAGTAAGGCAGCTGACCATCTTCAGCTGGTTCATTCCTATCCTGATTCCTACGCTGCTGCCTTTGCTTCTTCGACTTGATCTTAGGCATTCCACTCAGAGCTGAAGTTGAAGTTGAAGTTGAGATAACGGCTAGACTCGAAAGGTGAGCAGGTTTCGAGGGATAGAAAAATCGTCTTGGGATCATGTGTGTTTGAGAGAGAGCTCTTCAGATCTTCAAAGCAGAGTGGTGAGATAGATTCTCTCTTCAAGACTCACATCTTTTCGAGGGTATCATTAAAATTCGTGACGAAAATGGGTAAGACGTATCAGATGTACATTGAAAGTAGAGATAATTAGTGGAATATTGAGATTGATGATTGAAAAGTCTAATAGAAGGAGCTTGCTGGGGAATACGGATCGATTGATCATTCAAAGGAAGAGATGGCTCAAAGATTTAAATTTCGAGTAAAGAGCATGTCTACTGGAAGTTCAATTTCTGGGTCGTCAGAAGAAAGAAAAGAGGCAGGCAAAGGGTCAGAAAGGTAAGCCCTTCACACCTCGAACAGACGATCATCACTTACAATCAAGAACAGAAGCATGTCCATCAAGACATGAATACTAGTCCAGACACAAGTTGGAACTATCTCCGGGTATTCGCGCATCTCGTCCAGACCGAGATTGGTCACATCGACTTGGAAGGCGAATTTGCATAGCTGGAATGAAAGGTCGAGGGAAGAAAGGTGGTTAGTGGCGTCCTATAGGTTCTCGACTGACAGCAAAAGGGCGGAAGGGTTAAGACTTGTGGAAGTCGTCATTCGGAACTCACCTCTCTAGCAATATAAGAAGAGAACAACTCGGAACCCCAAATCGCCAAGGAACCGAGCATGGTCAACTGATAGTTGTAAGGATCTCTCTTGTCATCGAAAGCGAAGAATGGGTATAGATCTGAGGGTAGAGAGTAGTCGCAGGGTCGGGTGAGAAGATTGAACATGACAGAAGCAACCTCTCAACCTTCCCGTTCCACTTTTGCTACTCACGTTGATTCGGACCGAAGTGAAGAATGGAAACCCATCCGAGGAAAGCCAGCATTGAAGTGTTCTGAGCCAAATTTCTCAAATAGAAAGCCAAACCAACTGATTCGACATATTCTTCCCAACTTTTAGGTTCCGGATTGAAGTATTGGGTGATTCGATGACAAACCGAAGTCATTGAGAAAGGATACCAAATGCAAACCCAGAAGGAACTCAGCAATTGAACGAAAGCGAATTGATCTAGAGATTGCAATCTTGCGAAAAGGTTTCGGTAAAAGATGAAATAAACCAAGAAGTAATAATACTTGAAGACGAAGAGGAGAGCTCTGGATTTGACCTTTTCTTCTAGGATCCAATGAGTTGCTACTGCTAAGACGTTTACCGTTGTCATCCAGAACGTCACGTAAGCAGTTCCATCTAGTCCGGTATGAGGGAGAGTTGAGAGGTAGACACTGGCATATCCTTGACCTGCGATCAGAGCAAAGAGAGCCATTCCTATCGTAGATATGAACCAGAGGAATCGAATATAAGAAGCTGGGATCCTTCGAGCCAGCTGTCGTTCGAGAAAGGCTAGTGAAAGAAAGGAGATGCGAGGGCAAGCTGTTTAGTCATTGGAGAGACAAGGGGAAGAGTAAGAAGCAAGCACTCACTCTTTTGAGCCTCTGTCAGACTATGCCGATAGTTTTGTCTGCCACTTCTTCTGAGACCAGCCAAGCAGACCAGAGCAGGCATAGACATCGTAGCAAAAGCTAGCCCTACCCATAGAGTCTTCCTCTGCCACTGAATATCATCTGGGTCCGACTCTTGACTTCCGTTCATCCTTGACTTCTTTCCATTGCTGGCTTCGCTTCCCAGTGGATCGAGAACGTGGAGTCCGTATCCAGCACAGAGAGATAATAGCCAGAAAGCTGCGTAGGAGGTCTTAGCTCCCAGAGCAGCTGGCCACCAATTCAATCGATAGAGGGAGAACAGCTGAGTGATGTAGACAAGAGCTGGAAAAAGGGTAAGAAGTGCGAGGATCAGAGATCACATCAGAGGGGAAAAGGGGCATTCATCTTTGAGAGTAAGACTCACCCACTGCACAGTAAATTCCGTAGTAGAAGATCAAGAAGAACCAGAAGTTGGCATCTACTGTCGGATGTTTCCCTACTTCAGTAGAAGTGGATAGAAATGAATTGGATCCAGATCTTAAAGCCAAAGGGAGATTGCCGCCGACTTCCAGAAGCTTGTTCAAGAAGGCAAAGACCAGACCGATTAGAGACAGTGATTCAGTAGAGCTAGAGCTCGCTTCGAGGTTAGGCTGAGATGCAAAGATGAGAGAGTCATTGGAGTAGAGGGTCGTACTTGATGCGCCAGCTTGAGGGTCGGATCCGCACCAAGGAGGATTGGAGGGGCTGTTGTCCAGAGGAGGACCACACCAGGGCGGAGAGTTGTCGTATGGATCTGACTTGGGGAACGGAACTGCACACCAGAACCAGACCTATTGGAGAAGGCAACAAGGAGCAGGAAGAAGAAGGGAGACCCAGAGTAAAGGGACAGGGAGTGAGAAGTGTTGCTCTCTCCAGCTGCATGCCATCGCTATTCGCCTACACAAGCCCTGTTCCACCTTATCTGCACTTTTGTATACTCTTAATACTCACCAATAGACTAGGGGCTACAGCCAGAATACCCCATCTCTTCCACCAACTCTCCAAGAGAATCTCGACGACCTCCCTCCTTGGTCGAAAGAGGTTCAAAGCCCAACTCCTCTTCTTTGGCTGACCGTTCCTCCTGAAACCAGAACCAGAGGTTCCACCCAATGAATCCATTCTAGTTCTACCAAGTCTCTCTTTCCTACGAGCTGCTTCTGGAGCGAAACTTGGAGCGAAAGAGTTCGAGTTGATAGCTTTGGGTTTGGAGTGAGGATGATTCCGATGATGGTTATGAATTGGATCGTTTGATGAATTGTCATTAGAAGACCAGAAATGAGAATAGAAAGGCTGCTGTCTTGAAGGCGGAGCTGCACTGTGATTTGAGGAATTGCAGCTGAGATTTAGATTAGGATTAGGATTGTTAGGGGAAGAGGTAGAGGCAGTTGAACCAGTATTAAGATTGGACTGATTAGAGGAATGATGAGCTCTGAATCTTCCTGGTTTGATTGAAGCTGGTTCATTCTGCCATGAATCTCTACCAGAAGACATGGGGGAGAACATCTTGAGAGGATAGAATGATTAGGGGTGGTGGCTATTAGGAGGGAGAGAGCGAGAGAGGATTCTCAAGCCAACTCTTTCTTTGCATCGAATGTTGAGGCCTCCTTCTCATTCTATACTTCAGTCCAACTTTAAAGTCTTCAATTTGAGTAGATCAATCATGTCTAGCAGTAAATCAAGTGGTCAATGGTCAAGCCAGTCTACAAATTGGAGTGCTGCTCTCGCAAACCACGCAAAACACAAAGATCCTTCGAAAATCCCTCCCACTGAGATCAAATGCTACGACGAATATACCATGACTATTTATGATGGCTTTGAGAAGGTGAGAACTTGCACATCTAGGTTCTCGTACTCTTCCCATGCTGACTTGCTCTTCTCGAAGGCCAAGTTTCACTATCTTGTCCTACCAAGATCAGGCTTCCCTCTTGACTCGACAACAGGTTCCAAGACTGTTCCGGACTCTCATTTGGAGTCTTTGAACTCTCTACTCAAGAGTCCACATGCTGAGCGAGTCTTGAAAAAGATAGAATTGGCCAGTAAAAAAGTGAGTGGACAACGAGAAGTCCCTGCTTCTCGATCTTCTAAGCTCACGAATGGACTCTCTTTATCCCTCCCAAAAAAAAAGCTGATTAGAGAGATAGAAGAAGAAATGATCAACACGCCCTCACCTTACAACAGCAAGAAAAAGATTGGAGCTCCTTGGGCAATCCATTCAGGTTTTCACGCTGTTCCTAGCATGCAGTGGGCTCATGCTCACGTCATTTCTGGAGACCTAGTATCTGATAGACTGAAAAACAAGAAGCAGTCAGTATGGAGGACCGAGATCAGACAGTGACGAGCTGCAGCTCTGCGCCTTCGTCACTTACGCTCTCTCCCCTCTCTCTCTCTCGGTTCTGACTTCTGCAAGTTACCTCTCCTTCAAACATGATCATGGATTCTTCTTGCATCTCAAAACTATTCAAGAATACGTCGAACAAGGCATGACTTCTGTGAGTTTCGCAAGGAGCTTGATGCGTCCATCGAAGTGGCTTGATCTGGCTATTGAGCTTTCTTATCTCCCTTTCATCTTTATGAAAAGCAAAGCAAAGAGTCGACCTCTCTTCACTAGATCTTTCATTCAAGCTGAACAGAATCGCCTTCATCTCAATATCCACAGCTTCCCAAATCAGCCAAAGCGTACGATGAGCTTTTGAAGAAGGACCTTGTATCTTTCCACAATCAAGTCACTTACAAGAATATTCCCAACCTTAAGCAGCATCTCCTTCAAGCTTGGCTAGCTAAAGTCAAACAGAGTTCAGAGCAACATGAGCTTGCCAATTCCAGTTCAAGTGGAGAAATTGGAGGAGAGGTGGCAGCCAACCAGGTTCAAGCAAAGTCTGAAACTGAACAACGAAATGATGAAAAGTGGAATAAGAGAAAGGTCGAAGAAACTCTGTCGGAGGAAGATAGAGAAGGAAACACGAAGAGCAAAAAATGAGAAACCTCATCCTCTTGTAGATACGCAATGATTCTAAACTCTACTGTTTACTTTTCTATCACTACTTGTGGCTGCTTGTGGCTGCAAAGGCTTTATCTTGATGTTTCGTTGCTGCTGCTAGCTGCCTTATTTCACCCGCGGTGGCCGTCTCTTGGTATTCGCCTTCTTCAGCATCAACCACGAATAAAAGTCAAGCATAGAGCGAAGAAACATTATCACTGGCATTGGAGATTCGTATGAAGTTGATCTTTCGACTTCTTTCGATCAGCAACGACAGGCTGGCATACGCGCTCTAAGGTGAAGGTCTCATGAAGGGAAGGTTGGATACCTTTCCAACTCGAGCGAGATCCGTCGACACATGTGAGTCGCTGGCAAAGCGACACACGACAGTCATCCGGGAGTCTGGAAGGAACACAGGCTTGAAATTAAAAAGAACATGATCTAGAGATTGAAAATAACGACCCAATGAATACAAAACACTCTCTCATCTATCTAAAACCCAAATTCCAACCCAAGCTTTCATCTCTCTAACCTCTAGATCTCTTACTCCTGCTCTCCTTTTCCTTCTCCTCATCTCTCTCATCCTCATCATCTCCATTTTCCTTGACCTTTCCACTCTCCTTCGATCTCGTATTACTTTTTCCATTCCCGCCAACTTCCTGCAACCCTTCCCAGACTTCTTCATCATCCTCGTCTTCATCCTCTCCCTCGTCACTTCCAACTTCCTCTTCCTTTGATTCTCTTTCTTGAACTTTGATTTCTCCAACAGGTCTAGTTCCATTCCAAACAATCCCAACAGGAGCTTTCCCAATTGAGAAAATCGAATATAATGTTTCTCCTCTTTTCTCAACTGTGGGAGAAGTTGCATTGGCGGCGTTCTTTGTAAGAGTCGGTGGATTCGTTGAATGAAGTCTGATTTGATCATCTTGACAAGCTGAAAAGAGTAAAGCTGGAGTTGAAGTTGTAGACTTTGAATTTTCTTTCGAGTTTGGACTTAAAGGTAGAGGAAGTGGAAGTAAGGAGACAGCAGCTCCGTTTATGTCTTGAAAAATTCGGTCGAAAGAAAAGTCGGATGGATGGATGACGATGGAATGAAAGACGGAAGAGGAACACTAATCAGCTCTTGCCACTTCAAAGACAACTCACCCCCTCTTTTTTCTCTTTGCTCGGACTCACCTTTATAGGAATAAAGAATCGCACCACTCCTCCAATCCACGGCATACAATTTCCCAGTGGTATCCGAAACGAAAACCTCACCTTCATTCAATCCACTAACCAAACTCTTGACAGTCAAAGCAGTATTTTGACTTTTGGGAATGATTTTATGTTCAGCAACATGTTTCCTAACTCCGGAAGATGGATTGTAGACCCTAATCAAACCTTCCTTAGTTCCGACTGCTAATTGAACAGATGGGATTTCAGAATCTGAAGATGCAGTTGAGATAGCTTGCGTCGATGGGCATAGAAAAGTTAAAGCTGTGATGTTTGCTCTTTGAGGTAAGGAAAGGTAGTCGTTTGGTAACTGTGAGAAGTAGAAAGAATTAAAAGTATAGGTCAGCTAAGCTTTTTTGATGTTGGTTCGGAATCTAAATGTTAGGGTTTCTTCTAGCCCTACCAATTTCGACCAAACCTTGACGATCTCAAGAACTGCAAATCCTGATCCATTCAACAAGACTCACGTTCTTAGCTCTCCAAATCTCTCCCCACATCAATTCCTTATTGGCAGCTTTAATTTCAGCTTGTCTTTTCCTCTTCTTGATTTTCGAGCTTGTCTCCTCTGCAGTTTCTATCGGAGAATCTTCTTCTCCCTTTTCTTGGTCCCCTTTCGAAGCTTGAGTGCTGCTGCCTGGCGTTGAAATCGCAAGTTTCAAATCCCAGAGAGAAATCGGAATCTCTTCACCTCCATAAGCGAAATGAGTTGGATTGGAAGAAGGATGAAAGATTAACGTTTGAAGTGGAGATGGAAGGTCAAATTTCTGTGAGGATGAAGAAGGGGATTGGAAAGTTGAGGAAGTTGAATTTAAATTCAGAGGCGTGAAGGAGAAGAACCCGGAGGAAGAACAGGAGTAGATGCCGCTAAGAATTTTGGTGAGAAGTGGGGTGGGAAAGGGAAGACAGAGAGAGCGTCAGATTTGATCCGTTTGAACTCGAGAGTTTTTTCGGATCGAAAGCTAAATTCAATTCAGTCCTGTAAATGTGATTGCCACGCTTCAAGCCTTTTGGGTTTCTAGGTTGCTATGAAGCAAAGAAGCTTCCCCTTCTCTTCTTTCCAACTGTCCTCTACCTTGCTGAAATTCCTCGCTCTCCTCCGACTACCTCTTCTTTTTCAATCTCATGTCTTTCTTTATGGTTTATAGAACTTTACTCACTCTTCAGCTACAGCCAATCCGACCCATCTCTCAATTCCAGCCTTCATTCTAGTCTCTTTGATGGAGAACAACAGTTCTGCATTGACCGAGACTGGTTCCTCAGGCTGCTCTTGCACCTCTGAGGTGGAAACTGATTGCTTTCCTTGTGCTTTTGATGAAGTTGGAATAGGGGAAGAAGGTAGAGGAGAATCTGGTCTGACAACATCGATAGTTGAATCTTTCCTTGCGAGTGCAATCTGAGGAGGAAGGGAAGAAGAAGTTGGTGAATGAACTGAACTTCCAACAGCTCTAGTTTCAAAGTATAGTAATTCAATCTGAAAGAATTCAACTCATCTCATTTCATGGTGTAGCTGCTCAGTACTCACCACCCAACTTCCATCTTTAAGGCATCCCTCTGCTACCCTCTGAACCGCTCTATTCTTATTTCCAACTAAGTTTTCATTCCAAGAATCGATTAAATGAGTTGGAATGTTTAAGTTGACTCTGATTGGATTTGGTAGAAGATCTTGTTTTGAAGATGGAGCAGCTAAGAATCTCAAATTTCCAGTTGAATCCGAGAAGAAGATTGAATAATCACTTTGCGTTTTCTTCTGGTTTGAATGACGAGATTGAATCGAATTATCCATTTCATAATCCGACTGACTTCCACTGGCTACGCTCATGTTCATCTTGCAAGGATTGCTTGTAGAAAGTGAGAGTCCTGTTAGGGGAAACAAGTTCCAAGATCCCAACTTTTTTTTCTCTTAATGTGGCCTGGCTCGTGCACGCGACTCTCTCTCTCTTTTGTGTCTACTTTTCGACTTACTGCCTTTCCAATTTCGGATTTCAGACTACATCAACCAGATTCTTCAGACCAGCTTGGTTTCCAGAGGGTACAGAGGCAAAGAAGCCCTTGGCTCCCCCTCCTTCCACGCTGCCAACAAGACTATCACTACTTGGTTCACCCAGGAACTTGAAAGGTATCAAGCCGATTGAAAGAGAGTCCTTTCAAGTATCATCATCTTGCTAACGGTCAAGCGACCTTCGAAAGAGAAATAACATTTCAATAATTTGATTTCGTCCTTCCAACCTTTGATTTACATCCTGCCTATCCCTTTTCCCCTTTCCCCTTCATCTATCTCGCACCAGGTCTTCTCGGCCTAGAGAAAGCCTTAGCTCCAGATCCGGAATGATTTGAACCTGAAATAGCTCCACCTTCCTTTCCAACAGCACCATTGCTTGCAATGTTCTCAGATTGATTTTTGGAAATGAGAGACCTGATGCTAAAGGCCAGATCAGAGTTGATGGTGCTGGCAGTCAAGTCTGAAGAAGGATCCGAAGTTTCGATCTGAGAAAAGGAGGAGTTGTGGCGAAAGGATAGAGGGTCAAAAACTTTAGTCGAAAGGCGAAAGATTGAGATCTCGAGAGCAAATTGAGGATGGAGAGACACTCACCTTTGCAGCTATCCAAAGTTTACTCAAATCCTTCTGAATCTTGGCCAACAGTAAATTCCTGTTAGCAGAGTATAACATTTTGCTTTTGATAGAACTTGTTCCTGGGCAACTATAAATGAAGACCACAGGACTTTGACCTTTCGAAACCTCTTCAACCAATCTCTGATCTAAACCTTCAATCTTCCCCAAAGAAGTGTCTTCCATTCTATAAAGAACAAATCTTGGTTCTCCTCTCTCTACACTTTCAGCAATATCAGCCAAAGGTAAAAATCTAGGTGGCTCAGAAAGTTCCAAAGTTTCATCCTTAAAATTGATAGAAATCGAGACGAAATTCCATTCTGCAGAACCAGAGACATGAGTTGCTAAACCGGCTAAAGCTGGTTCCACTTCTTCTGACCAACCGAATCCAAGAGAAGATGAACCTGAAGAAGTACCACTTGGTCTAATTGATGAAATCGATGCCAAAGAAGAAGCTTCGTTTGCCTTTAAAGTTTGAAGAGCTTGTTCTGAAGAGGATAAAAGTGAATTACTTGACTTTCCTATACCGATTGTAGAGGTAGATTGAGGTGGAGGTTGAGATGAAGTTGAAGTGATAGGGCTGGGTCTGGAGGGAGTTGGAAGAGTGGTTGGAGGATCAATTTGCTCTTGAATTGGATCTATTACGCTGGATGGAACAGAGGTGGAGGTCTCTTCAGCACGAGAAACAGCAACTTCTTCGGCCACTTCTTGAACTTGTGACTCTTCTGGTAATGTAGGATGAGAGAGCTCTTGTTCGATGAGCTCGGTCTTGGATGCTTGATCGGCAGTTTCGTCTTCAGAATTTGAGTTCACGTTTCCAATGGTAGCAGGAGTAGGAGGTTCTTCGGGACCTTTGAGTTCAGCTTCCTCCTGAGTGGGCATCGTAGTTGTTTCCGGGCTGAGAGGAGTGGAGTTCTCAGTCACTAGTTCTTCCCCTCCAGCTTGTTCCTCTTGCTTCTTCTCTTCTTCAGCTTCATTCAACGGTTCCTCCACTTTCAACCCTTCCACTTGCGATTCCTCAGTGCTCTGGTTGTCGAGCGTGACCTCCTCGACGTCTTCTAGGCTAGAAGCTCCCTCCGGTCCTACCTCTTGAGCTTGCTGATCCGGTTTTTCTGAGGCTTCTGATTCGGAAGGGTGAGATTCTCCATCGAAGGTCTGAGCAGGCGCTGATTCGTCCGTTCTCAATGTTGAACGTAGAGATTCTTCCTGGAAGCTCTGCACAAGTACTTGAGTAGCCTCGGGTTCAGGTTCTACGTTCGAAACAACAGGTTGAGGCTCTTCCACTGAAGCAGGCGTAGTGGTAGCAACCGGCTCTTGAGCAGGAGGAGCGGCTTCGACCTTCCGCTCCTCCTTCTTCTCCTCGACCACCGGCTTCGTCGGTTCATATCTCCTTCCTACATCTACTGTAGCAGCAGCAGCAGCTCCAAAGTTCCTTCTAGCTCCTCCAGCGTCAGTTCCGGCAGCCTCACTATACAAAAACATGGAAAGGCAAAGGATTCAGATTGGAAGACGAGAAGTATCCAGAGAGACCTAAAAGAGATCTCACCTTGCCTTCTTCCCAGCGGTTTTCAATTGAGGATTCTGGTAGTCATGCTTCCTTGCGTTTCTCAACTTGGTTGGGTATTGGAATTCAGTCGGAGTTGACCCAAATTCAGTCGCTAGGAAATTACGTTCTCCTAGAGATGAGAGGAGAGAAGTTCTGACGGGGACGTAGTTCATCTTCTCTCGAATCTGGTATCGATTGGAATGGAGGTATAAAGTTAGAGTAGAGGTCAGATGGTTTGGGTCAGCGGCCTCTCAATCTAGGAGACAGCGACGCGTGGGGTGGAGTAGGGAGGGAGGACATGAGCCCTAGCTCTCATGTCAAGCAAGAGCTGCCGTTTTTGTTTCTTCAAAACAGCTATGCGACAACTTTGTTTGAAATCCTCAGGATCAAATACGGGCACGACATGTCGTCTCTTGTACTGCCTCGCTGGAAGACCTCCCCCCCTGCCCGCTATAGCCTTGGATCGACAGTCTGAAACTCACCTTTGCTCCATCAGGTTGATAAGCCAGACAAATCTAAAGGAATCAGGTGGAATAGAACCGGACGTATTTAGCAAAGCAAGACGAGTCCTAGCTTGAGTAGAGAGAGCGAATCTGAACCCCACTTTGCTACCTCTCTTGTAAGGGCGACTCACCCATTCCCATTCACCACTAGCACTCTGAGTATCCAATCTGAACAAAACGTATCCACTTCTGTCCTTGTCTTGACTCAACAATTGCTTTAAGCATGGTTGAAAGTCATCTCTATCAGAACTGGAGGCGTTGAAGGTAGAGATTAGGTTTAGCTTGTTGTTCTCCGATCTTGCTAACAGAGCTCTGATCTTTGGTGGACTTGGAGATGATTCAAGTGTTTCTTTGAAAGTAGACGTTAAATCAGGAGAGAGCGTTTGACTCATCCTCGAATGAGAAAGGGCTGGTGGTGACTGCAGTGGTGAGCAACAAAGGCAAGACAAAGCGTTCTCAAGTAGGAATACTCTTCTTCCTCTCAACACCATCATGGCTCCATCAATCCAAGGTAAGACAAGCAAAGCCTAGAGTACAATCAAAGGAAAGTAGGCAAGAGTCGCTGCGGAGATGTCACTCATCTCTCACTTTTTGTTTCATCTTGCGAACGCAGAGATGACAATCGGCAGTTGTTCTAGGAAAGGCCAACAAAAGTTCGGAGCTTTGAAGACATTCATCCGGATGAAGTCTCCGATATTGGAAAGAGGATCGTTCAATGGACTCAGATTCATCATTCAGATCACAGCGGGATCAGAGAAGTAGTAGGGGACGAGGACATTACGGTGTAAGGCACGACATCAAGGACTGAAACCAACGTATCATAGATTTCTGAAGATTTTCTTTCCTTTTTTCTCCAGCAAGAGGACTCTCAGATCTCTGATTGCAGTCTCTCGTAAATTCAGAACTCTATGGAGCCCGATACTACTTCAAGACGTAGTTTTATGGACTGATCAAACTCCTTCATTTCTTCTTCTACTTCTCAGCCACCCGGAGTTAGGATCGAAAGTCTAGAACCTGAGCTTCAGATGCGAAGACATTGGCCAATAGGAGCCTCAGAAGAGCATGACGGTTCGCGATTTTACCTCTTTCGATCACCCTAACTTGGTCGGAAGAAAGCCGGAAAGGCGGGAAACTCAAGGTGTCAACGGGGACAATACTTTCGTCTCTAAGACCCTCTCTCATCCCAGAGCTTTGATCTTGCAGTGATGTACGAATCTACAATGGTTAGGTATTTCCTCTTCATCTGTCCAAAGAACTTAAACCCATCTTTTTCGACAGATTAACTAGCATAACAACTATAGATTTCCATTATAAAGGCAAAGATAATGTTTTGGATCCGAAATTTACGGGCGCCCAAGTTCTATTAATCTTAATCGCTCTTCCAGAACTCAAGTCCGCCTCTTTTGAACTTCAATTTGCGTTCGAAGATGCATCTGTTATCAACACTGCTATTCCAACTTTATCGAGATCTAACAGGTTAAAGTCAAACGTCAAGAAGCTTTCGCTGAAGATCTATGCCATTTACTCAACCAAGAAGCGACATTCCTTTGATTATGACAGTACGTTCATCACCTTCTTCTCAATGTTCAATGGATTGCAGAATCTCACTATCAGATTCTATGAGAGCCCAGTGCTTGCTTATTCTTGGTATTCCGAAGACTATCAACGGGTGCAGCGAGATTTACATCCTACCATCAATGTTTTCAGAGGCTTAAGATCGAGTCACGAGACTTTAATCTCTCTCTTCATGACTGGTGTCAAAGATTTATCCAATCAACGGTATTTATCAGATGAGATGAGAGCAAGGTTACAAGAACATTTAGAGATCTTGAGGAAGTTCAAGAAGTTGAAACATCTAAGAGGTGATTCTTCCTTGGGCTCAACTATTTAATTCTAGCCACGAGAACTCCAAAGACTGTTTGTCTTCTACCGCAAAAGTTGGAGACTTTCGAATTGGATTTTAATTGTGAGATTGAAGGAGAAAACTTTAGACCTCAAGAGTTCCTTTTGATGCAAATGTTGTTGATCGCCACTTTACCTGCAACTCTCAAGACCATTAGAACTTGTAGCGAGCCAGTTTTCCCGAATAGGAATGGACGGGAGGAAGGCCAGACTACGGCGACCTGGGCGGCAGGGGAGGTAGAGCAGGAGTACCCTAGACTACATTCTACAACACAAGAAGTGGACCGAGGGAAACGGTGGAGAGCAAAGGATTGAGACTGGAATTAGTTTGAAGTTAAGATCGGCGAGTTCAGATCATGTCAATATTTACCAACTCTTGTACCCTTCGAATTGGAGTGGATGCGTTTCATAGTAAAGTGCAAAGGTTGATTACGTCGATCGAAATCTAAAGTACAGGAAAGAAAATCTTGGAACCTGTGAGAGAGAAAGAATAGATGTTGTGTGTTTCTAGAGAGAATCTTCAACTTAAAAACTAGACCCTCTGCTCCAAAGGGTCTAAAATTTTGGAGGATCATTAAAGAATTGAGGTTATGAAGACTCTCCCGTTGCTTGGTATCGTGTGAGAGTGCGAGAGGAAATGGTTGATGTTTTGAAGATTTTCTGCTTCTCGTCATTTCGGGTCGATATAGAAGATTAATCGTTATGTTTGTGGAAGTCTAGACATCTTAAAGACTCGGATGCTATAGGTCTAAAGGCAGTTGATGTGAGTTGTGACTTGTGATTCTCATCCAGTGCTTTGACTTCTCTGTCAGAGTAGAGATCGCCCCTCGTGCTACGAACTTTGCTGAATAGCAGATGCGAGCCTGATTGAACAAAGATGGATGAACAATGAATAAGAGGAACACTAGATTTCAGAAAGGGATGGAGGGTTTCTAAATCCCGCGTTCCCAGCCTTCCTTCACCCAACTTCCCTCCAACTATCCTCAGAACTACTAAAACAGAAGAAGCCCTCAATATTATCTTATATTCAGTCCCTCCCACCAACCCACCATCCTCCCCTTAAAACTCACCAATCCAACCCTTCCTCAATCCCCTCTCCCTTAGTAGCACAACATTTCTTGACAGTCCAACTCCGATCTTTCAAACTCGTCAGTCCCAATTTCTCTCCCAATTCCGCTTCCCCAAGAGCATTGGGTAGATCCTGTTTATTAGCAAAGACCAAGAGTTTGGCATCTTTAAGTTCATCTTCCGATAACATTGAAAGTAGCTCTGATCTAGATAGTGAAAGTCTTGAATGATCTGTTGAATCTACCACGAAGATTATAGCTGTTGTATCTGAATAGTAACATCTCCAGTATGGCCTTAGAAGACGAAATGGAGAGGAGAAGGATGAAGATGAGATGGGTGTGGAGATCCGAAACGGAGGCAGAGGTTGGCAGGCTCTTGGATGATAGAATCCTCTTATGATTGTAGGTCTAGGCAGGCCATTCTTCTTCTTTTCTGCCTGTTTATTCTGTTCCTTCAGCTCGACTGAGCAGCTTGATAGCTCGGAAGTCTGAAGGCTATTGCTCTCCTCTCACCCTCTCAAGCTGTTACACTCACCTAACACTAGTCTGACCTCCCAAATCCCAAACCTGAAACTGTAAGTTCTTATAATTTACAGTTTCCACATTGAAGCCTATGGTTGGAATGGTAGAGACAACTTCTCCCAGCTGTAATCGATACAGCAGCGTCGTCTTTCCAGCTGAATCTAACCCGAGAATCAATATCCTTAGCTCTTTGTTCTTTGACCATGAGGCGAGTGATGATAGTGAAGAGTATAGTGATGAAAGTGTGGCTCCCATTTGCAGTGGATTGAATAGGAAATGGATAGTGTTGGGTGCAGAACTGCAGATAGGCTTCGAAAGATGCTCGTCCAGAACACCAGCAGCTTCCCGAATTCACTTCCAATCTAGTGACTAAACAATGCTATTTCAATGAAGTAAAATGAGAGCTGCTAATCAAATCAGAAAGGAGTCTCAAACAAGTTGGCAAGGCAGTCTTCCTCCAGCCTCTATAACCCTCTGCTGATCCTTCTACGAAATCCTCGAGGAGCTGTCTAGCCTTCAAAGCTCTCTCGATCTCATCTCTCATTTCTCTACTCTCGGATTTTGATCTTGATTTACAGACCAACCATCTCTCAAGTATCGCAGTCAGGATCTCAATCTTCGGCTTCTCGTTCGGTTCCCATCATTCGAGTTTCCCTTCGTTTCGACGTGCCATGCCAGTATGGGAACTTGGGAAGGGACGATCCCGAACCTTCAACGTTTCAAACATTCCAAGCTCGAAGACTATCAAATTATGCAATCAGCCAAGCAACATAATTCGATTCTAGATTCGATTCTCGAATTGGTAACGGCTCGGTCAGTGTTGGGATCATCCTGTCTCCTCTTCTTTCTCTCTCTTCCATCTTCTCTTTCTGCTCCTCTTGCAAGGATATTCAAGTTATCCCTGGTCACATTCATTTATTATCATTTCAATTTTGCTCAACCCCCGCTCATCAAATCGCACTTTACAACCTCAAACAAAACACAAGCAAGGAATCTAACTCACCAACAAACAAAGCCCCTTTCTTCAAACTTCTCCAGCTTCCTCCTTCTTTCTCTTCATGAATCATGGTAGAACCAATAACAACATCAAACGACCTCAATAATTCCCCTCGTCGTTCTCAAGGAAGGGTCAGATCTCAAACCTTCTCTCATTCACCTCTGCCATCTTCAAGAGCAACTACCTCAGAAGATGATTTCTTTCCAATGTTCTCGAATCCACCTGAAATCAGATTGAAAACTTTGGACTTTAGTAAGAAGAGTCAAGTTCAAAAGTTGAAGGGGGAGGGGGAGGGAGAAGCTGTTCAATCGAAAGAGGTGACCGGAACTCATCGCAGGAGTAGATCAGTAACTAAATCTATTTCATTCAACAAACTATTCGGTAGGAAGAAGTCCAATGGGAACTTGAATGCTTTGAAGGGAAACAGTAGCAATTCAACTCAAATGACCGTCTCATCTCAAGCAATTCCAAGAATCGAAACCAACTTTCAAACCAAACTCAGTCCACTGATTCTGAGTCCAAGTTCCTTCGAATCATCAATCACAAGTCCTACTTCACCAATGTTTTCCATTCAAAGTGAAACCTCTCAATTTTTAACAGGTCTTGGAATTCGCAAGATGCCTAGATTCTCTGGAGACTCTTCCGACTATCGTGGAGCTAGAAGGATCTCAAATGGAAGTCACTTGAGTTCTAGCCACCAAGGCGGTTCTTCTCAAGGTGGTCATACAAGTCCAAACAGTAATAGCTGTGGAGCTGAATCTTCAATAGGATATGGTTTCGAAAGTTCAGTGATGGAAAGAAGAGGGTCTGAAGCTGAAACCAATGCTACTAGTGAAGGTAGACCAAGTTTAGAAGAGGAAACTCAGAAGGAAGATGAGGAAGAACACACTCAAACTCAAATCGAAATGGAAGATGGTTGTTTGAATCTGAAAACTGATTTTAGGAAACATAGGAGATCGAAGACTGCAAATGAAATTTCTAGCTCTTTCTCTTCAAATGGTTTAGAACAAAGTTTACATTCAGTGAAACATGCTAGATCGATTTCAAACACTTCTATCGGATCTTTTACTAAAGATTGGACAGTTAGACCCACTTCTATTGACCTCACTGCTGGAGGTCCAACTTCTTCAACTTATGAACTCAATGATCGATACAGATTTCCAAACTCGAACATGATCAAGATGTTACCTGCTACCGTAGCTGATGATTGTTCGAAGAGTAATGAAGGCGGACTATTCAAAAGACCTGCCTCAAGATCTGGAAGTGCAGCCGGTGGTAGATCAAGATCAGGGACTCTTTCTTCTATAACTTGCAAATTGAATGGTGGCTCTTCAAATCTGGAATCAAACAAGAGCTCAGGTCTAGCTAGTTCTAAAACCTTTTCGAACTTCATTGATAAGTTGAAGAGTTCAGGTGGGAATTCGAACGTGGAGGGAGAGAAGGAAAAGAATGATGGAGCTGAGGGAATCAAGAAATCTAACGGCGTGATCAATCTTTTGAGAGGAGGTCAAAAGAGAAGCAGAGAGAACTCGGAGAAGTTGGATCTCGAGAAAACTTTCATGGTCCAACAAAATGAAGTCAGAGTAGCGAGCTCAATCGAAAGTTCAACTTCAAATTCATCTTCAACCGATCTAGTCAAGTCTAGTAAAACAAAAAACTCTACCTCAAAGCGCAAACTTCCGGAGCCTGCTAGAAGCATAGGTGGACGTAGATTCTCTAGATCTTCTTCTTCTTCTTCTAATCGCAAGCCGTCTAGAGAACTCTCAAAAGCCAATCTAATCCAAGATTCTCAATTAGAAAAAAGTGGAATGATGGATCTCAATGTAGAAGTGAATGAGAAGATGGAAAGTTCTCTAGAGGCAGAAACTGGGCCTTCCAGTGAATCCACTCATGGAAACGAATCTCAAGATTCTGAAATCGACGAAGGGTTTCTGAAGACTTCACCTCAACTTCTTTTCGCAAATCAGTCTCTAGTGGAGGATCGAAGTAGAGAAGAACTAGAGTCCGTTGCAGGAGAGCAAGATCATGACGGAGACGATGAAATGGAACCGGATTCAACTTTTACTGCAACTCCAAAAGCTATGAGCAAGTTTCACAATTCAGAAGCCTCAAAAACGGTAGCTTTTCAATCTCCGATCTCACCTCGCAAGAAAGTCAAAAATCAAGTCTTGAATCACCAGCCATCAGAGTCTTCGATCGTCATTCTTCCAGAAACGCCAAAGAAAGGAATCAATGGGAACCTCGCTTCAAATCGGTCTCGCCATTCTTCTAATCGAAACGTCAAAGATAGAGTTGCGTCTTCGGATCAAGTCTCCAAAGCTAATAGATCAGTAGATTTCGATACGACGATGGGATTCGAGATTTCACACGAATTCTCAAGCTTCGAGGATTCTCTGTCAGTCTCGGAAAGCGAATCAGAAGGAGATGCAGTGGTTCCTGCAGAGGGAGCAGAGAAAAGAAATCAAGATCCAGATCTGTTAAACTCAACTCCACTGCTAACGAGGCCCCACTTCGGTGGTCTAACCGGAAGAAGCCCTGCTCTCGTCACAAGAGAGAGGAATCCTCAAGACGTCACTTGGAGGAACTCTGGATCTCTCGGTGCGACTTCTACTTCTTCGGACCTCGGAGCTGATGAAAGGAAGAACCCAGACGTTCCTTCCAGTGTTCATGATTATAGCACTGGAGTCAGTGATTATGAGAGTGTTGGAACGGGGGAAGGTGGAAGGAAAGGTTCGGGTGTGAGTGAAAGACGTGGGAGCTCTTTCAGCTGGAGAAGTGGTTCTTCTTCACTCAGAGCTTTTCAAGAAGAGTCTATAGAGGATGGAGATGATTTCGGATTGGAAAGTTGGGATGGAAGATCTACTACCTCTTCTTCAATCAGCAGGGCTTGTTCTCCTTCACTCTCATTCAATTCTTCCCCGATCAAGGCAAGAAGGAACTCAGTTTCACTTCAAACTTTTGCTTTGAAGAATGATTCATCAATCAAAAAAAAGAACAACAGCAAGCAAAGACCTAAATCAGTTTCTCAAGCTTCAACTTCTTCTTTCCCGTTCACTCTGACTCTCTCTACTGGATCCAAGACTACATCAGCTGCCAAAATTTCAACTCTCAAGGGGAGGAAGAAACAAAACCTTTCTAGTCTTTTCAAGCCTTTGGATACTCCCGATAGAAACCTCAGGGAAGAGATCGAGGAGGTCGACATGGAGGAGTTGGAGAGACTGAGTCGTTTGGCTGAGAGTTCTTGGGAGAACTTCAATTCAACTGTCAAACTCGGAGACGAAAATCCTGAACCTCAAGCTTCAAATGACAGGATTGCTCTAGTCTCAAGCGTTTCTCACTCCGCTTCAACCACCTCCGCTTGGAACGAGCAGAGGAGATCAAGAAGCGTTGCGATGGGGATGAGCTTCATGCCTTCCTGTGACTTTTCTCTGGATGGAGCGATGATGAATCTAGCTGGCCCTTCGTCTCAAATCTTCAAAAGGAAGGCCGTCGAACAGAAGGGAAGCTCTTCATCTCTACCTCCTCAACCAATCCCTGCTCTCAAAGAGGCGCCAAAGCAAGAGACTACCTTGAGCTTCGTTAAGCCCGAGGTCAGTATGGGATCGCCAGGTGGGGATAATGAGGAATGGGTGGAGGATTGGGGCAATTCACCACTTGGATTGAGCCTGGACACAAGAGGAGATTCAGTCGGAACTCCAACCAAGTTCGAGGATTTGGTAGGTCAATTTCAGAAGAGGACTGCAAGTGAACAGAAAAGATTGAAGAAATGGGGCTCCGGAGAGACTTTAGGGAACTATCCATCGCCATCAACTTCAAGACGTTCTTCAGGATTGTCACGACCAGCAACTAGCCCTCTCCTCTTTTCGAATTCAAAAACTAATAGCTTCGGTCGCCCGACTTCTCCAAGATCTATCGAAGAAGCATCAGTCTTTGCCTCTTCAGATATGCTACGAGCTCAAAGCCAACCCAAGTCTCAGCTTTCATCTCCTCCTACCAGTCCACCATTGCTCAACTCAAGTCCAGGGATTGGAGAGGATAGAAAGACGGTTCGCACCAAAATAAGTCTGGCCGACTTTCTGGACGGTTTGAACGCACCCATCGATCCTTCATTCCCCCCTGGCAGACCAAGTGCTCAAAGTCCTAAGAAATCAAGATCTTCCACTGCTCCTCAATCAACCACTCAAAGTCCACGAGATGGCTCTTTTCCAACCTTTTCCTCTCCTTCCAGCCAGTCAGGACCAATCGGACTAGGTTTGATCTCTCCCACCGTCAATCCCTTCAAATTCCCTGATCAACGTTGTACTTCACCAAGCCCCTTGAGGATGTCTCTGGGTGATGACTCGATTCCGAAGGAAGCTTCTCGTCCGCGCTTCTCTTTTCCTGGGAATGGAAGAGGTAGAACTCCAAGATCTCATCCTCTACCTCATCGAGCTCGATTCTCTCCCGATCTAGATCCACCTAGGGACACTGGAATCTCTTCAATCGCTTCTAGTCGTCAGAACTCAGTGACACTCCCGAAAGATTACTTTGTCAGATCTCCTGACATCTCAACCGATTTCTCGAGGAACACTGTGGAATTGGAGGAATGGAAAACCTTCGCTCTGTCTAGATTGGGTGCAAGCTTGAGTAATGGACCTCTGGAGAATCAAGGTTCCGACAACTCTATCGATTTGGATCTTCTATCTCCCTCTGCTTCTTCAAATTTCTCTCCAGTTTCGTCAAGTTTCGCGAATCACTATCGTGGTTCCAACACTCTCTTTCATCAAGCAACGATCGAGGAAGATGAGGATTCATTGGCCGATTCAAACTCCAAAACATCGAGCTGGAAACCAAAATGGAGAGAACCGAGTCCTACTGGTCTGTCGGAAGGTGGAGAAAGTCCTTGCGCAAGTCCAGCCTTGGTCAGAAGTAGAAAGATTAGTTCGGAAAGAGAAAGAACGAGAAGCTCAAATGGAATTTCAAGTGCGCCTTCTTCGAACCCAGGATCCAGGTTGCTGACAAGAGACTTCAAGGTAATCGACGAGAGCAAAGAGGAAGTCGAACCCTCTTTGCTGTTCCCTTCCACTCTCGATCTCAACTCTTTCAATCAAAGGTCTTTAAGCTCTCAAGTCAGGTCAGCCAGGCATGCCACTGGGGAGGGATCGTATGGAGGTGCTGGAGTTTGGAATCGAGAAGAAGGAGAAGAGAGTAACGATGGAATGGAATGGGACTCGAGGGAAGAGCCGACTTCCTTCAGCAACTTTGAGGAGTACAGAGCTTCTCTGGACAGTCAGCTTGAAGATGAAAGTCTTTCTGCTTTCGATGGTGGTCAAGCAAATGGGGATAGCTCAAATGCTCTCTCAAGTTCCATGTCAATGTCTTCCGACTTCGACATTTGTCAACATTTGCTGCAGAAGGCTAGATGGGCGAAATGGGAGAAGCAGCAAGAGAGGGGAAATGAGGTGGAAGGGATCATCAACTAGAGCAATGAGGATAAGGTTGGGGAAAGGGGGAGAGATCTTTTGTTTTGTTTTGTTTTTGTCTTGTTTTATTTTCACACTCTTTTTTATTGTTCGCCTCTGATCTCTGTCTTTACTTTATTTACTTTTTTTCTGGTTCAATTTGAGTTATCCGGCAGCCTACTTCACTTGAAGGACGTTTGGAGAAGAAACAACACCTGGAGATCAAGTCCAAATCTATTTTCATGAGTAGTGGAATTTATTGCATGAGAACGAATTTTGGACTAAAAAGACAAGAGAGAGAGAGAGAGAGAGAGCAAAGACAAATGAAGGGAAAGACTCAATACTCAAGGGAAGGATCAAGTGGGTGAGCGAATAAACAAAGAACAGAAGAGCAATGAGCCAGTAGAGGATAAGATCGAGACGTGTCAGAAAGGGGAGTTGTTTTTTTAATGTTGTGAAGTAATGATGGTTGCAGAGTTTCAATCTTGTGATAGAGCTTTGCTGCGAAGAAGCGAAACTGGGACTTAAATAAAATGATTGAAAATGTAACTTGCTTGTTGGTTTTTGATGAAGTTTGTTGAAAGGGATTCGATTTTCGATCGTCTATTGAATGTCTCCTTTGTCCTCTTCCAGTTCCAGTTCCAACTCCCTTTCTTTCTTAAGCCCTACTTCCCAATTCCCAATTCCATTACTTCTTCAGCCTTATTTCTTCAATCCTTTACATAGGAACACGAGGTGGTCCAACCTGAATACCAAGTTGAGCTTGTTTCTCAGCAGCTTCCTGTAATTCTGGAGTTGGAGTTTCGAATTGAACTCCCATTCCAAATCTTGCAGCTCCACCTTTAAGATGATCGATTTCACCACCAACAGAGAAAGAGAAGGTTGGAGCTAAATGAGTTTCTAGAAGTGAAGAGACTTTGAGAGAAGAATCAATTTGAGCTCGGTAACTGAAAAGGGTTGATTTTCGAAGGTAACGAATAGAAATGGTGTCAGCCAAACAGCGAACCTCAGGCTTTGAGACTCGAAAAGGAGCTTCTCCTTAAATCAAACCTCTCCAGGAAGAAGAGGTGTATCAAGGGGCCCCGAAAAAAGAAATCTGTACTCACGTAGCCATTTTGAAATCCCATTTGCCACCCAACGTAGCCACAGCATCTCTTCTACTTCCCAAAATGGTCTGTAAATCCACAGCAACATCAACCTTCTCTGCAACTTTTTGCCAATAAGTAGCTTGAAGAACTCCCTGACCTTGAAATTGAAGAGTTGCGATTTGATCTCTATTCTCATTTGCCCATTTCAAAGAATAACCTAAAGTAGCTTCACTCAATCCAGCTTCTGGTCTTTGAAAAATCCCTTCGATTCCAATTGCCAAGGTTTTGGTCAAACTTTGAAGATAGGATCCAATGTAAATCCCTGTGAAATCGGTTGGTGATGGGTTTAAAGCTTTTAAATTGATGGAATGATCTGAACCTGTGTGATCGTGTTCTAGTTGAAGTAGGGATTGAGAGCCTGGAGAACCGAGCTGAAAAGGGCGAGAGGGGAGGTGGGAGCATGTTAGAAGGTGGGGGGAGAAGAAGCTTGGTGTCTCAAATTCTTGAGGCTTTCCCACAAGGTTCATCTATTCACATCTCCAACAAAAACTGAACAAGAATCGAAATCTAGAGGCTGATCTGTCTTCCCAAACTCGAACGAAGCCATCTCTCTTTTGGCCCTTCTTCCGATCTCGAGCTCAAGACATGAAGAAATCCGAGTAGGACAGGCTCTGAACCCCTCTCTTTTGTTGTCAATCTTCTTGTCTCAGTCCGAAAGCTTTACCAAATTTCTCAGCCTAACCTGATCCTCCCTAACTCTCACTTTCAACGTTTGTCTGAATTCCCTCCTCTCTTTACTCACCTGTCCTTGAGCCTTCAAAACATGACCTTCACTCAATCTCTTATGAGCTCTCATATTGACATTCAATTGATCGTCCAGTCCACCCTGCATGAAATGTCTCTCGTCTCCATAAGTTCCATTGAAGTTCCAAGAGGGAGGAGCTTCCTTTTGACCCAAAGAGAAGGAATGAGTGAAGTTGAAAAGTGGGTTGATGGAAATGGTTTTGGTTAGGTCTGCTCTTGCTCCTTCTACGAAATGATAGGTCAATTGAGTCACTGTTGAGGGAAGGGAAGGAGAGGAGAGGTGAGGGATAGTGGTTAGAAGAAGGGAACAGAGGTGCTGCGAGGCTGATAGAAGGAAGAGCTCTCCATCTCTTTCTAACTATAGCTATTAGACAATGATTAATAAAAAAAAAGCAAGATACAAACTTTTGACTTCTCTCTGTAAACTTTCTATGGTACCAGGGTTAGGTAAACCTAAGTTCTGTCTATGCTGATGAAAAGAAGACCAAAGGTTTGCGACTGGTTGAAGGAAACCGAAAGAAGAAGTAGTAGGGATTGGTTCAACTGTTGAGGGATATCCTTCCATGTTAATTGGTTTCTCTGCTGAAAATCCGGTTCCGGTTGGAACTTGAGCTTGAGGGCTGAATCCTGCAGGTGGAACTTGAGATGATGTCATGATGAGAATGAGATGAGATGGAGGATTGACTTGAAAGGATTACCTTGAAAGGATTACCCAAGAAGAAGTTGAAGTGGAGACTGAGACTTGACTAGCAGTAGAAGTTCAAGTTAATCTACAATCTCAATTCAAGCTGACTAAGAGAAGAGCAGATTAGAGAGACAGAAGAGGAGAGGATTATGATTTTGCTGGTGGAGTCTAGAGAAGATTCTTTCACCTCAAAGCTTCAGAACAATCTTCAGAACCGCGTTCACTTCGTTGCTTGCCTTCACTTCCACTTTTCCCTCTTCAAATCGACCGATTCAAGTCCCAAAAGAACAAGGAGATCAGGCGCCAGGAATAGGGGGCTTCTTCAGTTTGGCAAATCAATCCTGGACGAGCCTTCAAGTTCTTCTCTCATCCGCTCTTATATCCGTCCTGTCTAAGCCTTCCAAGACGAGCTCTCATTCCAGTTGCAAAGCTCTTGCCTCATACATATGAGGAAATGAAAAGCAGATCCAGCTCAACCTCTGATCAAGACGTGGAGTCATCCGACGACTCAAAGCCATCCCTCCCAGCCAATTTTCTGGAGAAGTGGTCTTACTCCAGCTCTCCTTCCTCCCCTTCTACATCCAAATTCAAGGACTATAGATCTCCGGGGAAGCTCAATGGGAGGGCAAAGACGAAAGAAGAAGAAGCAATCGGTACACCTAGTTCTTTAAAGAGATCTTCGTCTCCACTCTCTACTTCGAAAGGGAAGAAACAAAGGAAAGGATACTCAGATCCAGAGTTACACTCTCATTTGAAGCCTTTACCTGATATTCTAGCTGAAAATCTAGATAGTGAGTATAGCTTCTGTACAGATTTCATGTCATTCGTTGTCGTTGTCTTTGACTCATCCACTTACTTTGCCTATTGACCCTCCTTCATCTCCTTCTCTTTTCCCCCTGGCCACCAACCAGTTCTCTTTTGTGGAATAAATCCAGGAATTCAATCAGTCAGTCTTTTCCACGCTCTCCACCTTTTCACTTTTGTTGGTCATCCATCTCACTCCTCCCCTCCCTCTTCTCCCAGGCCACTCAATCTCATCACTTCGCTCATCCAACCAACCAGTTCTATCCTTCGTTATTCCATTCTTCAATCACCTCAACTCTTCTACCTCCATCGTCTGATTATCTCTTCCCAACTCTGAAACCTCTTCAATTAGGCTTAACGAATTTATGCTCGAGACCTACAGTCTCCTCTACTGGGTTGAGCGCCCAAGAATTATTTGAATCAGTTCCTGGATTCATGAAGAAAGTTCAAAGATGTAGACCGAAGGTGGTTTGTTTCGTTGGAAAGGGAGTTGGTGGGATGGTGGAGAAGTGGGTGAGAAGTAGAGAGTCGGATCAAGAGCATCGAAAAGATTATGGTAAAGCTAGCAAGGGCAAATTTAGACCTCAAGATTTGGGACGAACAAAAAGCTCAAGGAACGGTGGAGATGGTAGACGATTTGAGAGAGGCACTTTATTCAAGGAGGACGACGACAACGAAGATCTTCACTATTCAGATCTCAAAGATGATTTACCGATTTTTCATGAGAAGGAAAGAAATGCTTATGGGTTTATGGAGTTCTGTTTGGTTCATTCGGATGGAATCGAGGATGAAGATCAAGTTGTTAAGATTGAAGAAGGGAACAGATTCAGTGGGACCGAAAGTACTCTTCAGACGTCAGCTCTATCCTATAAACAGCAAAAATCCGAAACAGAGGTGAAAGAAAGTCTTAGGGATGCTCGTGCCAATGCCGAAATCAAGGCAGAAGAGGTACTAAGCTCGACTCCAACTTCAACCTCCGCATCACAGACTCAAGTCACTCTCTTCTTTTGTACACCTTCAACGAGTGGTAGAGTGACTTCTTCTCAACTTAAAGATAAAATCACCTGGATGAAGAAATTGAGAGAAAATGTTATGATGTTGGTTGGAAAGGAGGACATCAAATTCGAACCTGAAGTAGAAAAGAATCAAGCTATGAACAACAAAAGTCCAATAAAGGTTGGGAAACCGGACGAAAAAGGTCTGAGATTGGTTAGCTTTGGAGATAAGGAAGAGGGAAAGAAAGAGGAACATTTGAAGCGATATGGATTTAGGAGGTTCTTTTTGTGAGAATGATTAGGACTCGGTGGGTTTCAAGTTTCAGGAGCTCGGATTCATCTCTGACGTCCTCGTTCTGACACACAAACTAATCTTGTGCTTCATTACATCGCAGATAGAAGAGATAGTCAGATTGGAGGCTTTCCTGATTAGACGGCTAGAGGTCCCCGGGGAGTGGAGCATCGAAAATGCCTCCGGGAGCTCCGAGGAAATCAGCACGATGATTTATCTGAAAGTTTGGAATTTTTCTATTCCACGGCTTCCAGAAAAAGTATATGAAGAGCTTTGAATGCTGGGATCTTCCTTTTCTAAACATCCTCTAACCTCTACTTCAATCATGATCCAGCCACAAAATAATGAAGCCGTCAAAGCAAGCTTCGACAAAGACATTAGAGATCAACACTTAACTTACAATTACGATGCTATCAATGAAAAAACTGGAGAAGCCGAAAAGTGGCTGTACGAAATGCACTTTTACGACGAGAACCGTATCAACTGTGAGTATTGTCCTTGCTTGCAGGTGGAGAGTATGAAACGAGAGCTCCGAAGTGGAAGCAGCAATCTGGAAGGTTCCCTCTCCCTGATATGTCAGACTATCCTGGTCCGTTAGGATACATTAAAGGTAATAATCCAATGAAAGGAAAAATAAGAAATCCAATCAAAGACCCGAGTTTGATCGCTTCTGTCTCCCTCTCGCCTCCCTCTCGCCTCCCACTCAACCCTTTCATCTTCTCCCATGCCAATCCTCTTTCTTTCTCAAACACAGATAAAATACACGGCGGACCTATGGCTGGCAGAATTAATTTCCAGCAAGCAGACTATCAGTGCATCAGAGATGGCGAACTGTGGCAATGTAATTGGTTAGAGGGTGAGTGTTGATTTCATGCTTCTCTCGTTCGAGTCAGAGGAGCTGACGATTTCATTCTTCATCCTTTCTTATCAACGCTACAGAGACCGGAACGATCTGCTCTCTAGTCTATGACATCCCTCGAAAGAAGATCACTACTCTCCTCGGTTTCTCAAAAGGTCATTGGGAGAACCCAGAAGCAGCTCATGGAAACAAGCGCAACCCCGAAGATTTGGCAAGATGGAGAAAGCTGGCGGAGATCGGGAAACAGACAGACAGACATTTGCTCTTCGATCAAGCCGACATCGAGACTGCGTTCAAAGGTAGAGGAGATCTGGAGGACGTTGATTTGAAGGCTCCCACCCTTTAGACTTGAACTTTATCGCCTGAAAAATTGTATGAAAATATAGACTTTATCATTTCGTTTTTGTTTCTCTGCTCCAAGATTCGAAGGCTCTGTGATGTGTCTGAGATCATCATCCCCCCATCTCTCTGCAGCCTAATTTCGCTCCGCGCTTGAGGTGAAGATTTGCTCTTGAAAAGCTCGACTTCAGCAAATAAAGAGAAGTAAAGAGAATGAAACAAGGAAAGCAGAAACGAACGAACGAAACGAGGAGATGAACGCTGGGCTGCGACCTTGAGAGTTTAGAAGGTCTCGGACTCTCGGCCAAAGATCCTTATTCCAACACCATCACCTCTTTCATCTTTGATTCTTTCCTCTTTCTTTCAATTGGCTCGACATCCCAACTTTTTGCTCGAAAGCACTTTCTATCGCTTCCAGCAACAAGATGATAGACCCAGTCAAGGTTCTTCAGCCAGAGACGCTCAGCCATCTGTTCTGCCTTCTTTCCACGCCTCGAATAGCTAGCTCTAGTCAAGTGTCAAGAGAAAGGAGAAGGCACCTATTATCAGACACATCCCTTCATCGAGTCATAGACCTCACTTCATGCCATCCTGGTCAGAGCGAATTAGAGCTTGTCAAGCTCATTCATCGGTTGCCATTCGTCTCAACTTTCACCCAAGAAATCAAATTAGACCTCCAGTCTCACTTGAAGAACCTCGATTTGGCTTTCTCGAAGAATGATCCACAAATTGGTTTACGTCATGGTCCATGTTTCGAGCAGCCTATAGGAGCTACAGATTATCGTTACATCTCTCTCCTCACCTCTCTTGCCCTAGCAACTGGCGGAAAGTTACAACGTCTATTCATCCAGATACCTAATGTTAATGATCTATATATTCACATGTCTCGAGGGAAACAGACTGGCAGCTTTTCTAGTTACTGCGGTCATGCCTTAATCGAGGGAGGTTTCAAGCTCGATGGCCTGCTGGAGAATTAAAGAGAGCTTCACTTTTCACTTCCATTTCCCTTCTCTTTGAAGTCAGTTGGCATTTCTGAAGATAGTACAGATTTACCTCGAAATTTTGAAATCGTGAATCGTCCAAGCTATGACGCAGACTTTGCCTGGGAGCCAGAGCCACGTAAAGACCTAATAGAGTAAATTACGACATTCACCTCAACCTGATTAAAGGAGCTGTCGGAATTGTCCTTACCCGATTTCATTCCAAATTCCATGTTAGAGCTCAATGATGGTCTCGATCAAAAGGCTCGAAAAAGAATCGATACATTCAGAGACATCTTTCAAATAATTCAGGAGACATCCCATTCAACTTTAGAAGAACTCGAATTAATTATCAATGTTTTATCTCTTCTCCCAGTGGTTCTCGAACTGGTCGCCAAGTCTTCAAATCTCCATACACTAGTCTATCGGTAGTTAGAGGTCTCACCGATAGACCACTTACACAACGAAGACGGTATGTGCGTCAAGTTCCCCAACACTTCTCAGTCATCCCTCAACATCTGACAATGTTGCCGCGTTGGCTATATCTAGACTGGGACTCAATGATCAACTGGGTGGGAAGTATTTAGACATTTTTGAGCTGATGTGGTGTGGTCTAAAAGCTGACATGACAGATTCAAGTTCTTTCCTCAATTCAAACGTATCTCTCAAAGATTTGAAGCTCTGGGATATCAATCCAAGATTCGAAGAGTCCGTTCCCCTTGTACTCATATCCAAGAAACTCGAATTACCAAGTTTGGAGACTCTGCAGGTAGTCAGCATGCATCCAGTCTCATGTCAGATCTTTTAAGAACGTCGATTCCAAGACTCCAATCTCTTGAGATTGAAGGAACACTGATTGGGAAGGTGGGATCTCATGAACCGCCAGTTAACAACGAAGTTATACTCCATTCTGATCGAATGATTCCAATTCTAAGTTGTTGCTCTTCTTCACTCAAACTCCTCAAGATTTCGCAAATCACCTTTCGAGGTAGTACTGCTTTCACCGACGAAGATGGTTTCAAAAACTTCAAGAGTCTATTGAATTTCCTTTTCTAGCGATCTTTGAACTAGACCAGGTTCTAGGGGAGCTCGCATGGGTTCCTCTAGTCATAGAGCGCGCTAGTTTTTCTCCTCAAACCTTATCCATCAAGAGATTCAAGCAGAGTTGGGAGAGCTGGAGGTGGTCGGTGGATGAGGATCTGATTAACAAGCACTTCAACTTCACAAACCTTGAAACCTTACGAACAGGGCGAAATGACTACTTCAGAGTGCAGTATCTCCACAACTCTACCTTCGGAAAGTTAAAGATTTTGAGTCTCGACTCAGATACTATAGAATATGAGTTGATGCCGTTTTATGTGCTATCCATTCTAAGATCCGCATCCTCAACACTCAAAGAGGTTTCGTTCTTTTCCATTCGGGGGGAGTACAAACCCGAATTCATCGAAGAGGATATCATCTTCCTACCAGCACTGACAGAACTTAAGATACCTTGGTGCTGGGCTCCAATGGTTCAAGATTTGTTTCTACATTTGAAGTGCCCTAATCTTCAAGATCTCTCACTCCAGTACCATAGCCATCCAGCTCAGCCTTATCATCCGTTCGATTTCATCAAGTCTTCCCCTAAATTGAGGGCAATCTCGTTCAATTTAGGCCACAACAAGCACGAGTGTCGCTTGGAGAAAGGGCCGAAATTGAAAGGCGAAGGAACGGAGGAAGGCTCCTTTCCAGATTCAAAGATTATAAGGCTTCTTAATACCGGCCTTGGCCTTATTCAGTATCTATCTCAATTCAAGCTGCCTCAACTTAGAAAATTAGAAGTCGACCGTTTCGAGAAGAAAGACCTAGAACAAGTCCTTGAGATCAATCACTCACTCAAGAAGAATGCACCAAAGCTCGAGGAAAGACGTCTTCTGAAAGTCAATGAGGCAATGTGGACTCGGGAGAGGTGAGAGAGTCCAGAAAGAAAGAAGTAAGTAGTGCCAGCTTGCTGCTTGGTCGAGAAGTTTCAAATTGCCACGAATCTCAAGTCGCTTTCGATCCCTTTGTCTCAGATCTCAGACAGTGCTCCTGGAGAAATTGTATTGTAAGTTTGGAGGGACGCCTCACCTCGCGACCAATCTCCAACTACGTGCTTCGACTGAATCCTCTTCTCTCCATCCCCTTCCTAGCTTCCTTCCTTCTCAACTAAGGACAGCTCCATTTGAACAAAACCGGCCGCTCCCAAAGGAAGAGTAAAATACATTTGATATATTATATCACGAGGTTTAGATTTTTACACTACTGCTACAATATTGAACTACATCTCATTCGTCTTCAGAATCCTCCTCATTTAACAATCTTTCTTGTTCTTCTCTCTCTAGTTGTTCTTTCGACTTCTCTCCTTTAGCTCTTTCGCTGCGACGAGTCGACGCACTGGAAGCTGAAGTGGTCGGAATTTTGACCTTGATCGATCTCCTTGGTCTAGTCGAAGTAGAAGGCGACTGGTTGGGAGTCGAAGATTGGACTTGACGCCTTGGTCTCTTAGTCGGGATTGGAGAAGAATCTACAACTTCAGGATCATCTTCGTCTTCAGCTGACTGCTCCACTTGTGCTCTGGAACGACGTTTACCATCGGTACTAGAAGTGAGAGAAATTCGAACTGTTGAATTTCCATTGATTGGAGTCGAAGTCTGTCTAGCTTCTGATTCCTCTGCTTGTTGTTGAGCTTTCATGAACCTCACGGCATCCGCCATTGCTTCCTTATCGACTCCTTCTCCATCCGACATTTCTGAGTCTTCTTCATCTTCAACCACAAACCCCCCAGCTGGAGAAGAAGAAGCAGCTTTACTCGTCTCAGGTTCTCTCATGTCTTTGAGTCTACTGACTCCTTCTGGAAGAGCTTTAGAATGTCCAGGAGCATTGCTTGCGTTCATTCCACTTGCAGAAGATCCTTCAGGTCCATATTGTTTGTTGATTCTTTGAACAATTCTAACTGCATTGAGTAGCTTCTTCCAGTTCTTGAGAGCTCTCTCCTGCTTCTTGGTCGTTTCCCTCTGGGCATTGATCTGCTCACTTTCCCAGTAGGCCTGTGATGAATCGAAAGGTCAAGAAGTGGAAGAAAGCGGTTGGAAAAGAGAACGAAAGCGCTGAACAAAAACTCGCGAATGCTCACGTCTTTGACGGTCTCCTCATAGATGGCTGCTACGACTATCCCTGAAAGAACTGGAGCAGCGACTTTCGCTTTGAAATCAAATCCAGTCTTTAGAAAGAAAGGGGATGAGGAAGAAGTGATGATCAATTTGATGGAATCTCCTGATAGCCTCGCACTTTCTGATTCAAACTCACCACCGCCTCTGCGTACTCAATTCCCAGTTTCTTGGCGATCTTTGCAGATCCTTTGTAAGGAATGTGAGCTCCATGTGGAGGAAGCATACTGGGAACGAACAAATCGATATTCCCAAAGGAATTGGTTGGAATTTTTCCATCATCACCGATAGCAGGAGGAACGAACAATTCCGTCTGAAACTCAGCATAGAGGAATTCTTCTTCTGCCTGATGATTTTCTTCTAGTTTGGCGGCTTCTTGTTCTCTTTTCCTCCTCATGGTATAGGCATTTCTAGCTTTGACTCTTTTCAATTCCTCTTCTCCATCTTTAACGATCCTACCGATTCTATACCAAGATCTAACCGACTTGACTTCTACCACGTTTTTCCGATAATAGACTGGTCCTCCATCGAATCTAGAAACCAAAGTCTTAGGGAAAACGACCTCTTCTCTCTTGAGATGTCTTTCCAAGACGAAAACTGGATGATCTTTGAACTGAGCTACGGAAGTTGGCATCGCTTCCTTATTTGAATAGTTCTCCAATTCGATGTCTTCTACTGCGTCTCTTTCTATCGGTCTAGGCTTTCTCTTCATAGAGTCGACAATAGTAGACCACCAGTCTTCGCCACCTTTCAAACTCGAAGGAGGTCTCATTCTTGATATTCTTGTGTGAAGAGTTTTGGTATATCTTGGAGTGAGATCTCTTCCAGTCCCGTCTTCTTCGAATCCTACTACGTAGACGAGCTTGTTCTGTCTGTCTGAAGGAGTAGGTTCCATTCTTCGAGAGCCATCTAAAGGTGGAACGAAACCCCTGATAGGGTCGATAGTGTACCATCTCTTGATAGCTCTTCCATAGACTTCCACCCACATCGTAGGAGGAGATGTGACATCAATTGGCTCTACGTCTTCAGAATACTTGTCCGGAGCGAGCTCGGTAGCCTTCAACTGCCTAGGTCTTGATGTTCTGAGCTTAGGTTTCCAAGGAGTCTTCGGCTTTGAAGGGGACCATTTGGTTCCGTCTGCCAGCTGAGGTTCCGCTCCAGAGGTATCTACTGCCTTCTGCTTTCCCTTTTTGGAAAGGTTCGAAGCAGAAGACTCGTTTCCACTATCGATGACGACGGCATCTCGAGAGGTTGAGCCAGTTCCATTTCCATTGACTTCTCCAGCGTCTCCAGTACTATTGCTATCGACACTGACCGGTCTAGAGGAGGTTCCATTCTTCTTCTTGGCTTCGGAGATCTGTCTTCTTGCTGTTGCTTCATTCCCACTGAGCTGAGCTTGACTCTGCCTTGACTTTGAAGCTTCTTCTTTCGCTTTTGATTTCCCATTCACTTTCCCGTTCCCTTTTGAGCTCTTGAGCTTCTCCACCGTCTCTTCTTCAGTGAAATACTCGTCGTCACTAGTAGCTTCATCCACCGGTTTCTGATTTTGAATCGTCTCCACTTTCTTCCTCCTTCCAATTCCAATCTTTTCAGGCTTACTAGGCAGTTTGCTTCTCTTTTTCCCACTTTTCTTCATCAATTCTCTTTCTTGAGGAGTGTGAATGCTAGTGGTAGCAACCTTGCTCGCTCCAACACTCCAAGGAACAACTTGAAGACTGATCACCAATCTAGCAGGAATATTTAAAGCTCTACACATAGCCACCATCAATTGAGCAGATGTTTCTCTGGATCCTTTGAAAGCTTTTGCTGCTTCTCTCAAATCTGATGGACCTCTGATGATTTCAGGATTCGGAAGTAATCGAAGATAAACCGGTCTGATGTTAGTTCCTGGACCGAACAGAGTAATCTCAGTTCTCTTACGAGTCGCTATTGAGTTGACCGAATTAGCGTTTTGAAAAGTAGAAGTGGAAGTAGAAGCGAAAGCGTTTGACTCAAAGATGTCATCTTCTTCATCAACATCTATAGCTCTAGCTTTTCCTTTCCCTTTTTGGTCCAAATCTTTCTTCTCCTTAAACTTCTCTTCCGCTTCTTTCCTTTCCCTTTCCTCTCTCAAAGCTTTCTTTCTATCTCTCTTCTGTCTTGCTTCTCTTTCACTTCCACTCTCTACTATCCACCCATCGATCCTTCGACCTTCAATTGGCAAATCTCCACTAAGGATATCAGTATTTGGCTGTCTCAAAGCTCCAAGAGACGTTGCATTGGGATCTAGGATGAAGTTGTGAGACCACCAAGCTGTGAGATTTTGAATTAAAGATTCGAATAATCTGACCCTTTCTCGAAGTTCTGGAGTCTGAGATTTCTTCATCTTCTCAAGTCTTCTCGGAAAATCTGTAGGTGATAAGGTATAGAGTTCATCCTGTGAAAATGGGAAGAGAGACATGAGCTGGGTATCTTTGGCTGGCTCGTCCAAGCTCTAAATGTGCTCTAAACATTGGCTAACATTGGCTCTTTCCAGCAGGGCAAACTGAGCACGATCGTTCAGATTGCTATCTCAAGACGCTCTTCAATCAGCTCCTTCTTGGCCTCCCTCAGCAGCATCGAGCGCAGCAGCTCTCTCTCCCTTCTCATCTCTCCTCCTTTCTCATCTCCCATCTCACTCACCTTCAAAGTTTCATCATCAGCCCATTTATTCCTCAACTTCGCACTAGCTAACAAGCTCAAAACATGAAGTTTATGAGCAGCCAATCGATTAACTTTATCTCTGGAAGTTGGAGTATTAGGATTCAGCTTCCTCTTCTCTTTCTCATTCTCCTTTCCCTTGTTAGAGATTTTGATTTCTATGTTTCTAGAAGTAGAACCATCTGCATTTCTAGGCTGACCTTTCCCATCTTTATAGATCAATTCATCTCCATCTTGCCCTTCTCCATCTGGATCTTGATCTTCATTTTGAAGATCTGTGTCTTGATCTTGATCTTGCTGAGCATAAATATCTTGATAAAGTGAAAGAGAGGGTTGTTCATCATCTTCTTGTAGATCTACCTGTTCCATTTCCATTTCATCTTCATCATGATCTTGTTCATCCAAATCCAAATCCATATCCATATCCAGATCCACTTGTTCCATCTCCACTTCTTCTTCCTCTGATACACCACGATCACCATCTTTGCTTAAGCGACTCTCTTGATCTTCTGAATCTAAGATTTGAATTGCTTCTTCATCTTTCTTTCCGTTCTGAACTTTGCGGCTTGAGGATGGCATTGAGGAATTAGAAGGTGAGATGAATCAAAGAAGAAGGATGGGCGGATGAGATAAGCTGGAAAGAAGAGCAAAATGGTTCGCTGGCTGCCTTGAAGTAGAGGTTTTGCAGATCTGATTCCTTGAGTTTCCCCTTTTCTTCTACCCTTCAGTTTAACACGTCATCTGGTCAGATGAGGGTGGAAGAAGAAGAAGAGACAATCTCAAAGTGGGTCACCGAAGAAGAGTCATTTCGCGTCACGCAGTCAGTTAGGAGTGGCAAAATCTCATCCCTTTCTTTTGAATGATAGTTGATGCTGTTGATGATACAGATGATTGAATGAATAGGCCCCAGATTCCTAACCTCCCTCTTCTCCTTCCTCTCTCTATTTCTCACTCTCTTCCTCTCTCTTCCTCTTCCCCTTCCCCTGTTCCTCATTCTGCTCCAATTTCCTAACCGGCATCCCTCTACAAATAGCCAACTTCCAATCCTTAGTTTCATTCCAACCCACAAGAATCTCCAAAACCTGATTGACAGTCAGAACCTTTCTAGATTTCAGTTCCGATTGAGACATCATGAATTTAGCGTCGATTGGTAATCTTGCGGTTTCAAGACCTAGAGCTTTGGCTTTGTTTGAGCATAGGTCCTGCGAAACGTAAGCGGAAAGATACGTAGAAGAGGTCAGATGCTGGAGAGGGTGAAGGACTGAAAGAACTCTTCAAATACTCACCTTATAACGATTTCGATCTACGATTCCACCTAAAACATAAACTTTCCCATCTTCTAATTCTTCCAGGGTGTTTTCAGAATCAGCAGTCAAATAAATGACATCTTCTTTTCTAACTTCCTCAACTGGTCTCGGAGGTTTCTTTTCCGACATTGTACTTGGTTCTTCTTCGGCTTTCCCTTTCTTGCTCTTTTTCCCTTTCCCTTTCTTTTCAACCTCAACTTGAGGCTCTTCGACTTTCTCTTCCTCAGTTCCATTCATCTCATGATCTTCCAACCCCGCTTGAGGTTGATCTTGACTCTGAACTTCCTTCTCTTGTTCTTTCCTTTCATCTTCCCCTTTCAAATTCCACAAACCTTCCAATCCACCTTTCTCAATAATCTGAATTCTCTTCCATTTTCTCCAATGACCTCGATTTTGAATCTCCATTCTTTTCCCAATCCTACCTTCAAAGACACTTGGGAACCATTCATTCTTATCCCCTTCCCCTTCCATTCCCCCACTTCCTCCTACTTCTCCTCCCACTTCTTTTACGTCCTTGATATCTTTCGCTTCAGGTCTAGGATTCTTTCCAGAATTCCAACCCCCACAACTCTCAATCTCAGCTCTCTCCAAACTAGAACTTCCACTTTCCAAAGCTTCTTTAATTGCACTCTCATGAGGTTTTGAGATTTCTTCCACTTCTACATCAGAATTCTCTGGCTTCTTGACAGTTTTGCAGTAGTTCCCACCTCGTAGAAGAGAGGAGCCTGTGATTAGAATATTTTTGAATGGGTTTGTTGAGCTTCGATTGACTGAGTAGAGGTAAGATAGCTGAGACGACATGGAGGTTATTTCCTGATGTTATATAGAGGTATTAGATATGAGATCAGTAAGAAGGAGGAGAAAGATCAAGAGAAGTAGTAAAAGTAATGTGATAAAAGAGCTTGAGTGGGAGAGGTTGGATAGAAGATGGTTCTCCTTCCCCACTCATTTCCTGGCTTCCTCGAATGGTGAACTCAGATCAAGTAAAGCATCTGTTTTAAGATTGAGTTTACTGCATCTTGAGCACTCACTCCGCAACCCAACTGATTTGACTCACCTGTTCAGTCATTAAATCATCAAACCCACAATCAATGACAACTCTACAATCCTTCTCTACCACTACTCTATTCTCTTGTGACCTATTTCTCATAGCTTCATCTATTGCCTCATTCAAACTCTTAGCTCTCCCATCCTGTGTCTGTGTCTGTGTCTGAGCTGCTTCTCCATCTCCATCTTGTTGATCTGACTCTTGTTGTTTCTGTCCACCATTTTTCAACAAAGCCTTTCTCTCCTTCTTACGATCTCTTTCTTTCTTTCTTCTATCTTGTTTTCCTTCTTGCCATTGTTCTCTTTTGAATTGTCTTTTGATGGAAGATTTGGTTTGACCTGGTTGAATTGCAAGTGAAGCGTAGGGTGAGGAGGATGAGAAGATTGGTTTCACCCAAGATGTTGAAGTTGAGGCTTGATCTGAATTCGGATCAGAATCAGAATTAGAATTTGGGTTGATTGATGGAGGTGAGGAAGAAGAACTCATTCCTTGCTTGCGCTGATAAAGGTCGTCCAGAGAGAAAGAAAAAGAGAAGTAGGGACAAGTTGGTCAAGAATTCTCTTGACTTGCTGACCATCGCTTCAAATTCTTCTTTTAGTTCTTACAGATTGAGCTTGCTGGATCTAGATCTTCAGATGAAGCTTTTACCAACACCCGTAAAGACCAGCCTCAATCAGCTGAGTTCACAGGAACAGGTCATGCCTTCGCCCTTCCCAGAGGGGTCCAGCTTTTCTTCCTCTTCTAACACTGGCCACCTCCTTCTATCGGATTGGTTCTGCTATTCTATGTACTAAAGTGCTGCTCTTCAGAGTCAGCTCTTAACCTCCACATCGAGGATAACGCAGAGCGTCTCTTCAACTTCTTCAAGCCTTCTGTTTTGCCTTCTACCTGGACTAGATGCCTTAGACTTCTTTCCGCTCCCTTGAAAGACTTTGTTCAGTCTTTCTGAGTTCCAAAGCCCATTTGTGATGGCGTTGTTGCTGATTTGTTTGTTGTCTTCGACTCCTCTTCCTTTCCCTCCTGCTTCATCTCAGACGCTCAGTCTTCCATACGAGCATCGCATTCCTTCGATCACCTAGCTTCTCACAATGATGGGATGCATAAACGAAAAAAAAAAAAAACAAAAAAAAAACGTCTTACCTCCCGAGACTTTTCTCGATTTGTTCAAGAGATTGGAGACAAAAGACGTGATTAAGGCAAGAGAGGTCTGCAAGTTGTGGTTGAAGTGGGTGGACGAGAACAAGACATTATGGAGGGCATTAAAGACTTTCAAAAGAAATGTAAAGAGATTGAATCCGCTATCAGTCAATTCGACGAGAAGAGTGGATCGACTCTAGAAGATCCATCATTTACAGTCCAGTGTGAAAAATCTCAAGACTTCTGACATTTGACTAAATCGATCGTCAAGTCAAAGCAAACCCTCAAAACGCTCGATGTGAACGCAAAAGGCGGAGTTATCGAGCCGGTTCAGAGCCTGGCAGCACTCACGTCTATGCTGCTTCTGAATCTTCCCAAATTGGTCGACTTCCGAGCCACAAACCAGCACTCAGGGGCTCAACTTCTTAAGTCCAATTCAATCAAAAATCGGGTCTCTTCTTCAAAGTCTCTGGATCCCTGAACTCCAATTAACTTCCCCCTTTATCTCAACAACAGCCATCCAAATCTCTTCCAAGCCCTCGCCTCACTCAGCGTGGATGGATTCTTTGATGATTCGACATGGAGAAGTGTTTTGTCTCTCTGTTCTCAATCGCTCAGGTATCTCTTCTGGGGGTTCGATTATCCATTTGCTGGAGAAACAATTCTATCACTTCACTTTCCCGCTCTAGAGGTGCTGGAGCTCGATGCATTGAACAGGAGATTTCCATCTTGGATGGTGGTCCCTCCAACCTTGAAGCTTTGCATCCCCTTCCCCATCTTGAATTTACCTCCAGTTGAAGAGATTTGGGTAGATCTTCTTTATAGATGGGAAGACCTCTCATCTGAATGTCCAAACCTTCAAGTCCTCAGATCAGAAATGATTGGAACTGATGCTCCAAGGGCACTCTTAGATCTTCACAGGGCAAGGAGAAAAAGAAGACATGGATCAAGTGGAAGCGAAGTTGAACGAGGTAAGATGGAAGCTCTCAAGAAGCTAATCATACCCATCAACAAGTTATCTCCCGAAAGTTAGAGGAATGTCGAGAGTTGGTGGAAGAAATGGTGGACTGGCAGTCAGAGCCAAAGTTATGAGAGGTTTCGATCTGACGAGACAACTTCTGTGAGTATAACAGATAAGATGGAAGCCTCGAACGTCAAACCTAATACCTCGGCGCATCTAATCGCCTTCTCTCTTCCTTCGGTCGTCCCCTCTCTTCGCAGTTGGAAGTCATGGGAACCCAAATCCCTCTCTTTCTCTACTTCCGCCTCAGTCTACCTCTCCATTCCATGCTCTCAACTCTACACCATCAAAGTTTTTCAACTACTTCCACTTCAAGTTTTATCTCTTCCCTAAGCGAACTCCTCTTTGCCATTCTCTTCCTACTACTCAACGTCAAAGTCAAATAGACCCCATTCTAGAACATGAACCTCAGTTGCTCAAGGTGTTCCTTCTCGGAATCACGTTTCACAGACCTATAGAAGAGGAGGGTCAAATGCTTCAGATTCAGAACCAGCTCCTTCTTCAATCCCACCTCTGAACCTCAACAACCCTTCCAACCTCTTTGAAAAAGCAAGCAAAGAATTCAAATCAATATGCGGCCAACTACCTCTTTATCGACTAGAAAGAGAATTGATAAGGTCCCTCAAGATCTCGCAGATCTCATCGTCAAATTTGTGAAAGGTTGGGAGAGCTTTGGAAAGGATGTCGCTGAGAAAGAAGAGAAGAGGAAGTGAGTCCTTTTCAATCCAATTCGCTATCCCTGAGTCCAAACTAAACTGAACTTTACTCATTTCTGAGAAAGGGACCGAACTTTGAGAGGTATCGCTTTAGAAACAAAGCAGGCTACTCCCACTTTCATTCTGCTCTGATCCAAACCATCACTTTCAATCCAGAGAAGATAGAGGGTATCTACCTTCTCCTCAAAAGAGGTCGGTCAGCAGGAAAAATGATTAAACATCTCTTTACTGATAATCTGACAAAGCTAAATCAGTCATTCCTACCCGCTGCCGACGAAGTGAAGAAGGCACTGAAGAATAAGGTGGCGCTGGATCCGAGGTCCAAAGGTCTCTTGGCTTTGGACATGAGGCCTTATAATGTCAGTCGTCCAGATGAATTGGAGGCTATGCTCACAACCATGGGCTTCATTGTTGGACCTTTAGAAAACCTAGAGACTTTTGTCATACACTATCCACTGTTCCTCAAGTTTCCTTTCGTAGATGATAAGTTGAGACCTTTGCAGTTTAATCAATTTTTGGTAAGATTAGATTTCAGCTCAATGTCTCGATTTGAGGATGGAGTCAGTGCAACCAACGCCATTTGGATGCTCTGTTTTTGTGTCTCTCTTCGACAAGCCCTCCTAATCATCCGTATTTCCAAAGATGGAGCCAAATTCTTATCAGATTATGACGAAAACTTTAAAGGAAAATCTAAAGTCAAGGATCTAGCTATCAAGACTCACTTTGTTTCTGATCCAAATGATCCCAAAACATGGTGGGGAGGTTCCAGTCAAATAGGTGGAAAATGGAAGTGTGGAAATAAGAAGTCAGCTGCAGTCTTTCAATTTCTCCAGTGCACCTCGTCTCTCAACTCATGTGAAGTGTGGTTAAACCGAGACGACGAAACCGAGCAGAATCAAGGAAGGGTTTTTCATAACTCTCTTATTGGTCTCGAAAGTTCTTATTCCACGATTAAGCATCTGAGATTCTTTGAAGCCGATTGAGACCAACCGATTACTACTCATCCTATCTTCAAGCCAACTCTTTTAGTCCATCATCTCTTCAAGGCCAAGAAGAGTTTATTCTTCGACAGTTGGGCTTTCAGAGATTTCTCTCATCTCGACTTTCACTTTTCGCATCAAGCTTGTACCGACTTCTCGAAATCTCAAACTCTTCGTTTCTTTGGTCTGGCGTGTTTTGGAGTGCACACTTTGTTCATTACTAGCTTTCTCTCCATTCTGCTGAGCCCGCTTACGTCTCATCTGGTTTCCATACTCCCCCCCCCCTGTTCTCTCTTCTGCCCCTTTGACGATTCGACAAGCTAGAGCTATCTTCATCAATGAACGAAGATGCGAGTTTCATGACAAGACAGCTACGGACAAATCCTTTTGGTTCGTTTCTTTAGCTATCCAAACGAGTGCTGAACATGAGAGCCCAAAGTCAATTTCACCAGAGAGATCCAAACAGAATTCTTTGAAGCTTTTGACACCTGCCCGTTTTCTGATCCGCTCCAAATAAGCCAAAGCCCACCATCCCTAGCTCTCCTGTATGCTCAAAGATAAATGCAAGAATTACGTACTATACAGAGATGAATGTAAAGCTTTCGAAATGTTTCACTTCTCTCCCGTCCACGTTCGCCTCCAATTTCTCTTGTCACCTCCTTGTCCCTTTCCCTTCCCCTCTTCTTTCCTTTCTTTTTTCATCCCGACCCTCTCCAAATCTTCCTTTTCAAACTTCCTTCAACTCCTCCTCAACCTCTCTCAACTTCTCTTCAATCCCTCTCAACCTCTCTCTCAATTTCTCTTGATATTCTTCATTAGAAATCTTTCGCACAGGAGCTAGAGCTGACCAAGAGAATTTATGCCAGAATCCTTTGTCTTTCGCCTTGGCTTTCGGCTCTCCTGGTTCTTCTAAGAGAGGTTCTTTGAAAGGTTCAGCTTCTGTTTCAGGTTGAGAGTTGATGAGGCCAGAGTTTTTGGATGAATTCGAGGAAGAAGATGAAGGAACGGAAGAGGAAGTGATTGGATCTGAAGGTATTTCCATAAGCTTGGGATAGTTTGAAACCCTAGCTATCGGGTCAGTATTAGACCTTGAACTAGCTGAAGACTTGGTGATTAGGAATCTGGATTCATTTCCTAGAAATTGAAGAGTTAGGCAACTTAGGGAGAAGGTGACTGCTCCACTTAAGAAAGACATGGGTTTGTATCCTCCTTTTGTATCAAGGTTTCATAGATAGGAAAGAGAGTATTGGGGTTGGTTTGAGATGAGGAGATGAGAAAGAGGGAGTTGAGAAGAAGGGTTAGAATGTAAACGAAGCGCCTTCTCGTGCTTCTTCAGATCTTGCTTCAAAAATTCATTCGCAATTTTGCTCTCGAGCAGCAGAAGAGAGTTCTCTGGCTAAATCTGAAACTGAAGCTATCGAATTCTAGTTCATCGAGCTTGCCTTGCCACCCAAGCAAATGGAAGAGCTTCTCCTTTGGCTTTGCCTCAAGGTTGAAATCCCTCCTCCTTCCAGAACCCAAAACTCTACTCACGTCGAACAGCACCAAAGACTGATCCCACCAACCCACCTGCAATAGCACTTGAGCCTAAGTTCCTTGTATGAGGATTAGAGCTCAGAACCTGGTTTTGAGTCTGAATCAGTTGTCTATGAGAATGATTGGCCCAATCTGAATTCGGAAGAGCTGTTCGGAGAGCTGGTGAGATGAGGTATTCTCTAAGACCTGGGTTGGAAGAGAGTATAAGGAGGTTAGAGGGAATAGAGTGAGTGGGAAGGTGTCACTTCAATTACTTACAAAAGAAAGGGAAAGCGAAAGCAAAAGAATTGAAACCCATTCTATAAGCGAATAGAACTCCAGGTTTAGCTTGAAGGACTCCAATTGAAGCTCCAATAGCTGAACCTCCAACAGCTGGAGGGTGAGAGTGGAAGTGAGAGTGAGGAGAGTGAGGATGAGGATTGAGACTGGGTGACTTGCTCTTTCTACTGATAGACTAAAGTTGATGCTAACCTGCAAGAACTGAACCTTTGACGACCCTTAAAGGAGCTCCTTCATCAACCCAATCACTAGAATTCCAGCTCATCTTTTGCTGATGCTGATGGGATGGAGGAGAGAAGAATAAGAACATCTCTGTCTCACCACAACTACTTTCTCCTCTCTTCCTTTCATCTCCCTCGCTTGATCTCTCCTTTAAAATTCAAGAGTCTAATCATTGATTCTAACATCCTGAAGTAGTCTCAAGATCGAGCGTCATGGCTAGAGGGAAGAACAAGCTTCAAAAAAAGGAAAGAGTTGCCTCCAAGCTGCCAATCTCGATCCCTCCTCCTCCTACATCCAGTCATCATTCTCATTCACATTCTTCTAATCGACAACCTACAAATCAAACAAAGGTAGAAGTTCTTCATTCCCGAGCTCGAAAGGAACTAATCTCGAGCTCATCAAGCGCTTTGAAGGCAGCCTTTGAAGCTACAGAGGTCCTCAGTGCTACTATCGATACAAAGGGAGTCACTCAGTCCATTGTCAATTCAAATCAGGGTTCCAAATCGAAACCGGAAGGTTACAATGGACGTGGGTCTGGTTCGAATGGAAGTGGGAGTGGGAGGAGCTACAGAATCGCTAGAAAGGACGAGGAGGGAAGCGGGAATGGAGATGGATCGATGGATGAGGATGAATTCAATCAGAATGGAGAGGACGATTGTGATCAGTGAGTGTATTAAGAGGAGGATTCCATTAGCGGATTCCTCCTGAGAGAAGGGTTGGGAGCAGCAAAATGGGGAATGAGTAAAGAATCAAGAAATCTAACCTTCAAGAAGAGCCTGTCCTCCTCTTTGCGATCGAATTGAACCAGCTTTACATTCGTGTCTTGAGTTTCAGAGCTGTCCAGTCTCGAAGTCGTGTTGGCGATTGGCGATCTCACCTTGTTCCTCCTGCCCTCCCCTCTCCTCTCCTCGCAGCACCTCCCTCTCAAGCATTCGAATGAAGAAAGTCGCTTCCCTCCTCTCGGATCTCTTTGCCTCTTCTTTCCGACTGGCAGTTCCCTCTCTCTACCGAGGAATGGTTCAAAAACTCCAAGATCAAGTTCTAAAGGATCGAGTCCTTAGATTCATCGAACAATCCACCAGTCCAGAAGTCATTCTCCGACAATCCACATCTCAAGCTACAAAAGAGAACATATCCGCTCAACTCAAACAAGCTTGTTCAACTGAATTAGCAGATGTGGTTCTCAGATTATCAACTGAAGACACCTTCGATTTACTCTGTGATTTATCAGTCAGACATGGAAGGGATTTAAAAACTTATGGTCCTCCATGTGCTTGTTCTTTTTCTCATTGTTTACCTTGTTTGGAGAGGTTAGTCACTTCTATCAAGAGTACTACTCAAAACAAACCTCCAGATATCAAAAAGGTCAGAGTGAAAGAGATGGAAGATTGGATGGAAAGTTATTGGGAAGAGGAAAGTTGGGAAGATGATGAAATTCAAGGTCAAGAACAAGAAAAGATTCGACGACCTTTGGAGACTGGGAAACTCAAAGAATCTGAGAAACTCAATCGAGAGAAGTTCGATTGGAATGAACAGTGGAATCGAGCTTGCGATTTAAAGGACAAAAACCAGCTAGCCAAGAAGAAGGACTTGACTTGGAAAGACGCAATATTGGGAGCTTGGAAAGGAATGGCTGATATGCTTTGTGAGTAATCAGGGCTGAAGATTCTTTAATTCGCTATTTCCCGGCCGAAGTCGAGGCTGACCAGACGAACTCTTTCTCTACGTCACCTCTTTGTTTTGACCTCTGGTATCACAGGGGATACTGCTTCTTCGATAGACCCTCTCGCCCTTCCACGAGTCAAAGAAGCCCTCGAGACCTTGACGAAATTAGATGGCCTGGATCTCTACTATTGTGTGCTTGCAAGAGAAGTCACTGCCGTTGACCCTGGACTTTCAGGAGCAGCAGCTCTAGTGATATCTGCGAGGTCCTCTTCTTTCGACTCGACATCTACCACTTCAAAGCCTTCTCTTAGCTCAAAGGAGATTCTGAAGCAGCTCAACCTACCAGCTGAAGAGACTTTTTCTGGCTTAGCTTTGGATCTGATGATCATGAGATCAGCTCTCGACAAGAGAGAAAAGGAACTCAAAGATCAGAAAGGGGAGACGGAGAAGGAGGACAATAGTGGGCAGGAACTTCGAAGAGCTTTGGCTAAAGCCATCCGTGAGATAGTGAGTCTAAAGACTCTCTTTCGAGGCAGACTTCTGAAACGTCCGCTAACATCGACATTCTCTTCTTTCGTTTCGAATAGGGAAATGCTTCTTACTCTCATGGTCATTATCTGACAGCAGTGGAACACTACACAAGAGCGATAGGCTACGACTCTACCGAGCCTATCTATCCCCTCAATCGAGCCGCTTGTTTGCTCAAATTGAAGAGATACGTGGAAGGTGAACGAGATTGTTCTTCTGCTTTGATGCTGGACGAGACGAATTACAAAGCTCACTTTAGAAGAGGAGTGTGTAGAGCTGGACTTGGAAGGAAGGAGGATGCAAAGGAAGGTAAGTCTCATGGAACTCGAACACTTCTTCCCTTTGAGATTGCATAGAAGTCTCGTTCCAGTATGAGAGCATGCACTGAGCGAACGACTCTCCTCTTTTCTCCTCATTTCTTCCGCAGATTTCGAGACTGTGTTGAGAATGCAGCAAGGAAACCCAGAAGCTCAAGAGGAACTCAGGAAATTATCCGCTCAATTCTTGGACACTTCTCTGAAGGTTCAGAATATCTTGGCAGCAAGAGAAGCCCAGACTCAGTCTCAAGATCAAGTCACAACTAAGAAATGTTCTCATTCAACGACGGATTCTACTGCCCAGTCTGATGCGAAAGGAAAGGTGAAGCAACAGATACGGATAGCAGTGTGTTCTCCAGACTCAAGCCCCGAAACCTCTACTCGACGCCTTCCAAATTCAAGGCCTTCTTCTCCCACATTCCCGATCCCTTCTGACCTTATGGACAGGAAAGATCCGTCACCAAAGCCAAACACCAAATCAGACTCAAAGCCAAGTGAGGAAACGATTCACCTCGTCTTGTCGGATTCGGAAGCCGAAGAGGAAGAGGACTCTGCAAGTTGGGAATCCGGATCTACCGCCTCGAGGGAAGCTGGAGAAAACTGGAATGCCAATGGAACGGATGGAACTTCAGCTTCGAATGAGTCCGCTGGAACTGGCGAAGAGAGGAAGAGACCTTCAGCCAGCAAGCCAATACCTCCACTCAATCCTAATTCAATCTCCCCTCAGCGGAAATCAGAAGAACTTCATTCCAGAATGGAAGAGCTCTCACTCATGGATGCCATCTCTTGTCTGAGGTCCTACGGCTCTGGTCAACTAACTTCAAATCCGGAAGTCATGAAGAAAGGAACTCAATCTGGGAAGGAGATGTCGGACAGATTAGAACTATACAACAGCGTTCCAGATGGAATGCTTGATCCTAAGGATTTCGCAAAACTCAAATCATTAGCTTCAGACGCTTCTTCGACCATTCAAGAACTTCCTCCTTTCATTCAAGACCTGGTGATCAAAGCTTTGACTTCTCCAGATTCTCCTGTCAACTTACAAGCCATTAAAGAGGCTTTGGAACGAAGGAGGTTAGCTCATATCGAACTTGGTTTCGCTATGGCATTTTCCACTATCGTGGCGAAGAAAACTGGATCTATGGAGCCATTTCAGAAATTGAAGAAGTCAGGTTGGAAATGTCCTACTAAGAAACAGATGGAGGAGTCGAAGGAAGTTTGGTTTGAAGAACAGTGGAGAAAGGCGGGCTTTTGAAACTTGAGGTGACGACTTTGTTCTTTCTCTTTGCTGATTCTCTATACGATCTCGTGTATTCTATTCTCAATTCTTGCTCAATCTATCACGCCCCTAACATGCTCCTTTCTCTTAATCCATGTCACCCTTAGTTTCCTTCTATCTGACCTCATCGCAATTGACCTTCCTCAGCCTAGTTCTTTTGTAATACCCGCTCTTCTATGATTCATCAGAACCTCGAGTTGAATTCGTGTCGAGATTGACGCTCACGTTTTTCCTTTCTTCTGGTCCCTTTTGGAGTGAACAGTCAGACAACGAACGAGATTGGATAAGCATTTTGAATCAACGTCGCGCTTATGGGTAAAAAACATGAGAATTGAGACAAGGAGACAGTAGGAAGTTCGAGACGTTTTAAAAAAGCCACTTCTAGGAAAGCGGTTTAATCAGTCGCACAAAGTTTCTGTACTTCTTCTTCTGAGAGTCCATCGAGCCTGTGGAAGGGGATGAAAGAAAAGAAAGATGAGAAGGTCAGCCAAGATATCTAACAAAAGCTTTCTTTACGAACTTATTTGACCTCACCTTCCAATAAGATAATCGACCTGAAAGAACCACCACAACAGAAAAACGAGACCAAGGTCAGTCCAACCTCGAAATCTCCTCAAAACTCCTACCGTAAAATTCAGTCTCACTCACTTCCACAACCTTAGTCAAAGGAATGACGAAACTTTTGTAGAGTCTAACAACTTCTTCCACTTCGATTTTGCTTTTCATTTCTCCCAGACCATCTTTATTAGCACCCTGCATCAAAGCAAAAGTTTTATCCAAATCCTGACCATAAACCTTTGCTTTCTCAGCCAATCTAATCAACAACTTAGCTTCCACTTCGGGTTTGGTGATCAAACTTTCTAAGACTTCTCTGTTCTTCGTTCGGATAGGTTCTAAGAATGATGAGGGAGAGGAGAGGAATTTGGATTCAGAGACGAACATACCTGATGGTTGAGAGCCAAAAAGTGGAAAGAGAGGGGAAAAGAGAGGTTAGAGAAGACAGCAGAAAGCAGGGTTATTGGTAGGGAGAAGGAGAAGAGAGAATCAGAGCCAAACCCACCGAAATGGATCCTCCTACTCAAAGCACTCAAAACCTCCACATCTCTAACAGCAGCACTCCCATAATTCCCATCGTCTCCTTCTTTAGCGATCGAAGGAATCACAGTATCTCTGTAGAATTCAAAGATTTGAGAATTCACGTTAATTCCATGATCTCCACTCTTGTGGGGGTAGAGTAGAGGTGGATAGGAAACCGGCGGTAGGATTGGAGGTGGGAGGAGAGAGGGTGAGGTGAAGGGATATTCGTCTGGGCTGAGAGGGAAGAGGATTGGGAAGAAGACAGGAGGAGGGAAGGGAGAAAGGGAAAAGAGTTGGGGAGGAGAACGGGGAAGACGGAGGGATTAAAGAGGTCGTAGTGAAGTGAGGTGAAGAGGTTGGAACTTACGCTTCCCATCGACGACATTTGGCTGATGTGAAAGGAAAGGAGAAGGAAGAAGAGGTCAGAAGGTAACTTATCGAAAGAAAGCGGGGGTCAGAAGAGGACAACGACAGAGAAGCTAGTACCAGACACTCGACTTTGAGCTAGAACCGAAAAAGATGGAAAGCTTCCAACCATCTTTGAAAGAGAGCACCTGCATAGTCGATAGACAGGCTTACAACTTCTATCTCGGAGAGCTATCACAGGGATTGGAGTTGAAGGAAAGGTAGCTGCCAGCAACTCTTCTCCCGGTCCGACTCTCTACTCTTCGCTGATCAGCGAAGGCTTTCGAAGCCAATAGAGATTCCCTTCCTCCATTTGTATCTCATGCTCTTCTGTCTTCTGTAGGAGGGATGACCATCACCTCCAATTCTCGATCTTATCCCATTCGCACATTCATCCTTTACTGACCATGAGCACTCTCAGTCTCTTTCAAGAACCATTCTACCCAACTACCATCCCAATTCTCCTTTTCTTTCAACTCTTTGAAAGCTCCAGCTTTGTACATTGGATCATTTCTAGCGAATTGAGCTCTCTCTATCAATTGAAAAACGATGGTATCTTCTAACCTTTGAAGAACGGATCTGATGGTATCCAAAGATAAGAGTTGTTGAGAAGTTGAGGATGATAAATTGAAAGTGTTTGAAGATACCATTGGTGGTGGAATCGAGTTCATCAAGTGGGAATAGAAAGGACACGAATTTAGGAGAAGGCAACTTCTTCCTTATACCATCCATCTAAGAGACACTGGAGACGCGTCTGTGACCCCCGTTCTTGGGGGTCGATGATGAATTACACACCCCCCTACGTAGGGGTCACAGACTCCTGCGGGGAGAACCTTTGAGATGATTCTACTTATAAACCTCGAAACTTCGGCTCCATCGTCAACTTTCTGCTTTAAATTCGATGCTTTCAGAAAAAAAGAGGTGGAAATCCGAGCTCTCAGTTGATTCTAAAGGCATGAACATGCGTTGAGCTCAAATCCCCACACTTGGAACTTAGGTGCAAGCTCTCTCACTGGTAAATTGATGATGGGTGTTCCCGCGTCTGTTGTAATTTGTTTCCACGTTCAGCAGCCTTCTCGGCTGGAGCACTGCCGTGTTTCTGCCTTCAAGTCTGTGCGAACGTATCCAGGAATTTGATCAACCAGATTTCATCTGTATCTGACTCAAGTTCCTCAACGGTATCAAAAAGTCCAAATCATCCTCCATTTTCAGAAGTGCTTCAAGTACTGATACGAAGTCGAACTTTTCTTCCTGGACCTGAACCTTGACGCTAACCCTAGCTAGGAGGAAAGGCAACCGAAGGCACAAATCAAAATCTGAATTGGAGATGGAAAGTTCCGGTCCAATTCTCTCGGTCAGCTCTAGCTCCAGGTCGGAAAGCTTTGAAAGAAGGAACAAGTCGAAGGGCAATTCAAGAGGGATGGTAAGGAAATGTGGAAGACAAGAAGGAAGCTTTAGAGGGTTGCACTTCAGTTAAAGGTCTCTCGCTGAAAGAGAGAGAGATACTTAGAAGTAGAAGGAACGAAGGTACCGACCCTGCGTGTAGTAACATTTATGCCACCTGCATTTCCTGTTGCGGAAGTTGGTGGGAGAACTTTGGCGTCTTCACCAGCCTTTCTGATTCTGGCTGTTGTTGGAAGATTGAGCCTAGAAAGGCCAGAGCTTCCAAATGAAAACTTCCCATCGTGATGTTGGTGAGAAGGAAAGGACAGTAGAGTTTGCAAACTGAAGCTGAGTCGAGAGCCAGTCGACAGAGGGTCGAGTCTCTCAATCTCTTATAACGTCAAAGCGAAGCGGTGAATAATATTCAGCTGGAATGCAGCCTTTTGAAGGTTGAAAAAAAAGGAAAGTACTCACCCTTCATTCTTCTCTCTTTCTCCCCTATCTTTTGCTTCCGTCCAACTTCTTACTTGTTGAAGTATTTGTCTTGCTACTCTACTTCTTCTGGTAGAGTGGCCAAGTTCATTAGGGTTGATTTGTCTATTTGGATCTGATTCATGATTGGTGATGGAGTCGTGAAGAGGGAGTTTGTAGGAAGAGGTGCGAACTCCCGCGTTTACCTCACCAGCTGGGAGACAAGTCGAAGTGAGAGGATTGTCTCACAGTTCATTGCCACGTTCCTCCGGTCCAAGTTCAGAAAAATCTTTTTTGAGGACCGAGGATAGCCACACGAACCAGAGGTTCTTGGGAAACGAATTCCGAGCCGGTACTTTAGTGAAGCTTAATGTCGACATCAGCAGGGACTTTACAATCTCGCTCCCTTTTGATTTGTAGCTTCCACAGCTTCCCTTTGGTAAGTCTATTCGAAAGATCATCCGAAGACATGGAAGAACAGGTGACATCAGAATTTCCTCTTCCTGTTAGATTATCGCTTGGGTCTTGAAGCTCGAGGATGAGGACGATGCAGAATGTCGATACATAGTGGACGGATATCTCTGGCTGGTACGGTCCCTGATCTTTGGAAATTGAAAGAGGCTACAAGAAGAATCAACGATTCTGGTCAGTGTTCGGTCGCTAGTCGATCCATCTTCTTCCCATTTAATTACGAAAAGATGACTGACCAGAGTGACTTATAGAAAAAAAGAGTTGGAGAACCGAGAAATCCCATCATTTGATTCGTTCTCCAGGGTCTGCGGGGGACTGAGAGAGAAGAAGAACAGATTTTGTCGACATGGAAAGCTGGGACAGGAGTTGAAACGTTGAAGGCTCACTGGGCACTCTCCTGGATTTCAAACCCTTGAACAGTACAAGATTGACCAGAATCTCCGAAGACTGTAAGAGAGAGAACTCTAGAAGAAGCCTTCACTTGAGATAGCTTCTAGAGCCGTTCTCACCCCTTGCCACATTGTCAGCTCAGGACCTTCGCAAGGTCGGCAGGTTTTGGGCCTCGCAACCCTTCGATTTCGAGAGGAGGGATATCTCATTTTCAGAAACTAGCGTTTGAAGGTCATCCAGAGATGGAAAAGGGTAAGAGTGTTGCAAGCTAGCTGAGAGGATGTGGCTCTGGGAAATTAAGCATACACACTCAGTTATTTACCAAGTCAAGTCATGCTAAGACAAGAGAGGGGAAGATCCTGGAGAAAAGAAAGTGGAAAGGGCACAAAGATAAAGGGGAAGGGGGAGGAGTGAGGACAGTCAGCCAATCAGGAGAAGGAGTACTGATTCTGTTCCTACCATGGGAGATGTTATACAGAGACGATTCTTGTTCAAGTTTTAAATTTCCAATTTTTGAAACTACTTTAAGGATCAGCAGGACTTTCTGTTCTTCTGATCCGTTTCAGTAAGAGAGTTCCGCCGCTCCGTGCTCCGATGAGGAAGAACAATGGAAAGGAGGGGAGTTGGACTGTGGTCTCTTGATTCTTCTCCCATATTGTATTTCAAACAAGATGGTCTGTATTCAGTCCTTACTGTTCCTTTTGGTGAGTCAAAGAGGATCTCCCAAAGGGGACGAGTGCGAATCAGTTTAGACTGGAAATTTCAAAGTCAGCCATTCTCGCTTTCTCTCTCTCTGTGCAACCCATCATCTTTTGTTTCCTCTTCCCTCATCCTCTCAACCTCCTTCTATTCAATCCAATCCAATCACATCCTCCTAACCAATCGGATTTGGTGATGGCACGACCTTCAGGAGCTCGACCTCTACCCAATCCACCTGCTTCCAACTCGAACTCTCTAGGATGGATGACTGCAAATAGCAATGGCAACAGCAGCAACGATTCTTCCAGAGAAGCAGCTTGGTACGAACATGAAGAAAGAATGAGACCTTCTTACATTCAACAGCCTCAACGTAATTTCACTGCTCCAGTACCAACTTCAGCAGGAGGAATCGCTACCAATGGGAATCTACCGCCCCTGAGTCCTTCTGCTCGTTATCAATATCAGCAACAGCAGCAAGCTGCTTATCTATCTTTTCCTTCTAATCAGAATAATCAGAATCAATTTCAAGATCAACAGAGATCAAATCAACAACCTCAATATCAACAGCAACACCAACAGAACTCGCAGCAGATGCCGTATCGCACTTTCTCTAATCCTCAACAGCCAACTCCAAATCAACGATTCTATGTGGATGGCAATAGACCACCTCTTTCAAGATCTAGCCAGTCAAGGTTGGCAAGCAATGACATGGGGGAGTTCAACAATCAGAACTTGAATAACAGGGGCAAGGGAAGTGCTTTCATGGTGAGTAGAGGTTAGATTGGTTTCAGACGCAGGACCTTCATCTAAGGCGGGACTGAGATCCGCTTTGACGGAGATTGGAAATTGCTGGTCAGACTGTGATTCAGAAATAGTGCAGTCATGAGCCAGCCCAGCAGCTTGATTCGGAAATGAAGCGATCACCTGCCCCCAACCCATTGTTTCCTAACTTCCTCTCCCTCCTCCCTCCTTCCACTTTCTTTTCTTCAGCACAAAGGATTCTTTGACATCCTCTCGTTAGTGGCCAATCGAGACTCGCCAGCTTCCTCCTCTCGACTCTCGCCTGGGAACGATCGTCACGTCCAGATCAATTCCTCTCCTTCCCGAATCCGTACCACCCTCTCCAAAGCTACCGGGGGACTGAGGAGGCTCTCAATCGGCGGAGGAGCTGCTCAAGAGAATCTCTTCCAAGCAAGTCCTTCCTACGACAACTTCCAACAGCAACAAGGAGGAGTAGCAGGAGGAATGCCAGATCGACCCTCTCACCAATCTCCTCAATCGATGGGTAACGTTTCTCAGTCACCTTCTTTCGCTCCTTCTGGAGCTCTCAATGGAGTTCGAGCCACCAAGAAACGGATCTCGATAGACATGGTCTCAGCTCCTAGACCTGAATCGTTCGTTCACGCAGCTCATGCAAGTGATGCTGATCAAGCCGAAGAGATCTTAAGAAGATGGGGTAGAGATGGTGTTGGAAAGATTGCGGATCCTCTTTGGGTGGAACCTATCAAGGAAGCGCTTAGACAACAAGCTCTTAGGAATCAAGCGGAAGCTATAGCTCAAATCCAAGCTGATCTCCATCAAGAATCTGTGATCAGAGAAGGTGGAAGGGAACTACACATTATGAATGGTGCTCCAAGTGTTACTACTCTTAATACCAATAGTCAGATGACTACGACGACTGCTAAGGGAACTGCTGGACATTCACATTTCAGTACTGTCGGATCTCCAGTTGGAGCTGCTTCCAACAACAATCAAGCTGGAGGATACTTCGAAGGAATCAGAGAAGAGATGAAAGGCTCAGATGGAGAACCTAGAGATTCACCTAGAACAATCGTTCAGCAAATGTCCAATTCTCCTAGAAAGAGTCCGAACACCATCAGACCTCCAGCTCCTGCTTTCCCAAGATCAAACACTGCTGGAACGATGGTGATCAATCCGACTCCAGAAGGAGGGAATCAAGCAATGGACTATATGGCTTATCAACCGATGGAGAATCCTCACGACAAAGGTCAAAACCAATCGAAGGATCCAAAGAGAGATAGCAAAGCCATCGATGGTTTGCCAGGAGGAGCTGGAATCGCTGCCATGTTCGATCCACCTCAAGCTGCTGGTCAAGGGATCAATAGACCCGAGTCTATGCTGGTCAAAGACTCTCCTGCCAGCTTTCTTCCGACTTCAATGGCTCCTCCAGCTCCAGCTCAACCTTCCTCTGATCCAACCGCAGATCCGATTGAAGCTGCTGCTTCATTAGGAACCAATATCAGACCTTCTTTACAGACAGTCGAGAAATCAGTAGCAGCCAAGATCTTCTTCGAGAATCTCTATTACGGAATCCTCAAGAAACCTAGAGCCAGAGATACTAGGAGAGCTGGACTGGAAGCTGAGCTAGCTCTGCTTCGAATTCCTGAATCCGCCAAGAATGAAATTAGAACAGCTTGGGCAGCAAACGAAACCGAATATCTCAGAGATCTACGAGCAAGAGTCAACGTCAATTCCTTTGCCAAGCTGAAGACTATCGGTCACGGAGCTTTCGGAGTAGTCGCTCTTTGCAGGGAGAGAGGAACTGGAGGACTTTTTGCTATGAAGCAGCTCAGGAAAGCGGACATGCTCAGGAAAGGTCAAGAGGGTCACGTTAGAGCTGAACGAGATCTCATGACATCAGCTAGCGCTGCTGCCAACGCTAGGTGGATCGTCAAATTGGTTTACAGTTTCCAGGACGTAGATCATCTCTACTTGATCATGGAGTTTATGGGAGGTGGAGATCTTCTGAATCTTCTGATCGAGAAGGACATTTTTGCAGAAGACTTCGCTAGATTCTACGTAGCCGAAATGATTCTCTCTATTCACGAAGCTCATAGATTAGGCTACATACATCGAGACATCAAGCCAGACAACTTCCTATTCACCTCTGAAGGTCACGTCAAGCTAGCTGATTTCGGTCTTTGTCAATCTTTCCATTGGGCCCACGATGGAGCTTACTACGATCAACAGAGGAAGAATCTTTTGAAGAAACATGGGATCGATTTAGATGATGCTGGTGGTCGACGATCTAGAGCTCCTCCAAAGAATGGAACTGGTGGAAACGCTAATGGAAAGAGATTGAGCAATGGAGGTAGAGCTGGAACTGGTTTAAATGAAAAGGAATTAAATGATGTCATGTCTGATAGAAATGAAGATGGAACTCCAATGACTCACGTTTTAACTTGGAGAGATAAGAATAAGAAGAAAATCGCTTACTCAGTTGTTGGAACTAACAATTACATGGCTCCAGAAGTCTTGAGAGGTTTAGGTTACGATCAATCTTGTGATTGGTGGTCTTTAGGAGTCATCGTTTTCGAAATGCTTTATGGTTATCCTCCTTTCGTTTCAAAATCTAGACATTTAACAAGACAGAAGATTCTCAATCACAAACAAACTTTGAAATTCCCTCCGAAACCTAAAGTCTCTAGAGATGCAATGGATTTCATTTCCAAAATGATTTGTGAGAAAGATGATAGATTAGGTTCTCAATCTAATGCTTCGGTTTCGAGACCCAACTCCATGATTCAAGGTGCTAGAAGATCCGGTTTCGTTCCAGGTGGAAACAATTCTGGTGGTGTTGTGGGTGGTTTAAGTGATGGAGTTGATGAACTTATGAATCATCCTTGGTTAAGAGGGATTGATTGGAATAACATTCATAGAATGAAAGCTCCTTTCAAACCTGCCTTAAGTCATCCTGCCGATACCAAACATTTCGAAGATGATATTGATGATGAACCTTTACCTGCTCCTGGGGCTGCTGAAGCTGGTCCAAATGCTCCGGTTGAACAACCTAGAGATCCAATGCTGAGAGATAAAAATCATGGACAGAACTTATTGGAAATGAGAAAACAATTGGCTTTTGTTGTGAGTATTTGTTGAGATAGATAGAGAGAGAGAGAGTGCGTGTTTCGCCGACCTTGTCGATTTGAGACTAAATGGTTCCTTTGCTTTCACCCTTCTCTCTCTCTCATTCTAGGGATATACCTTCAAATCCCCCAAGCACTTCGATCCAAGAACTCAACTAGACGAAGAAAAGATCGCAGCTGCTGAATTGGCTATGCATCAAGCTCAGCAAGGTCAAGGTAGAGTGAGAACTTCTGAACCTACTGAAGGTGGCAGCAGAGTCAGAAGTATGTCGATGTAAGACTGCTCAAGTTTCTTCATCTGTTCGCAAATCTTCCAGTCCCTCAATTCCTATTCCTCCAATCTTTTTTCAGTGTTCAAGAGGTATCTTCCCCTCTAATCTTCCTCTCCATCTACTTTCAATCGTCTGTGCTCTCTCAATTTCAAACCTTTCGAGGTACTTTGCCCTCTTGAAAGATGCCTCTTCTGCAACCCCTTTCCCCATTTCTCCTCTAGTTGGAACTGCTCTCTTTCTCAGCTTTTAACGACCTTCCTCGATTTAGAATCCTGCCAATTCCAGTTTTTCTTTCTTTGAGCTTTCCCTCTTCGATTTCTTTTGTCGACAAGTTTTCCTTCACGCTCCCTTTCTTTTCGAGTTTGAACTTCTTATTCTCTTCGCTCCTTACTTTCTTGTCCAAAGGTTTTCCTTCGCTCTTGTTATACGCTTTGTGCTTTTTTTTCTTGTCTTGCATTAATTCATTTTTTCCTCAGTCAATGAAGTTCAGATTTCTGCGAGATGAATAGCACCTGGATGGAGATGAAGACTCTTGCCGAGGAGGAGAAAAGAGGGAGAGAAGAGATCAACTTTGAGAGAATGGCTTTGTCTATCAAAGCAGCCTTCTGAGGGGTGAGACGGTAAGATATTAGTTTCAGAAACATGAGCAAGGCTGTAATCAGTATTGGAAAGAGGTGATGGAGACAGTGGTGGAAAGAAAGAGGGGAAGATTTCAGATCAAGATCAAGAAGAAGATCGACTGTATTTCATGAAGCTTGAAATCTTCTTTACCTGCTATTTAAGACAGACCTCTTTTGCTAACCAGAAAAGACATCGAGAGGGAACAGATAAGTGGGAAAAGATCCAAGATGCTTCTCGAGGGTAGCCTGTCGCCAGACCCTATTTTTAACATCTCGAGGGTTTGATCCTTTCTCATTTTTCTTCTTTCGAATCGTCTGTGAAAACTCCCTCTTTTGTCCGTCTTACACTTATTCATTCTTTTTCCGTCAACAATCTTCAGAGTGCGAGAAAAAAGGCAAAGAAGGAAAAACAACCCAACTTGTCTATTTCTATTGAGATTATCGCAGCCTGAAAAACAAAAGCAAAGAGCAAACAAGAGACATTTAGGGATTATCGAGAACCTAATAAAAGTAAAAACCAGAATTCTATAGGCTTAAGCAATTGTTGATGTTAAGCAGAGAAATGAGAAAAGTCAAGGAAGCGATATAGAGAGGACTTGCGAGAATGCGAAACTTGAGAACTCGGGAGACCTGAAGCATGAGACGGAGAATGATCGAAGGCAAGTCTACTAGAGAGGCAAAAGGGGGCAGGAAACAAGAGCAAAGGGTGAAGTGAAAAATTCGAGACGCAAAATGGCATAGAGAGGTTGGCTTTGGGCTTTGAAGTTCTCGATTTGAATTTGAAGATTGAAGAGATTTTGAGAATATAAGAGCAGCACCAGGCCAGCTAGGTTACGTCGTTAGAGAGATTGGAAGCATAGGTCGTTGGGATGAGGGCATGTTGAACTTGATTAGATTTTTATCGAGCTTTACGTTGTTCGTCTGTCACTGGTGGAACTCCTCTAAACCAGGACTCCCTAGGAATGATTCTGAATTCTTCTGATGGTAGAATCCTCATCCCAACCAGTCTCTTCCTGATACGCTCTAACCATTTTCGACGCCACCTCAAACCCTTTCCAGACCGCTCTAATCGATTTGACATGAAGCTCATTCTTTCCTATATAATCGAAAGGCTTTCGAGTATTCTCCAAAGTGAGTTTCACTGATTTTTCTCTGATGGATTAACGTTTATCAATTGAAACCAGCAGATGAAAGGTTGTGGAAAAGAATTGGAAGAGATGAGTCGGTAGCGGAGAACGTTTCAAAGCTCTTGCTAAGTTGATGGCCAGGATTGATAGTTCGTCTTCTTCTATGAGAGAGGTTGAGGTTGAGATGGAGGTTGAGATGGTGTTGGATGAGACGGAAGTTGAGATAGTTGAATTGTCGACTTGGTTTGAAGATTGAGATTCTTTGACTAGATCCCTGGCTCAACAAACAACAAACAAACAAACCTGGCTGCAGAGCCAAGACTTGATAAGAGGGTAGTAACAGCACCGTAGGACAAGGCAAAAGCTAAGTCCAAGTATTAGATCTTGGAATGCTAGTGTAAGGATAATGCCTTTGATCCTTTCCTCCAACAGAACTAGGTAGCGACGAACTTTTCAATTCGTTCGGTTCCAATTCTCCGAGATAACCTTCTTCCATCTGATCAACTTTGTGAGATTCCTTTCCAACCAAAATTGGAGAAAGAGAAGCTACTCCACGACTAGCTGCTGCTAGAGCACCCGCACCAATCGTCAAACCAACGTCCAAAGCTGTAGAAGCCAAGAAACCAGAGATCGTACGTTGTCGTTTGGGAGGTGGAAGTTGATCTTGTTTGTTGACAGATGATTCTGGTGAAGGGTTTGTTGGAGTTCCGACCAGATGGAATGGCATGTAATAATGATGATGATGAACTACTTCTCCATTTCTCCCATCTTCGGTGGCGAAAGTGCTTCCAATTTCAACTTCTGGAGGACTTGTTTGAGTTTGAAGTCGAGGTTGATTCGAAGATTCAGGAAGAGGTTCATAACCCAATTTCTTCAAAGCCTCTTCTAATTGAAGTTTCAATTCAATTCTTTGTTTTTCTGGAATCGAGGAAGATTGAGGATTTGCCGGAGATGAGAGCGTTCGATTCCTTAATAGTTCCGATGCAGATTGTTCGTGTTTACTGGAAGAAGAAAATAGGGAAAGAGCTCTACTAGTCGGACTGAGTCGTTCTTTGGAAAACTTTCGAGAAGTTGAGAGTTGTGGAGAAATGCTTGAAGGATTCGTTGTTGATGAGGAAGCAGGTAAAGCATTCAGCAGATGAGAAACCGAGGAAATATAAAGGTCCAGAGCTAGATTTGGATCTTGATCTTCTCCTTCATCTGCTTCTGATTCCTCATCTAATCTTTCCGAGTCAGAGCTCAAACTTGCTAAAGCTGAAAAAAAATCTCTTTCCAAACGTCTTGATGTCTCATCATCCAGATCTGAAGATTGGTTCGAAGAGAATGGTGAATTAGGAACTTCTCCCATATCGATTCCTAAACCATTTCTAGAAGCTCTGACCTTCTTCAATTCCTGCCTAAACAAAAGTTCTCTACGTCTCTTCAATTCCTTCAAATTGGCTTTCTCCTTTCTCTTCAATTTAGTTTTCTCTTTGACCAAATCTTCTTCCTCCAGTATTTGAGCAGCTTCCAATGCAGCAGAAACAGCCTTGTCTAACCGTTTCCTACTAAGTTTAAAAGGTCTCTCGGACTTAGAAACCAAAGTTCCAACATTTTGAGGTGCACTTTTCGATCTGTCATGAATGCCATAAGGTCTTTCAATTGTCTTCCAGTTACTTTCTGTTTCAGTTAAATCTTCCATTCCGCCCTCTTCTTCTAAACCGAAGCTACTACAAGAGCCTTCTTCCTCAGAAGCACTGGTTGGAGGAGGAGCCAAAGTCCCCCCACTTCTTAATTTAGGAGATACAAAAGAAGTCCAAAGAGCAGCTGCACTAGCTGCTGAGGTAGCTAGATTTCGAAAATTTCCGAGACTTGAGAAGGATCGAAGACCACCTCTTAGACCTGTTTCTTCTTGAATTCGATTTTCAAGGTTTCTAGTACCTGAGATTGAAGATCTGAACTTGTGACGACTAGGACTTGTATTACCTTCATTCAAAGACAGGGAATGTCTGGTTCTGGAACGTTGGAGTCTTGCTGTCTTTTCTAGTTGAGGTGAAGGATGGATTGAAGTTGCTGGAGAATTGTCATAGCTTGAAAGATTCGAAACGCTGTTCTTTCCCACAGGTGGGCTATTTGAGAAAAGAGAGGGAGACCTTGATCCGATGGAAGAATTAGAAGAGATCGCTGGGCTTTCAGAACTAGGAAATGGGATTGGCGAGTTCTTGCTGTGAGCAGAAGATATCGAGTTCATTTCCGATGAACGAGCAGGAGATCTATAAGTAAAGGTAGAGGGAGGTCGTCAGATAAAATGATGCAGCTTGGTTGGAGGTGAGGTGCGAGAGAAGACTCACTTGTATCTATTGGATCTGTTACTTTTAAATGTAAGCTCAGTATCTGAATCAGCCCATTCTAAAGAGGTACTGTTTGAACCGATCTGGAGTTCATCATTCATGTTCTTATCTTGGAATAAACCGAGGGCAGACTGAGACTCAGCTTGGGAAACTGGAGGTGGATTCGAGATTGAATCTGAATCTGATGAAGTCCAAAATGCACGCGGAAGTGAAAGACAAGAAGAGGAGGTTCTTGAATGATTGGATGAAGTTGAGAGTGAGTTCGAGGCTGAGGCTGGGCCCGGATTGGGATCCGGGCTGGAGGTGGAATGAGAATGAGTGGGTGGTGAAGTTGATCTGGAGGCCATTCTGGTGATTGGATCAGTCACTTCTATTTCAGAATGAGATGGAGAATGGAGAGAAAGAGATATGAGAGGATGAGGCGATGAGGATGGGAATGATAGAGAAGAAGAAAGAGATAAGGAGTTGTCTGTTCTCCTGTTCAGTTGTTTCACTTTGGAGTCTTGCTTTAAGCTGTAGAGTTCATTTCCATTCTTCTATTGTTAGTATAGAAAGATGAAGATGATGATGATGATGGTAGTCTTGGGAGAAGACGATGTTTATTCCGACTTGAGAATTCAAGCCCATGCGTGAAACGTTGCCTCCTTGTACATGCTTCGTGCTACATCTGTTCTCTATCAACTTCACTTCTTCTCTCATCTCCACCGCCAATCTCATAGCTTTGTCATCTACAATTTCATCTTCTTCTTCATCTTGCTCAAACCATGACAAATTCCACTCCACCTCCATCCCTTTGCGTATTCTGTGGATCTTCACCAGGAGTTAACTCATCTTACCTTGCAGCAGCTTCATCTTTGGGTTCATCCATAGCAACAAAAGATTGGACTTTAATTTATGGAGGTGGTTCAAGAGGTTTAATGGGAAAAGTTTCTCAATCTGCATTAGAAAATGGTGGTAAAGTTCATGGAATCATTCCAAGAGTCATGTCTACCAAACCTAATGGTCATCCTAACAACGCCACTGCCACTGCCACTTCTACTGAAGGTAAAGGAGAAAACATCTTGAAAGAAGCTGATAGTCAAAATATGGAGACTACTGTGGTGGAGAGTATGCATCAGAGGAAACATTTAATGGCCGAGAAAGCTGATATGGGTTTCGTAGCACTTCCTGGTGGATTTGGGACTTTTGAGGAAGGTGAGTCGAAGGGGAGGGGAGGGTGGAGATTGGAGAAGGAGTGAGGAGTGAGGAGGACCAGAGGCTAGGGACGCGGTGTTGCTTGGAAAAAGACGCTTCATCATTTGGTCAAATTCAATTCAGATCAGATTTAGAAGTCTTGGGAGGGAGTAATGAGAAAGAAACATCGGGTAGAGAGCTGGAAGGTGCTGACAAACTCTCTTCTCTTTCCCACCCCTCCCCCCGGCGGCTGTTATTCTATACTCACCATCTAAACTAATTCACCTCCACCCCTATCCAACCATTCCAGTTCTCGAAATGGTCACCTGGACTCAACTAGGAGTTCACGCCAAACGTAAGCTAATCCTCTTGCCAACACGTGTTCAACTTCCATTTTTTCTAACCCGCTTCCTCCATCTGTCCCCCCTCCTTTCTTTCTTCCCAGCAATGGTCCTCCTAAACCTACGAGACTTTTTCTCACCTCTACGTACTCTGATCAACTCTGCAATCGAAGAAGGTTTCATCCCAGCTTCCTCCAAAGATTTAATCTCTTTCGTAGAAGTCTCTGAAGAAGAAGTTTCCACTTGTGGAGAGAAGCTTCTCTCGGAAGTCGAAGCTTTAGGAAAAAAATTAGTCAATAGAAGTGGTGGATACTGGGATTGGAATTCAAAGAATGATACCTTCTCTTCAGAAGATACAGAAATGAAAGATTCAACTCAAATTTCACCTCAAGATTTAGCAGTTTCAGTTCCATCTCTAACTTTTTCCTTTCAAAAAGGAATGGAACCAGCCTTAAGTGATTGTTCGATCTCTCTACCAAAAGGTTCTAGAGCTCTTCTTATAGGAGCAAACGGTGCTGGAAAATCAACTCTCCTTCGAATTCTAGCAGGTAAAAGGTTGATCGCTTCAGATCAAAAAGTTCTCGTTTTTGGTAGAGATGTATTTAGGAATGCCCCGAGAGGCATCACCTATTTAGGAACTGAATGGGCTATGAATCCAGTCGTTAGAAGTGACATCGTGGTTTCTCATTTCTTGGATTCCATTGGTGGTTATAGACATAAGGAGAGAAGAGATAAACTTTTGGATATTTTGGACGTAGATGTTGATTGGCATATGCATGCCATTTCTGATGGAGAGAGAAGGAGAGTTCAATTATGCATGGGCTTGATGGAACCTTGGGATTTACTTCTTCTGGACGAGGTCACTGTAGATTTAGATGTTCAGGTAAGATCAGATTTGTTGGACTTTTTGACAGAAGAAACTAAGACTAGAAAAGCTACTATCATTTGTGAGTCGAGAAAGAGAAGAGTTTTGGACATTTCTTGCTTCTTTCTCATTGCCTGCCCCAAATTGGCCTTCATCTTCCTCTTCCCCAACCCCCCCCTTCTTTCTTTCTAGACGCAACCCACATCTTCGATGGACTTCAATCTTTCCCAACTCATTTAGTTCATATGAGATTAGGTTCAACTCCTGAACCTGCTTTGTCTTGGCCTCCAAAGAGAGATTCTTCAAGTCTGGTTTCCACCAAAAATCAACCTCTCAATTCAGATACTTCTGTCTCTCCACTTCTAGCTCTTGGATTACAGTGGCTAAGAAAGGACAGACAATTCAGAACTGAGAAAGAAGCAAAGGCTTTGGCAGAAGGAAAGGGAACCAAGAGAGGTGCTAGAAGAAACGAAGAAACTACTGATTCTGAGTGAGTTCTCTCTCTCTCTCTCTCTCTTTCTTGATACTGACTTTTGTTGAGGTGAGTCTGGAAATCACTGACTTTGCTTTTCTTCTTCTCGGCTTTCCATCTGCGTTTCTCTTGCAGGAAATTCTTCGCCAAATACGATTATACTCAAACTGTTATGCGTTGAAGGGAATCTTGCTTGGAATTTACGTTCTGTTTCTATCTCAAGCTTCACTTTGACGAATTCAACCTCTTCAGTCCTTCCAATATCTCACAGTTCACAGTTCACAATTCGTTCTTATCTGTCTCTTCTCCTAGTCTTCTTGCTTCCGTTTTCCAAAACACACACCCCAACTCCTTCCACTCTCCTCTTTTGTAATTTTCCGACTTCCTTTCTTCTTGTTCAACACTTACACCTCGCATCTCAGATTCACATTCCCATCTCAATTTCTTCACTAGCATGCAAATTCCTTTAATTTGTCTCATAAAGACTCTCACACTCAACTTGTTGTCCAATTTCAACACTTCTAGAACCGTTTTATCATAGAAATGGAACAACTTTCTCTTTGTTCCTTTAGGTGCTTACTTCCGATGAGATCCTAAGATTGCAAGCACATCCTTTTAGGTTAATCATGCTGAGAAAGAGGGTCGGGTGATGAGAGACTGAGAGAGGCAAAGAGACGATGGAGTACAGACCATCTCTCTTTCTTCCGGCTAAATGTCACTTCACTTTCTTCTTCTTTTGGTTCTCTTGGTAGTTCAAGCAATGATTTCAGAGAAGAAAGGGGAAGAGAGAGGTGTCGGAACTCAGAGGTGTCGAACAGACGGCGCATTCAGACCAACCAACTGGTCTCCAAAGGCGAGATCGCTCCCTTCAACACTTCTGATTTGAGCTTCTCTGCTTCTCTACTCAACATCTTCCTTCCATTAACTTCAATCACTTCAGAGTGGAGTGAATCAATCGCTTTTCAATCCTTTGCAGCAAAGAGCCAGTCGATCAAATTCCAGAAGAGCAAGAAGGGAGAAGCCCATCAAGACCAGGATAGAACAAGGAGGCCATCAAAGGGAGCTGCCAGCCACGAGCCACTATAGGATAGATTCTTGAACTAGAATTAGAGTACAGCTCTTCACCTTTATCACTATCCAATTTCAATCCATCAATCAAGAGTTGAGAGTCAGACCAACCTTCTTTCTACTCTCTCCCTCTACCTCCCTTTATCTCTATTCCTTCAACGCGTCTCCCTCTCTCTCTCAAACCATCTTCGATTCCAGCAGTGTCTCAATCTCTTTCAAGCTAGATCTTCAAGATGGATCTCTTCTCCAGAAAGAAGAAGAGACAACCAACCGATCCAGCTGATAGATCAGTTCCATACGAGCGAACCTCTAGTGGTAGAAATCCGGTCAATGTCGATACTGTCTCTGGTGGCATGTCCAGAATCAATAGAGATTATCAGCCTGGTCAATTAGGGAGCAATGGGATGTACATCTCCAATCCCAGTGGGAATCCAACTCTAGGAATGGGAGTGGGGACTGGTAGAGATAGGGAGAGATACGTGAGTAGGCAGTTGAGAGTTAAGAGTGGGAGGGAAGATGGACAGGTCAGGCGACGAGGAGAGATGGGATAGTGATGGTTCAGCCAATGAAAGAGAAGAGCTTCTTAGGTCGCGCAGGTTGAAAGTACCCACGAAAAGGTTGGCTGGGTTACGATGATAAGGAAGCCAACCTGAAGTTTCCCATTCTTGGGAGATCATGCGAGGGGGACCACTCATGGAATTTCAGAACTGTTCTGTTCGATCACTTGGTCAAGCATTTCCGAAAATACGACACCTACTTTCTCTTTGATGTGTGGGTGTTGAGCTTCTTCTGGTCTTGGGTCCTTCACACTCCCGCGTCCTGTATCTCGCTCTTGTTTCTGTTGGCGGTAAATCATGGATTGTTACAGACTCTAAATGGGACTTCTAGATTATCTCTTACTCTCAAAAATTTTCTTCGGAAAGGAGAATTCTGTTCTATTGCTGATCACCTCTTGCCTCCCGCCCCTCTCCCTTTCAATTCTCTTTACCGCCTCTTCTTGTTTCCCTTACTTGAAAAATTTCTAACAGCTCTCTGCAGATCCAGATGATTTCGGAACCTACTCCTCCTCTTCATCTCCAAATGGGAACGGACCGTCCTCTCCTACTGGAACCTCTCCCAGTTACCCTGCTAGTTCTCATGCTCGAAACCCATCTGGGACCTCTTCAAATGGAGCAGGCTTCTCTTCTAGATACGGAGGAACATCTAACAATTCAACCAACACAAGTCTTTACGCTCGAGGGAATGAGAGCTTGAATCCAAATCAGAATTATCAATATCCGAATGGAAACACTATGAAGACTAGCTCTAGCAGATACACCAACTCGAGTATGGGATCGAACAGCAACGAAAGGGACAGGAATCTAGGACCTCCTCCTTCCGCCTCTAGTTCTTCTTCAAGTGGTTTAACTTCCGAAGTTCTGAATCGAATGTCTTACGCTAGTAACAATTCCTCTTCCAATCCCCCTCAAGGACAGGGCTTCAACTCTGAGCATCATCACGTTCATCAAGTTGCGACTCCTCCAACCAATCGAGGGGCTCCTCCTTCCTCTTATCATCCTTCAGCTAGAGGACCTTCGATTTCGTCCTCAAGAGGTAGTAGGGATCAATCTTCAAGTCAAATTGCTTTAGTAGGATCCTCTTCAGACTTTCAGTTCCCAAGACCCAGCTCTTCTGAAATCGATAGGCTCTTTTTGGAATTAATGTCTAAGAGGGACTTTTTGGATTTACCGGGTGGGAAATTGACTGATGAATTAAAGGATGCTGCTAGAAGGAACATGTTGGGCTTCCCTCAAGATAAGAAGTGGCAGTTGGTTTACAATGATAAGTTGACTGAATGGTCAGAGGTCAAGAATGGAGGAAGTGGAGGAGCGGGAGGACATGACAGAGGAGGAAGTAATGGGAACACTAGAGAATCTTACGCTTCTTCTTCAGCTGGAGTTGGATATGGTCATCATCCTGCTTTGTCGAACTCTTCAAGTGGGAACAACAACAGTTCGAATTCAAATTCAGCTCGTAGAACTCCAGAATGGTTCATTAAGAAGTTCATGGATGGATCAGTGAAAGCCAAAGACATCGAATCTTTATCAGTCACCTTGAGAACTTGTGCTTTAGGTTGGATTGAAGATTTCGTAGCTGCTAAAGGAACTCCAGTTTTAGGATCTTTCTTGGGTGGATTGCATGCTAAAGGGATCAAGAATGAAGTGGATTTGAGTTTGGAATATGAAACTTTGAAGGCCTTTAGAAGTTTGTTTAATTCGAGACCTGGAGCTGCTGATGCGCTGGCTCAACCTAAATGTGTCACTGGAATCGCTCATTCCATGATTTCGACACTTTTAGCCTCTAGGAAACAAGCTGCAGACATCTTACTCTTCTTAGCTCATTGGCAAAAACCGAATGGTCATAGATTGGTTCTCAAAGGTTTTGATGAACTCAAAAACGTTAACAATGACCATGGAAGATTCGATGCTTGGTTCAGAATTTTGGAGCAGACTCTAGATGGAAGAGGGAAAATGGGATCTTTGGTTGGAGCTTCTGATGAAGTTAAGAAAATGAGTATCTCTTCTTCAAATCATCATCACTTCTCAACTCTTTCCTCAACCAACTCTTCAATAGGAACTTCGAATGAATCTTCATTAAATGAATATGCGGTCAATAACATGTATGTCGTTAACGCAATTCTGGATCCTTCAATAGTCTCGGAGTTCGATGTTAGGGTCCATCTTAGGAACCAAATGGATGCTTCTGGTTTACAAAGGATTTTGATCAAAATGAGGGCTTTCAAATATCATGAACTCGATTCTCAAATCTTAGTCTTTGAGAAAGGAGCTGAAAATGATCATGAAGATGTGGTGGAAACTTTCAACAGAGATATCTTGACTGATATGTCAGATCCAGTCGATGTCTTCAAAGCCATTCTGGATAAAACTACTGGGACTAGAGCTTATGATTTCTTCTTGTCAAGCTTACAACACTTGTTATTGATTCGACAGGATGGAGACGCTCTTGCTCATCATTATCAGCTGGTAGATTCTCTTGTGACGGCAGTTGTCATGGATCGAAAAGGAGCTGTTGAAGGGAATGATTTGTCTTCTCTTCTTGGAGTTGGAGTCAACAACGTTCTTTCAAGGTTTGCAGATCAAGACGCAGTTCAAAAGACCAAAGATGAACTGACTTCCACTAAATCAAGGTTACGAGAAGCAGAGTTAGAGAGAGATAAGTTGGATGATCAATTGAATCAAACTTCAGACGGTTTAGTTGGTAGACTTCAAGAAGAATTAGAAAGGTTGAGAGAAGATTTAGAAATCTCTAGAGCAAATCAAAATGCTGGGAAAGTTGATTTGGAAGAAATGGAAAGGAGTTATGTAGATAGAATTGTGGTTCTAGAGATCCAAATCAAAGAACTTTACGAATCTTTGAAAGAAGAGAGGGGGAAATCGAGAGCCGATCAAGTGGTTGAAATGGTTGGGAATGGAGAGAGCGGAAACGATAGAAGAAGTTTAGGTCCTAAACATAATCAGATGAAGTCTCAACTGGAGGAATCCTTGGAAAGACAACTTCAACGAGCAAAAACTGTTGAGAAACTGGAAGCCAATGCAAGGAAGAAGAGAGAATTGGGAGGGAGTGAAGCTACTCCTCCGGTGGACCTGAAGAGAGAAGAAGAACAATTGGTCAGGAAAGAGATCGAAGATTCCGTGAGGAAAGAAAGAAACTCCAAGAGATTGTCTTCCTCGAGAGTTTTGGAATCTGCCCAAGAGATCTCAGATGAAGAGAGATTCTCTGAGATTTCAGACGAAGAAGATCTTCAAGACGTTCAAGAAGGTCAAATTAATGAGTGGAAGATGCAAGCCACCTTGGCTGCTGGGATGGCCAAGAATACGGATCTTCAATCTAGAATGGTGGAAGCTAGGCAGACTAGACGAAGACCGGATCGGAAAACTTCAAACAGTGGGACGGATTCTCCTCAAACTTCTAGGGACGTTACTCTCCCGGACTCTGCCTATCCTCCACCTCCTCCTCCACCTCCAGCCCCTCCTGCCCAAGCAACAGTTCAAGCACCCAGCTTCTTGGATGAGATTCGAAAGAAGAGACTCGGTCCAACACCTTCTGGGGTCGAAGACTCTCCATCGGTTTCCAGCTCGGATCAATTTGATGGGCCTCCTCCTCCTCCCCCGCCTCCTCCTCCGCCTCCACCTCTAGCCTCAGCTCCAATCATCAATCAATCACAAGCGGATTCTCTTCTCATGCCACCTCCACCGCCGCCGCCGCCGCCGCCTCCACCAGTCCTTCTGGCGTCCGGATTCTCAACTCCAATCTCTTCAGCTCGAGCCTCAGTCGATATGGGTGGCGGTCCACCTCCACCTCCTCCTCCACCGCCTCCTGGATCTACTCCTCAAACTCCAGCTCAACAAGCAGCAGCCCTTTCAGTCAACAGTGGAGAAGCGGCTCTCACTCCAGCTCAAATCCAGCAGTACCAAATGGCTCAACTCGCTCACGCTGCTCAAGTCCAACAAGCTCTCACTCTTGGTCAGCCTCCTCCACCTTCTCCTTCAGCTCGAGGTTTGCCTCCAAAAGCTCAGATCAGAGACTCAGATGGAAACCTGCGAGATTCGATGCTCAACGTTCGAACATCTTACGCTGGAGATTATGGTCCAGCGGGCCCTACAAATGCTCCTCCAGCTCCTCCAGTCCCAACTTATCTAGCTTCTGCTCTGCTTAACAGAAAGGAGGTCTCGGATCTTGCAAAGGGAAGGATGAAACAACTTCAGTGGGACAAGCTTTCAGCTCAACATGCTGCAGAGACAATTTGGGCCAAGTCGACAGAGGACGAGGCCATCTTTGCTCAAGCTCTCAGAGAAGGTGGTTTGTTCGAAGAAATGGAAGAGGACTTCAAAGCCAAACAAGCGACTAAAAGGATTACAACTGCAGCCAAGAAGGACAAGCTGGAATTGAAGACTCATCTTTCTCTTCAAACCAGACAGGGAATCGAAATGGTCCTCCATCGAGTCAAATCTTCTCTTGTTCCCGGTGCTAAACATGCTACTCCTGAAGAAGTGGCTCATCACATCGTCAACTGCCATGAATCCATTCTAGATCAAAGTTTCTTAACTGAACTCTTAAGACATTATCCTGAATCTGAAACCAAAGGTCAACTTGGAGAATATCGAAATGCTTCAGATGAAGAATTAAGATTGCTTCATCCAGCTGATAGATTAGTCGTTCTGCTGATGACTGTTCCTCATCTGAAGGAGAAAGTTAAAGGTTTACTTTACATGACCAAGTATAGAGAGACTCACGACTTAATTAAGGAAGGCTCGCGAGGTATCAGAGATGGAAGTGAATCTCTTGTCAAGGCGGAGAATTTTGCCAGATTACTGAGCTTGATTCTTATGATGGGTAATTTCCTCAATGCTACCGGAGTTCAAGGTGGTGCTTTTGGTTTCAAAATCTCTAGTATCAATAAATTGGTCGATACCAAGGCTGCTGATGGAACTACTTTACTCCATTTCGTTGAGAGAACCATTGAGAAATACTTTCCTGAAACTGAAGCATTCTTGGAAGAATTGGAGAAACCTAGTGAGGCTTGTAGAGGTGAGTTTTGAACACGCAAAGAGGGGGAAAGAAAGGAAGGTGATAAAGTTGGAAGTTATTCTCTGATTAGACGCTGATCCCTTGACTCTCTCATCATCTCATGCTACGCAGTTCAACTCTTGGATCTCAAGAGAGATTTAGCAGAGCTCAAATCTGGTTCGGTTCAGCACAAGAAGGAATTAGATCGATTCTTAGATGAAGATGAATCCAGACTTTCAGATCCTTATTCCAAGATCATGATCCCTTTCCTCAATGAAGCTTCGTCAGAGCTATCTCGACTTTCAGATCAAGTTCAATTCACAGAAAGAACCTACATGGAAGCCCTTCGATACTTTGGTGAAGGTCCAGATCCAAAACGAAGAGGTTTCCCAGCTCCAGCTGCCATGAGAACGGAGGATTTCTTCGGTATCTTCAAGGAATTCCAGGCTTCTTACAAGAAGGTCAAGATCGCAAACATCAAGATCGGAGAGCAAAGAGCTTTAGAAGCAAAGAGAAGAGCTGCTGCCGAAGAAAAGGAGAAAGAGAGAATGGAAGCCAAAGCTAGAAAGGACGCAGGAGTCGACGATGGCGCTGTTCTGGAAACTCTACTTGGGAACCTTCGATCTGGTGGTCTCACTGGTAAACCAAAGAGGAAAGCTAGGGAGAGAGGTGAAGCTAGAAGATCTGGAAGAACTAGTGAAGGCCTTAACCCTAAAGATCAAGCTGGAAACGACTCTTTGGAATCAGATTCTACAACTGGAATGACTGCTACCAATTCGGAACTCTCGACTATCTCTGCGGATGGAGAAACTATTTCAGTCACTCCTCCTGTTCCTGGATCTCCTGTTGAACCTTCGGATAAAGCTTTATCACTGTTGGCTCAACTTCAAGGTGGATCTTCTTCTCCAAAACCTACTACGCCACCTCAAAGGACTAGGAGGAGAGAGAGAAGAAATGTCGAATCTGGAACTTCTAGTAGAGATAGGGATAGTCAAACTTCAGCTATTACTAGGAATTCTTCTAGTCGATTATCTCAGCCTCCTTGGAATGGAGAAGGAGAGAAAGTGGATGAGGAGAAACCCGAAGCTGATGAAGCTGACATCACTCAGACTCCGATGACTCTATCTTTTGCTAACATGTCTACGGAATCTCCAGCTGCGGATCAAGATCAAGATCGAGATGAGATCGAACCTAGTGAGGGAGATGAAGAGGAAGAGGTGGAGGAACAAGAAGGTAGAAATTCTCCAACTTCCGATTATTCAGAAGCCGAAACTGCTCAAGACGATGCAACTTATGATCCAGCGGAAGCTGCCAGGTTAGACGAAGAAGCTATAGAAGCTGACAAATCTGCTGATTCCGCTCAAGATGGTGCTGACTTGGATTGGTACGATCCAGCGGATCTCTCTTTCAATTCAAGGTAGCGAAAATCATTCAGCCTCACCATTCTCTTTCACTCTCTCCCAATCTCCCAGTCTCTCTTTCACCCCTCTTTCTTTCTCGTGCCTTACGTCCCCTTGTTCTCTCCACTTGAACTCTTTTTGTTGCATGGACTTCTCGAAACTTCGTCTCTATTTCTTTTCACACCTTCTATTCTTCTTTGAACATTTTCGCTTTCTCTATCATTTCCCATCCACTATTCTGTCATCTTTTTCTCTTTCTTGTTAATTCCTTTCAGACTAAACTACTGAATTGCCTTTCCTTTGTCATTCATCGGCCTCCTCCAGATTTGTGAAGAAGTAAATTGTATCCTTATCTCCCCCCTTTTAATATTGTCAAATTGTCAACAATCTCCACTACCACAGACTGAGAATTGAGCGAGAATTGGGTCTCTGTCGGTTCTCTCTCTCTTTTCACTCGCCTTGAAAGCAATTCACACGAACTGAGAAGAAGGAATGTCCCTTTGTTGGACTAGATCTTTGGATGCAGGCTGTATCTACTACAAATGAAAGAATCTAGGGTTAGGGTTAGGGTTAGGGTTAGTCAGATAGAGAAAGTCAAGCAACCTGCTGACATCTACAAGATCTCAAAGTGGGGGCAGTCAACAAGACAGCTACCTGTCCCTCCTCTCAGGGACGTCGTCAACCAGAGGGTCTACTCAACTCCGGAGGACAAGGCAT